>CM065721.1:19425873-19608373 GCA_033310375.1 Conus canariensis
TCAGCATGTCAAAACTTACCAACATCATGTACTGCCTTTCTTGCATTGCTAAAGTCCACGTGGATATTTTTGTTGACCATAGATTGATATAGAAGAAGCATCTCTGCCTGTGCTGTCCACTAGAGATGTAGGTAGGGTGTAAGAAGTTGAGAGGGGCATCTCTTTACCGTGTAAGCAAGAAAATTTGGCTAAATAGAGCAAACTGCCAAAGCTTGCAAGAGCAAGACCTGGTTGGTGTATATATAATTTATCTAAACAGCAAGTATGAGACTTGAGAGGAAACTCCCCATAGTGGTGTTTGCAGTAAATTTTCTTCAGTCATCTACAAAACACGCATGAAAGGTAAAGGATAGAATGGAAGTAAGCCAGATATGAAAAAGGAAAAATAGGTGATAAGAGCAGAATTTTTTTTCAAGCTGTATAATCAAAAACATAATCTGAAGAGACTGACAAAACTGCAAGTGTTGAGTTTTTAACAAAAGAGATTAACAACAATTTTTTTTCAATAGTGATGGTAAATGGTTGACCTACAGAGTGTTTTGTTTGGGGTGTGACAACTTCCACATTGTTTCGGACTGCTATCAGTATCCAGATGGGTAGGTGTGTTATGTCCTGTTTGAATCTATGCTGTGAAATTTTGCTGTTGATCCACTTAAGACTTCACCGATCATGATGTGGTCCTCATCTTCTAAAAGTGGCAAGTGGGTCAAGGAGTGGTGGGGGCTTGAAGTGGTATCAGCCACTCATGGTTGTGAATCAGTGCAAACTTTCACAATTGTTTGTCAGTGCATGAAAAAGAAGTGAATCTTTCATGATTGTTACGGCTATGATAACTTAATGATTGAATGACTGAATGAGTAGAGTCATTAATGCAAAAAAGGTTCATAATAAGTCACAAACAGAGACCTGTGTGTGTGTGTGTGTGTGTGTGTGTGTGTGTGTGTGTGTGTGTGTGTGTGTGTGTGCTGTGGTTCCAGTAGTTTTTACTTTTGTCTGGCAACAAAATGGACAGCATCAACAATTTTCTGTCAAGGAAGATTTCTACCCCTTATCGGCCTGAATCTGTCTGCATACTTAGTGCATGACAAGCAAGTTCAGCAGTGCTTGCCAATAGCATAAAGTGACTAAACAAACAATAGAAGTGTAGGCTGTTGCTAAATACTGGATTGTGAAGAACATTTATATAAGAAGTAGCCGCGTTTAACTTGGGTGGAAGACTGATTTACTAGAATGCAGCATAATCCTTCATTACATCAGTTATAGTTCCTGAGATCTTAATTAGGTGGCAATCTAGATGTTGTGGTCATCGATTCCTATCTCCAACATTTGCATGTTGTCATAACACTAGATACCGGAACCTACTATTCTGGCTGAGATATGTGGTCAAACATCAGTCTGCATTAAAGTTTGCATAATAGAAAAGAAAATATGTCCCCTACATGGTGTGTGTGAAATAAAGATAGCAAATGGTCATCATATTGTGGGCAACAGATCAATTTCTTTTTCTAAATCCGTGGATGTTGATGCTGTATGGATACCACGGTCGGAATGGTTAAAAGAGGATTGATAAAGTGTGCGTAAAATATACACATCATGCTAAGGCATGCCAGGTAGCACCTCGCAAGAATGTCTTTGCTACTCTGCTGGCAATGTCTACACAAAACATCATTATAATTGTCTGTACTATATAATTTACTTGAAGGTTGCTTACTTTCTTGAGGAGACTATATGTTTCTGCTACATCACCAGTTACTGAACCAAAATCACACCATTATTTACAGTTTTATGCAAAAAAATATTCACAAACATAAAGTTTTCATGTAATGGATGTCCATCATGGACATGGACTCCATGTAAAAATAAAAATGTCATGTGTAGCGTATATGGGACGGATGCATGATATACCTTAAAGCACTTGCTGAATAGATACATTCCACACTTTCACACATGATGGTAATCTTTCATTTCTTGGAAGGGTTGTGGCTTTAGCTGTCACTAGGATGGACATGATCTGTTTACTGTACATAGCTGTGTCTGTTTTATCATGTTGTATTGCTGTATTTGTTTGTCGTGCTGTATTTTGTTGTGTTTCATTGTGTACACAGTTGTCATCTAGTTGAATATGCAGTAGCCTGAGTGTTTTTCTTTGTACTGTTATTATTGTTTGTGAAGTTTACAAATTAACACTACATCTGAATAGTCAGCTTCAAAGTAATCCAAGGCTGTCACTAATGTGTGTAGCTAGCGCATGCTGGCACGCACACACACACGCACGCGCACCATCATCATAATCATCATCACGGTAATTTGTGCCTCTCTGTTATCACCGGTAGTCTGTGCTTCTACAGGAGCTGTTACTAGTGTTAGTTGTGATCTTTCCTCTTTATTCGGATATGACAAACCAGAATTATCCTCTTATAGTTATAAAAGTGCTGTAAACATCATCAGAAAACTGGTCAGAATCCATTTGTTTTCCACCATTTTCCATGTACAGTGGTCTGCTCAGAATATATACACAGCAACACACTGGCAAAAATGTGGTGGCAACCACTTTTACATAGTGCTGGGGGAGTCTGGCAACTATTCCATTCATAAACACTGGCCTTCAAATGACCTGATTAAGGATAGATGGTGTTCACCCATGGCATTCTCATGTGAGGTATGAAGCACTTTGGTCTGAACCAATTTCATGGACTGTGAAGGAAAGGAGGAACTTGTGTTGCCCAGAATTCTGGGCTGCAGGAATGAGAGGTAAGATTCCTGCACACCTGAAAACCAGGTTGCAGGAACAAGTTAAAAGGGCACCACAGCAGCCATCTAACATTTATTGTGGTAAGCTCCCATCTCGGATGAGGTTCTAACGCAGCTGGAATCTGTTTTTGAAGGGCACATCAGTTGGAATAGTCCAGAGAAGAACGATATATTGCAGGGTTCGTGAGTTTCAAGTCAAAGGAAGACAATTTAGGGATGACTTCAAGCTAGAAATTCCCAGATCATTTTTAGTTGTCCTGAGGACAAGACACACAAAAATCTACTTGTTCCCCAATATTTCTAACTTGCCCCTTGTCAAATAAAGAGACGATTAATGAAAGTAATGGCCAAAGTTGATTGAAACGTGTCAATGAAGACTTGCTTTGCATGTGTGTGATACTCACATGAATGGAGAAGTGCAGACTTGTAGCTGAGGGCTTGGTAAAGATCAGCACTTTCACCATGACAAGAGCATAATTTGTTTCAAAGAGAGGTCACAGTGTGTGTGTGTGGTGTGTGTGTTGTGTGTGTGTGTGTGTGTGTGTGTGTGTGTGTTGTCCCTCACTTCTAGTTCTTGTCATTTGTATGACATATTTAACAAGATATTGAGACAGAAGCGCATCTGTTTCAGTTGCTAAAGCTTACATGTTTGAAGCATACATGGCTGTAGAATTTGGCATCTACTGTTTTCCCCATCTGTACTTATGGTCCTCATCACACAAATTGCCATAGAGCCGAAAACATCATCATAACTCACATGCCCCACATGTTGCTGTAACATGTCGGTGTATCTGATATAAAGTCTGACTGCTTCAAAAAGCTGTTAACACCTGGGTGTCCTAAAAAGCAGAAGTGCTATTCTTCACAGGGAATGAGTATAACATAGTGATAGTGATAGAACTCTCATTGTCTGCTTGTCTCAGTGAAACAGCACTCTGCTCGAGTTCCGAGGAGGAAATGCGCACACACACACACACACACAAAACACACACAGAACACACGCACACACACACATGCACATGCACACGCACACACACACAGCAACAACAACAAAAACAGGGGTTGGTCGATATGTGAGAGTGAGAAGGGGAGGAGGGAAGTGTGATCAGCCTGTACTGAAGCTGACAGCTCAGTCGCCCTTTAGTCGACACAGTCCAAAATTGGTTGCCCATTGGAGTGGAATGACGATTACCAGTTGTCTGCCGGAAGGTATAGCTGTCCTGGACAATCGGACTGATGGGTATTTCAAGCCCTGGATGAAAGAAAAAGAAAACTGCAACATTAGCCAAAGTATTAGGAACAAAAAGAAGAAGAAAAAAAAGAAGGGTACAGTAATGCAGTTGCAAAAATTTTGGTCTATCTTGTTGAGTTTGAAAATGCACTCAGCTCTTACCTTTAAAAAAATCTTCTGGACAGATTTTTACAAATATACACCAACTTTTGGGAAATGATTATTTATAAAAAAAAAACCTTGAATCTTACATATCAGCGTATGTGGTGCATTCATTAAAGCAATTAAATCACAAACGCAACAAGAAGAAAAAAACACCAGTTTTGTTGAAGTGACCTGGTAGGTTGCCTCACGGTGACCCGGATAATGGTTGATCCTGTGCATGGCAATGCTGGGGTTGCCATTGGCCAACCTGGGATGAGACTATCACTAGTGTCAGGGAACCTGGATGAGTGATACTGCAGTATTAGTACTGAGGATGCTCAGAAAATCATTAAGAGAAATTAAAAGAAAAAAAAATAGATATAAAATCAAATAAATATAAGACCTTAACTGCCTAGATAGCTTTTCTGCTGAAGAAGGTGCTGTAGGGAGGAGAAGGGTGGGGACGAGAGCTGGGAGCTAAAAGCATAGCACCCAAATTTTTCTGGAATATATCTATTTTAGAAATGATCTCACTGAAGTGAAAAAATCCAGAACTTCAAAATTTGCCTAGAAATGTGGGGTCTGCGGGTCATTTTAAAATAGGGGGGATAAAGTATTGCAGAATTAAGCCAAGTGATGTTATGTGAATGTCAGCAATTGCTTGTAGTGGACTCCTGTAAACCCCACATCTGTCAGCTGAAGCAAAGGGGCATGGCGGACAAGGGATGGATTTGGGGTGGGTAGGGGATAAAAATGCTTTCATTCTAAAGCGAAACTGTCCCATCTTAATCCCACCACATCCCCTTCATCTCCTGGATCCCAACATTAGACTCCAGAGGGTTGGCAGCTATGTAAAAGCTAATAAATAATGGATGATTCCATTCACTCATTGAGAATACGCAATTATTATCATTAAATGAGAATAAACTATAGACTGTTAATTATTCTTCAATAGGTTTTTGTGAATATTACATTTTTCGTTATTCTTCAATAGGTTTACGGGAATGTTATGTCTTTTGGTCCAAGATTCATCATAGATAGATCCAGCAGTGAGTGACAAAATATATATATGTACACACACCACACGCATAGTATCATAGAGACTTCCTATCTCCCAGCCAATCTCCTTGTCCGAGACCCCCTTCCACATAAATGTTTGCATGTGCTTACATATGCACGTGGGTGCACACAAACACCAGGGTGCTTTTTCTTTCTTTGTTTTTTCTTTCTCTTTCTTTTTTCTTAACTCACTTTCTTATGAGCTCAAAGATGAAAGTGGTTAGAAAATCTGAACACATTTAGGAGGATTTTGGTGAAGTGTCATTTTCATGTTTGCAGACTTTGAGCAGGTGAAAGATTTTTTTTATAATTCAAAAACCATTTGAGTGTGCAAGTACTGTGCAAAGGGAAGAGAGCTAGAGGCAACTTAGGTGAGAAGTGTGCTGGGTTTTGCAATAAACCTCCTTCGGAGTATTTCAAGTGTGTGTGTGTATGTAAGTGGGTGTGGTGTTGGCATTCCATTGTTTTAATGGATCTCTACCATTACCACTCTATCTCTCTTATCTCTGTCAGATATTTTAGCCATCTTACTGCCTTAGATCCAGAGCAGAAAACTAGTGTGTCCTAAAAATACTACATCATTTGGTCATCGGTCATTTCACTGTTAACTAATGTTATGTGGAATTCTCTGTTAAACTCTCTTGGAAACAGTTAATCCTTGAAAACTTTCCAAATGAATTTTAAGACTTCCATGTTTCATGAAACTTGACATGCCAACCTCAAAACAAAATGCTTTTGCCACTGGACTATTTTTCGCTTACACCACTTAAAGTATTTAGTGTTTGTGTGTGTGTTGTGTTATGAGACTATGTTATGGGTTACTACACTGTATAAAGATTGTTATGTGATACAGTTGGTTGCGATTACTTTTCAAATCATTAAGACTCATTTGGAAATGTGAAATGTTAAACCATATTTGGAAATGTGAAATGTTAAACCATGTATGTAAACTGTCACAATGTAAAAAAAATTATGAACGCTAATTGATCCTGTTGCTTGGTATGTGTGCAGAAGAGAAAAGTGTATCGTCTCCTCAAGCAGAACTACACCAAGAAGTTTGCATCGTTGACAGAAACAGCAGACAGTGAAAGCAAAGCGCAAGGAATTCACAGTGATCTTCAGCAGGTCATCGGCTACACTCGATGGGTCATGCAGCCCCTCCTGTCTCCAAATTATGTGGTTATACCTGTAAGTGGATGTGGAAGTGTGTGTGAGTGGGAAAAGGGAAGGGGGGTATGGAAGGGGAAGATTGCGGGGGGATGAAAAATCAGAAGCGCTTCCCCTTCACGAAGTGTGACTAGATTTGCCACTGAGCAAGCAGAGGTTTCATGTCTTGCACCCCGAATGGCAATAAAGATTCTGGAGTTGAAAATGCCATGCAATGCCAGTAGAAAAAAACCTTGTCCTACGTTGGGGTCACCACTGTCACACTGAGCACAAATGCATACACGCACTCAGCTCAGCATTCACGCCGTGCACACGCAGTCTCTCCAAACAACCAGAAGGCGTACTACAATAACTCTTCTTCTCCCCCTCCTCTCCGGGGAATAATTTACTAAATGATAATCAACTTTTCATCATAACAAGAAGTTTGTTTTCCAATTTATTACTTCTGTTCCTCGTAAACTGTAACGTAATAGTGGGATTGGTTCCATGATGTCCACTCCATTTTAGTTTCCTGCTGTGAATGTCCCAGTAGAAAATCAACAATAACATCCGGTTGACCATGTAGCAGTTTGTTCAAGGACTGGAGGCACTGCCGGAGAAAAAGGCAAAAAAATCATGCCTAGAATGATGACGGAAAGGAGCTAAAATTATTTCTGTAGAGATGGAATGTGAGTCAGAATGGCAAAGTGTTTGATTTCAGAGAAGAGACGGAGAGCATACATTGTTCTGTCTGCCAGAAATTCATGGCAGCACTTATGGTCATATGTCAAATGCCGCAGTTCTCAGCTATGGATTAAAAAAAAATCATGAAAGTTCCAAGACACATGCAAAGTGTGCAAGGGCTGCTCTCACCAAAAAAGTTCCATACTGTGATATGCCTTAGAAATCGTGAAATCATGCACATGATCACTGAAACCACTTTTCAAAGGCTAAATTTTGAAAACGGAGGCAGAGAGGGAGATGCATATACCTTATTGATTTTGGAGAGCGCTGTCACTAAACATTCCGATCACCACATTTTACTTGCCTGGTATCCCAAATGACTTTTGGGGTCCTGGTGTTTGTGTGTTTTTTCTTTTCTCATTCATCTTCATGTTACTTAAGTGGCATCACCACCATGCTGTTGATTCTGGCTCCCCATCCCCATCCACAGCCGCACCGTGGCTTGTCGACTAGTTGTGAGGCAACCCACCAGAGAAAATACTGCACTGCTGCAAAATATCTTCAGTGTTGTTCAGTGGTGCCTGTTTTGATCTAACATATGCAGGATGTCTGCTAAGCCCCATATTAATAAGAAAAATTGCAGAGCCAGCAAGAGCTTGGACATAGAAAGAAAATAGAAACTGAGGTCACAGTGAGACCAGAGCTACAGATTTTGAGATTTCTTTTTTAGCTGATCAGTCAGGCTGAAGAAGACGATGGTAATGATGCTATGGAGTTCTGTTCTGGTCTGAGACTGCTTGATGGTAGAATATCCTGGTGTTGACCAGGCCTAAGAGAGACACCTGCAGGGCTGATATGGAAATTCAAGAAACTTCGAGAAATTTCAGATGATGTCTCCATTAAGCAGATGAAACTTGACTGTGTGATTCCAGTCTTCCCAGTAGAGCCCATAAAACACTTAACTTTAGGTTGAAGCTGGCCAGGGCTAAAAAATTGCGCAAATAAATGGCCCTGATGGACTCAGACTCACAGTCTTCCAGCCTGGAATCCACAGTGATTGCTGTGATCTGGGGAGGGGTAAAGAAAAATTACTGTTCCACCGAACAAAAAAGAGAAACAAATTGCAAGACAAAACACAAGATGTTTCGACCTCTTTGGTCTTCTTCAGGTAAGACAAGCAACATTCACGACAATGAACACAAAGGACGAACATTTTGATATCTATTTAGAGCCCAATTTGAAGAGAGAAGTGATTGTTCGTTCTTCGTTTTCATTTTCTTGCATGTTGTTTGTCTTGCCTGAAGAAGATCACGTAGGTCGAAACGTGTCGCATTCGTCTTGTAACTTGTCTCTTTCATGTGGTGTAACAGTTATCTTTGATTTTTTTTAAAATTAATTTTTTCTTTTAAATTTCTATTGTTTCTTTTAATTAAGTTTGTTTCAGTTTCTGCCTGCAGTCACCTCACTTTGAAAGTAAATTGTAGACTGGTCAGTCAGAACAATAACAGGGCCAACCTGGGCTCAAAGTATGTGTTTACTTATAAATAGTATTTTAAATGTCATTTCTCTGACCAGATGAAGGTATGCAAAGACAGACCAGTTTACACTTGAAGAGGGTGATTACAACAGATCTATTTTAGATGTGTTATGGTTTTTCACTATTTAACTTTCCTTCTTATTCCCAGCAAATCTAATAATTTGGAATAGATCAGATGGGAGCAAATTACCTGTCTCCAGATCTCCATGCATCTCCTATAAAGAAAACAAGGGACATGCTCGACCTTCCCTTTCTTCTTCTCTCCTATCTCCACCCCTGAAAAAAGTCCAGACATGGTGGGCTTCTAAATGGAAATAAGCAGGAAGAGTAACTGTGTGACCTTGTAAAGAAGATCCATGACTCCAGACAGACAACTGAATAGTGAAGGAGAGAGAAAGAGATAGATGAGAGGGACAGAAATGAAGACGGGAAGGGACAAGAGTAGGAAAGGGGACACAACGAGGTTTTTTAAAAAAATTTTTTATTGCTGTACTGTTTGCTAGAGGGAGTAACGGCAGTATATTATCTCGGGGAGCATTAAGTTTGTAGCACAAAGCCATGTTTACCTTTGTGGCACCATTACAAGTACAGCACAAAAATCGGCAATGACATGTTTGTACACATAGGACCACTTCGAACAAATACACATACTTTCCCTTGGCAGTATGCCATTTCACTCCTCATCTCAGAATCGATGGAACATGAACAAAAGTAAAGCATGTTAGCAGCCTGAGCTGCAATGATTTTGTTTGTTATTCACCATAAACACAATAACATGTACAACATTTATGACAGTAAACAGATAAGGAATACCCTTTGTCTTTTAAAAGTGTGAGCAATGTTTTTCATCTTTGCCGGCACTTGCAAATGTAGGTAGCATCCTTTGGAATCGGCTTGTGTGGAGAGCTTGAGTCTTGGTCTCTCAGTACTCTGAGGAGTAACTTTGAAGGTGTTTCTCCAGTGTCATCTGTTGCCAGTAGTCTGGAAACCAATCTGACACTTCATACCTCTAGTTTACTGGCCCATGGTTATTCTCTCCATTTGAGGAAAGCATGTCGTCTGATTCGATTCCTAATTCAGTTGTGAATCTGATATGGCATCATTTCCTTGTACACTGCCACAAATGCGAAGTTTTAACATTTTTACATTTGCTGACGTGGCTGCTGTCCAACAAATATTTCTTCCATCAGTTCGTGAAGAATGTTTCCACAGTTCACAAAGTTTCTATTTTGGGTCTTATATGTGAAAGCATGGAAGCTCTAAGATGATTTTTTAACTTAAAATTTTAAGTCAGGAAAAAACAATCTTTTCTTAGAAAACACTTAACATTGTAGTAATAGAAATCAGGAAGAAAAGAGTAAAATGCTCTCTTCCCAGTAAACACTTGTGACATGACTTGATTTCTTACTGGGAAAGAAAGAAAAGAAAAAAAAAAAAAGAACGAGTCAGTACAGATGCCTGAAGTTGACAGCAGCTCGGTACATTGCATCACCTGGTCAGCTAGATCTCTCTCTGCCTGTAATTAGTGTAAACTAAAGAGCAGTGTGTAGCAATTATAACAGGCGCTGCAAACAACGTACAGCTCCTGTGAACACCTGGGCCTCTCCCAGCAGCTCTCCCTTCCTCCCTCTCTCTGTCCCCCCTCCCTAGCCCCCCCCCCCCTTCCATGTCCTGCACCCCTTGTCTGCCTGCTTCCATGTCTGTCTCTGTCTGTCTGCCTGTCTGTCTCTGTCTGTCTGTCTGTCTCTCTCCCTCTCTCTTTCTCTCTCATTATGACAAAAACTCTAACAATAGCAGGTCACTTTACACCTTCATGTAATGAAGAAAACTTGGTTGAGCAGGTATGCAAACATAGTGTTCTGGGCATAATCATTGATGAGAATTTTGAATTTCAATCCTGTTTGCAGCTATTGGCTTCCAGTTTATTTTTGCTCAATAAACTAGGATGTTATTTGGACATTGATGCCCAGAAGCTAATTTTCAAAGCCCATTGCCATATTAACTTAAACTATGCATTTACAGCCTTCAGTGGTGCTGGTGAGCATTACATCAAAGGAATTACTCAACAAATAGACGGGGAGCTAAGTCAGTTCTACCCAACAAGTCTGTATTAATAATTATCCACTGACAAATTAACAAAACTGAACATGGTTCCATGACAGTTCCAACTAACCTATAATAAGATGGCGTTGATGTTCAAAGTTCATACAGATGTAACACCACCTTATCTACTGAGTTTATTCAAATGGCGACAGAGCAGTATGTGAATCGAATCAACTGTGCTTCACCATGTGTTTGGTCTATTGTTTTCAAATTTACCTTTGAATTTGGGGGACATATGTTTTGAACTCTGTTCCTGTATCTATCAAAGTATGTCAATCGTGTTTTGAACTCTGTTCCTGTATCTATCAAAGTATGTCAATCGTTGCAGTCTTTTCAGTTAGTAATACCAGAACTACTCCTTTAATAAGTCTTTGTGACCAATGATAAACATCAACAGACGTATCTGTCTGTCTTTCTGTCTGTCTGAGCTTTTATTACTTACGGTATTATTGTCTTTGTTTTATATGATGTGTTGGCTTACTCGTTCTGTTTTCATGTTTGCTTTCCTCCAAACTCTTTTTGTGCTTTGTTTTATAGCCTTTTTGTTGATAGTATGTTAACATGTGTGTGTGTGTGTTTGTGTTTAGTTTGTGTGTGTGTGTGTGGGTGTTTAGTTTGTGTGTGTGTGGGTGTGTGTGTGTGTACTATGCTGTTGAGATATTATTCTTTCATGATTGTTAGTATTGTATTAGTATTGTTTTGTTGATTTTTTTTATCATTACTTTTGCTTCATTAACCTTGTCATTATTCTATTTTGTGGTCTTACTTTGTGTTTTAGTAGAATGTTGTCAACACACAGTTGCAACAGACATATTGGAAGATTGCCAAAAGTCTTTGAGTAGTAAACTTTTTGTCCATCCCATCCCTTCACTGTTTGTCTGTCTGGCCATCTCTGTCTGTCTGTCTCTCTTTCTCTCTGTGTCTCTCTGCCTGTCCGTCTGTCTGTCTCTTCTCTCTCTCTTTCTCTCTCTCTCCCCTCTCTCTCTCTCTCTCCCCCCCCCCCTCCTCCTCCTCCTCCTGTTCCTCCTCCTCCTCCTCCTCCTCCTCCGTCCCTCCCCCTTCCTTGTCTCCATCCCTTTTGAATGCATATATTATATATCTATGTGGAATATTTCGTTAACGAATTCTCATGTTTTTCTGTTGACAGAAACTAATTACAGTGGATGAACATTTTGTGAGCAGCATTATAAAACATGTCAGCAGTCAGCGACCAGGTACTGTTGTGTTTTTTTATTACTCTTTTGTCTTGATTTTTCTTTTTTCTTCCCTTATAAATCGTAGCATTTTTTTTCTTTTGCCTACTGTGGAAAAATACTCTGAATCAGTTTATGAACCATCTGTTATGACTGTTTATGATAGCATGTGGATTGTAAAGAAGTGGAACCAGAGACTGATTTAGTTAACAATAGTTTTGAGGTGGCTTTTTTTTCTCTCTCCTGTTAACTCTTTTTTTTCATAACGTTCTACATAGGTAGTTTGTAGATTTGCTATAAAAGTTCTTGACCTTTAGCTGTTTAGATGTTATGGAAAAGGTTTTGTTAATTTTTCATCTTCAGTCTTGAAATTACAGAAATCTTTCTGTCAGCAGTATATTTGATTGATAAATTGAAGATAACCATTCAGATGGTAAGGCCAGCATATCTTAACTCTTATACATGCATTATTTTGTTAACCAGTTAGAAACAGAACTAAGATTTTTACAAACCTGTCAGATCATCAGGTCCCTGTGTGAGTGAAAGTGCGAAGCAATGTGACAGTTGAATGGCAAATAATACTCGTTGACCATCAGAGTGAAACTGAAGGATTTCACTTTATACATTTTCCCCGAAGTTGGAGTGTGGCTGCCTTAATGGCGGGATTAAAAACGTCATACACAAAAAACTCTGCTCCCTTTGTTGGGTTGATGGGATTAATCCTTGCCTGCCTATACAGGGAGTGTCTGCAGGAGTATCAGCCTGCATACGCAGAAAGAAGGATATCACTGGGCATGAACAGCACAAACATACATCACTATATTGAAAAAAGAATGTAATGTAAATGTTAAAATCCACATACAGCAGGATTTCTCTTTGCTTGTGATATTTAATGGGTGTGGTTTGTGTGGGCATATGTATGGTATAAAAAGGTGTTACGTTTGTTTATTTGCACAGCTCGGCGACTTAAGAAATCGGGTGACAGGGTAGACGAAGAGTCATTGTCGGCCTTGTTCTGCCTGATTTCTGCTTTGTACCAGACAGTGAGAGCTGGAAGAATAACCCTTGCCCTCCCGCCACCATCAGTATTGAGATCAAGGTGGGTGCTGCTTTGTTACCATGTGGCTTAGAATACTGTCTTCAATTGCAAAACTGAACCAATTACAGTGTAAAACAGAACTACTTCATAGGCTCTTAGATATATCCTACGGAACAAATATTTCACTGCACATTGAAAGCGTTTCAGTTATCTGTGGAGTGTTTGTCATGTGAATAACACAGAGATCTGAATACTTCACTAGCAAAGAACACTAATCCAGTGTACACACTCCCAATTCTCTCCCACAACACACGCATGCACACACGCATGCACGCACACACTTTTTTTTATGCCAATGCAGTTTTCCATACTGAGGTTACTTTACGTACAGATTTCAGAGTTTGATGCATAGATTTCCACATAGAGGGTTCCAAGGAGGATACGCTCTTTTTAATTGCAAGTGCAATTGTTTTTCTGCAACTCTGTTCAACGTGAAAAGTTCCAAACTTTCAAGAGATGCAGTGACTTGGTTTCATTGATGAGTGCAGTTGAATGAAACGGTCTCAAGAGTGTCAGCCCCTGATCTGAATCTTTGCTCTGGGGAAAGAAGCAATCATAGCTTTGACTTTGAATTGTGGCTTTTGCCTACAAACATTCTTTTGAGGAAAAAGCGGTATCCCACCCTTCTCTTCCCCGCCTTCTCCCCTCTCCAAACAAATCTTACAAAAGAGGCTGACAAAAATAGGGGCAATGTTTGCACAGCTACCGAGACTATAGAAGAGATTGACAAAGATAGTGGCAGTGTCCCTACAACTACTGAGGCCATTTATATACCTGAAACAAATGATGATGGATCTTCACAGTTATAGAGTAGCATTTCAACACTAATACAGACTGGTGCTTGGGACAAGATCCAAGACGGCAAAAGAAAAAGACTACCCAGTCCAGTTTCATACACTTGATGGATGCATCTCTGAGAGTGCTGCTCGCATTTCCTAACCAAAACAGCAAGTGTCGGTATATCTTAGACCTAGCTGATGGTGGGATACATTGTGAAAGTAAGTATAGAGTATAGCCCTGTCATGCAGTCTCAGACCAGAATAGAACTACTTAGCATCATCTTCTTCACTTCTGTCTTCCTCGATCAGCATAAAAAAGTCTCAGACTCTGTGGCTGTTCATGACCTACTGTCATGGTGACCTCGGTTTTGATGTCCTCTCCACGTCTGTGTTCATGGTCAGTTCACGTTGATGTTGCTGATGTCGGCAGGTGCATGGGGACTGTACTGGTTGGACATGTGGTACCCTGTAGAGGGGATGCTCACTCATGCTGGCTGTGCGACGAAGCAATTACGTCATTAGATGGTGACTTTGGAGATGGTTTCCTGCATACATTTGATCAGAACAGGCACCACTGAACTCCATCAAAGTGGCTGGGCAGCTAGCAATGCCTCCTCTGGTGGGTTGTCTCATGACAGCTAGACATTAACACTCCCTGGGACTGCTGGTGCGGGGGGGCTGCAAAGGGACAGACCAATGTATGACTGGGAGCGAGAATGAGTGGCATGGAGGTAATGCCGCTGCAGTAGCATAGAAGATGAAACAGCAGAAAAAGAAAATAAAGGTGGGGGGGGGGGGGGGGGGATTGCGTTTTGGATTAGTGTTTTTGTATGAATAAGAATTGTTTTTTGTTTTTGTATGAATAAGAATTGCTTTTTGTTTTTGTATGAATAAGAATTGTTTTTTGTTTTTGTATGAATAAGAATTGTTTTTTGTTTTTGTATGAATAAGAATTGTTTTTGTATGAATAAGAATTGCTTTTGATCTAGATGTGTTACAGACCTCAGATTTCACTGCAGAACCATCAGATTTTGTTAACAGAGGGTCCCAGACACCCACCGTTTTAAATTCTGTAGGGAACACTACACTACAATAAAGGCAATGGTATGGAAAATGGATAGTCATACGTGGTTGCTTTTTAATCACTGTGACCACTGAGTGATGAGGCAGTCATTGTCTGGATGGATAAGCATTAACAAAACTTGCATTAATAGAATAGGATTAAATTTGTAAAAAGTTTGAGAAAAAAAAATCCCAATGTTTGTTATGCTTATCAACCTTCATTCTTGGCCTGCAGACATATTTGTTCAGATTTTCTGCCATGTTTCTTTGAATGATACAAAATTTAGGTTTTAGCTTGTTTGCAGTTCTGATACAGCCTCCATGGTCAGTTTGGCTACAAACAACAGATATTGAACACACACCAACATGCATCCGGAACTGCGTGTGTGGCATTCATCTCACTCAGTTTTATTTCATAAGAAGTTTACCTTGACTAACACAGTATATTTTCCTTTATGTTTTTCAGCCAAAAAAATCCTTCATCTCCTCCGACTACTCTGAAATCATCTCAGAAAGTTCAGGAGTCTGCAAATTTTGTATGCATCAGCATTTAAAGGTATGTGAATGTTGAATTAAATTTACACTGTTAAGTGGATAATGGATGCATTGAGCACTTTGTACCTTGTTTAGGAAGTGTAGAGGGAAAGATATGAAAGGTAGAACAACAACATTTTCAGGTTTGTTGTTTAAGGTACGTGAATGTTTGAAATCAAGAATTTGAATGTGGCATGTGCAGTTTACAAACAGGTCATAGCAGGAAATGGAATTTCAAACAGTAGCTTTCCAGGACTGCAAAATCATGGACAATCTTGACCAAGTCATGAAAAAGTCATGGAGTTAAAAAACAAAAAAGCCCTCATGAACACACATGCTGAGTGTGGCCCTCTCAGATTATAGCAATTTTGAGAACACATTGGATATATTTCTTACGTGAAAATAGCTAACTTGTGATCATGGAAATTTTTTAACTTGCCAGCATCCAAGTCATGGCAAAGTCTTGGTGTTTAATAAAAAGGGAAGAAAGTAAAAAAAGACTTCAAGAAACACACTTGCTAAGTGTGGCTATATCTGAAACAGTCATTTTGGAGTTTTGATAACAGAAGGAATATGTTTTGTGTGTGAAAATTACTAATTAGCAATCTTGGAATCTCTCAAATTGGCATGGAAAAGTCTAGGAATTTTGAACTTGTCAGCCTGTATGAACCCTGTTATTATAGATCTAGTTGCAAAGCGAGAGGACTGCAGGCGGAAATCTAAACAAATCTTAAATAAATGTTAGCGAACCGCCCAGAGAACGTGGACAAACGAGTCACAAGACGAAACACAACGCGTTTCGACCTCTTAGGTCTTCATCAGGTAACGAATAAAACAACGAAAATTCACTTAGCTTTGATCGCTTCAGATCACTTCACAGGGTTCAGCGCAAGGAAGAAGGTGTTGAATGAGAACCAATTATTATGTTAAGTTGTGTATTCTGGGTAATGGAAAATGGGTAAACTGGTCAGGGTAGGTCTAGGTATTCCTGTAGTGTACCGTTAACCTGAAGTGAAATTTGTTGCAACTGTTAGTGACATATATGGGGAAATATGCATCTTTGATGTCAGGCAGAGACAAACTGTCTTTTTTACATGAGACAAAAGGAAGGTTTGAGAGAGTTAATTTCAGGTTTTTTCCTACTGCCTTGTTCATATTTAAAATTAGCATTCATGTGCTCCATCCTTCTTTGGCTTCCAGGACATAGTTGAAACATATTGTCTGGGGACCTCTTCAGCTTGGTTGTAATATCCTCTTTTTTTTTTTTTAGTTTAATTCCCCTGACGCTGACAGTGTTTCACATTCTCAAGGTAAACATTGATGTCTGCTTGGCAAGCAATGCAGATAGTCAGTCAGATGAACAGGTAATGTGCAGCGTTGTCCAGTACTCATTGTCCCTGAGTCAGCGCAGGCCATGTGTCAAGAAAACTCCTAACTTTACTAGCTACATAAAGTTTATTTCTTCTTGATTAGGGTTAGGGAAGAGAAAATCTTGCCTCAAGCAGTCAATGTTAACCCGTAGAGTGCCTTTAAGCCGTCAGCCGACGCCGCATTAAAAATGCTTTCCCAGTGCCTATGGGCCGTCCACTGACGTCATGCATTTTTCTTGAATTTTCATTCGTTACTGTTTCTATCAACGGACTTAAATAGAGTGTGCGTAGTAAGCCTTATATGTCTGTAGTATTAAAATGATATGTAAATGACCACACGTGAGGGGAAAGCCCATTTATTCTCATCACTGACTGGATGACCAGCCAGCACTTTGTCTCGCTTGCAAAGATGGCGGCACAACCTTCGACAAGCGCAGCGACCAAATCAACATATTTACACAGCTGAGCAGGCTCTGCTAATGATTTTTGACAAAGACAATAATCTTTTATTCAACGACTCACTCGAGCATGAAGGTGAGATGATGATAGTGATGGAATTGCCGACCGTATTCGTCAGTTATTGTGTCGGGCTGTGTGACCTCAATGTGTGTTCAGCTGACTGGTTTGCCAGCGTCGAACGAGCTCGCCTAGTGTGTACTCTGCACTGCGTGCCAGTGGTCAGTGACGTGATAGTCAGCGCAAGAGGGGAGCGCGGCCTGCTCGCGGCGTGGCACGGGGCAGAGGGAAAGGTAGGGGAAGAGGAGCAGTGAAAGAGAGGGTTGAAGTCCAGCAAGGGGGCGTGGTGGGGAGAGGGGGGCGTGGTCGTGGACTGACCTGTCTGCATAGAATGTGAGCGTCTTGATAGACTTCTAAACTGTTTTACTTTCATTTAAAGGTGTAGTGTGACAATACAAACTTTATTTTCAACTTTTTTGCTTTGTGTTCTTGTTTGGATGTGAAGATGTAGTGGTAAATACATATGCTTTTGATCGTGCAAAAAAATCTATCCAAATCTAATTGCCTAAATACTTTTTTATTATCAAAATTAAAACAAAAGAAGCCCAGATTCAAAATCTTCATTCAATTTCCTTCAAAAATCATATATATTTCATTGTTATATCTTTTGTAGTTTCTGAGCTAGAATTTTTTGTTAATTATTACCCCCAAATCATTAGATTTCCCTGGCACTGGGAAAGCCTTTGTAACATTTTCAAGCAGCGAACGGGTTAAGAGAGGGGGAGGGTTCATGCTTGGTGTATCTGTAGTAGATGCATTTTTTTTCCTTCCCACCCCTTGTTAGTTTTGGGACAGGTCTAAATGTGCTGGTGAGGTCAACTGAACGGTTGTCTGCTGGTCTGGGTTTTTAATCCTTTCGTCACAAAACTGATTTGAGCATGTGGGGCTGGTGATGGAAAAATGTATTTCTTGCTTGTTTTGCATGCTTCGTTTTTTTTGTTTTTGTTTCTGTTTTGAAATTTCAGGTTTTTTTCCTTTTTGTGCAGCCCTTTCAGAACAGGAGACTGTTGTTTGTGATTGTTGAGTTGCATTTTGTTGCTTACACTCCTACGTTCGGAACAGTCTTTTCGCTGTTTGAAGAGTCATGTTTGCTCTAAAAAGCGGCTTATTCTTTATGGCATCCGTAATGTCCACTACAGCTATGAGGCCCCAGGTAGTTCTGCAGCCAAATTAGTTTGTAGTCGGCACAATTGGATTTCAGTTTCTTTCTTTATTTAATTGCATAATTTTTTTTTAAAGATTTGCTCTATTTCCTGGACAGGGGAATTTGTTAACAGCAAATCAGGCTTTATTTTTGCCCTTTTGGGCACCCAGCATTATCAACTTCCACTTGGGTTCTGTCCCATCTTCAGTCATGAAAATAACGTTGTCCTCATCAGTGTTGAATTTTGATGTGGTATCGTCTTCCTACAAACATGGGCATTCATTGACATCATCGAGCAGGGGGACTTAATAAATTCGATACATGTACAAGAACTAGCCATTTGTAGCTATCTCCTTTTGTGCAGAGCAAGCATTTCCTCAGCTCAGTCTTGCTTTTCACCGAGCAGTCAGTTGATTCAAGTTTGTTTACATTATGAGGAAGGCTGCCGATCTTTTGCACAGTTTTTGGCGTTCCACAAGGCTAGCTGTGCACAGAGTCCACGGGCAACAGAAGTTGATCTGGTTGTTTCCGCTTTCTTCCCCAATTTTGTCACTGGTGCCACTCCAGAGTCCAATGTACCTTGACGCTCTGCTTTACTGGTGACCTTGTCCATAATGAAAAGCACATGAATGTAAACTGATGAGCTGTAAAAATGTTTTTCTTCTCAGTGGTGCTGTTAAGGGGTGCTGTCAAACAGTTTGAGTTTGTTGCTGAGCAGCTTGAATTTGCTTAAATTTGCTGCTAAGCAGCTCTGTGTAGATGCTGAGTGGTCAAGTGTCTTGTATAGCTAAGCCATTGAACAAAGCACTTGAAAATGAACACAAGTCGTCGTTGAATAAGAACACAAACTCACCAAAAATGGTCTTTCATGACCAAGTCTAAGCACCAGTTATATTTTGGTGATGTATAATTCATATTAGGAATTGAAAAAAAAACAAAAAACAACTGACAGTATCATTATCATTCAAGCTACAGAGCCGTGGTCACACTGGGCAAAATTGCTTTGCAAAGTGACGGGGGATTTGCACACGCTCTCCAGCAGGGCCTGTGTTGGAGTACAAGGAAGTGAAACTGATGTGAAATATCTTGAGATGGTCGATGAAAATAGGTCCTAAGCATGTGATGCAAGTCAGTAAAGTTGATTGGGGGAATAAGAAGGGTAATGAGATGTAAACTGAGCCATTTAAGTCGTTTTTTTCGGTATCATTGGATTTCCACAGTTAAGGTATGTTTGCTTTGGGTTTCAAAGCGACCAAAGGAACTTCAGTAATAGCAAGCTACAATTTAACTGCACAAAAAACTGCCAAAATCAGGGTACTTGGTGGACTAGTCGATCTGTGGAGACTGTCCAAGCTATGGTAAGAATGAATTCTAAAATTCATTGTTATTTATTTGCATGAATTTACATTAAAGTGACACTCTCTTTATATAACAAGGTGATGGCATACTGTAATGTGTTGCCCAATAGTCCATGCAAATGCTTTCTTCTTTTATTCTTTTTTCTTTCTTTTTTTCTTTTCTTTTTTTTTGACATATTTATGTCTCTTAGTTTGTAAAGCCCCCTCGCTACGAAGAGCTGTTTTTTTATATTTCAGTATGCTCATTGATTGACCACAGCAGGGTGAAATACTGTTTAAAAAGTAAGCGTAATCAAGTTGCCAGTACTAGTCACCAGTTGAATTGACATGACTGGTTGGTAAGGAAGTCTGATTTTTTCCTTTGAATGTGATGATCTTGAGACCACTACCATCGGTATTGATTTCAGTCCCATCTATGACAAGTTTGTCCGTGAGTGTGGCCGTTAGAAAACTTGCAATCTGTCGTTCATACGCTGACACAGTCAAGTACTTCAGGAGAGTATTCTCTCTTCACATTACAGTTCTTTTGTAAGGAAGATTGTGAGGGGTACCAGAATTGGGAGGGGGGGGGGGGGGGGGGTAGGGGGAGTTTCTGCACTGGTTTCTTCTTGGTGTTCTGGTAAAATCTGTTGCCTGATTCCTGCATTTTGAAGTTAGTGTTGCTGAAGTTGCAGTGTTGTACTATAACTGTTACAGGAACAGCTGCTGTGAGCAGTGTTTTCTTGTTTCAGTGCCAGTCAGGACAGTGGCCAGAAACCAGTAATTACTGCCCTCTGGATCTCTTCTCAGGGTCAGTCTGTATTTGCGTATCTTTTTGTGTGTGTGTGTGTGTGTGTGTGTTTAGATTTTTTTGTGTGTGTGTCTTAACACTACAGTTCAGTCCACTACTTCCGTTCACACAGTAACCTATTTTATGGAAGTGAAGTTTGCATTTCCACCAAAAGTTTCAAAATAATTGTTGTATTGGTCATAAGAAGCATCGTTTGAATCCACAGCTGCAGAATAATATACAAACAGAAGTGAGCACTTCTCACAGTTGTATGTAACAACCCAGTCGCTTGATGAGTAGCAGGTAGATTTGCCTGATAATTACTTTAGTGAAGAAGTAAAGATACTGCTTAGTGTCATTATGGAAACAGCTGTTGAAGAAGCGAGTCAGTGTATGCATACTGTGATCATCTCCCCATGTTGGCTTTTTCCACTCTTATACACATTTTGTACCAAATCTGACACTTCTTTAAGCGGGCCACTTTGACAAAACAACTTGGTCTCCATCACCAGATAGAAACTACTTGTCAGTATTTCAGTAATCAAACCAGTTTGATTCGAAATGTGTAGAATTATGGTTTAGATAGTTGCATAATAGAGGTTGCTTGTTGTGATGTGATACGATGCGGCAGCTGTGGTACTGACAGAGCTGTGTGAAGACAGGACTTGGCCTCTGTGGTTAAAATAAGGAACATACCTTCACTCTGCATGCTCATGACTCAGACGTGAATTCAAGGTAGAATACTACACTGTTCTGTACAACTTTGAATTTATATTTTAGAATAGCATGCTTCAGAGGAACTGAATATTTCCATGTCGACGGAAAAAGATAAAAATCTATCTGCCACGGAAGGCTTTGTGTGTGAAAGATGTATGTCTGCTTTCAGCAGAAGTCTGAAGTCTCAAATTCACAGACTGAGCATGGCATGTTTAGGAGCGTGTCAGTAGACTTTCGTGGGTTAAGAAAACAAGTGAAGCTTTTTATTTCTAACTGCCATTTTCCTTCGCTGGATGAAGTAGCCAAAGACTCTGTATTATACATTGTTGGTTTGGACTGCCAGCTGTAATTAGGTTACATTCAAGGGGAATCTACTCTGAAATATAATGGAAATGACAAAATAAAAATTTATAGTGAAAATGTTCATTTCTTACCTTTCAGGAAAAAAGGTCTGTTTTTTTTTTTTTTTTTTACTCACAAGAAAAGCTTTTGGGCCAGTTTCTTCTTTTGAGTTTGTGTCTCATATATGTTAAGTGTGATTATTGCGCAGGTTTAGATTTCTTTTGTCCTGTGAAAGTTGTGTAAAATGGACTTCTGTATGTGCAAGCATGATCTGTTTGTCAATCTAAAAGGCACCCCAGTGCAGGGAGTTTTGTTGTTGTTTTACACTGTATGTTGCACGACACAATATGACGCATTTCCTGTTGCTTTCTGCCATTTTTCTTTCTGTCAGCTGACTTTCATAGTTTCTTCTGCCTTACCTGTCCATTTATCTATCTCTCCCTATTATCTGAATGCTCCCAGCCAATCTTTCTGTCGTCTTCCTTTGTCTGCACTTAATATGTATATGCATGTGTGTGGACTTTGGCTGTCAGGAAGTGTCAGTGTCTGTCCAGTTGTTTATGTATATTTTTATGGACCGTAAAGTTCGGACTATAAGCCGCGACTTTTTTCCCCAGCTTTAACCCGTAGAGTGCCTTTAAGCCGTCAGCTGACGCCGCATTAAAAATGCTTTCCCAGTGCCTATGGGCCGTCCACTGACGTCATGCATTTTTCTTGAATTTTCATTCGTTACTATTTCTATCAACGGACTTAAATAGAGTGTGCGTAGTAAGCCTTATATGTCTGTAGTATTAAAATGATATGTAAATGACCACACGTGAGGGGAAAGCCCATTTATTCTCATCACTGACTGGATGACCAGCCAGCACTTCGTCTCGCTTGCAAAGATGGCGGCACAACCTTCGACAAGCGCAGCGACCAAATCAACGTATTTACACAGCTGAGCAGGCTCTGCTAATGATTTTTGACAAAGACAATAATCTTTTATTCAACGACTCACTCGAGCATGAAGGTGAAATGATGATAGTGATGGAATTGCCGACCGTATTCGTCAGTTATTGTGTCGGGCTTTGTGACCTCAGTGTGTGTTCAGCTGACTGGTTTGCCAGCGTCGAACGAGCTCGCCTAGTGTGTACTCTGCACTGCGTGCCAGTGGTCAGTGACGTGATAGTCAGCGCAAGAGGGGAGCGCGGCCTGCTCGCGGCGTGGCACGGGGCAGAGGGAAAGGTAGGGGAAGAGGAGCAGTGAAAGAGAGGGTTGAAGTCCAGCAAGGGGGCGTGGTGGGGAGAGGGGGGCGTGGTCGTGGACTGACCTGTCTGCATAGAGTGTGAGCGTCTTGATAGACTTCTAAACTGTTTTACTTTCATTTACAGGTGTAGTGTGACAATACAAACTTTATTTTCAACTTTTTTGCTTTGTGTTCTTGTTTGGATGTGAAGATGTAGTGGTAAATACATATGCTTGTGATCGTGCAAAAAAATCTATCCAAATCTAATTGCCTAAATACTTTTTTATTATCAAAATTAAAACAAAAGAAGCCCAGATTCAAAATCTTCATTCAATTTCCTTCAAAAATCATATATATTTCATTGTTATATCTTTTGTAGTTTCTGAGCTAGAATTTTTTAATTATTACCCCCAAATCATTAGATTTCCCTGGCACTGGGAAAGCCTTTGTTTGTAACATTTTCAAGCAGCGAACGGGTTAAACCCTGCGGCTTAAACAATGATGCGGCTTATTTGCAGATTTTTCCGATTTCAGGAGCATCACACCGTCGTCTATTCTTAGCTTCTCTGTAACTCACCATATCGTGTTTACTGTTCATGAATTTTTATTATGCTTTTAACTACGATTTTCTCTGTAATCATGTAATGGAATCAGTAACCCGTTCAGAAATACAGGAATCGACATAAGTAAAGCCCATTACTGGTATCTTTTTTCATCAGTTTATCTTCTACAAAAATACGATCGCTTCGAACAGCGCAATGTGTGGACCGTTTCCGACCTGTTATCTTGACTAACACCAGCTGATTTACGAACAAAATAACTAAGCATTGGCACGGTATTAAGCGAAATAAAACAATCGAATCATTTCATTAATGTTCTGGTTTGTTATTATATGCGTTATCTTACCAAGTGTGTCTTGCAATTCAAAAACGGTTAGCGCATTCGACTCGGTCATTGTCAGACCTCGGCTTCGTTCCGCCATTGTTGAAATCGTGGACAGGGAGTGAAGGTTTGCATTTGATACCTTTGCTTTGATTGGCTTGCGCTTTCAAGTACTCAACCCATCGCTTAGCTTGATACACCAATGAATGCAGGAGAGAACTGCCTTTCTAGCGCATCATTAATGTGTTGGGTTTTTTCAGTATTTTTTTTAAGCAATGATGTTGGAAAGACAACACTTGTAAGAAGCCTCATAAAAACTTCGATTCTAATTGATTTAAAACACATCGTACTAAAAAAAAAAAAAAAAAAAAAAAAACAAAAAAACTGCAGTAAAGCTGGAAACATGCTCTTGTATTCTGACCTATTTAAACGCCAATGAATGCAATGAACGCATTGTATGTGTTGATTTTCGACACTATGTTAACTCAATGCTCGGCCAACTGCCACCTGCGGCACATCGGACTGTGTTGTATATATCTGCGGCTTATAAACCAGTGCGGCTTATTTGTGAAAAAAGTTCAGATTTTTTAAAAATTTAGTGGGTGCAGCTTATATACAGGCGCGCTCAATAGACCGAACTTTACGGTAATGTATATTATATGGTAGGCTTGCAGTAGATATTTCAGTGATTTAGATTGACATAGTGTTTGAGACTTTTGCTTTTGTTTAATTCTTTAATGAGAAGTGAGAGTGCCCAGTACCTTGGCAGTTTCATGTTTGAAAATATTACAGTGACAGTAGCAAGCACTGCTATTTTTGAGGCACTGGCATTTATAGATTTTTACAGCCTTATATCCTCAGTCATGAGTAACAGGGTAGAGGTGCAAATATTCCAGTCCTCTAGGTTGTTGTTTTTAGACACTTAGTGTGTGTCTTGGCTATCCATCCACTGTTAAACACTGCATGATGGGCTGGACCGGAAGTCATGGAGAGATGCATGTCCATCTTTCATGGTATCCTATAGCAGAATGGTTATGGGCAGGGAGTCGTATTGAGACAAATGTTTATCCTCTGATGCAAAATGAAGAATAGTCTTAGGCAGAGGGAGTCATGTGGAAATGACATGTCCCCACCTGGCGAGCTTATGGCCCTTGGTATATGTGAGAAGTTCTTACCTGTCAGCATCGTATCGACATGCTGACTGACATGGTTATCTGCCTTGTGATCCATGGGAAAGGTGGAGAATTGGTGTCAGGCACTGCCTCGTGTTGTCGTCTGTCTTGTGTATCTTTAGAAATGCAGAGAGGCTGTGTGAAGCTCTTGTTTTCAAACATCTGCATCTCTTACTAGATTGCTTACTAGAGATAATACTTCTCATTGATTTTCTTTTTTATTTACATGATGGTTTGGTGTTTGTATATTGATTTTCTTTATCCCTGATAGTGTGATATGGGCCCGTGACTCTGGCTTAGTTGTAAGTGATATTCAAGAGTGAGTGTATATGGTGAGGTGTGACAAGGAGAGATTTTTTATCTCCGGTGATTGATTTGTTGTATGTTTTGGTATGAGCATTCCCAGGCAGCAGTCATGCATCACTTAGTAGAGATGTTTGGGAAAGTGTTTGGCATCATATACTATACCATGTCAGACCATAGCATTCCACGGCAGTTAGTCAGCTCTGCCAGGCCGAAGTTTTTGTGTGGCTAATGCAGTAATAAGACAGTCACGTGACGCCCACCCTACTTGCGCCTTAGGAAGCCGGTGTAAACTTCCTGTACCTCTTTCTTCTTCGGCCTGCCGTCCAAGCAAGATAAGTCTTGTGCTCTGTCTCGCCTTTTCTTTGCCGTTGTGTTAAGATTTTCTTATGTTGGCTCCTTTACTTGTTTTGTTGTGGCTTTCGCGCTAACCCTAATACCCTCGCCGTGTGAGGCTTTGGTTTGGCGTGTTATTTATTTATTTTATCACACGCTTCTCGCGTTAGTGATTTTCTTCTCGGCACTCGCAAGTTTGTTTTCCGTGCACCTCGCATTTCTGAATTTCGGAACTCCGTCGCCGGTTCCTCTTCTCTCCTCCTCTTTCAGCCTTATCAGTTCCTTGACGGCAATTTTCCATTTTGCTTCGCCCTTCAACTCGAATACCTTGATTCGACGATCTTTCTCGTCGGTCTCTCGGTTTCCATTTTTCTTCACCGGTCATCCCGCCATTTTGATTCGACCGGCCATTACTGGCGGCGCTTACGATCGAGTTTCTTCGATCTAACAGTTCTCTAGTACTGTTCCCCTTATTATTCAAGCATCTTGCGCTTGATTTCATCTTCATTTATCGCACTACCAGTGCCTTTCATGGGGTTGTTCGAGCTCTTTTCTATCCCTCGATCCACCTTTTTGTCTCCTCTTTGCGATCGTGCGCTCTGTGTTTGCCTCGCCACCGGGCCCAACATGGTGAAGGACACTTACGGGTCGAGCCGCTCCTCTGTTCGGAGTCGCTCTCTGCCCCGGAGGACCCGCGTGTCGATTGCAGGGGACAATCCGCTCACACCTATGATGAGCGTACGGCCGGTGTGGAGGAGGGTTCCGCGCAGGGGACGCGCGACTATCGTTACGATACCTCCTCTGCCCGACCGGCGGACGCACGATCGTTGCGCCCGAAGACGAACAGGCGATCGGCCCTCATTTCTAGTGTTTTTCTTTTGAACTGTTACAAAAATCCAAAGGCAAGGCTCCCCTCAAGGGACCTTCCCGTTCAAAATCCTCCCTTTCTCGGGCCAACTCGCCTGTTCGCCTTCGGTCGCACACGGAGACTCTCTCCTGTCCTGCTGCGTCTCGCGACCCTCAGCCGCCAGGGAACCTTGCTGAGGCAGCGGACCAGCACGGGTGATGACTCGCGGCCGGAATCACCGCCCGTCACCCGATCAGATGAGACTCGTGGCGTTAGCTTACCCCCCACTAACGTCATGCAGTCTCATCACGCTCTTCCCAACCGTGTCCGGGTGCAGCCACCACCCGGACACGAGGAGTGTCATCACTCCGGTGGAGGAGTTATGGGCAGTCTTTGGTGGGACTTCCCCACTGACCATAACTCCGGGGCAGGGACGCAGGCATCGAGTAGCTCGGATCTGCGCCCTGACCCCAGACGGTCGAACCACCCCGATCGACCGTCCCATTTTCCCCTAGGGGTACAGGATGTTGGGGAGCAGACTTCTTTTGCTCCCCTATTGGGCAGCGTCCACGGTCCCGTTCCTCTGGGGGGAGGATCAACCAGCGGGGCCAAGGGTAACCCTTCGTCCCTTGAGGTGGACACGTCACCGCAGCCATCCCAGTCCGCATCCATACGGCCAGGGAGCTCGGCTACCATGCCACCCACCGTTTCCCCTGCCACGCAGGGGACCGGCACGGACCGCACCCGGGAGACGCAGGAGGCAGTGCTCTCCCCGATGGCGCGTATGAGACGGCGCACCTTCTCGCTACCCTCCCCATGGTGCCCCGGGTTACCCGGGTCCCTGGGGAAACCCTGCCCCAGGGCCACCACAGCCCACCGTACTCCCCGGGGACCGGTGGCTCTATGCCCCCGAGAGGGACCAGTGGCTTAGAAGCGACACCCAGTGTGACTCCATATACGGTCGAATGTGGCATCCGGCCTCTTGGAACTGACTCGACCTGGGTCCCCCTCCCTCTCGGGCGCTGTCCGATCGGCGATCCCCAGTCTGCCCGCCGAGTATGGAGCTACAGGGACCCGCCCTCGTATTCCCCTACTACCCAACGAGGCGGGACTCCCACGCACCCCTGCCCTTGCCCCCTGAAGGCGGATCTGAACTTCCCCTTCAGGAACACTCTGCCCCATAGCCTGAGGACGGGGTTGAGGACTCCCTCCCCCAGTCTGGTGATGTTTCCATCTTGGAACGCTGGCGCCCTGAACTTGTTGTTAAGGAGACCCCTCCCTCTGACAACATTTTCTCCCTTGACCGCTACGCTGACTTCTTGTCAGCCCCTAACACGGTCCCAGTAGGAGTCTTCCTCAAGGACCCGCGGCAGAGCCCCCACGTCTTCTCCCTCTTTTCAGCCATCCCAGTCACCAGGGACATTGCCATTTCCCCTGCCGACTGCCGGCTACTCCCAACTCCTTCCCCTCCCCCCCCCACCCCCCACATCCACCACTGTTTCTGTCTAGAACTTGATGGAGTGGGACAGGATTGCCAGGACTGATATACTTCACACCACAGCGGCCCTTCATGGACATGCTCCTGCAGCGAGCAGAGGGAGCGCTGGTCACAGGAGGACGGCACTGCCTCTGTGTCCTCAGACGCTGACGACACTGAGACAGACTCTCACCTGTTTGGCGACCCCCTGATGCGCTTTCTTATTAACAAGATAGCGCATCACCTTTCGGCTGCGGCGGACAGCGCAGCCAGGAGTCACTTTAATTGCCTACTGGCAGTGAGAGATGCTGTGCTGTCACAGGTCAATCTCTCCCTGGCGCTCAAGGCGGCCCTGCAGTGCATCCCGGGTCAGGAGCAGTCACTCTTCGGCGACTATTGACTGCAGTCATCACTCGTGCAGTTGAAGAACGCAGGCAGGCGGCGTCCTTTACGGTCAAGCCCCCTCGCCAGCCTCACCCTGCTGGACCCTCCTTCCGTCCTGCCCTGCCCCCCTCCAGACCCCAGCCCTACCCCAAACAGGCTCCCTCTCGCACGGCACGGCCTGCCAGGCGCCCTAGTACCGCCGCGCCTAGGTCGAAACTGAAACCCCCCCAGCAGAATTTTCGGTTCGGCCAACAGGCACGGCCTCGAGGTGACTGGCAGACTCACCTACAGAGGAGCGGGAACTTTCAGACTTCTCGCCCCCCCCTCGGCCCCTCTGGCAGGCAGCCTGTCCCGGCACGCCCACCAGTGGCGATGTATGGGCCTCAACCCCTGGATAGTGGCAGTGTTGCAGGAGGGGTTCCGTCTGCCCTGGGCACACGAACACCCCCCTCTGCTAACCTCTCCTCCTCCTTCCCCCAGCGATCCCCCTCCTGCCCAGGCGAGGCCCTTCCCTGGAAGTCGAGGAACTCCTTCCTATTCACGAAGGTAGTCAAGGAGATGGCCTGCCTCACCAGACAGGAGGACATTTGCCTCCTGGTGTACCGCAACGACTGGCTTGTCCTGGCTCCCTGACAGGCCCTGTGTCAAGCCCACACATCCAAACTCCAGCGCCTATGTTCCTCACTAGGGTTCGTCACCAACCCCACCAAGTGCGAACTCAATCCCAGTCAGAGGTTCTCCTTTCTGGGCATGAGTTTGGACACGACCTCCATGCTAGTCTCCCTGACCCCCGAGAGGTCCACTCGCCTTGCCCGCCTCTCTCCCCACACGTTGGCAAGGACACTTTCCTCCCTTCTGGGGATGATGGAGTCTCTGTCGCCCCTCATTCCCCTAGGCAGGGTCCCCAAGCGACAGCTTCTAAGGGAGTTCCGCCGTCGTTGGTCACAGACCAACGTTCCGCCCTGAGTCCCGGAGTTCCCATCTCCCTCCCATCCCAGGCCCGAGAACTCTACGCGGACGCCTCCAACTCGGGCTGGGGGCCCATTTGGAGAGCAGTCATGCCTCGGGGGTGTGGGACCCATGACTGCCCATCCCCACATCAATATCCCGGAACTGGAGGCGGTCAGGCTTGCCCTCCTCCACTTCCAAACCCTGGTCTCGTACCGTTTTGTTCTCCTTCTCACGGACAACACCTCGGTAGCTTGCTACATCAACAGAGGGGGGGGGGGGGGACACGCTCCATCAGCCTCTCCCTCCGGACAGAGGCCCTCCTCCGCTGGTGTCATGCACAGGGAATCACCCTTCGCACGAGACACATAGTGGGGACGCACAACATCCTGGCAGACTCTCTCAGCCGCTCCAGGTCTGTCCACACGGAATGGACCCTCAGCTGGCACACACTACCTTGGTGTGGAAACATTGGTTCAGGCCCATGATCGACCTGTTCGCCACCCAATTCAATCATCGTCTGCCGGTGTATGTCTCTCCCATCCCGGATCCCCAGGCATATGCAATCGACGCCCTCTCCTTCCCCTGGTCCGGCCTCATAGCTTACGCCTTCCCTCCCTTCCCATCCTCCACAAGGTGATCAGGAAGGCGAGACTCGAAAGACCCAGGCTCATCCTCATAGCCCCAGGGTGGCCCACTCAGTCCTGGTTTCTGGACCTCAAGTCCCTCTCCCATGTACCCCCCCTCCAGTTGAACACCCGGTGGGACATGCTCAGGCAAACCCCGCTCGGGTCGCCCCCACTCCAACCCCCAGATGCTTCGCTCCATGCCTGGCTTCTGTGCCAGCCCGACTGGAGCATCTGCCCCTACCTCCGGGCGGACAGGTCCCAGTCCTTCCTCTACATCCTCTCCGCACCGGGGCCTCTCAGGACCTCTGAGACCTAGCCATGGCCTTCGCAGAGCTAGCACAGAGTCCCTTTACGACTACAGATGGAGGAAATGGTCTCATGGTGCAAAGAAAACTCTGTTCCCCACGATCGCCCCTCCAGTATCCAGATAGGAAATTTTCTATCCCTCCATAAGCTCTCGTCTAGTTCCATACGGGGCTACAGGTCAGCCATCTGCACGACCATCCGCCAACTGGGCGGACCTTCCTTTGAGAATGACTTCCTTCTCAGAGAGATCTCTAGAGGGGTGGCTCTTCGTGAGGCCCAATCCCCTAGGCGCGTTCCCCTTTGGGACCTCTTTACTGTTCTTTACGCTCTCAGGAAACCCCCTTTCGAGCCTATCTCCTCCCTCCCTTTGATCTTCTTTCAGTGAAAACCACCTTTCTCCTCGCCCTGGCTTCGGCCAGAAGGCGAAGCGAGATCCATGCCCTTTAGCGGGACCCCAGAGACATTGCCTTCCACAGGGACGGCTCTGCCTGTCTTAAGTTTCTTCCCGAATTCCTAGCTAAGAACCAGGAACCCGGTAGTTCCTCCACCTACCTCATCATCCGCTCGCTGGCAGATATCCTAGGTGGAGAGAGCGGTGGTGACATGGATCTGTGCCTTCTAGGTGTCCAAGACACTACTGGGAACGTTCGCGCCCCAGGCGCACTTCCCAGAGACGTCTCCTTATTTCCATCAACCCCAGTAATAAGAAAAACATCTCAGCTGGCACTATCTCTAGGTGACTTTCCCAGACGTCAGATCGGCCTACGCCCAGGCGTTCAAGGATCTCCCCGTCTTGTCCCCCCGGGCCCATGAGGTCAGAGCCCTGGCCGCTTCTGCAGCGTTCCAGCACTCTGTCCCCCTGCACCATCTCCTGGAGGCAGCCTGCTGCCGTTGGAAAATCCCTTTATAAACTTTTATTTAAGGGACATCCGCATGACCAGGGCTGACGGTTCTAAAGGGATCTCCTTTGTGGCGGCTAATGCAGCCATATCGGTTAACCCCAAGAACCACTAGGGCACTCGCCCTCCTCCTATTCCTATAAATTCTGCTATGGTCTGACATGATATAGTATATGACGCCAAAATGGGGAGTTTGTATTATACTCCCTGTTTGGCTCATATACTTACCATGTCAGACTCTAATGCCCGCCCTACCTTCCCCTCTAGCGCCAAGGTTCTCGGGTTACCTTGCATGCAGGCCTCGACGAATGAGGTACAGGAAGTTTACACCGGCTTCCTAAGGCGGAAGTAGGGTGGGCGTCATGTGACTGTCTTATTACTGCATTAGCCACACAAAAACTTCAGCCTGGCAGAGCTGACTAACTGCCGTGGAATGCTATGGTCTGACATGGTAAGTATACTAGCCAAACAGGGAGTATAACACAAACTCCCCATTTTTCTCATACAGTCTGATGTCTTAATATTGTTTTCTTTTACAGAAACCAAGAACGCATGAAACACGCATTACAGTCATTGATCAGAACACCGCAGAACAACTTTAAGTTATGGAGGGTGAGTTTGATTGTACACTGTTTGTTGATTGTAAACTGTTTATAGTACAAGATCCTTTGTACTCAGACATGGTAGTTTGGCTTTGTACTATGGCAGTGAACACATTGGTAGATCAGGCAGGACTAAAGATGGGGTGACTGTGTACTATGACCATGAGTCATCCCCGGGAGAGTAGTTTGAGTAGAGGAGTTGCCAGTTATCCAATATCATCGAAATTGAACCAGGTTTTTTGTGTAAAGCTATGTTGTTGCACATGATCTTTTAAAAACTGCTGGCAGTTTTCGGGGTCAATGCCAGACAAGTAGACTTCATGGTGTGAAGTGACCTTGTTTGGTTCAAGACAGTGGTAAGGGTTGTTAGTTGACATTGTGCAGCAGTGGACAGCTCAGACTATGCAAGAAAAAATCACATATACTCATGGTTGATCAACATATTGCAAATGCACCTCCTACACCTCAGTTTTCTTGTGTCAAATGTGGCAAAACTACTTTCCATAATATCCACATTTTTGACTCCTGTGTAGAAGGGGTAACACAGCCGCTGGATTGGCAAGTGCCTTATAGCATACAGAAATATGTCTAGCAGTGAAGTTACACAGTGCAATGTAATGTATGTGTAGTATAATACATTGGAATGTATAGAATGTAATGTCTGTAGAAAATAACGCACATAGTTTCCCTCAAAAGAGGAATATTAACATCACACTTAGGTAATAATATATTGACAATGTCCAGGATGGGGAAGATGTGTACAGCGCTGAAACAAAACAAGACTTGGAGGACATACTCCACAAGTGGTTTGACAGCCCTTCGCTCAAGAAGCACAAGTGAGTATCATAGACAATATCGACAGGCATGAAATTTTTGTATTTCCAGCAGAATCTGTACAATTTTTTCTTCTTTTGTTTTTCTCTTGTTGGTGTTACTTTCTGTTTGTGTGTATGAAATTGGTTAAAAGTGCTAAAGTATAATAATTGCAGGTAGAGTCAGCAGGGCTGTATTATTAATAGAGTAAGTTGTGTGTAAAGTGGACAGAATCAACAGGCATAAAATTCTTCTGTTTCCAGCAGAGATTGAGCAAATTGTAGGAGTTTTTTTTTGTTTGTTTTTGTTTGTTTTTTTTTGGGGGGGGGGGGGGGGGTTAAAAGCTAACAAATGGTGACTGTAACAGATTTCTCACTGGAGGATTTGGTTACAGGAGGGAGCTTTTGCCTGTTGTCCCACAGATGATCCATTGTCAGATGCTGATTTGGACCTTGTCAGTGTCAGCACAAACCATTGCCCATAGCCCAATCTACAGACTAGTTTTGTGCATGGCAAAAGTTGTATGCCCACATTTGAAGAAATTACAACAGAAGTGCTTTCTGCTGTCATGATCGGAGTGCTGCTGATCCCTGTCAGCAATTCAGTCTGTGAAGGTGTTTAGCTTTGTCAGGAAGAATCTTGAGATTTTCGTCCTTCCTTTGGTCAAGACACTGTTGATTCTGAGGTGCAAAAAGGAGCCAAGTCATGTGATGAAGCGTAGTGACAGTTTGCCTGGAAAATGTAAAAGAGCAACAGTGTATTGGCTGAGACAGTCATTTCATGAAAGAAATTTCTCTCAATTTTCAAAAATATTCTTCTCAGGTCTCTTCAGAAGTTGGGAGCTCTGAATGTAAGAAAAGTAGATTTTCTAAGCACACTAAAAGGAAACAGTAAAAAAATGTTTCTGTTTCAGATTATCAGTTCCTGAAAATACTCTTGTCATAAGTTATTGTCATTTACGTTTGTAACTACTGGGAAATAAAATTGCCTAAAATCCACACTTTTGACAACAACAAAAACACCACTTTTGAATGATTGAACATTACTTGTTAAAATGACCAGATGGTGTTTGAAAATATGAATGGTCAGAAAAAGGGTTTTTCCAACCTTGTGTATCTTCATTTCAGTGTGTGAATGTACACAGTGCAGGCCAGCGTGCTGAATCACAGCACATTAATCACATTATGGTGACTTAGTTGTGTCTGGAAAGTTCTGTTAATGCGACCTCAATCAAACCTAAGCATGATATTAGATTCAGCTTATGGGTCGTTTCTCTGATTGTGTTTTTGTAACTTATTTACATCACCATCCATGAGGTAAGTTTCAAGCATAGACTGTATTTCACTGTGGGCTTGATCGCTATTTATACTGCGAGTTTATGGGTTCGATCATTATTGTACATAATTCTTCCCAGTGTTTAAAAGCCTGTGACCAGATCGATATCAGATCAAAAACAAACAAGTTGTATCCTGGGAGGAATCGCCACAGTTTAGTTTGTTTTTCACTGTGGATCTAACTCATCTTGATGACTGAATTTATTTTATTTTTTTTACTTTTTTTTTTTTCATTTGTAGGGAGTTTGCACTGTTTACGATCTTGTTTACATTGTGCTTTTGTTTTGAATTATTAGAACATATTTTCCGTGACAAAAGATAGATCTGCAAAGAAACCATACGTTGCAAATAAAGCGTTTCCTTTGTCTCAAGACCACATCCCAGGCTCTTGGACATCCATGTATGTTTCATTTTTGTATCGTCCATCTCACCGCACATGATGGCTTTCTTTTCTTTGGAAGGTGGAATGGGATTTAATGTACATGCAAGAGTTCATTATGGATGTGTTGTGCATAAGACCTCGATTAAAATCTCCACTGAAGGACTAGGAGGGATTGGAATCTGCACAGATGATAACTTGGAAGAGAAACTCTTTTCCAATCTGGCGGGATGGAGTAGGAACTGAACAATAGACCGTGGAATAAGAGTCTAAGCTTTAACCACAAAGCCCACCAGGGCCCGTCCCCTCACCCTCTCGCCATCATGGTTTGATTGTAATTTTCCTTGTCCCAGAGGCATGAAGGGATTAATGTCAAATTCAGGTTATAGATCCCCAGAGACCTTCAGCTCTCATTTTTGCTACCAGTTCCTGGTGAAGTAAGTGAAGATCATGCCTTCATCCCTTTATTGGAAAGCAAGCACACAGAAAAAGATTAGCATTTTCACATTGTCAGTTTTGTATCACTGTGGTGTTGGAAATATGAATGTTGCCAGTACGTATCACCCTTGGAAACCAAATAAACATTGCGATTATATAGTCTTTTTTTCATGATTGTGAACATTGCTGATACGTACTATCCTTGAAACAGGAAAATTAATGGGAGAGAGCTACAGATATAGAGAGATGTAGAGAAACATGAGTTATAGTCTACAAATTGGGAAAGAAGATGTTGAGTTATTCAGTTCCTGGAGTTATCTGTCCAATTGTTCTCACACAGGTTTCAACATGTGTACATTTGTTCATGATGTATGAATGAGATAAATGATAATGATGTGTTAATGAGATAAATGATTGCTCAATAACTGGAATAAAACATGACCAGAGTAATGTGTTGACAGGGCGGTGAACATGTTCCTGGACATGGTGATAGAGATTCTGCTGATGTCCATCTCTCAGGACGACCCCCAGCCTCACTCTGATCTCACAAGGTCGCCTACTCTGCAGCGTTGTCAGAGTTCGTCTTTCATGTACACCAAAAATGGCCACAGTGAGTGGGCCTTGCTGAATTCAGCAGTGTTTTGCTGCCTATATTTTCAAGTGATGATGGCTTTGAAAATTTGTATTTTCCTGTTGTGATTGTATTTATGAAACTACTGTTTATGAAGCTACTGTTATGTTTTAGTGATGAAAGAGCCAGCACAACACAAGCTGCAGATGAAAAGAAAAATGTGAAACAAGGCAAGGAGAGAACAAGATAATAGGTACTGTAAAGAGGAAAAGTAGAGAGGAGATAAGTAACATGCACTCGTTTACTACAGTGAAGAGAAGTTCTGTAGTAGTGAGGAACCTTTTAGGATTGTAGTAAGTTAGAATGTCAGAAATAGAGCAAAATACATAGTGCTGCGTTTCAAGGCCTCAGACTGTAGTACTATGGACAAGTAAAAGAAAGAAAAAAAAAACTAAGATCTTGTTGCCCACAGTACCCATAATTTCGTTCTGTTATGCAGGTTCAATTTAGGTCTTTGGCCCTCTTGTGGGAATAAAAATCATGCAGTACCGGTGGCGCAAGGGTTTTCACTCACTCAGAAAAAGCGCATCAAAAAGGCCTCAAAAAAACTGACACTGAATTTTGAGTCAGTGATGAAAAAAAAAGAGCCAAGTTGAAAATCTCTCTGGTATTGGCAGTAAAAATCGAGAGAAGGAAAATGTCAGTGGTTGCTAGTCTACAGTATTTGCCAAAATATTCAGGGAAAACATCCTTTGCTGAAGCTGAGTATATGGATTCAGTTTCAAAGGGACAAGTCTTTCACCCTTGTCTTCTGTGAGCTGTGTTTTAAAACATCTCAATCAGACCTGGGAACATTGTGATTGTTGAGGGCATGCAGAAGAAACTGTCAAAAAATTGATCAAAGGCAGATTCCAGAAAGTCCATACCCAAGTTTTCTTCTTTGAAACTAATCGTCACATTTTTTAACTCGCTCCCTACTGGCCAGTATGAAATTCAGCATTCCTCTGTATACTGTGCGTTTGTACACATTTTTCTAAAAAATTGAAAAATTACACCACAACAAAAACACTTGAAATTTGGACACAATTGTCGTGTGATTGAACAGGGTCAGTACAAAGTTTCAAAGCTGTACCACATACCATACTGTTTTTGCAGCCAGATGAAGAAGAGGTTATTTTTCATATTTTGTGAAACTCGGGTAGTTAGGCAGGCACATAGGTGAAATTTTCTCTGTTGTTGAAAAAAGGCCCATTTTCATCATAAATCACTTTGAGAAACCTGGTAGAGTGTGAAAAATAGCTATTTGACAGTTTCTTTACAAAGCAAAGGAACTTAATCAATAAGATATGACAGAGTACTTTGCAGTTTGTCATTCAGCATTCTTTATGAGACTGCGTAATTGTTCAGTATTGGAAAAAATCATAAAAAAGGCTACACACACTCTTGAAATTTTGACACATAATAAATGTGTCCCTGTATAAACAAAGTACATAATTTCAAAGCTCTTGCTTATTCAGTACTCTGTCAGTCACAGAAAGAAGATGGGGTATCTTTCATGAGGTTAGCTGGAAATATAAACAGGTGTGAACCTATGCTTCTCAAGAAAAAAAGGGCTTTTTCTATACAAATCTCATTTGAAATGCTGGCAAGTCTGTACACAAAGACTACTTGAAAGTTTCTACAGTATCAAAGTGAACAAACAACAATCATACACTGTTGGCCATGAGCTGGTCACTGCGGTCCACTCCTGCCATGTTGGCTATGTAGTCCTGGACAGCTTTGGGCTTTATCTTCTTGCTTATCCTTGTGGTGACCTCCCCCATTTCAGCTGGATCCATTTTGGTGGTGATCAAGTGGACAGCTTTTTTTTTTTTTTTTTGCTGTCCCACCTTCTGTGCCACCTCAGTGGCAGTGCACCTACGCCGCTCATTTCGACACTCCGTCCACAGCCACAGCCCAGTCAGTCCTGCCGCAACCCTGGTGCCCACAATCCACAGGGAGCAGTCAGTATCAAGTCGTCAAGAGGCAACCCACCGGAGGAAACACTGCACTGCTGCTGAGTCACTTCAGTGGTGTTCAGTGGTGTCCGTTCTGATCCAACATACGCAGGGCACCACCTACTAAGCCCCATACTGACGACAATAATTGCTTAGTTGCGGAGCCAGCATGAGTGAGCTCTCCGTCCGGAGGGTGCCACCACATCCGCCCAGCGACAACCCCCATGGACTTGCCGCTACCTGTGACCCCAACAGAACCAAACCAAGGCTACAGACATGGAGGTGACATCGAAACTGAGGTCACCATGAGAGCAGGACATGAAGGGCCACAGAATTTGAGACTTTTTTTATGTTGATCGATGAGGATGATTAAGATGATGCTACGGAATTCCATTCCAGTCTGAGACTGCATGACAGGGTTGTACTCTACACTTCCTTTCATAATATACCCCGGCGTCAACCAGGCCTGAGAGATACAGACACCTGCAGTGTTGGTCAGGAAATTTGAGCAACACTCTCAGAGACACATCCATTCAGTGGATGAAACAAGACAGTGTGGTCCCAGTCTTCCCAACTGAGCCCATAGCAAACTCAACTCTGGGTAGGAGCCAGTTGGGGAAGAAAAATCCTACATGGCTCTGATGGGAATCGAGCCCACAACCTTCCAGCCGGAAGTCCGCGACGCTAACCACTATGCCACGGTGGCTGGTATAGACAGCTTTCTTGTCCATCCACTTCAGGACACCCATGACACCTTAAACAGACAAACAACAGGATCATAATTTTAGTCTCAATAAACAACAGCATCATAATCAAAATCACAACTTTATTCAGTCTTCTTGTCAATAAAAAAAGAAAATTTGTCAAGTACAGCATATTTGTCCATATGTACATGCACAGAGTTGAAAAAGAAACACACACACATACACACACACGCACACACACACACACCACATACACATACACATACACACACACACACACACACACACACACACACATATATATATATATATTTGTACATAAATGTTGTACACTCGCACGCACACAAAGAAAGACAGTGGAAAAAGAAAGCAAAATTCAAACAGTGCCTTGGGTGGAGGCTCAATATCCACCTCCCCCCGGACTCCTCGAGGGTCTGAGCCCCCTTCCTGCAATCCCAGACCCTCTGGGAAGGCTGCACAGGTAGCCTCTTTGTCTGGGGAACACTCCAGAAGTCGACCTCTGATGAAGCCTCCTCTTCCACCTCGTCCATCTGGGGGTGGAAATAAGTATCGTCCTTCGTCAGCCAAGAAGGTGGTATCTCCATCGCCTTCTTCCAATCGCTTTTCTCCTTTGGAGATAGAAGGTGATGAGGACAATGAGATGGAGTAATTTTCTTCTCTTTTTTATTGTCATGGCCCTTATTCAGTGGAATATAAGAGGCATTAATGCCCAATATGAGGAACTCCAGCGGTTGTGTTCTGACCTCAAACCTAGTGTTGTTGCGCTGCAGGAAACATTGTTGAGACCAGGAAAACATTTTTCATTGGCAGGCTTTAGTTCAGTAGGTTTTCCTGCTTTACCTACAGATACTGGCCATGGGGTCACTGGGGGTGTTTCCCTTCTTATTCACAGATCTTTGTTATTCAGCCAAGTTAACTTAAATACCCCATTACAAGCTGTTGCGGCCAGGATTACTTTCAATAAAACAATAACTCTCTGTTCAATTTACTGTCCTCCTTCTGGTACTATATCTAAGCAACAAGTCATTGATCTAATAGATCAGCTTCCACGTCCTTTTTTTATTTTGGGAGACTTTAACGGGCACTCCCCCCTTTGGGGTAGCTCACATTCCTCACCTCGGGGTCTCATGCTGGAAGAGATCTTTAACGAACTGGACCTGTGTTGTCTAAATGACAAATCACCAACATACATGCATTCTTCAAATGGTACTCTTTCGTGTTTGGATTTGTCAGTGTGTGATCCTTCATTGGTTCTAGACTATGATTGGTCAGTTCACGATGATCTGCACGGGAGCGACCATTTCCCTGTAATACTTTCTCCAGTTTTGAAGGAACCTGTTTCTTTTCCTCAGTATTTTTGCTTTAAAAGGGCTAATTGGGATTTCTTTCGTTCAGCCATAACTGATAAGCTAGATGCTGAAATCGTCTTCCGATCAGAAGATCCAGCGGAGTCCTTCACTAATGTTTTGTTATCATGTGCGAGAGATACCATCCCACTCACAAAACCAGGTCCACAATTACCTGGTACACCATGGTTCAACCAGGATTGTAAGAATGCTTGCAACATTCGCAAGAGGGCCCAACGTTCAGTCTTTCAGCATCCTGTGGCCCCGAATGTTCGATCTTATCAGAGGAAAAAAGCAAAGGCGAGGTTTGTTTGTAGAGGAAGTAGACGAGTGTCTTGGAGAAATTTCTGCTCTTCCCTCACATCAAACATATCCAAGAAAAAAATCTGGAGAGTTGTTAAAAAAATTAGGGGCAAGAACAGCTGCCCTTCAATCCACCATTTAAAACTTGATGATACACTCATCACTGACAAACAAGCTGTGGCTAACTTGCTAGCTTCCACCATAGAAACCAACTCTTCCTCTAGTCAAAAATCCACCGCGTTTTTAAAGATCAAAACGCAAGCAGAAAAAAAGAAGCTTGACTTTTCCTCACCCAATCAAGAAGACTACAACTTGCCCTTAAATCTAAATGAACTGAAGTCTGCCTTGCAGGCATGTCATGATTCTGCTCCTGGTCTTGATGAAATACATTATCAACTCTTAAAACACCTTCCTGACTCAGGTCTTAACATTCTGCTTCAAGTTTATAACCAGGTTTGGACGTCTGGGTCTTTCCCAGCTTCATGGAAAAGAGCCCTAATTGTTCCCATTCCAAAGCCAGGGAAGGATCATTCAAACCCTACCAACTATCGTCCAATAGCCTTAACAAGTTGTGTTTGTAAAGTGATGGAAAAAATGGTAAATGGTAGGCTCATGTGGAAATTGGAAAGTGATGGGCTTTTAGCCATGGAACAGTGTGGTTTTAGAAAGCATCACTCTACCATGGACCATTTAATCAGATTGAAACCACTATTCGAAACTCTTTTTTAGATAAAAAGCATGTTGTTGCCATTTTTTTCGACATAGAGAAGGCCTATGACACGACGTGGAAGTACGGAATCCTGTCAGACCTCCATGGGATGGGTTTCCGTGGCAATCTCCCGGTGTTCATAGAACAGTTTTTGGCAGACAGGTCCTTCCAGGTCCGTGTGGGGACAACATTGTCAGAAATTCATGAGCAGGAAATGGGTGTTCCACAGGGTAGTATCCTTTCCCCAGCCCTGTTTAGTATAAAAATAAATGAAATTGTAAACTCTGTCAACCAAGGTTCAGACTGCTCTCTTTTTGTTGATGATTTTGCCCTTTATGCATCTGGAAAGACATTTGCTGGTGTACAGCGCCAACTCCAGTTGTGTGTGTATAAAGTCCAACAGTGGGCAGTTGAAAATGGGTTCAAATTTTCATCAGTTAAAACAGAGTGCATCCACTTTCACAATTTCAGACAACTTTTCCCGCCACCAGAAATTTTCATAGATAAGGCTAAAATTCCTGCTGTCACAGAAGCCAAATTTCTGGGTGTTACCTTTGACCAAAAATTGAATTTTAAAGCCCATATTCGGAAGTTGAAAACATCGTGCCTCAAAGCCATGAATATCCTCCGTGTAGTGGCTCATACGGATTGGGGTGCAGACAAACGCACGCTTCTCCATCTTTACAGGGCATTAGTTCGATCCAAGTTGGACTACGGCAGCATCATTTACGGCGCCGCTAGAGCCTCGTATCTTAAAGTCCTAGACCCAGTTCACCATCAGGGTCTTCACCTCTGCCTTGGCGCTTTTCGTACTACACCTGTTCATAGCCTATATGCTGAGGCGGGAGAGTGTTCCCTCTCTCATAGAAGAGTAAAATTAGCTTTGAATTACTACACACAGCTTTTTTCAGAACCAAACAACCCTGCCTACGACTGTGTTATGAATCCTCATTTCCAAGAGAAATATGAAAGAAGTCCATCCAGTATTCCCCCTTTCGGTATTCGCATCCTTCCATTTCTGGAGGAGGCGGATATTGATGTTGGGGTCATCTCTGATGTTTCCAAGTTTCCTCAACAACCTCCTTGGACGTTTTCGTCTCCAGAAATTAGGTTTGATTTAACCGTGCAGCGCAAACAGAACACGAGTTCCTTAATTTATAAACAATTATTTTTAGACATGTGTTCTAACCTTAAAGAACATGTGGTTATTTTTACTGATGGTTCAAAGTCTGATGTTGGTGTAGGGTCCTCCGCATATGTTCCAGCTTGGGGAGAAAAACTGTCCAAACACATTCCCTCTGAAAGCACTATTTACACTGCGGAACTTACTGCACTACTTTTGGCTTTGGAGTTGATCAGGCAGTCCCAGTCTAGGAAATTCCTTATTTGCACAGATTCTCTTTCGGCTTTAGAGGCTATAGGAGCAAGAAACATAAAACATCCGGCTCTTATCAAGTTTTTTACCATGTTTTCTTCATTAGTTTCAAGGGTTTTGAGATTTTGTTGGCCTGGGTGCCAGGTCATGTGGGGATCAGAGGCAACGAAGAGGTGGATCGGCTTTCTAAAGAGGCTGTCCATCTTCGTCCTTCTAAACTGCTTGTACCATCTTCAGATTTAAAAGGCAAAATAGCTTCGTATGTCAATTCTTTATGGGAGGAGGAGTGGAGCCTCCAAGAAAACAATAAGCTTCATCAAATACGTCCAGATTTAAAGGAGCATCTTCCCATGGCTGCTGGCAGTCGAAAGGGAGAAACAGTATTGTGTAGATTGAGGACGGGTCATGCCTATTTTACTCATTCGTTTTTATTGAAGGGAGAAGACCCGCCTTTCTGTGTTGCCTGTGATAGTCAGATATCTGTCCAACATATTCTTTTAGACTGCTGGGATTTATACGACATTAGAAGGAAACATTACACTGCAGATAATATGAAGATTCTTTTCCGTGATGTTCCCCCTGACAATATTTTTAACTTCCTAAAAGAAGTGAATTTATTTCATCGTGTGTGAATTTGGTGGTGTTAGATTTTCTATACCCAGTATTGATTTTTGCAGATTACAGTTAGTGATTTCAACGTGTTGGTTTTTAATCCTAGGATTGGTTCTTGTAATCTTTTTTTAATGGGTTGGGTAAGGTTTTGCTTTTAATCCTTTTTTAACATGTATACGTGGTAGTTTGAAACGTGGTGACAGTCCTGAGATAACCTCTGCTGTTGACGGGACTATAATTTTAATCTTAATCTTAATCGCACGCACACACACACACACACACACGCACACACACACACACACACACACACACACACACACACACACACACACACACACTCACTCAATCGCTCAGTGGTCAGCAAACACATCACGATGTGGCCCAAGCAGCGCTGAAAGGTGACTGTATGATAATGAGGCTATCTCATGGCATGCTTCAGTTTCCATGACTCTGCATGACATTGGCTCTAAAAAAATTGCTAATGTGCGATCCGCTATAACGGATGTCAGGGAGAAAGCGGTGTGCGTGGGACATCCGCTATAGCAGACGTCAGAGTGGAGTAAGTTAACACATTGATCATTCACAAAGCTCACTGTTCAGACTGTCACATCACAAAGTCAAACCTCTAGTGACTGGACTTTTTTTTATTTTGAATAAACAGAGGCATTTGTATACATTAATACAAAGAGTATGACAGTTAATCATAAATCCTGTCGTGGTTAGTAAAAGGGAGAAAAGGACCTAAGGAGTTCATTAATGGAAAGGCCAGCATATTACACTACTAAAAACATCCATTATACCACTGAAAATTGGGATTCACTACTTAGGGGTATTGGGGGACTTCTGTAGGTCTTAATAGTGATAAGATGCTTGTGCTCATGCACATAACAGCACTCGTGTATGCGTCTAGCACACACTCTTGTTTCCTATTATCTCGACTGCATAGCTGCCAACCCTCCCAGATTTTTCTGGAATTTCCCTAATTTACAAATCATTCTTGAAATCCTGAATTTAATTGAAAAAAAAATGCAGAATTTCAGAATTTTGTTTAAAAATTTTGAGTTTGGTGGATCACTTTAAAATTATACAGACGGTAAAGTATTGCAGAATAAAGCCCAGACGATTTTATGTGAATGTTGGCAGTTATGTGTTATCAAAAATTTATTTTCTTTTTAACCCTACGTTTGTCAACTGAAATATGAGGGGGTTAAACATGCTTTCAGTAAAAGCTAAAATGCCGTTGTTCATCCACCCGTTTCATCCACTGGTTCACAAATGTTGACTCAGAAGGTTGGCAGTAATGCTTCTGCATCTTTCCATCATGCCCCACCCTCCCCCTCGTTCTCCCCCCTCCACATGCATGCACACACACAGAGACTCGCACACACACACACACACACACACACACACACACACACACACACACACACACACACACATGCGCAGACATCACTCTAAAAGGCCAAGTTTTTCAGGTGCCTGTCAGTGGCTGTCAGAGGGGTGTGTGTTGGAGCGTGTGTATGCTGCCCAGCTGCTGGATGACCTGGACGTGATGGGGGTGTACCCCCTGTACCTACAGCTGATGAACCACCTCCACAGGGACCCTGGGCTCTGGTCAGCACACACAACATGCACAGATGCATGCACATAAAGTTGGCCAAATGCAGTCCCTGTCATTAAACTTTTTTTTTTTCAATCTTGGTTTTGAAACCCTACAAGAACATGCACACACTAAGATTCCACAGAATCACTCATAGTTACTGGCTTTGTTTTTCTTTTGCTTTAAATATAACTCCTTGATTTTAAACAATGGTGGTAGATTTGTGGGTTCAGCTGTGCAGATATTTCAGCTGTGGTGGTTTGTACATGAATTGCCTGGAAGTGTATGTATGTTTTGTGCGTGCATTGTAAATACAGGTATGTTTCTAATGGAAACATTGGGAGGTAAGATTCGGTCAGTGTGACTTCCATGAAGCTTGTACAGGTAGTGAATCATGTCTGTGACTGGGGATAGTGAAGGCTTTTTCAGTACAAATAGCTTCCCCGGCTTCTGGAAATTCTGTGGTAGTGACTTCCTCTGTCCTGTTACTAGTTTTTGTTCTAATTTTATTTTTGTTTTAATTTTGTTTTCGTCTTGTCATCGACTGCTTTGCCTTTGTGGACCATTCTTTTGTTTTTGGTTTGGAAACTCTTTACATTTTTTTTTTGACACAATTTATGACATGCTTGCCTTTTTTGTTTTTGTTTTGTTTTAATCTGACAAGGTATGAAAATTGTACACACTGTTGGAGTGGACACTAGCTGTCAATTCTGCAGTGTCTACTTGCCCGTTTAGCTCCTTTTTAAAAAATGTATTTCTTGATATGTAAATGTTTTCTTTTGACTTCTTAAATTGTGTACTTCTTTTTAATCCAGAACCAAGAAATGGATGGCACTTTCTACCTTTGGCTTCAGGATGTTAGTTGCTTATCTGCCATTTCATTGTTTTATTGTTGTTTGTTGCTTTTTTTGGACTTTAATTTTTTTCAGAATGTGGCCTTATTTCCCATTCGACATTAACAGCTTGTGTGATGGGCTGGGTTATAGTTACAACAACTATGAACTGTGATATGTGCAAGGTTCAAGTTGAAATTGTGTTGCAGGCCCGACACTTGTTATTTTTATCCATGCACCTCACAAGAACCATTGCTTACAACTTCTCTCTGTATGCAACACATTATATCAGTGACTTTGCATTTTCAAAGAAATGCACAAGTACAAACTACTTTCATAAACTGAACAAACTGACATACATGTGGCAATTGCATGGTAATCTATAAATGGCTTAGACCACCAAAGATACAAATAATTATGTTTATACTAGCTGACGTGGCAAAGTGGTTAGAGTCGCGGACTCCTAGTTGGGAGGTTGTGGGTTTGATTCCCATAAGAGTTTGCTACAGGCTCAGTTGGGAAGACTGGGAGCACATAGATGAGTTTCATCCACTAAATGGATGCATCTCTGGGGTGTTGCTTGAATTTCCTGACCAACACTGCAAGTGTCTGTGTCTCTCGGGTCTGGTTGACGCCGGGATATATTCTGAAAGTAAGCATAGAGTACAGTCCTGTCGTGCAGTCTCAGACCTGAATGGAAATCTGTAGCATTGTCTTCATCATCCTCATTCTCATCGATCAGCATTAGAAAAAAGTCTCAAATTTTGTGGCCTTTCATGCCCTGCTCACATGTTGACCTCAGTTTCAATGTCTTCTCCGTATCTATGGCCTTTGTTTGATTCCATTGGGATCATTGGTATTGGAAAATTCATGGAGACTGTTGTTGGACGGATGTGATATCACCCTCTGGAAGGAGAGCTTACTCATGCCAGTTCCATGACTAAGAAACTATTGTCATCAATAGGGGGTGTAGTAGGTGGTGTCCTGCATATGTTGGATCAGAACAGGCACCACTGAACACCTCCAAAATGACTTGGCAGCAGTGCAGTGTCTCCTCTGGTAGGTTGCCTCTTGACGGATTGACACTGACTGCTCCCTGTGCATTACCAGTGCCGGGGCTGTGCTGTGGCTGCGGACGGGAGTCCTAATGAGCAGCATGGGTGCAATGCCACTGAGGTGGCACAGAAGATGGGACAGCAAAAAAAAAACAACAACAAAATACTCATAGAGTCATACGTGATCCTTAAGAGATCCAGGTGATTGGTTTGTGACCAGTCACATACCATAGGGGTAGAATGAGTTTATGGGAGGAAACGGTGTCTGTACCAGGAAATTTCCGCGTAGTAAAAATGAATTATGTCGTGGTAAAAATATTCTTGCATGTTGATTTAATGAGCATGTACGCATGGGCAGTTACTGAACCCATTAAGTAGGGTAGAAATGGAAGTCCCTGGACTTACACATATTAGTTGTTATACAAATTTTGTGACAGGGATGTTACAACAAACATTGATCTGTCATTGTTTGCCTGCTTTCTCTAAAGCATTATCTGCAAGAGTATGTATGTTTTAATGTCACATTTTGTGTTACTGTGTTGTCACCTGTAGAAGAACAGGCTGAAATGCATGTCATGTTTTTTGGTATCATCTTGCTTTTGGATGATTTCTTTTCAGTTCACTTTTTAGTTTTTATGTGTTGATTCTTTTTATAAGTAGTGTTGTATTTGACTTTATTATTATTTTTAAGCCTGTTTTATATGTGTTGGATGAATGTGGATGCTAGAGTACTTTTTTTATATGCAGAAAACAATGGCCAAGTGAAGAGAGTTAAAAATCTAGTGATTGCATATATCAGTCAGTGTATCATATGTTTGCAGGCGGTAGAGGGTGTGTGTGTGTGTGCACATGTTGTGATAGGCCTTGCTTTTCTCAGTCTGGTGATGGCCCTGACAGGCCCAGTGTGGTGCATGGGGCTGTAACACAACTGGAAATGAAACAGTCAGTCGCTAGTGAAGACAATTGTTTGGGCCAGATTCCAGTCCTGTGAAAAACAACAGCTCTTATTGATAGATCTAAAACTTGCATCTATGGGCAAAATGAATGTCATGGTCATCTTCCTTTTAGCACCTTAAAGCTCCCTCTTTGGAAGAAGCTACCATAATTTCCAGCTGTAAACCATACTGTTGTGTAAGCCACGCCTGCCAAATTTTCAAAAACAATTGAACAAAACAAACACATAAGCTACAGCTAACTGATTAGCCACAAGAATGTTAGCTGTGAAAGCCTAAAAATGAAGTGGTGAAGCAAAGCATGTGTTTTCTGAGGAGTGATTGTCATGAACTGGCAAGCAACCCGGAAAGGGCAATACATACAATAAAAGTAAAAGATCAGCCATTCAGAATCCTTTTCATCGCTGTTCTCAGCCGCACAAAAACTACTTAAGGACTCGTCTTCAGAGTCAGACATGAAGGGTTTTAAGAACTCTTCCTGGACGTTGGCCATGTTGTCCATGGACTAATGGTACTTCTGCCCCCCCACTTGTGCTCGCTTTGACGTCTGTATCATCTGCTGTCAGGACTGTATGCTTTTTAAACCATTGGTAATTGTGAACTGTTGTGATTTTTTCCATCGAGAAAGTTCACCTCGCTAAATACACCATCAGCTTGTGCTTCAGTAAGCCTGCCCTTCTGAAGAACCAGAACGATGGCCTTCAGTTTGAAATCTGCGTGGTATGTTTAGCTTCTTGACTCGAGCATCTTTACTCAATCGTGTCAAGCTGACAAACGACTGATTCAGCAAAAACAATAGATATCGTTAACAAGGCTCATTTTGAATGGCGCTCATGCATGAATCCTTTTTTCTGTCAATTTCACCAAATATTGGTTCTGAGTTTGTCCGATCAAGTGGGAATCAGAAGATGACTCAACAGCAAATGGAATCAAAACAATTTTCAAGAGGCTGCTGCCAGTGTAGTAGCTGCTGGGAGTAGAAAATGATTGAGTTTTATAGCTTGACAATTACAGTACATTGAATGTAATTTTAAAAGAAAGAAAATGATTCTGTGAATATATAGATAGGTAGATAAATATAGATAGATGAATAAATTTTCCCTCCAGATTGAAATTAAAACTGTCGCAGTTTTGAAGTGTTACTGAAAAATGGAAGGTGGTCTTGTGCCTTTCATGGTAAAAGTCTGTTTGAATAGTGACAGGTCTGTTGTTTGACGGGAAGGATATCTCAAATACTGTGACATGTGAAACAGTACATTCCAAGAAAGGTTTTTTTTTGTTTGTTTGTTTAGTTGGGGGGGGGGGGGGGGATTCTGTTTTTATTGTATGAAATTTAATGCATGTATGTATTGTTAGTTATGAGTCTGATGTTTGCTATTCACCAAAAGAAAGAAAAAAAAGGTTGCAGAATAGATGCTTGTGAGACAGTATGTGTATGACCACAAGTCTTAGTGCGGAGCTGACATCCAGTTTATTACAAACTGTATGGTGTGAGTTCATGTCAGAGTGGGGATTTGAGAAGTGTGTATTGCATTACTTTGTATCAGAGTAGGTATTTGATGGCAATTTTATTCAGAGCTGTGTGTTGTGTGACTTCATATTAAAGTGGGGATTTGACAGTCATTTTATTCTGAACTGTGTATCGTGTAACCTCAAGTCAGAGTGGGGATTTGGCACCCATTTACTTGAGAAGTGTTGATTTTGTGACTTCATGTCAGAGTGAGCATTTGATGGCCATCTTTAATTGAGAACTGTGTGTACTTTGTGTGACTTCATTTCAGAGTGATGTACTTTGTGATCTTCATGTCAGAGAGTGAGCATTTGATGGCCATTTTAATTGAGCATTGTGTACTTTGTGACTTCATGTCAGAGTGATGTACTTTGTGACTTCATGTCAGAGTGATGTACTTTGTGACTTCATATCAGAGTGAGCATTTGACGGCCATTTTGATTGAGAATTGTGTACTTTGTGACTTCATGTCAGAGTGAGCATTTGACAGCCATTTTATTTGAGAACTGTGTGTACTTTGTGACCTTCTATTGTCAGAGTGATGTACTTTGTGACTTCATGTCAGAGTAAGCATTTGATGGCCATTGTAATTGAGAATTGTGTACTTTGTGACTGCATGTCAGAGTGAGCATTTGACATCTGTTTTAATTGAGAATTTTGTACTTTGTGACTTCTTTACAGAGTGAGCATTTGACAGCCGTTTTAATTGAGAACTGTGTACTTCGTGACTTCTTGACAAAGTGTGCATTTGACAGCCATTTTAATTGAGAATTGTGTACTTTGTGACCATGTCAGAGCGAGCATTTGACATCTGTTTTAATTAAGAACTGTTTACTTTGTGACTTCTTGTCAGAGGAGCATTTGACAGCCATTTTAATTGAGAACTGTGTACTTTGACTTCTTGACAGAGTGAGCATTTGATGGCCATTTTAATTGAGAATTGTGTACTGTGTGACTTCATGTCAGAGTGAGCATTTGACAGCCATTTTAATTGAGAATTGTGTACTTTGTGACTTCTTGTCAGCAAGCATTTGACAGCCATTTTAATTGAGAACTGTGTACTTTGTGACTTCAGAACTCTATGTGTGTTTGTGTCGCTGCTCGGATTGGGACTTTGAAAGCCGTTTTCCTCAGAACTATGTGTGTGTGGATCAGAGGATCAGAACTAAAGGTTTCCATGACCTCAGGTGCAAGTCGGGGTTTGACTGCCACTTTCCTAAGAATTTTGTATGCATTTGACCTCGGGTGCAAGTGGGGTTTGACACCACTTTCCTAAGAATTCTGTATGCATCTGACCTTAGGTGCAAGTCGGGTTTGACACCACTTTCTAAGAATTTTGTATGCATTTGACCGTAGGTGCAAGTGGGGTTTGACGGCCACTTCCTCAAAATTTATATGCATTTGACCGTAGGTGCAAGTGGGGGTTATGACGGCCACTTTCCTCAGAATTGTGTTGTGAGTGACCTCAGTACAAAGTGGGGATGTGACGGCCACTTTCCTCAAAATTGTGTTGTGTGAGTGACCTCAGTACAAAGTGGGGATGTGACAGCCACTTTCCTCAGAATTGTGTTGTGTGATGACCTCAGTACAGAGTGGGGATGTGACGGCCACTTTCCTCAGAATTATGTTGTGTGAGTGACCTCAGTACAAAGTGGGGATGTGATGGCCACTATCCTCAGAATTGTGTTGTGTGAGTGACCTCAGTCCAAAATGGGGATGTGACGGCCACTTTCCTCAGAATTGTGTTGTGTGAGTGACCTCAGTCCAAAATGGGGATGTGACAGCCACTTTCCTCAGAATTGTGTTGTGTGAGTGACCTCAGTCCAAAATGGGGATGTGACAGCCACTTTCCTCAGATTGTGTTGTGTGAGTGACCTCAGTACAGAGTGGGATGTGACGGCCACTTTCCTCAGAATTATGTTGTGTGAGTGACCTCAGTACAAAGTGGGGATGTGATGGCCACTATCCTCAGAATTGTGTTGTGTGAGTGACCTCAGTCCAAAATGGGGATGTGACGGCCACTTTCCTCAGAATTGTGTTGTGTGAGTGACCTCAGTCCAAAGTGGGGATGTGACGGCCACTTTCCTCAGAATTGTGTTGTGTGAGTGACCTCAGTCCAAAATGGGGATGTGACAGCCACTTTCCCCAGAATTATATGAATGAGTGAGCTCAGGTCAGAGTGGGGATTTGAGGGCCACTTTCTTCAGAACTGTGTGCGTATGTGACATTAGATCAGGGTTGGAATTTGATGGCCACTTTCCTTATAACTATGTGTGTGTAGCTGTGTGTGTGATCTCAGGCCAAAGTTGGGATTTGATGGGCGTTTTTTTTTTCAGAACTATCTGTGTGTGACCTCGAGTCAAAAAGGGGATTTGACAGCGATTTTATTCAAAACTGTGTTTGTGTATAACCACAGGTCAGAGTGGGGATTTGATGGTCACTTCCGTCAGAACTGGTTGCTAGACAGTGAAGCATTCAACACCCTGGAGGAAAACTCTCTGGACTGGAAGGTGCAGAAGGTCAGTTATCTGCGTCTCTCCCTTTTTTTTTTTTTTTTAAACATAATTGGCACAATAACTAGAAATGCATTGATATCTGATTCAGTAGGAGACCCATTTGCTCCCCTTAGGAGTAGCATGATTTGGCTTCTTGTGACTCGCTTTTGACTTTTCTTACCAAGGAGGAGAAGAATTTGTTACAAAATGAAGAATACATTTTAATGAATTTTAGTTTGAAATGTCGTGACATGTAACCATCGTACTGCATGATGTTCAGAGTATTGGTTGCACCTGATGAGAAGTTGATAAAGGTTTTTAACGGTAAAAGATGCAGTAGCTTCACCATATATATGCATTTCAAGCCTCTTAACTCCCCTTTAACCCGTTCACTGCTTGAAAATGTTACAAACAAAGGCTTTCCCAGTGACAGGGAAATCTAACAATTTTGGGGTAATAATTAACAAAAAATTCTAGCTCAGAAACTACAAAAGATATGACAGTGAAATATATATGATTTTTGAAGGAAATTGAATGAAGATTTTGAATCTGGGCTTCTTTTGTTTTAATTTTGATAATAAAAAAATATTTAGGCATTTAGATTTGGATAGATTTTTTTGCACGATCAAAACATATGTATTTACCACTACAGCTTCACATCCAAAAAAGAACACAAAGCAAAAAAGTTGAAAATAAAGTTTGTATTGTCACACTACACATGTAAATGAAAGTAAAACAGTTTAGAAGTCTATCAAGACGCTCACACTCTATGCAGACAGGTCAGTCCATGACCACGCCCCCCTCCCCCCACCACGCCCCCTTGCTGGACTTCAACCCTCTCTTTCACTCCTCCTCTTCTCCTACCTTTCCCTCTGCCCCGTGTCACGCCGCGAGCAGGCCACGCTCCCCTCTTGCGCTGACTATCACATCACTGGCCACTGGCACGCAGTGCAGAGTACACACTAGGCGAGCTCGTTCGACGCTGGCAAACCAGTCAGCTGAACACACACTGAGGTCACACAGCCCGACTCAATAACTGACGAATACGGTCGGCAATTCCATCACAATCATCATCTCACCGTCATGCTCGAGTAAGTCGTTGAATAAAAGATTATTGTCTTTGTCAAAAATGATTAGCAGAGCCTGCTCAGCTGTGTAAATACATTGATTTGGTCGCTACGCTTGTCGAAGGTTGCGCCGCCATCTTTGCAAGCAAGACGAAGTGCTGGCTGGTCATCCAGTCAGTGATGAGAATAAATGGGCTTTCCCCTCACGTGTGGTCATTTTTTTTACTTTGGTGTCAGCTGACAGCTTATAGGCACTCTTCGGGTTAAGGTTCTGGCCATTTAGCATTCTGTCTCAGGGACAGGTAAGGCTGAGCTCTTTGGTTTCTTTGTTTTGAATACTGGATTTGTTTAGAGTTCAGTCAGTCTGATTTGAGTGTATGAACAGGACAAATACTTCAGCTCTGAAATCAGCAGTATTACAGTAGATTTCTTGATTACAGACAATCATGAGTATTTAACTGGTTCAAATGAGAAAATGCCAACTCAAAATCTGTCTCCGCTACTGTGCACCAGTTTGATTTTTGTTTGACAGGAAAGTGAGCAGTGATGTTTATAGCACACAAATTTCATGGATTTCTGTTACCAAGGTACCTGTTGTACGTTTGCCTTTGCCAAGCCCGTTTTATTGACTTTGAAAATTCCCAGTGTAATCACTGTGGTGTCAGTCATGGATCAGTGGTATTGGTGCCAATCATCATTAAGATTTTCACTGTCAATTATTGATCAACATCAGTCTATAGCATCAGCAAGTGTGTGCGACAATAAGAGTTTGCTACACATCGGCAAAAACAAGGAAAAAGCTGCGTTTTAGTGCTTGCAGTTTGCACTTGTTGGATGTACAGAGTAACTAGCACATGCAGTTCAAACCATGTCTGAGTTCTGAATCAATGATTTGAGCACACTGATATGGACATTGATATAAAAGATCCTACCTACATGTTAGTCTGCAACACAACTGTTTGTCCAAAAAGATACAGCCCATATGTAAGGGCATCAGCATAGCAAACATGCTGATCATGATGGGTAAAGAGAGACGGGCTGTATCCACATTTACCACTTGTAGAGAAAATAATCTGTTGAAAGAAAGCAGCCACCTGAATTTTTCATTGAACTTATACACATCAATAAAGCATCTTGTCTTTAGGGAGAAATGTGGATATGGCCCAAATAGGACCTTATAATGTGAAAACCATGGGGAGTATTTGTATCTTCTTCATTATTCTGTCTTATCTTCTTCATTATTCTGTCTTATGGTGTCTGTTTGGGGCTGGATGGTCAAGAATGCACATGTGTGTACATGAGTGTATTTTGGTGATGTGACTACATTGTGTATGTGTGTGTTTTGCAGGTGAAACGATTCCTGGTGTCCAAGACGCTACAGGACTGCTCCATCATGGTGGCTGTGAGACCCCTCACCAACAGGTCTGTGTCAGTCGGTCGGTCTGTCGGTCTGCTTGCTAATCTGGCCACAAGTCATGGTTTTCTTCATACATACCTGTCTAAACAAATGCCTTGTCACCACTTGGCACAGAACCTGCTATACATCAGAAATCTAGTGATTGCATGTATTTTAAAAAAGAAAAAAAAAATTGAAGTGGAAAGCAGGGAGAGAACTGTACCTTAAACTACCATGAATACAGGAGTGGTCTCCCCTACTGAACCTGTATTCAACTAGCTCCTATAGGCAGAATTCAGTTTTCTCCTTTTCCTTGGTGAGAAACGTGCTTTCTCACACTCTCGACTTGAGCGCCCTACCATGGATTCTCAGAAGCAATTCTTCGACTCGGCATTCTCTTTAGAAGAGAATCCTGCCCAAGAGGAAAATACAAAAAAGCTTTTACGGATAGCCTCTGCTGTATAGTCACTGCCATTACAGGGAGCCTCAGTGCACACCAAGTTGGCCAACATTTCTTCTGCAGCTCCCGTTTCCAGAATTTGCAACTTCTGTCAAAGACCGGTTTCAACCCTCGACAAATATGAGACCCGAGTTTTCTGCACAGACTGTTCCCCTTTAACCCCCTGCAGCTAGTATGACTGTTGGTTGGGCACTACTTGGCCCTCGGACCGACGGTCTGCCACTTTTGGCTTGAGTCTTGACCGACGCTTCCTGCTTCACTGGGCCGAGGAAAATGGGTGTACCTTTTCAAGCACCAAAACGCAGTGTAGTATTCATTTTCACAATTTTCGTCATTTCTTGATGATCCTGAAATTCTTCTGGAAAAATCCACCATTTCAGCTGTGAAAGAAGCCAAATTTTGGGGTGTTATTTTTACAGGCATGGTACATGTCCGCGAATTCGCGGAAATCGGCAAAAAGCAAAAAAAAAAAAAAAAAAGCGAGCCGCCCCCGACAAGACCGGCCCTTTTAGTTCGTTTCAGGTCGTTCGCTTCAAGCCTTCGTCTTGCGAGAAGTAGCATTGAGCAGGACTACTTCCGCGCATGCGCTTTCGTGACATTCGCCACTGCTTTCCGCTCTGGGTCGACGTGATCGAATTTGAACAAGATTAAAGAAAAAGAAGGAAAAAATAAAAATGCCAGAGCGTACAGACATAGTTCCGCGAAATTCTCCGACAGAAGATATTGATGCTGGTGTGGCAAACAAATGGCGATGGGATTGGCTGAACAGGAGCCACGAAAATGAAACGTTTTCGTCGTGCTTGGAAAAGTTGAGAGACTTACCACCACATTTTGGAGAAAGAAAAAGAAGAAAGAAAGAAAAAGTTTGAACTTTTCCAGAAGGAACACATTCGGCTGGCTTCAAAGAGAACAGCCATTGAACATTACAGACAGGAGGCAAAGAGAAAGAGGTTTGGACATTACAAAAAGCAGGCTCTGCTCGTGAAGCAGATGGCTGAGAAATGGGCAAAAAGTAGTCTTCATCTCATTCACATTGCTTGCACTGAAGAGACACATAACTTAAAATTTGTACGTTAAAAGAGACACAAAACTTAAACTCATTTTGTACTGTATTCAGATAGATGTAAAAAGTAAAAGGAGTAACTAATGTAGAGGAGCAGAAAATAAAAGAATTGAACAGACATAGTAAACAAAACTGGAACTCGAGACATGAAATAGACCACTACTTTGCTGTGCTGTGCTGTGCTGTGTTGGTGGTGCTGGACATGATGACCAAAGTTGTGCAAAATGAGGGGTCTCCCATGTGTAGACTGCGCGTGTGCTTCACTGGCATAGTAAGTAAAACGTTTACAATTTGATTTAATGTATGCCACCTAAAGGAATGTAGATATGTACTCATTTTTGCTATATGACTACTTGGGTTTAAAACCTCATTTGGGTTGAAGGAATGACTAATAAAGTGATTCTAGGAGAGCTTATTTTATGGCAGAAATTGCTTAGTATGAAGAACTGAAATTAGTTCAAGGAGAGGCTTTTTTACAGGCTAGAATTGCTGAAAAACCTTCAGCTTCAGGGGCCGTTGCCCCCTGACCCCCACAAGGGGCTCTGCCCCTTGACCCCGCCAGGGGGCTTTGCCCCCTGGACCCCCAAACATTTTCAGGGAAAAATGATTTTCCTTCAGTACCATGCCTGTTTTTAATGAAAAGCTGAACTTTGAAAGTCACATCCAGCACTTAAAAACTGCTCGTCAGAAAGCACTGAACATTCTAAGAGTTGTGGCACACACAGATTGGGGCACTGATAAGAAAACTCTTTTCCATCTTTACAGGGCTCTGATCTGCTCGAAACTGGACTATGGGTGTGTAGTCTATGGCTCGGCCAGACCTTCCTACCTGAAAAGTCTCGATCCCATCCACCATCATGGACTTCTACTCTGGGTGCATTCCGCACCACCCCTGTTTATAGCATGGATGCTGAGGCAGGAGAAGCATCCCTTTCAAAATGCCAGCTGAAACTTGTCTTGAACGACTGTTTGAATCTCTCTTCTGAACCCCAGAACCCTGGGTATAGACCTGTTTACCCATACAATTTCACCTATTTTGTACACATGTTTGGAGAAAATATGACGAATACGACAAATCAAAAAGAAATACATAAAAAAAATTCTGGAGAGAAACATCTTAAACGGTAATTGAACTTGTGGAAAATAACTGCGGTGAAGGCTTTGACCAAAGAGCGACAACTCTCGCTAACTTCTGTGCGCAAAACTATGTTTTGCAGTGTCCGTTTCTTTGGCAACATGCCCTGTAAGGTCGAAAAACCGGCACAAGAGCATGACCGTGTACTAGAGTATGCTGATGAATCAGGTTTGAAAGTAATTTGCAGACCTGCCTACCCTACAATTTTTTAGCGTATTTTACGAAATTTGAATGGAAAATAAAATAGTATGCCGAGTAGGACAAAAATATGAAAATCGGCAACATTGGCTACAAAAAAAGGACTATTTTCTTGTATGAAGACGCAAGTTATTGTCCCTGGTTCCAGTTTGCACGTGCTCGCTTACACCATGGTCGGCCATCTTTCATAGTGAGCGACTGACACAGATACTCCTAAGAGAATGCCCTCACCAGTGAAATTACGCATTCATGAGAGTGATGAAGAGCTAGATGTTGAAAAGAAGGTTGCCACAATGAGGGAGCAAGCTTTCCTGAATGCATACCACGCAAACTTGAAAGTGCTTAGTCCCAAGCTCAAAATAGGTCCAACTTAGGTGTGGTGCACTTGTTATTGCTCATGGAGGGCGCAACGACTGCATAAAGCATGTTTCATCAAAATCGCATAAAAAAAATATCCGAAATGATGAACACATTCAATTGTACAAGCATTGAAAAAGGCCGAGGCGAAGTCTAGTAGATTTTTTAACAAAATTTTTTTGTGTGTTTTTTGAAGGGTTGTGTGAGTGAGAGGTTTTTTTTTTTTTTTTTTTTGTTTTTTTTTTTAAATGACTTGTGAGTTGACTTCAATGCAGTGACAGCCCTGATATGGCCCTTTGCAGTCAGGTGGACTATAAAAGCAGTATGGACTATGGCCATATATCTGTCCAGATGACATCCCTGTGGTAGACCACTGACATGAGTATGTGGGATGGAGAAGATAATGCAGATGTTTTAGGAAAAGCAATATGTTGAACATTGCTTATGATAATTAGGGTGATGAGTATGTGGAATTATTGTGATGGAGAAGGTAATGCAGATGTGTTAGGAAAAGCAATATGTTGAACATTGCTTATGATGATTAGGGTGATTACCAAGGGTTAGAATACCCTGCTGAAAATGGGTGATCTGTGGTTTAAACTTTGCACTTTACAGAATATAACTTCTCCAGTGTTAATCATAGAGAGGTTACAAAAGAGGGAACATAAATGCAGGCAGTTGAAAAAAAAAGAGGAAAGAAAAGGGCAGCACTCTTCTAAGGAGGACAACTTTTGATATTTCACAGAGATGTTGTATAGCACCATAATGTTCTGCAGAGATAGGTTTCCTTCAGATTTTCTTTATGTTGTTTTGTTTCATTTTTATTATACACATATTGCCATTAACTTTGGTATTTTAAGCATCATCACATTTCATGATCCTTACAGAGTGAATTAGAGGATTTTTTATGTTTTGACATTATGATGCACTTGCAGGGAGGTTCAGCAGAATTCCTCTGGCAGTGTCCATGGCAACAACCTGCTGCTGTTCGGGGGTCGATGGCATAAGGTGTCGGTGGCTCTGGTGGACCTGGACCCCAAACCTTTGGACAAAATACCCACGTACTTCCGACAGGCCTCCGCCATCAGAGCCTCCTTCCAGGACACTGCCCCTCCTCCCCCCTCCTCGTCCCCCAAAGACAGTCACTCCTTCTCATTAACAGACACAGCCCAGCCCTGCTCGCTGACCTTGACCTCCTGTTCTGACCTCAAGGCCCGAAAGCAAGGACAGACAGATTTGTTATGACCTTCATCAAGGACTGGGAGGGAGTGAGAGGGACTGGTTTTAACTTATATCATGCTGTTGTGAAGTGTGCATGTTTTATGGTGTGAGCATTGTATTGAAGCTGAACAATGATGGTAACTATGGAAACACACATTGAAAGGGGGGTGGTAGGTCGTCAGTTTAGGACTGTTATGACACAGTTTTCATGACACAGTTCCAGTGACGGTTCATCATGGTGGACACCTAGCAGAGAAATGATCTTTTATCTTATCAGGATTATGTGGTTGACACTAAAATGCTGCTTTTGTACTGTAATGACAATAATACATGTGGTGAAAAAAGCTTGTCATTTTATAAGTGTACTGAATTCTAGGGCTTGTGATGTAAATAAAGGTTCGTGATGTTCAGTTTTGTAAGCAGAAGAATACATGAAAACCCTACCTCAGTACATAGGCCGTAGTGGAACTTTGTACTCTGCTAATTGTAATTGTATGCTTATTTATATGATGTCATGTTTTTTTCTTTCTGCATCAGGTCAGAAATAGTTGTTTCAGGAGTCTAAATGATCCTGTTTACCTTGGAGTTCTGGTGGATCACAGCAAGAGAACAGAACCTGGGTTTTTAAGAGTTCCAATACCATGATCTTCAGTCAGCTTGTTTTGACAGTTTGAACAGTTAGTGTAGGTAGTGACATCCCACTTCACTGATGTGTATAGGTCATGTTCAGCAGCATGCACGCACACATGCTGTGGTGGATGTGCTCATTCTGCACATTCTGTTTTATATATTGACCACACACACACACACACACACACACACGCACACACATATAAAGCATGCATACATTTACCTGTCTAAGCAAGTCCAACATAACTATAGTAAATCTTTCTGCATTGTTCATCCTCTGAAAAGAAAAAGGCGTATCAACAAAGGCACAAGCAATCATACCAGGACAACTGAAGACAGGCAAGTCATCTTTGGAATCTCAGTCACTCCCCACCTCTGCCACCCTCCCTTGAACCCCCAGTCGAGAGTTGATCTGCTGGATAGCAGTAGCATTTGTCAGATTTTGCACTTTTTCCCTCATGATTTTTCTTTTTTGCTTTTTTTAGTTGATACTTTTCAAAGGTGTAGATATAGGTGTTTATATACTGACATGCTAAAGAAATTCAGGAAGTTAGGTTTGTGTGTGTATTTGTGTGTATGGCAGATGAACGTAACAAGTTTTCATGCAAGAGATTGAACTTGTTTGTTTCAAAATGCTTGGTCATCTGAATAGCCCATCCATACAGGTGACTATGCATACATGCACGCCAGCACATATTCACTCAGGCGAATGTGTGGCTTTTGAACATCACGCCACTCACACGCTGTTGTAGTCAAACCAGTTGTGATACACAGAATGAAAGTGCGCTGGTGTGTGTGTGTGTGTATATACCAGTGAGTGGACATGTGTTCGTATGTGTGTTGCTGTGTGTATGCAAGTGCACACGTGTGTGCATCTAGGTATGTTGTGTATGTATGAACATGCATCTTGCATGCAAGCACGTACAGATATGTATGAGAAGGAGGTGTGCTTGTGATGGACCTAAAAAAAATATGGGTACGTAAGGGAGGTAGCGTGTGATTAGGAGTGACTGTGTACAAGTATCCGAATTGATGCTTCTTTAGTATACTAAAACGGAGATTCAGCCTATTTTCAATAACAAGAACCTCCATTGAGGAATTTACACGGAACGCTCTAACAGTATGTCTTATACACAGAGTGTAAAGTCATTCAGTCTGGAACGGAAAACACACACACACACACACACACACACACACACACACACAAAGTACATTTTCTGTCGACACAGGTTTATTTATGGATTAGTAATTGCCTTCATTAGAAACTGAATTTCTTCAGTAAGCTGAGAAATCACACACACATTCACACACACACACACACACACACACACACACACATACACACATAAACATGTTGTCGAATCTTGTCTTGTGGGCGTCGATCGTTGGTTGTCATGCAGTTTGTTTCTATAACAACAGAACTGTCCCGGGCTGAATACAAATACCTAAATACTGATTGGTGAATAATGTAACCCATTATTCTACATCCCCCCTTTTCAAGTGTTTGTGAAAGCCTAAACTATATTTAAATCTACAAGTACGAGTCAATCAGTGTATCTGCATGTGAAAGGTAAACTAACTCAATGTCAACCTTGTCAACAATAACATCTAAACTAAAACTAATGTAACCAGTGGCAGCTCTCAGAAATTAATGTTTCAGGAATGTTCATCATAAACGTTTTAGAGATCCAGAATGTCTCTCAGTTTGACACGTCTTCCTGATCTTGTGTGAGTGCCATGTTCATGTTGTTCTTTCCATCCAGGTTCAGGTTCTGGTTCTGGTTCAGGTTCAGATTCTGGTTCTGGCTCAGGTTCTGGTTCTGGTTCTGGCTCAGGTTCTGGTTCTGGTTCTGGTTCTGGTTCTTTGTATGCCTCGTATCTTCTTCGTAAGTGCCATCTGTTCCTCCTTTGTTGACCGGTACGGGTTTGTAGAGTGTACAAGGATGTTGTCGGTTTGCTGACCACGACGGCTTCTTCATCTCTGGGAGTTTTCATCCACACCTTCTCTTCTTTCTTCAGTGGTTTCAGTGACTTTGCTCTGTGACGACGATCAAAGTTTTTTTTTTGCTTCTGTTTGATGTTCGCATCAATTTCCTGGAACTTTGTAAAGTTTCTGTTGACTGGAAGGTGATGACTTGGCATACAGGGAATTTTCGTTCTCAGTTTTCTTCCCATCATGAGTTCAGCTGGACTCAGTCCATGTTGCAGGGGTGTAGCTCTGTAGTTCAGAAGAGCAATGTTTGCGTCTTCAGCTTTCTTCAGCAAGTTTTTCACGGTTTGCACTGCTCTCTCTGCCTCACCATTTCCTTGAGGATGAAGGGGGCTGCTTGTCAGGTGAGTGAAGCCATACTTTTCTGAAAATTTGGCAAAGTCTCTAGAACTAAACTGAGGTCCATTGTCTGAGACAACTATTTCTGGAATGCCCTGCCTTCCGAAGATGGCTTTGCAGTGCGAAATCACTGAGACTGACGTGGTTTTTGGCAGGTGAGATATTTCTATCCATCTGGAGAAATAGTCAACTATCAGTAGATAGTGTCGACCTTTGTATTCAAACAGATCCATTCCCACTCGTTGCCAAGGATAGTCAGGGGTTTTTGTTGGTTTGAGTGGTTCAGGGTGATGGACTCGTTCCTTTTCACAGACGCTGCAGCTGGAGATTTTCTCTTCTATTTGGTTTGAAAGGCCTGGCCACCACACACTTTGTCTAGCTAATGCCCTACATTTCACGATGCCTTGATGCCCTTCGTGAATATTTTGTAGAACTTCTTCTTGCAGGTCTGTTGGAACGACTATGCGGCTCTGAAACAGTAGCAATCCCTCCTGCATTGAGAGATCATGATGGACAAACCAGTACTGTTTCAACTGAGGATCTCGTCTTACTGTCTCGGGCCATGAGTCAGTCTTGCAGAAATTTGAGACTTGACTGCAGACTTTGTCTTTCAGTTGTTTGACTCGGATCTTCTCTCTAAGTTTATCACTGACAGGAAGACTCGCAACTAGGCAGTTGATGAACTGATTTGTCTCCTTCTCTATCTCATGATCTTGTTGAGCTGGAACATTTCCTGGGGCACGTGACAGTGTGTCAGCGATCACGATGTTCTTCCCTGGTGTGTACTCAACATCATAGGAGAAGCGTAGCAGTCTCATCCTGAAGCGTTGGATTCTTGGTGTCAATTCATCCAAGTTCTTCTTGAGCAAGGAGAGCAGAGGTTTGTGGTCAGTTTCTATGATGAATTTTTTTAGTCCCATCAAGAAATCGGCAAACTTTTCGCAACACCAAGTTGATGCCAAGGCTTCCTTTTCCACTTGAGCATATCTCTGCTCAGTTGATGTCAGTGATCTTGATGCATAGAACACTGGTCTCCAGTTCTGTCCTTCCTTTTGAAATAATACTCCACCTAGCCCATAGGACGATGCATCAGCAGATATCTTGGTCACTTTTGCAGGGTCATAGTGGGCCAAAACTGGAGCTGAGCTCAGTTGCACCTTCAATTTCTGGAAAGCTTCTTCCTGTTGGTGACTCCAAGTCCATTCATTTTCTTCCTTGAGAAGATCTCGCAGAGGCTTTGATGTGTCGGCAAGATTTGGAATGAATTTTCCCACATGGTTCACCATTCCCAAAAATCTTCTCAACTCTGGAACATTTTGCGGCTTGGGAAAATTGCTGATTGCATCCACCTTTCTTGGGTCCACCTTGATACCTTCAGATGTGATGATGTGACCCAGAAATGTCACTGTGTCAGATGAAAAGATGCATTTCTCATTCAGTGTGATGTTTTCTGCTTCCATCTTCTGTAACACACGTTTCAGCCTCTCATCATGTTCGTTCTGTTCTTTTCCGTGCACCAGAACATCATCAATGTCACAGATGACCCCAGGTATTTCTTCCAGGATGCGTGACATTTCTCGTTGAAACACCTCTGGTCCCGAGCTGATTCCAAAGGGTAGGCGTTTGTAGCAATATCGCCCGAATGGAATTATGAAGGTCGTTAGTTCCTGGCTGTTTGGGTGAAGTGGAATTTGATGGAATCCACTGTTACAGTCCAGTTTCGTGAATACCTTGGCACCATCCAGCTGGGCTAGTAACTGGTCAGTTGTGGGTAATGGATAATTCTCTCGACGCACACTCTCGTTGAGTTTTGTGAAGTCGATGCACAATCTCATTTTTCCATTTGGCTTTGGCACGGCCACAATTGGTGCACACCAATCAGTCGGAGTGGTGACAGGTCTGATGATGTCTTCTTTTTCCAGTCGAGCCAGTTCTTCCTTTACTTTTGTCTTAAAGGGGAGCGGTAGACGTCTAGGCGCTGCTATGGCGAAAGGTTGAGCATCTTCTCTCAGTCTGATTTTGTACACAGTCTTCATCTTTCCCAGACCAGTGAAGAGTTTGGGGAACTTGGATTTTGGAGTTTCTTCTTGCTGTGCAGAGTTTACTCTTTCAATCAGATGAAGTGCTTCTATGGCAGGTCTCCCAAGTAGTGGCTCTTGCAGATTTTCCACAATGTGAGATCTTGCTCAGTTTCTGTGTTCTCAGTCTTGAGAGTGGTGGTGTATTTTCCTACAACCTTGATCTCCATTTTCCCCGGACCTAACAGTTTCTTGTTAGTTTTTTCAATTAAAGGAGAATTTTTCTTGAAGAGTCATCTTGGAACAACTGAGACGTCAGCACCTGTATTGACACGAAATTTTACTGATTTTCCATTGATTTGCAGTGTAGCATGCCAAAGATCTTCTTTTACTGAGTTGACACAGTCTTTGTCTTGACACTCTGTAATGGAGCCTAAGGTTTCCTCTTCACATTCTTCGTCTATGTTGTGGACCTTCTTCATGCTTCTGCACATGACAGCATAGTGTCCCTTTGCAGAGCAATTTCGGCACTCAGCATCTTTTGCTGGGCAGTCTTTTCTTCCGTGCATCGGACTCTTTCCACAACGTGAACATTTCTTGTTTCCTTGGGAGTGAAATTTTGCAGGTTGATTTGTTCTTTTCACTGCTGGAATTCTATTGACGTGGAGACTTTCATCTTGCTCTTGACTTGTCATTGCATGTGCTTGACGCTTGGTGGTCTCATGGGCTCTCCCCAAACACAGACATTTGGCTAAGTCCAGCTTCTTGTCTTCCAGCATTTTTTCACGGAGACTATCATCTCGTATGCCTACGACAATCTGATCTCGAATCATTCTGTCCTCTTGCTGCTTAAAGTTGCCAATTTTTGGCCAACTGTCGAAGAGCAGTAACAAAAGCATCAATAGATTCTGAGATTTCTTGTCTTCTGCAGTGAAATTTGTAAGCTTCATAAGCTTCGTGCGTTTCTCCCACACAGAACTCTTGGAACTTCTCCATAATTTTGTTCACGTTATTTTCATCAGCTTCGTTTTCGAATCTAAAGCCTTCAAAGATGTCTAAAGCATCCTCCCCAATTGTTGCTAGGAATACTGCTTTCTGAAATTCAGGGTCTTCTTTGTTTAGCCTGGTAGCAACAGCATAGTTTTCCCACTGTCTTCGAAATCTTTTCCAGTTGCTTCCCAAATTACTGCTTGTGTCCATTTTGGCTGGAGCAGGCACACTGGTAGTGAATTGCTTCATTTGGCTTGACGACGATACAGCCATCGTTTGACGTCACTTGTTTACTAATCAAGACGATCATTCAATTATACAGTCTTTGATCTAGTAAACTATCAACAATTCGATCGATGCAACAGTTCGTTACTCACGATCCCGGTTCTGACACCATGTCGAATCTTGTCTTGTGGGTGTCGATCGTTGGTTGTCATGCAGTTTGTTTCTATAACAACAGAACTGTCCCGGGCTGAATACAAATACCTAAATACTGATTGGTGAATAATGTAACCCATTATTCTACACGTCATACACACTACAGGAGCACACAAGCAAGAGAGAGAGAGAGTTGAAAAAATCTGCGCATGCAGGCTAATGAATACAGCTTACAAGATGTGGTGATGTATTTTATTTCCAATGTTCAAAGTTTACAATACGTCAAATATGAATTATTAAATAAAGTAATCAGAAGTCAGTAATACTGTGAACTTCATAACAGATTTGCAGTGAATGGACATCATATCATGACTTGGTTGAGCAAATGCTTTGTCTTTGCAGCCAATGTCATGTACTGTCCCATTACTATTAGGGGCTGCCAGGTCAGTGCTTGGCAGCTGCCCTGTTCCTCAGAATATCACGATACAGCGCAGTGCAATATTTAGAAATGGCTATACCGCCACTGCAGAAGTCGGAGCACCATGAGGATGTTTATGTTCCCAGATCTGGTCTGCTGCTGATTTTAAAAAAAAAAAAAAGAAAAAATTCTGACCTGACGAAGAACACAAGGAAGGAGGTGTTGAGAATGTCCCACGTGCCTTAGGTTCATGTCTGTGTCAGTATCCCATTTTGGCTGTTTCTGATGTAGGTATCTTATCAAGTACTGTTACATTTAGTTTGTAGGCCTATAATCCAAATCACAGTGCTCTGACTGCATCAGTCACTGCGGCTCTGCTTTCAAGATCGAAATTTTGCCTGTTGTGTGATTCTCTTTCTGAAATATATAATAGGATTTTCTAATATCGTTCTACGAGTTGTATGCAAAACTAATTGTAAAACACCACACAGGTTATAAAAGAAGATCTGATGAATTTTTCATAGAACTTGCAGTCCCAGAGACATGTGGAGATAGTGATCCACTGTAGGAAAGTAAAGTATGGCCGCATGCGCAGCAGTTGCATGTTTATGAAAGTGATGCCAGCTGGCCAGCACTTTGCGGGAAATGGAATGCTAACAGGAGGTTCAGATTCTGTGTCTTGAGATCGCATGGGTCTGCTCAGACCCACGACGTACGGCGCTCAAGGTTCCTTCGTTGAAATATGGATCCACTCAGACCCACGACGTACTGGGAAGTTTGTTTTTTGTTTACTGTTTTATTTTCTGACAAAAACAAACAAATTTTGGTACGGATGTTGGGCTATGCTGTATTGACAAAGTCATAAAATTTCGTGGCGTTTGCTTAAAAACTTGCTGGGTTATCAAGTGAAAACCATGACTGTGGGTGTGCTCAGATCTACGTCATATGGGAAAGGTTAACCACACCAAATCAGAGTTTTGAAGCTGGTCTTGTTGCCTGCATGGTAGCATGAACATTTCTTTTGCATGTCAGTATACATAGTCTGTGTTCCGCAGGATTTTGAGTGGCTTGGAGTCCAGATCACCTGAAGTCACAGGTTGGACAGACTTTCATAGCATATGGGGTTGTGTTTCAGGAAGGTAGAGGATCTGTAGTGATTTTTGTTAAGGAGTATTTCAGAAAGATGTTTGGACTGTGATGTCGATGAAATTAGACTGGAAGTGCTGTAGGTTAACTCAAGGCATAGATTCTGGTCACAATTAATGTACTATGGTTCACCCTGTATATTGGGAAGGTCGTTCCAGATAAGTACATATATCTCGTGTCATTCTGATACCAAGAAATGTGAACAAACCTGGAACGTTATTTTTTGCTTGGAAAGTGCATCCTGCATCATGAACAAAATTGAAAGTGTTGAACGTGAATGTTGTTCAGCATGACATGGTGTTTTTTGGTTGGTTGGTTGGTTGGTTTTTTACCCTACCAGACTCATCAATCTAGCAGTGGAAGTATCAGTTCAGTCAGCTATTACCCATTACATTTCACTCGTCAGCATAATGATTTATTATATCATGCACCTGATGTTGTGAGAGAATAATTGTCTAACTTAAAGATGGAAATGTTTGCAATGGTTTTGCTTCTGATATCGCTGGCATTTCTTTTTTTTTCAATGTTATTATTATCATTTGTTTATATTTCCGTTTTTAACTTGCTCACAGGCTTGATTATCAGAGGGCTCACTTGACACGGCATTTTGGATTGATTTCATGAATCTGAACATTGACCTGTCCACATCCACTTTATTGGGAATGATCTGTCTCAAGCTACTTTGTGGGTACAGGGCTACAGACAAACTGAAAGGAAAATCAGTCCACAAAGACATGAAAGCTGGAATGTGTTGCATGATTGACTATACTTGTTATAGTTTGGTGTAAGTATCAACTCAATGGCATATAAACAATGGACATGGTTGACATCTTATGAAATCGTTATTGGGCTATAATTCAGCAGACTTGTTCACAATGATTAGGTCATTGCATATAAACTAATCTTAAAATTTACTCTTTTAATATCCTCCTTTTTTATGAGTTATATTTGTAAATTTTTGCAGTTTGATTTTATTTATTCATGAATCTTAATCATTTTATGAAATTCTGAAATTGTCAGTTATGTGACCCTATCTTACAGTGAATTAATAGTAAATTCAGGGGGGAGAATTAGACAAGTTTTACATCATCCTCAGTTTTGGATCTTTCACCCGTCACAACTTCAGTGGCTCCTTGAAATGAGAATTGCCTTCATTGTGCCATCATGTCAAGGAAATAAGTAGCCTCTGACCTTTCTCCACGTATGCAAGTCATCAAACCAGAGGTCTGTATGTGGCAGTAGATGAGGAGCATGCTGATTTATAGCATGAACATGCCATCAAGTCATTTTCCTTGTTGCTGCTGTCCTGTGGACGGCAACCCATGCATTTGCTTGACTGGTTCAGTTTGCACTTTCTGTCTGTGTGGTACAAGCCTACTGTTGGTTATCTGGCTGGGTATGCAAGTTAAGTGCTACTCTGACCAAGTAAAGTTTTGTGTATTTTTCCGACTGCCAAATAGGACCCGAGCTCAAGTCATGGCATTTCTGCTTTGTTAGTTATGCTGTGCATTGCCATTCAGCTTTGTGAGTTGTGTGCTCTGTGAGGAACTAACAAGCAGATTCAGCAGCTTTAGGGCAAGCAGAGTATTGTTACATGGCTTGGCCTGTGATACATGCTGCAGGTTTTCATTTCGGTGGCATCGATGTTGAGTTGCTTCCCTTTGGGACAGCTGCCTAAACACCAACACTGACCAGTGTTGGAGCCATGTCCCTGATTCTACTCCTATCCCTAAGGCTTAGACAGAACTTGGATTTGACCCTCAGACTTAATCAGTGTTCAGACTGGGCAGCAGATCATTAGTCCTTTAGGCAAGCACCAAGCCCTGGTGGAATAGCCTGTTCTGTTTAGTGATCTGGATTTATCTGGTAAGCAGCAAGTCTTTTTATTTGTTCTCCTTTTTCCTCTCCACACTGTTTCACCATACTTGTTGCATTTAGCAGACTAGTAAAGTTTTAGCACTTAAGTATGTTGCATTTAACAGATCAGTACACTGCATTTGGCAGATGAATACCTATGGCACAGTTAGCGTTTAATAAAGATGCGTTCAGGAGGTAACAAAGTATATCATATATGTGTTCAGGAGGTAACAAAGTATATCTGTGATTTCATAACACCATCCTTTTCTTTAACATATGATTAAAGGGTAAGGATTCGATTCGTGAAAAACAAATTATGGAATGTTTTAAAGAGAATCAGGGGATTTTCTAGATAATTAGATGTTCTTGCAACTTGGGGCATGATGCATGCACGCAGCCATACCTTCACAAATATTGGGCACAGTTTTGTGTCGCTCGATCTTCATAGCCTCAAGTAAAGAAATGAGTCCAGGAAAAGGGGGCGGGGGAAGGGGAGTCTTTGACTTGCTGCTCAGCTTTGCAAACTTTTTTTCCATGAACACACAGTGTGTGGTCAACAGCAACAGAAATACTCTTATCAGCGAGTACATCGGGGAATGCTTTGCGAGTACACTGAGAAATGCTTTGTGAGTATATACTGAGCATGTTTTGTGAGTACCCTGGGGAACGTTCTGTGAGCACACTGGGGAATGCTTCCTGGTGCTGATGCCCGTCTTTTTTATGTTTAGGCGATGCCATGAAAATGAATGTGTGCAGGATTGGAATAATTGCGTTACGTACATATTCAGAACTAATCTATTTTCTAAATTTTATTTATTTTCTAATCTCTATCTAGATTAAATTGACGGACTCGTGTTATCTGATCATGGAGACATTCAGAACTTATCTATTTTCTATATATTGTCTCATCTTGATCAGAGTGAAATAAATTGACTCATGCTGCCCAATTATGGAGCTTAAGCATTGTACTACAAATATATATAGAGGTTTATATTTTCACATGGATATTGCATGGTTCTGAAAATCGAGATTTGTAGGTCTCTTCATGCGTCTTCTGTTGTCAGCATTTATTGATGTTCTTATCATTTTTTACATTGAAAAATTGCATTTTTTGTTTGGTTGGTTGGTTGGTTTGTTTTTGCTTTTTAACGAATTGCTCATGCTGATAATGTGGCCTCCAGGAGCTGGCCTACAAATATATGCTGGTGTGCTGTCCTGGTTTATACACAGGCTTAGAATGACTTGTATATGTATGGTCTGGACAGATGATACACTGAAGGGTGTGTCTCTTTCAATCCTATGCCCCATCCATTTTGATAAAACATTTCATATTGAATGTTTATTCCCCTCACTCTCCCCGTTCCCCCTGCCCCCACCCCCTCAACAGAAATGTTTGTGGGCAAATAGGTCGGTGTTCCTGTGTATGTATAGTTGATGTTTACTACCCATCTAACTGTCCACCCTGCAACTAGTTTCCTACGCTATCTTTGTTGAAATTAGACTTGTGGGCAAAGATGTCAGATAGTGTTCATGTTCCCATGTTCTTATGTCCGTTTAGTTGATATACAACCATCCACCTTGAAGCTAGTTTTACCACACAAAAAGCTTTGTTCAAATTTGGCTTGAACAAGCAGTGGTGTTGCTGTGAGCAAAATGCTTTCAGCAGATAACAAGGGTGCTGTCGATGAAAGATATGGAGTGATTGGTCAAATGACACCAGGTGAATAACAAAGATCAGATACAGCAGTTGATCGTTAAAAGGTATATAAATAACATGTGATCAGTCTTCAACCCACCAGTTAAGAATAAGAGGAGGTTAGTGTAGCCACAAAATGGAGAAAAAATGCCCCCCTTCCCCCATTATGCATGTTAAAAAAAAACAAACCAAAAAACCCCAGCCCTGAAACTGCCTTTGCGTGGTCGGTTTTGCTATACCTTTAAACACTGAAACTAACCTTAAGGTGTCTGGTTTGCCGAGTCAAGAAGAAAAGAAAATCCAAATTGAAGGAAGTGTCTGAAGTAGACATTTGCCTTATAGTGACGTCAGACTCAGCCTTTGAGGACAATCACATAAGTCCATTGTCGTGCACACTTTCTCTGAGACTGCTACATAGCCACATCCAGGCTGGTCCTACCTCAGACACTTTAGGAGCTTTCCATACAATGATTGTTTCATTAACCACCAGTGCAGTTCAGATTAAGATTATGTACAAGTAACAAAGCAAAGTCTTCTTTTATGTTTGTAAATACATTTGACCCCGAATTAATCTTTTTTTCTTTGTCCGTATCGGTATATTTTATCCAGTTTCTTTTCCTTTCCTTAACAAATCAGAACACCAGGTTTTGGGGTCCCCTCCCTGCCTTCTCCCAGTACTCTAACAACAGGGTGCTGATGTACTGGTCATAACACAGGGCAGTCTGATGGCATTTATCATCATTTTTTTTTCTCGATCTGGTCATGTGTCAATATCGGTGAATGTGCCACAATCGTAACAGTGTATATGTGAAAGTTTTGCTTTTTTTTTCTATCGGGTGCACCAGAATTTTTATTTATCACAATTGTTCATGACGAGTGTTAATTATCATAAAAATGTTGTACAGGATGCGTGTCGTTGTGTGAAATCACATTTAGTGATACTTGCGAAATTTCATATCATAGACTTTTTTTTTTTTTAAAGATATATTTTAAATATGAGTTGCATTGAACCCAAGCTAGTTTTGCCATGTTGCTTCTTACTGTTCTTGGTTTAGTAGTGTGTGGCTGCTTTGCTACTCATACCAAGTCTGGGTTTAGTAGTATGTGGCTGCTTTGCTACTCATACCAAGTCCATTATTAAAACTGGAGGTGAAAAAAGGTGTCATCAGCCTCTTCTCTGTGCCCCCAGTGAAATTTTGCTTGAAAATGCAAGCACCAGCTTCAGATGGAAGTGAAAATGAAAGAAGAGGTGATTTGAATCTGGTGCTTATCAGGCCATATCGATGGTGTACAAATCATTTTGGGTGTATTTTACAAATTCATTCAGATGGAAAATATTAGAGAAGTCTGGATATGTCATTCTTTGTTTTCTTACCCTAAAGTCAGCTATGTAGGAAAGAGGAATAAGCATTTTTTTTTTTTTTTACTCAATTCTGGATAGAAATCCACCCCACCACCCTTTCCAAATTGTAAAACTGCCCTTAGCACGTTTTCTCAGAGAATTTTTAATATTATTGACTCCAAGATGCTGTCTTCATGTCATGAAGTGTTAAAATCTGTATCTTCTCATGGAAACTGCCATTAATTATAGATAAAAAAAAAAGCTTGCAGGATCAACAATGACTGTTCAAACAAATGTTGAAGAGGGCATGAGGAACTTGATTGGTTCAAGCACAAGGCTAGAAATTGACCAGTGCTGTGCCAACCAAGCCCACACCATTGAGGCCGAGTGCTCAGTACTGGAAGTTTTATTATTGATCACCCTGATATTGGCAGTGCAAAACATTTTGTATGTCACATTTCCATGGTGTATAAACTGAAGACTAAAAGTGAAACTTAACGTCGGTGTTTCACGGTAACTTAAAGGTTTACAGGTTGGATTTGATTCTCATGCTTAGATAAATATTTTGAAAGTATTCAGTATTTTTGTGTGTGTGTGTGTGGTTACGATTGTAGATTATGGGTGTGTTACAACTGTATTTGATCTTGTGGTTGATCCAGATTGTGTTGTGCGGTTGGACCATATGTCCAAGAATTTGTGTTGTATGATTAGGCCTGTCTGAGTGTTTGCAAGATCTGGAGCAGCTTTTATCAACTGTGCTGACAAATTTTGTGTATTGGAATGGAATGTAGGAGTGATATTTTTGACAGTTCCCCCCCCCCCCCCCCCCCCCACCCCAAAGCCTTCAATTGCTGTTGTGGTTTGATGTTGTTAGTTTCCCCCTCCCATCAACCCTCCCTCTCCCCTTTCCTTCTCCATGTTGATGTAACAGCAATTATGTGCTCAGGTAGGGTATGTTCACGGTAAACCCGAATGGATGACCAGCCGGCTGTGGAAAGCATTCATAGCAAAACCCAGACAGATGGCCTCAGAAATCTTCTTCCACAAAAAGAGACACAACAGATGTCAATTTTATATCCAGTCAACAGATTGCAACATTACACAAGATTTGCTCAGACCTGAGGAGGAACGATCTACCAACTTTTGCTAAGCAATTTCACCCGAGTTCATTTGACACAAACAGTCCCGCGGGGAAGCCAGCCCATGTGCAGCCAACCTCGCTATTCCGTGGCCAGTGAAGGTCCATGGCCGTCTGCATCCACCAGGGTTTACTATGGACGTAGGCTAAGCCCACCATCCATATGTGTTCATTCTGTCCTATTCCATGTAGTCGGGCACTGCAACCGTCAGTCCTTGCTGTCATCCCCACAGCCGAGTCTTGGACTGTTTAGTCGTTTGTCATTTATTATGTTCCGCTTTGCAATACATCCATGGTATGTGTATTGAATCATGCTGAAAACCCCCGTTTGTGACCCATGACTGCTGGGCATTCACAATAGCCTACTGTGTATGTTGCTTGCAAGATTGAGAGTAATTTTTGTTGTGATGGTTTTGATTGTAAGAATGCTTTTTTTTAAGGGGGGGGGGAGGGCAAGATTTTTTTTTTTCATGTGCTTTTGGGTAGACGTGGGGGGGGGGGGAGAGGAGGAGGAGGGGTCTGTTAAAGAGACCCATCAGTAGGATAAGGGAGGGTAGAGATAGGGTGGGAAATGTAGTGCCCCCCCCCTCCCCCCCCTTTCCACAAGCTCAAGAGAGAACCTGAAGAGGAAGGCACAGAGAGTGAAGGGGACATATTTTTTTTTAGGGAGAGGTCCTTTGGGGAGATGGGGGCCTGGGTAAGGATAGAAGGGAGACAGGTCTTTGGGGAGATGGGGCCTGGGGTAAGGATAGAAGGGAGACAGGTCTTTGGGGAGATGGGGGCCTGGGGGAAGGATAGAAGGGAGACGGGTCTTTGGGGAGATGGGGGCCTGGGGTAAGGATAGAAGGGAGACAGGTCTTTGGGGGATAGGGGCCTGGGGGTAAGGATAGAAGGGAGACAGGTCTGTGGGGGATAGGGGCCTGGGGGTAAGGATAGAAGGGAGACAGGTCTGTGGGGAGATAGGGGCCTGGGGGTAAGGATAGAAGGGAGACAGGTCTGTGGGGGGATAGGGGCCTGGGGGTAAGGATAGAAGGGAGACAGGTCTGTGGGGAGATGGGGGCCTGGGGGTAAGGATAGAAGGGAGACAGGTCTGTGGGGAGATGGGGGCCTGGGGGTAAGGATAGAAGGGAGACAGGTCTGTGGGGAGATGGGGGCCTGGGGGTAAGGATAGAAGGGAGACAGGTCTTTGGGGGGATGGGGCCTGGGGTAAGGATAGAAGGGAGACAGGTCTGTGGGGGGATAGGGCCTGGGGGTAAGGATAGAAGGGAGACAGGTCTGTGGGGAGATAGGGGCCTGGGGGTAAGGATAGAAGGGAGACAGGTCTGTGGGGAGATGGGGGCCTGGGGTAAGGATAGAAGGGAGACAGGTCTGTGGGGAGATGGGGCCTGGGGTAAGGATAGAAGGGAGACAGGTCTGTGGGGAGATGGGGCCTGGGGTAAGGATAGAAGGGAGACAGGTCTGTGGGGAGATGGGGCCTGGGGTAAGGATAGAAGGGAGACAGGTCTTTAGGGGGACAGGTCTTGGGGTACGTATAGAAGGGAGACAGGTCTGTGGGGGGATGGGATCCTGGGGCTAAGGATAGAAGGGAGATGTGTTCGGGGGGATAGAGGCCTGGGGTAAGGATAGAAGGGAGACGGTTCTTGGGAGGGATAGGCTCCCAAGGGTAAGAATAGAAGGGCGACAGTTCTTTGGGGGGGATAGGGGCCTGGGGCTACGTATAGAAGGGAGACAGGTCTTTGGGGGGATCTGGGGGTAAGGATAGAAGGGAGACATGCTTTTGGGAGGGATTAGGGTCCCGGGGGTAAGGATAGAAGGGAGACGGATCTTGGGGGAGATGGGGTCCCTTAGGGGTAAGGATAGAAGGGAGACAGGTCTTTGGGGGATAGGGGCCGGGGGTAAGGATAGAAGGTAGAGACACTTTGGGGGGATAGGGTCCTGTGGGAGACAGGTCTTTGGGCAGATAGGGGCCTGGGGGTAAGGATAGAAGGGAGACAGGTCTTTGGGGGAGGATAGGGGCCGCGGGTAAGGATAGAAGGGAGACAGGTCTTGGGGGGGTAGGGTCCTGGGGTAAAAGGATAGAAGGGAGACCGGTCTTTGGGAGGATTGAATATGGGGTAAGGGGTATGGTACATATGTTTATTACTGGAAAATTCACTCGCAACATAGGGTGGAACCTCTGAGTCTCCAAAATGGAGACGGGTCGTTCCTGCCCCCCCCAATTTTTTTTCCAGCTGCTCATACACCCATACAAAATAAGCTATGTATTCATTTTATTACTGAAAAAATTCATACCATGGGATGGAAACCTGACTCTCCAAGATGGAGGTAGGTCGTTCCCGCCCCCAAATCACTTTTTTTCAGCTGCTCATACACTTATACCACCTCTACAGTGATGGAAAATTCATTCATACCATGAGGTGGAACCTCCAACAATAAATACTAAATTTTTCAAAACGGAGTGACTGCGCTCAGAAAATGCAGCATAAGTTAGAAAGAGGGGGGTAGTTGTTACTGCAAAGGGCACAAAGCACAATGCATTTCGACCTCTTTGGTCTTAAGGCAAAAACAAGTAACGTTTAGGACAGTGAAAACTGCCCAGTGTGCCGAACACAAGAAGATAAGTGGTTTCTCGTTCTTCGTTTTCACCGTCCTAAATGTTATTTTTTGCCCGAAGAAGACCCAAGTGGTTGAAATGCATCGCGTCTTGTCCTGTACTTTGTCTATGTCCTTGGCGGTAACTACCCCCCCCCCCCCCCCCCCTAAATTACTCAATTGGCCTTTTATCCACCCCTCCAATTTGGGCCCTTAACACCCAAACTATAAAGCCCAAACTCTATCCCTTCTCAATATCCCACCCATTGTCTATCCCTGCCCTAACCTTCCCCCCCTCCCCAGCCGACAACTTAAACCCACTCTATCCTTCAAGTATCCCACCCATTGCTATGCCCTTTCTCCCCAGCCTGCCTAACTTCCCCTTCCTGTCAGTTATGCAACCCCCCCCCCCCCCCCCAAATTTCCCCTTTATCCCTCGCCTTCTAAATTAAGGCCCCTCCATCTTCCCCTAAAGGGCCTATCACAAGGACAAAAATTGAAACCAACAAGAGACCCCCCCCCCTCCCCCCCCCCCCCACTAATGCAGGTGTCCTATAAATGAGTAGTCACTCTGCCCATGTCCGCTAACACAAAACAAGTTTAAAAATCACATCTCTATCCCCCCCCCCCCCCCTTCCCCCTCATTGATCACCTCACAGCCATACACATAAATGTTGTGCAATACTGTTCACTCAACATGTCAAATTCATCAAAAGGGGTCTTTGGGAGAAAACATTTTTCCCAACATAGATTTGTAAAGGATCCTTTACAACTTCAAGGGATAACCATAAAGGGTGTGCAGTTCTAAAAAAAACTTTAACAGCTTGATGTTGGCAAGGGTCTTTGCAAAGCGGCTACACACCCATTAAGTGGCACTTTCAAGAATTTTAGTAGTGTATGCCAACAACAGTGACACTTTCACTCTAAGAACAGGATGAAGATCAGTCATGCATACCAACATCATGGGAAAATAGGAAACCAGATATGATGACAGGCTGGAAGTGGGTACGTGAACACTTGACTGTGTATTACAAAACCCTTATACTAGTTTCCCTGCGCAGAATGTTTAGTCGATTAGTTTCCTTTGAAAACAATTGCTCTTTTGGGCTGGAACTTACCCAATGTGTCGGTCGGGCACTGCTGTAAAGCATGTGCAAATAACATGGGTGCCTCCAGTAAACTTTTTGAACACCTGAAGGGCAGGGTTCTAGGGGCCACTGAGGCCCTGGCAGGGTACAAGGACAGGTCCGTGTTGGGAGGTCAGGGGGGCATTGCCCCCTGAAGCTGAAAGAAAAATGCATTTTAGAAGGCAAATGGAAAACTCTCATTGAATGTTAAGTGGAAAGTCAGGCCTGAAATCGATGCTTAAAGTTCATAAATAAATATATGAATCACAACTAAAATGCAATTACCTGAAGAAAATGAAAAATCACTTTTTCCTCTATTTTCTTTTTCTTGTTTCAAATTTAATCTACACTTGCCTTTATACCTTTTAATCTCCCATCTACTGTAGATTGTATTCTAAAGTGAAGTGGGTCTGAAGACTCTTCTGAAGTCACTCTGAGTTATACTCCTGTCTTTGAAGTCACTGAAAACTAAAGCCAATCCATGAATATATTTTTGGCAGATGGCTGCAGATAAACTTGGAATAAGAAGCCACAATACATCTACTCTACAGATGCAGTCTTGGCATTGAATTTGAAATCGCCACACAAGGGGAATAAAGTCACTGTAAAATTTGCTGTCAAAATCTGAAGTCACAATGACTAGTGCGAGCTATACTCCTGACTTTGAGGGTCACTAAAAACTAGACCTACTACATGAATATACTCTTGGCAGATGGCAACATTTGTACTAGGTATGATAAGAAGCCACAATACAATCACTCTACAGATGCAGTCCTGGCATTCAATTTGAAGTCGCCACAAAGGAGCAAAATTTGCTGTCACTGCTAGAATTATCAGCAGATGTAGTCAAGCAAATCACAGAAAGTCGCTTCAACAGATAGAGTCTTGACTCAAAAATCAAGACAAGATATTGAAAATAATCATCCTGGGATTTACTGAAAAAATGTGATGTCACCAGCTACTTTCAAGGCAGCTCTTTTTCCACCCTTTGGGAGAGTATAGGTGGGTTTGGAAACTGATCCATTTCGCACAACAGAATCACTTATTGAAACTGTAGTATGTGACAAAACACTTGCTGTGCTAGAGACTACACCACTTGCACTTGTAGCAGTAGAAATTGTTGCTGCTGTTGAAACTGTTGTATCAGAGACTTCAAATGAAGACCGCCCACTTGCTAGTCTGGGGATGGGGGATGAGGGAGACATGGGATTTCCTTTTTTTTTTTTCTTTACTCGTTTCTGTAAAGCTTTTCAACTGCAAGACACATTTTTTCTTTGATCTTTTCACCTTACGTCCTTTTTTTTGCCTCTAGATGTTTAGAGTACCTGCTTTTGCTTGTTTTTATCATGCTAATCATTTCTTAGGTGACTGGCATCTTCGCAGCAGATGGCCACTTTCCTTGATCACTGATCTTACTATTGCCGAGAGCACCCAACTTATCCTCATCCACATTTGGCAACAATGTTGCAAGATTCATGTCCAACCTATGAAGCGTGTCGTCTGAAGCAGCAAAATCGGCATGTTCCCTGAATTTTTTCTTCCCTGCTTGTGCCGTATTTCTGCGACTTCAAACGGAACAGAAAACACCCCTGGCATGTCCCATCTTCTGTAGCCACAGGCCAAATGTTTCACTGTTTGTATCCTTTTCCATCGGGCATTCCCATTGCCACCGATTTCACACCCTTTTCACCGCCTCCTCTAGCCTTGAGGCATCATCTTTTGTCAAAACAGCATTGTACCGACGGTTCCTCTGTCACACTAACAAATGTGCGTACGTTTGTATTTTAGTGTCGAGTCGACCAGAAGGAAGTGGAGCACTTCATACCTCTGGCACAGAAGAGCGAGAACAGAGCGCATTGAAAACTTGGATTGGAATTCAAACAAATAGTGGAACTGCTGTCCGATTTAACCGTTCTTTGAAAATCTGTTGCTCCTCAGATTAAAAAAAATAAAATAACCATCATCGCCGGCACAAGCCGTGATCTAAAACCGGTATTCTGGCACAGAAGCACCCATGAAATAATAGGTGTGTATCACTGAGAAAATTATATACGCTGTGATTCTAAAATGATCTAGTTATGTACGAATCTATAACTGAACTTCATCATGTAACATTTATATTTTTTTAAAATCATGTACGACACTTGTATTAGTGAACTCTCACTGAACTCATTCAGAACTGGACAGATCCAGACTCTGGCCAGGATCCAGACCCTACCCAATACATGGTGGACCACCATCAAAAACTATCCCTCATATTTTCCTAAAGATACAACAAAACTGCATTACAGTAGACGCAAACTCTCACGAAAACAGGGCATTCACAGGTGACAGATCCCTCTAACCAATACTCGCTGTCTTGTCGTCTGTGCCACTCCAGTGGTATTGTATTGCCCCACGCCATTAGAGCTTCCCATCCACAGCCACATCCTGGATTTTTCTGCAACAACCCTGGCATCGGCTATCCACAGGGATAAGTTGATATCAAGCTATCATGAGGCAAATCACCAGAGGAGACTTTGCACTACTGCCGGAATCACTTTGATGGTGTTCAGAGGGCCTGTTCTGGTCCAACATGCGCATGACACCACCTACTGACAATTACTAAGCTGCAGAGTGAGCTCCCCTTCCTGACCCTGCCACAAAGTTAATCCAACGACAGTCCCCTTTAACTTGCCAATACTGACAACCTCCACACAAACTCTACCATGGGCATAGGCATGGACAGGACATTGTGAAAGTAGGCATGAAGGGCCACAGAACTGGAGACAATTTTTATGCTGACTGAGGAGGAGGAGGAAGATTATGCTGTATGTTCCATTTTGGTCTGAGACTGACAGCTGTACTTGGCACTTTCATGATGTATCCTCACATCAACCAGGCCTGAGAAAAGCAGACGCCTGCAGAGTTGGTCAGGAAATGCATCAAGCTTGACTCTGTGGTCCCAGTCTTCCAACTGAACCCACAGCAAACTAAACTCCAAGTACTCGCGATTCTGAAAAATATGACAAGTATATCAATGCTTCAAAAAAACAAAAAAAAATCTAGAAATCTTGAGTGGTATGATAGCACGTGGAGGATAAGTACCATGGTCTCTGTGTGCCACTTCGAATACGTTCACCAAAGAGTGACATTCTTTGCTATCTCTCATATGCAAAATCTTGTTCAGTATACCTCTAAAAGTCTAAGACAATATGCCCAAACGTATGAACAGAACAATGGCTGGAGAATGGAATTTCCACAAAGTATGCTAATCAATTGGTTATTAGTTTTTCCTACGCTCAAAGCAGCTGCTATAAAGTCAACTTCACCACTTCCCGTTCTGGCAGATCTGATCCACCACTTGTTCAATTTCCCCCCTGTGAGAGTATGCATACTTTAAAAAATCCCAATAGTTATAGGAAAGTACAGCAACCGCATTTTTAGCGTAGACAGGTCTGCACTGAGCACAGGTCAGGCACAGAATGCTTCAGCTAATAACTAGCCTACTGTGACACATACACGACCCTTCTGTCATATTATCCAAATACATCACACTCTTTCGTAGCAAAAAAAAAAAAAACAGAAAAAAATCCAAGACAAATCCTTAGAGGTATATGTAACAGACATGCTGAACCACCATCAACAACTACATTAAAGGTCCAAAGGTGGAACTTCCTGTCACAAAACTGCAAGATGTCCATGAATATTCTCAATTGCAGTCTTTCACACAATGAATATTCTCACTGAGGTATGTTCCTTTCAACAGGAGGACACAAAGGATTCCCTGGCAACCACTGACTTGGTTCACAAACACACACCTAAGTGCCGCTGCCCTCCGCACAGTTGTACTCCAGGCGGGTTTGTCAGTCTTGGCAATGACATTCCACAGGGAGCGAATCCACAGAGGTGGCCATGATGTTTGTCGCAGCTCCTGCCATTGTTGGGGCCTTCGCTGCAGTGAGGGCAGCTGATCTTTCTTCCAGTCGCTAGTTGGCATTGGCAGCACTCATCTCGTTCTCGGCACCTGTGTCCATGTGTGTGGCAATGTTGAGGATGAAAGTGAGGGACATAGGTGTGGTGACGTCGGCTACATACAGTTCCTGCCCTGTCTTCAGCTCCAGCTCTGAAATAAGTGAGGAGGTGTGAGGTCAAAGGAGAAGACCTTGCAAAACAAAACCAAATGGCAGGGATAAACCAATGATAAATACAATCAAACAGCCCTAACACAAAAATGGATGACTGAGGAAACGGAAAGAAAGAAGACTAAAAAAAACTAGCATCTACAAGAGGAACAAGGACATGACCAGTCCATACTTCATATAGACCTTGTTTCATCTTGGACCACGAGACAAATGTCAGAGAACATAACTGGTTCAGGTCACATCACAAAATTGGATATGCACATGAAACACCACAATTTAAAACAAAAACAGAAAAAAAAAGGTCTTTTTTGTTTTGATAGTCAACATACCAGTTATTCCCTCCCCCCCAATTCTAACTTTTCATGCTAAATGCTGTCGGTTTCAGAACTGTAAGGGCCTAGCAGTTATTCTCTGACAGCCCCAAATGCAAATCGCTTCCTGGTGACAAGTCTGAAGGCCTTGATGAAGAAATGTTTTAATTAAGGCAAACACAGTGTCCAGAATACAAAGGAAGATTTAACAGGCGGGGTGGAAACCCCCACGCAAATTCAGTGAAGACAGATTCGCAAAAACATTTCATTACACCTCTGGGTATGTTTGATGGATGGTCTGGGAGCCCCAATCTCCAGCCCCCTCCCCCATCCTCCTCTGCCCCCACCAAATACAACAGAAAATTGTGAACAAATGTCATGTGAAATGGACCCATACACACACTTGACCAGCATTCTATGCATGATATAACTTGCAGTCTCGATCTCGCCTAAAAGCAAGCATGCACATTGTTGATCAGCTTCCACTTCCGCATTACCAACAGTGGCTGGCTGGTACAGCTGCTACTAACTTACTTCAGATCTGGAGTCTTGTGCACAAAGTCAATAAAATAAAGTTCCCCCCACAAAGTGATTGTCCTCTATCTTGGTCATTAGCATCACTCTGGAATATGAGTAAGGGCTTAAAACGTTCCACGTCTGGGCGGAATTCCGCGATTTCGGTTTGTCACACACACACACAAAAAAAACGAAAGGAGTAAGGCATCCGTGATCGGCATGCAAGCGTTCATAGCAATAGTGCGCAAGTTATGGCCCCCGATTTTTCTTGGAAGAAGTTTCCGGTCGGACTTCTTGGAAAAAACAAAATGGCGGATCGCGCAGACATTGTTCAAGCGGTCAGACTTCTGACGGCTCTTCAATTAAAAACAAGTGGAATTGGGAGTGGACGCTTCAGAAAGTTGATGAAGAAGTCATTGGAGACTTACTTCTCAAAGTCACTGCACCAGGTTTAGCTTGGTGCAAACTGTGCTCAAGGGAAGTGTGTTACGGTGGTCGCGGAAAGAAAGCTCTTGAGGAGCATGCCCCCGGACCCCCCCTAGTTTCAGTGGTTTTTTCCTCCTCCTGTTTTAAGCCCTGATCAGTTGGTCCTGTCTACTATGATTTAAGCAAATAGAGCTGCATGACTGGGGGGTTATACCAAGAATGGGCAGTATACAACATGAATAGGGAGCATATAACAACCTGAATATGGTATGCACAATAATCTGAATGGGGACAACACAAAAGTCTAAATGCAGTATATACAGGGGCTCGAACAGGTTGGAATATATACAACAGCCTGAACTGGATCCACACAGCAGCCTAAATGGGATATACGTAACAGGCTCAATGTAGTATATAAAACTGCCTGAATTAACCCTACTGCTGCCGACGTTGCATTTCTGCAACCATGTGGCTCACCGCCGACATCGCCGAAATGCAACAAACTAGGGTTACCCAACTCCCGATACTCTCACTCTCCAATCTGATGAGACAGAAAGCCAGCAATAAATGTCCTAGTGATTCCCTGACCTGTGCTCACAGCCACTTGCCTTGTCAGAGCGCTGTTCCATTAAGTGTTTTGTCAATTTATACTGATGGCTTTGCGATTCACTATGACATCACAAACAAGCACTTCAGGTACTCAACCTCGCCATACATCTAAGTGCTGGAAATATTGAAAAGACAGTCGGTTGATCCTGATTCAGATAAAGAAAACCAGACTGTGACCAAAAAACATGTGATAGGGAGAGCTTGACTGAATTACCACAGAGACCAACTGTGTTGGGCGCGTGCCAAGTAGTAGGCTAAGCCAGCATGGGGGCCATGGTGCGAGCATGTTGGTGTTGGCCCTGGGCTAACTGGCAGTGACTGACTTGAAAGCCGTGTGAGAGAGAGACTGATAGGGGGTGACGAACACAAAGACAATGAATCGGACGCAGAGTTTACTTGCAACTGATCAATGTCGAAGGGGGCACGGCCGACCGACACGTGTCGGAGGTGTACTGCAGAGATGAGTTTGAGTGGAAATTATATGACCAGCTGGACTCATAGGCCCTAGGAGAACTGCTCCCCAGGTTCTAGAGACCAACAGGCAAGTGAAAGACTTAGTTTTCATAAAAAAAAATATTGATTTCAACAGCAGGAGTGAAAGGAATGTGTTTGTGTGTGTGTGTTCCCTTTTTTTCTTTCTTTCTTGTGTGTACCAGTGGGGCATAAGTTTGAATGACAAATCAAATCGAACTGAATGTCAAGTCCATCGGATGGGGACTATAAGCGCGTTAGACCTGTGTGCCTTCCTGGCCCCCTGCATACGTTAAAGAACCCACAGCAGTTGAAAATCGAAAAAAGCAGGCGGGTTCCCTGCTGCCCTGGCAAAATTGATGTAGATTGAAGATAGCCGCCTGGTATTCTTACCAGTCCACAAAAATTGTCACTTACTGTTATCGTGTGCCATCGTGTACCGGTGGAAATGGAGGACACGTATAAACATTGCATGCATCCTCTGTGAGAAACTGGAGGAATAAATAAGATAAATGAAAATGAGTGACTGATATTTGAATGGTATGGGAAACGACTGAATGAGCGCCAGTAGGCTGCTCTTTGGCCGGCTCTACCTGGGTAGGCAGCCCATTGAGTGAGTGAGGTAGTGTGCTCATTGTAAAGCGCTTAGAGCTTGGTCTGTGACCGAGGATAGGCGCTATATAAATACCCAATATAATAATAATAAGAAGTAAGTAAGTGTGTGAGTGTGTGTGTTCCCTTCCCTTTTTCTTTCATGCGTGTGCCAGTGGATGTAAGAAGCTTATTATGTGTATATGTGTGTGTTTGTGTGTGTGTATATGTATGTGTGTGTGTGTGTGTAATTCCTTTTCTGAATTACCTCATTATGCACATCAATGCTTATTCCTCTGACTGTTGTTTCAGGAGTGCTGGTGAACAAGGATGATGTTCAAACTGTGGGACTACTTCCAGCTCTTCTTCTGCTGTTGGAGTATGTGCATTTATAGTTGTTTTTATCACTTTTCTATTGGATATTACATACTTTCTGGTCTTAATTTGTAGAGTGGAGTATTTTTCCCTTCTTGTTCACAGTTTGATGGCATGCTTTCTTCTTTATTATGTTGAGACAAAAGATAACATTCAATTTCTTAATTTCACAAAAGTACAGTTTATGTTCTCCATTTCACAGAAACACAGCATGAGAATTGGTTGCTTAGTTCCAGAGATATCCGCATTTCACACATGCTGGAATGAAGAAAGAGATTTTTTGAAAAACGGCTGGCGATGTGGATTTATGCAAAACAGAACATCTGGCGGTGAAAGGGTTAAATGTCCCCAAACAGCCTTTAAAGGACACACACATTTCTGGGACAGGCCACATGCAGCAGCCCTGACAGCTTGGGACTGTACTTTTTGTGAATGATCATCACCTTCCTTCATTACCTTTCAGTGTTTTCTTCAGATTCTCTCTGGTCCGTTCCTCTATGGACTTGATGTTGGGGATGTACAGGGTTTTGTTCTTGCCACCGACACTGGTGGTGATACCAGGAGACTTCATTTGACTGAAACACACATGGGTACATTGAAACCACAGCACACTTTAACTAAACAGTAGGAGACACAGAGAACAGGGTTTTTTTTTCAGTTTTGATGGGTCTGAGATATAAAAGGACAAAGGTACAGGTCGAGTCGAAGTAAAAAGTTGCAATTTGAAAACTGGTGAGCATTAGCGCATGTGTCTGTGTGTTGTACTCACTATGTGGCGCTCTCTGTGAGGAAGGTAATGACGTCCTGCAGTTTGTCGCTCTCGGAGAAGGACAGACTTTGTGGGCGAGAACTGCAGACCAAGCAATCCTCCTGCAAGCACCAATCAGAGGTAGCAACACTCCTATCACTGACGTCACTCTTTCCAAGAGAAAATCATACTCAAATTAAATAGAAAAGAGTCTGTTATAGTGAAGAAAGTTGGAGAGCAAGAGAGAGAGAGAAAAAGACAGAGACATATACCGAAGAGAGAGAAGAGAAGACAAGGCAAAACTGGGTCAGACTGGCCCTCACAGAGACCCAAGTGTAATATGGCAAACTGAAAAGTGTATTTTGATGGCAAAAACTGTATTCTCAGAGGGTTCACGCAAAAAATCCCCAGTCCTTTCACACTTGCGGCCACAGTGACTCAACAGATTCACAGATTCTTCCTTGTGATCTCCTTCCTTAGACCCAAACGACAGTGCACTTAAGAGGAAAAAAAATTTATGGGTTATCTCCCTTCATTCATTGCTGTTCAGAAACAGTACCAGCACAGTTACAGTGCAGTGCTACTGACAGCACATTCAACAGCTATCTGCGCTTGTCTCAAACTAGCCAGCGTTGTTCTCAATAGCTCAGTCTCTCTCTCTCTCTCTCTCTCTCCATCCACCCACCACCCACCCTTCCACACCAGCGGCCTCAGAAGACATTTTGCACTGGGGCAGCCTGAACTGACAAAAACACCACAGCAGTTTTCCAAAAGCAGAAAAAGGGAATGGGGAGAGGAAGGGGTGCCCAAATTCTTGTAAATGCAAGGGGAGAGGGAGTGGGGGGAACTCTTTTTTTCTTCTTTTCAAAGTTTTTACTGGGGTATCAGGCTGGAGAACGGCTTACTTCTCTGAAAAAGGCCCGAGTCCAGGGGCCCTGGTGGGGTCCAGGGCCAACACCTTGTGTGTGTGTGTGTGTGGGGGGGGGGGGGGGGGGGGGGGGGCAAAGACCCCAGCCACAATGGAGGAATCTAAGCGGTTTTAAAGACTGTTTTGTGGTCTCTTATGATAGGCAATTACTATGCAGGAAGCAAAGAAACCAAAAGAAAATAACTGAGAGCACACACAAACACCCCAACACACACACACATACACACAGGGATGCACACTTACTTTCAATAAATTTCAAGAAAAAAAAAGAACAAAAATCAAACTGGCGTTTGAATGTACAGCAATCATGAATATAACCTGGCAAAAAAATGAGCAATATTCCTTATTGTGACATAACCACTGTAGCTTTGTGCATCTCACATCTTGCTGTTCATAACCAAGCCCACCACAGGGGTACATATGACATTTCATTTCTCTGGGCTGTCACATCATCAAAATAAAAAACAACATTAATCCGATCAAGAAATCCAAATATGCGCCGATTGCAGTCTAGTGCTATTAAGCATCAACATACTTTTTGCAGTGTTCCAAGAGCACTGTTAAATCAATGACTGGGGTAGTTTAGCTCTTTACAACAAAGTGAAAAGTAACAGCGCGCTGTTCCTGGATAGTTCACTTTCTGATGACAAGTCAAACACCAGAGATCGAAATTACTCACTACTCACTGCTGTAGTGTTTTCAGTCCAATAAAATTTCAAACAAGTTCACAACTGTACCCCCCTCAAAAGTCTCGCCCTTATTTCGATTCATGACCCCTAAGACATCAAATTTTCCAGAGCTGCGAAAGAAGACTCACCTACATGACCCACAACTAGAAAAAAAAAATGGCTCAACGAACTGCGTTCACATACGTACTTGCCTGCCACTGAAATGCTCCGATTAATGCAAGCAGAAGCACTGCCATATATATATTATATACCATAATGAGTGTAGGCAGCAGAGTGCTGAACATAGAATTATGGAAACTTGGATTGGATTAGATAAAACTGGATACAGTACAAGACTGGCGGTACTAAAGCGCTTCACATTTTTTTTCTTCCCAACAGAATTTTTTCTCCCATATGACTGCTTTTCCTGCCTCTGAAAATCATGTGATTTTCTCAAAAACCCTTGGATCTGAGGTTATCCAGCCTTCATATTCTCTCATCTTCCAAATATTCCTGGGGTTGGGGGTGGAGCCCCATGCATATTTTTTGGCTTTAAATATTGGTGGGGTGGATGTGGGGGATGGACTACAAGGCTAAACGGGGGGGGGGGGGGGGGATGGAGGGTGGAGGAGGGGGCAGAAGGTAGTCCCCCCCCCCCCCCCCCCCCCCCCCCCCCTGATATTTTGAGAGAGGATGTGTATTGCCAGGTGTCTGGCGAGCCAGTGGGAAACACATCATGTGGACAGTGACGGGGCACGTTTCACCCTCCTTTTCATGCCACATGTGTCAGTTGTGCAACAAGGCCTTCTCAACTGTAATTCACACTGTGCCTTTGAGGCTGTATTCATCACATGTTGTCGTTGTCCAACAGGCCTTCACACTGTAATTCACACTGTGCCTTGCTGACCGGGCTGTTGACTTTCATGCCACATGTGTGTCAGTTGTGCCAAACAAGGCCTTCTCACACTGTAATTCCACACTGTGCCTTGCTGACCGGGCTGTTTTTTCATGCAATGTTGTCAGTTGCCAACAAGCTTCTCCACTGTAATTCCACTGTCCTGCTGACGGGCTGTTGGACTTTCATGCATTCTTTCTTCGGTCTGGATCTTCTTTATCAGGCGTTGCTTTTTTCACTCATCTATCTGCTACACACTCGCTCACTCAACTCAAACCCATCTCGGCATGTTGAGATGCAAACATGTAATACTCCCAGTGTTGTGTTTCCGTAGTAGTTCAACACAGTCTCCGAATTATGCCACAGTGCTGACTCATGGCATGGTTCGTTTGAACGAGTGTTCATGGCAGCAGACGAAACTTGCGCAGACAAAGTGTGTTTTTTTCTTTTCTTTTTAATTGATATAACTGAACCACCAAGAGTATGGGAGATTTCATGCATTTTTATTAAAAATAATGTTTGTTTCGGCAATTGGCAGCAATTTTGCATAAGTGTGCAAAGTTTAAAATGTTTACAGGAGCTCCAGTTTACATATCATTTGCGGTAAGTAAACTAATCGTCAGTTTTCACACCTTTCCTCAGAACAAACAGGGAAGTAGGAAGGAACTCTCATGATTGGATAGGTAAGCATATGTAATAACTATTTCAGTGCGAAAATTCCTTTTCCATGGGTGAAACCAGGAAAAAAGTTAAAGGCAGGAAGACAGGGGTCCAGGAGGCTGCCTTGGACCCCTGCGCCCCTTGTCGGGGGTCACAGGCCAAAGCCCTCTGAAGCTGAAGGATTGCTACACCTTTGAGAAGCAAAATCTAGGCATTTGGAGACACCTTACCTCCTCCTTATCATGCAATCCACAAGGACACCATCAAAACTGACATTAATGTTACTGACCTGTAGGCATCAGAGTTCACTTAATTCAAAAAACCGGAGGCAGCAACTGTTTTTGTTGACTATAAATTGTATTTGCCACTTCTAGAACTTGTGAAGACAGCTTGCAGTTTGAACTCAAGAAATAGTTTGTGGTGACCAGAATTTGTGCATCTGGTGTTAGAAGAACTCCCTATGGAAAATTAGACTTTTTTCTACTTCAACCGGAAACTTGTGTGGTCTTGTTTATTGCAGTAGAAAGTCCTGAATCTCAGGGGGAAGGGGTGGGAGTGGCATATGGGTGGGGTGGAGGTTATTGGTGCAACAGGTATGCAACTTGGCTATCACAGATTTAATCTGAGAAGTTATAAAATGTGTAGTTTTTTAAGAAAGGTCCGGAAAATTTTTCAATAAATTCACTAGTAAAATGAAGATTATTAAAGTCTGTGCACAAGTTAATTTCTAGTTGAAGCAAAAAATAAATGTATAAAGTATTGTTTACTTTTCATGAAACAGGCTCTACCAAATCTTACATATATACAAGTTGTACAAGTTGTACTAATGGAACATTGGGCTGACAAGCTTAAGGATATACCAATCTCCTAATTATCATAAATCAGGCGTGAAAAACAACAGTTGCAAGATTAGTGGGTGTGACTGCTTTGCCAAAATAAATCAAGGTGAAATATGTCATATAAACAGAATGTTTTGAAAAACATAATTTGAACACTGTTCATTTTGCCCACAAAATTAACCGATGCTTTGTCATTCAATAAAGAACTTGGAATCACAAATGGCCCATTTAAAGTGGCTGTTCAGCTCGCAATAACTAACAAGATAAAAACGCAATGAATGCACTTGCATTTGAAATTAGTTAGGAAATACTTTAACGCGCCACCTTAACATTTTTTCTTTTGTCTTTTTCTTTTCTTTTCTTGTTCTTCTTTGCAAGCATATAACTACAAACATGTTTACCCATACAATTTTGACAAATTTTGTTCCCTTGATTGGCGAAAACAGGACAAATATGACGAACAAACAAAAAAAAGAAAATGGGAAAAACTTTTTGAGTGGAGATTCTTGAGAGGTAATTGCACTTGCAGACTCTAACCTTAGGAGGAGGAAATCTGACCAAAGAGCAACAAGTCTTGCTAACTTCTGCATGCAAAATGACGTCAGGCTCTGTCAAATTTCCGACAACATGCCGAGAAACATCGAAAAAATCAGCAAGACAGCGTGAGTCTATGCCAAAGTATGCTGATGAATCAGGTTTGAAAATAATTTGTGTCAGAAAGAAGCTATTTCACTGTAGTTGATGCAAGTTAAGCGGTTACTACCCAAGGGACGCCTCTGCTGTGTGATGGCATGTGAAAATGAAACTTGTTCTGAATGCTGGCATCGATCGCAGACGTATCATCATTAGGCTCAACAAATGGTAGCGCGACTATTGGCCGAAGCAGCATTTGAATATTCTTTCAACAAAATAACGAAGGGATGATCAGTTTGGAAAAGAAAAATCATGGCCGGACAAAGTAAAAATGACGCAGTTTTACATAACCGTTCGGGAAAAAAAATTGACCAGGACATTTCCTGATTTCAGGATCTCCGGACAAAAAGCGAGATCAGATTCCACTTTCTGGCAAATCCAGACATGTGGTTTTATCCATGCCTTTCTCACGCTGAGTGTACAAACAAGTGACAGGATACCCACAAGACAGTGGATAACTGACCATGCTGACCTCTGCAACAGGGAGGCCTGCACAAAACACCCAAGGCAAGCTTTTAACCAAGCTCCCTAAGCCAGAATGCCTTCTTAAATAAGCTTTTCAGTCTCTCTACTCAACATACATAAACATTCTACACAAAAAGTTGTGTTCATCAGTTTTGTTCATTATTCATGCACATATTGCACTATAGTAACACACAGACAACAGACAGGACATGAAAGAAAGAAAAAGATTATTTCACAAAAAGTAAACCTCTTACAACAAAGTCAAAAAATGCAAGAAACTTTCAATTCTTCCCATCTCATGTGGCAGAAAAACGGTCTAAAGGAACTTACTCGTTTCATAGCCTCAAAGGTGAAGGTGTAGACACCCTCTGTGTCGTTAAAATTCATGTAGTTGTTCAAAGGTTGACAGCAGCTGTAAAAATACAATTCAGTCTCCTTAAAATTGATTTATTTTCCCCATTGCTAAGTGGAAAGTTCACAAAAATTCAAAAAAGAAAATTAAAATCTTGTTTATTCAAAACATTTCCTTGAAAGGGTATCTCAATTATTTCACTTCATAAAAATTGTGATTCACAGTACTTTTTTTTTTAAATGTGCTACTCATAACAAATTTTCCAACTTCATCTCCGCAGCACCTTTATATAGACTTGTAGTTTGATTAAATGGTATCATTATACATAAAGCAATCTGCATTCCCCGATCTTCATTTTTGATCAGCAAAACCTGTCAAGGTGAACATCAATAATTACACTCTCAAAAAAATTATTTTCTTTTTAAAAAAAAAAAGATACGAGACAAGATGAAAGCATATGAACGCAGAAAAAAAAAGATCAATTCTATCAGAAGGAAACATCGCACACTCACCTTGAAGCCACTTTGAAAACTTCTGTTGCACAGGCAGCTATGAGGAAAGAAACCAGAATCATGAAAAGGAGTGCATATTTCCTTAACCATAAAAACCTGACAATTCCACAACACTCACATCACTCCCTATCCAAGTTACAGCCTAAAAAACAGGCTCACCACAAATAGGATGCATGTGCGCACACACACACACACACACACACACACACACACACATGCATACACATGCTCACTCACACATAAATACATGAATGGTGCTCTCTTTCTCTGCGTGCGTGCGAGCACGTGCCTGCCTTCGAGATCCACCATACTTAGTGACATTTGGACGATCAGAAGTATAATGACTAACTGATTAATTCTCTGAGAAAAAGTATTATAAGGATAACAATTCTTTCCCCTCCACTGTTTTACAGAAAAATTCACATCATGAAACAGAGACAGGCTGAAATAAGACATGACAAAGTATTATTGAGGAAAACTAATATGTAAGTTCATAGGGTTTTTTTTCTTACTTTTTCAGCCTTCAACAGATAAATGAGAGACAGACAGAGTGAGAGACAGACCAAGAGAGTGCGAGAGAGAAAGCGAGAGAAGGGGAGGAGGAGAGACAGACAGAGTGAGAGACAGACCAAGAGAGTGCAAGAGAGAAAGCGAGAGAAGGGGAGGAGAATAACACAGGGAGTGAGAGAAAGAGAAAGGGAGGGGGCGAGAAAGAGTCAGACAGTGACTGAGAGAGTGACAGACAGAGAGAGAGAGAGAGATTGTCACCAGCTATCACAGCATTAGTAGAGGCCACAGCTGGAATGATTCTTTTCACCACTCCTGAAAATGACACACCACACATCCCGTGCTATCACTGTTATCACACCAAGCCAAGAACAAGGCAGCAAAATACAGGCCCACCCCAACACAGAAGAGCACATCCCTGCCCACTCCTGACATTCAGACCAGGCACCCCATCCCTAATCATCATCATCCACTCTCCCTACTCCCTGAGCCTTCTCGTCTTTTGTGGGGAGGGCGGGTGGGGGGTAATAATACGAAACCCCTTACAAGTGAAAAAAAAATGTATGCACACACCACACACAGTAACATACAATTACATGCACTCATGAACTAATAAGCTGTGCAGAAACTTGCTGTGAACTTATTTTGATGAGACTTCAGACATTATACCATAGATGTAATAAGGAAAAAATTAGAAGCAGGAAGGCCAGGGTCAGAGGGCAAAGCCCCCTGAAGCTGAAGGCTTTTTACACCTTTGATAGGTAAAATCTGGGCATTGGAGACACTTTACCTCCTTTTTACCACATTATCCACACGAGCACCATTAAAAACTGATATTAATGTTACTGACCTGTATGCAGCAGAGTTCACTAAATTAAAAAAAAAAAAAAACGTTTCTTTTAGGATATTCATTTTGGTTTCTAACATACTGCATCAAATAAATCATAAAGTAAGATGAACAACAAACAGAATACTGCTTTCACCCAAATGTCTATGGACCTAAACGTATCCCCAAAAATCTTGCCAGTTTGGAAAATATCCAAACACAATCTCCACACGCCAAACACAATGTCACCACCAGAGGGAACGCAGGCGAGAGGGAGAACTGACAACAAATGACAGGGAAGGAAAGTGAGGAGGAAAGGAGACACACTTTGGCAGAGAAAGGCTTCACAATGTGCCAGAGTGCTCTTGCTTCACTGCCCAAACACTATATCCAAGATTCTCCACGAGAAGAAAAAAAACGCCAAAAGACAAGCAACAAGGCTCGACTGATTTCAAGGAAAACTAAGCAGACTTGGCTGCTATGAGAGGACGAGGACTGGGACGAAAAGCTGCCGAATGAGAAAGTGTAGGAGCGTGCCTACAACACCATCCCTTTCACTCTTTCAAGTTCAGCCAGCCTGTGTTTTTAGTTACCCTGCGTGGACTAGTATTTGGTATGAGACAGGTCAGCAACAGCCGACGCTTACTGCCCTTATGAGCCACGAAACAGTATGTGTAAACAATTTTCTTCTGTAGATTGAATCCCTGTTTAAAGTTTTTCAAAACCAAAACGAACTGTGGAATAAATACTTTGATACACCTTTGAAAATGCTATATATTTTATCAATGAAAACAGCCTTTTCTATTTTGACCCCATGTTACTGACGATTCAATGCAAAAGTTCGAACATTGGGACCTACAACTTATTTGTGTTGACAGTGGTCATAACAAGTCCACAAAGACTTGAACAGAAAGAGAAGACCTCCTCACCCTGGGTTAATCTGTAGTTGACGCCACCAATGCCAAACTCGTTGGCACGGATCTGAGATTTCTCCAGAATCCAGGTGATGTGGTGTGGGTCATCACCATCAATAGGCATTCCCGCTGAACAGAACACACATATCGTCAAAAACAAACTTGCATATCTATATGATACCTTTACATACATTTACATTTTCTTTACATATCTCTATCTCAATCTATCTATCTCTAAATGTCTTTATCTATACCTATCTATCTTATGTCTCTCAATTGTTTTTTTCTGTTGATGCATTATGGGCATGCAGCTCATCGACTATGGGGGAAATTGCCTCCGTATTATTTATTTAATGTTAATGTCTTCGTAAGTCAATTTAACTTTCTGTGTTTAAGAGACCCTGGGCATATAGACTCCTCCCACCAAATGCATTCAGCTATGGAAACACACACACACACACACACAGACATCATAATATATGCAAGTAAGAAGCACAGGTTTTTGTATATATATGTCACACATTTAAGCCAACTACATCATTAATTGGTCAGTTCCAATGGCAGCTGCTGAAGTTTTGCAAAATAGCGAAAGCAGCAAGTCTACAATTTATTTAAAAAACATAAATTGAGAGAACGACATTGATGCGTTTCATTGTGACTTTGGTACAGAAACCAACGCATTTTGAGCAAAAAAGTTTGGAGACTGACAACAACGAAGCAGACACCTATCAAATTGAAAAACCTGCTTAAGCTATCTCTTGACTTTTGAAGTTTGCAATGAAGCTTCCGAAGCAGACACCTATCAAATTGAAAAACCTGCTTAAGCTATCTCTTGACTTTTGAAGTTTGCAATGAAGCTTCACTGATTCGGTTGTGAAACTGCAGACCGACGAAGCTTTGTTTGATTGAAGAGGGCAAAAGTGTTGGTCTAGTCAAGTACTAACATAGGTAATTTTTTTTTATTTCTGTGGATTGCCACAAAGTGTTGCCAGTTTGCACAGCAATAAACACAACTGCTGAGTTCTGCCAAATCATAGTGCTGAATCAGGATCGTAGCACAGATGGACGAAACAGTAAATGTCTGCAACTGTTCTGGCGATGAACAACTGAGCTGACTGAGTACTGAGATGATGGGGTGATGGAACTGTCAAGTCAAGATGAACTCAAAAATAGGTTGATTTTCCTCCATATATTGATTTCCCTCCATATATTTTGCATTTTCTTCAGCAATATTGTATTTCCATACTAAGCAGTGTGAAATACAACAAAAATTGTACAGGTAAACAGGTCTACACACACACACACACACACACACACACACACACACACACACACACAACCGTTCCCATCCATAAAACACATAAAACTGACATCCCCCTACCTCCAAAAGGTTCTTCCTTTGGCCACAGCAGAATTCGCACATACTCTATACAGTGCTCAGGCAGACGTGGGGTGTGGGCAATGGTACACAGCGGAAAGTTTACCTGAAGCCAACATCACCATAATCCATGCGTGAAAGGTTTTCGTGTGTTTCAAGAACAAAACAGAGATTACATTCCCCCTTTTCTTTTTTTGAGGAAAGGGGTGAGGCGGAAAAATGGTGGGGGTGGGGTGTGCATACTCCTGATTAAAATTTATTTTGGGTTATGTACACAAATGGCCACACAAAAACATAAAAGTGGACACTATCACCCATCCCCGAGTCTACAAGACACTCCTCCCGGTTCTCAGGCAGATGCTAAGTGTGGGACCAGTCCATTCGCTGATGTTGTCCTCCCATCTCTTTCTCTCCCTTCCTCTCCTTCTGCCTCCTCCCACTGTTACCTATAGAATGGTTTTGGCAAGTCCTGTTGATCTTGATACATGACCATACCATGTCATTTTCCTTCTTTTCACTGTGGGCAACAGGTTTTCGGTGTGGTCCAATGGTTTGCCTTACTCTTGTCTGGACCCCCAAGTTAGTAATGTGATCTTTGTTCGAGATGCCAAGGATCTTGCAGGAGCATCTCACCTCTAATGCCTGAATCCTTCTCTCAAGTTCAGCTTTCAGAGTCCATATCTCACAGGCTTAAAGAAATATGGCAATGACAAGGGAGCACATCAGTCTGCTCTTAGAACTGATTGTGATGTTTCTATCATTCCAAATGGGTCTTAGTCGAGCTAGCACTGCTGTCGTTTGCACAACTCTGGAGAGCACTCCTCTGAAACAACTGCGCCCAGGTACTTGCAGTTCTGAATTGTCTCTAGTTTTTCTCCCTTGATAGCAATGTTGGTGCTGATGCCTTTGGTGTTGCTGGTCAAAAGTTTTGTCCTTTTGGCGCTGATTTCCTTGCCAAATGCAGCAGAACATTTGTCGAGGCGCTCTGCTGGGTTGACATGTTCCTGCTCTTCTCCTGCTAGCCTGTTAATGTCATCAGCAAAATACAGGTTTGTTACTATCCTGCCCCAATGCTTACTGAGCCTTGATCTCCCTCCAGTGCACCAGTCATAATTCACTCCAGATAAATGCAGAAAAGAGCGGGTGAGAGTAAACAGCCTTGCCTTACTCCAACAGTTCGATCAACTGGAGTGGAGGTAAGAAAAAAAACAAAACCCACAGACACACAAAGGTGGGCGGGAACAGAACAGGGATTAAGAAAAGAACCACACACAAATGTTGACGGGGACAGGAGTGGAGGCAAGAAAAAACACACAAAGATGGGTGGGAACAGGACAGGGATTAAAAAAAAGCATCACACATTAATGCTGGTGGAGACAGAAAAGGTGGCAAGAACAGAACCACTGACAAATAACTGGTGGGGACAGGCGATGGGGGTAAGAAAAGAACCACACACAGATACTGATTGGGACAGGAGAGATGGTAAAAAAAGAACTACACAAATACTGGTGAGGACAGGACAGGGGGTGACATAATCACCACATGCAAATATTGGTGAGGACAGGAAAGGGGGTAAGATAATAACCACATGCAAATATTGGTGGGGACAAGAGAGGGAAGAAGAAAAGAATCACACATAAACACTACTAAGGGCAGAAGAAATGGTTAAAAAAAAACACAAATATTTGTGGGGGCAATATACAGGAATAAGAAAAGAACCACATTAATAATGGTGGGGACAGGACTGTGACAAAATTTAGCCAACCATCTCCATCCACTGTACCTTCACCATCCCTCACTCGCTCTTTTTCACCTCTTCAGCTTTCTATATTATGTAAGATGACACTCACCTCCCCCCCCCATACACACACACCCTCTCTTTCAATTCACTCTCCCCCTTCATGTCTGCCTCTGTATCTGTTTAAAGCCCCCTGAACTGACAGGCAAAGACGAGACTGAGAATAATCCTTGACATCACTGAAACACTATTCTACTCAAGATGAACATCTCCCCACCCTCAGACTCTCCTCCCTCTTTCCTTCCTCATTCAATCTTGCATCACAAATTGAGTTGTCACAACACTCCTTTCCCCAACCCTGCTGCTGGTTACATGAATACCATGGACTGGTCATTCATCTCCATTCACCCCCTCTCCCCATTAACAGAAAGGGGCTCCGCCACATCACTTGCTCTCCCACACATGCCTCACGAGGCAGGCCACATAAATTTACACCTCGGTGTTACATGCTATATGTTTACCAGTGAGATAGGCACGCTTGTTGCAAACCGACCTGCAACTGTCGTCTCACATCACACTGCACATGTTCAATCTCCACAGAGAAGTAACACCTGTCAATCACACAGTGTCCCGCAAACATGATGTGGCTTCACTATCCAAAATGGAAGTAACTAGCTGAAACTTACAGACTCATTTCGGGCCACAAGGTTGAAAACAACCCATTACAGCAAAGAAAATCTGGACCCCAGTGTTTTCCAGAGAAGGAAACATTTACCTAAGTACAGGCAGATCAGAATTAACACTGACAGGGAGTATTTTAGGCTACTGAAATCAAAATAGGGTCTAAAAACAATCACAGCAACAATACACACAAAAAAATCCTTCATTACTGAACTAAATGTTCAGCGCTGCATATAATTAGTGGGAAATAGTTCCTTTTTACCAGATTTTACAATTTCTCAATTCTAAATTCTGTAATAACTTACCCATCTCAATCTTATGCACATAAGATACAAGATTGCATCTTGTGATCTGTAATATGAGGTTAGTAGGCTTTTTTTTTTTCCACATTCAGACTGACACTGGTACAGCATTATGCCAAAGTCGCCTCAAAATTGAAATTTGCCACAGGGCAAATGGGTCCAAAAGACATGAAACTTTGAACAGAGATATCTTGAGTAATTATTTTCTGATTTCAAAATTTTAAGTGCACATTAATCAGGGTTAAAAGCTCTTTCCTTTGTGATGCCTCAAGCTGACATTAAAAAGTAATTTTGCCCTCCACCCCCATTCACCACCTTTTACATGCCCACTGTTATTGCATATTCAACCCAGTGCCCCATCCATATACTATCCTGCTGACATCAACCCACAACATGAGGACCGCAAGAACTTTTGGAAGACAGGCAACAGTTACAAAGAGCTACAGAAAATGTTCTTGTAGCTTTAATTTCTTGTAGTCCAGGCACTTCTGATTCAAGGTCTTTGCATCTTCTCTAGTGATTTTCCAAAACCAATCAGTGACAGAGGACAATCCTGCATCAATGATAAATCTGAGGTGGGTGGTCCCATGGTCAGGTTTGGCAAGTCACTTGTACATAATGGCACTTGTGGAGCACCTACACATGCAGTTCACATTGGCAGTGTTCTCATCCAGTTGGTCTTTCACCTCAACCACATAAACAACATCTTCATATGCCACTGCTATCAGTGTCCCTCATTTGATATCCCTGAAGGAGAAGCAAAACTCACATCTCAGCACTTGGAGTCAGGCTTGTTCCATTATCTGAGTCACACAGAGTCTCTGAAACGGATTCCATCCACTGCCACTTCTTTGCAAATGGACCTGCTACACATTCATCACTGGCATCCATCTCAGGTAACATCTGGAAATGTTCTAATTCAATCTCAAGAAAAGTCTCCTTGTTGAAAAGAAGTTTCATGCCGTTTCTTTGATACTTTCAGCAATGGGAAGTTTTTTCCCCCATAAATGACCTTCTGCCATAACTGCAAGCAGTTTATCAATTGCCCTTTGTTTTGTAGACACGAGACCAAATACCTCCTCAGCATTCAAACATGGACCGTTCTGGGACTTCAGACAGTCAATGACTGACATGTTTTTTCTACCTCACCCTCTCCCCTGCTGCTGCTGTTTTTCTGTTGTTTCCTGCAATGTGTATCTTCTCTCTGCAAGGGCTTCATGATCAGCCTGCCACTTGTCTTTTGATGTCCTGGTACTCTGCAGCAGCTCAGCAGAAACCTGCATTTTCAGGGCAACCTGCCACTTGTCTTTTGATGTCCTGGTACTCTACAGCAGCTCAGCAGAAACCTGCATTTTTAGGGCAACCTGCCACTTGTCTTTTGATGTCCTGGTACTCTGCAGCAGCTCAGCAGAAACCTGCATTTTTAGGGCAAGTGCAACCCTGGCCTCTCCAAACTTCCCGATTACAACAAGGTGTAAAGTTCAGCCAGTGCTAGGCCCGACTGACTCCTAGTTCATTCATAAAAATGTATGATCTTGTATCCAAAATAAAGTTTTATGACTGAAATTTCATTTAACTTCTTTCAATCTGTTCACTGTTTCTACATCATTTCAAGTTTGACCCTAATTCTCACTCTGTCACTTGGAGCAAAAACATTTCAAAGTGCATGAACCTAGAGAAAATTACACTCCAGCCATTCTCGAGCAGTTTACAATCCCAAGAAAAAGTAAAACTTCATTTGACAACTAGCACTGGAAAGTTGCTCCTTCCAGCACAGGAACGAGAAAGGGTGAAGGTGAAGTTTAATCAAAGGTCACTCTGCCACTTTTAAAACAGAGAACACATCCCAAGTCCATCCCCTAGCGTGCTGCACCTTCCACTGCTAGCCGTCAGAAGGATAAAGGGGTTAAAAGAAATAATGACACACAAATACTGGTCCTGACAGGTGAGGGATGAGAAAAGATCCACACAAACATTGATGGGGATAGTATAAAAGGGACAAAAAAAAAAAAAAGAACAGGTAAGGCAGGCGGGGACAGGAAATGCAGTAACAAAGGAACCACACAAATTAAGATCAAGAGGCTTATCACATTTTTCACTCAAAACGAAAAAAAAAAACAACAAAAAAACACTCCTGAAACAGTAAAAAGGAGACAGAAGATGAGCTAATATTTGTATATGTCTGTTTGTGTATGTGTATGGGAATGTATGTGATTATGGAATACAACTTATGCAAAATAAACAGTACCACTCTTAAAAAAAAAAAAAAAAAAAAAAAAAGCTGACTTGCTTTCATTCACTCCAAATATCGGGGGTGGTGGTGGGGGGGGGGGGGGGTCACCTGTGGAGGGTAGAGGTCCAGTGTGCACTCTATGCAGGCTGTCAGCCCCGGCAGCACCACCCTGGCGTTGCCCTTGAAGCCTTCTGTGCCGCCATCTACGATGGGAATGATGCTGCTCTGGTCAAGATCTCCCTTGCTGTCGTAGTTCAGCAAGCTCACCTGGAAGCAGTTGCTTGTAAGATATACGTACACATATTCTATGATTCTTAATTCCTTAACCATTAAAGATAAGAGAGAGAGAGAGAGAGAGAGAGAGAGAGAGAGAGGGAGAGAGAGAGAGAGAGAGGGAGAGAGAGTGTTTTTGTGTGTTTGTGTGTGCGTGCACATACGGCAGGGCTGCCTACCCCCTTCCACCTCTTTCAGGGACATACTTTTTCAAAACCAGGGACACAGACTGATTTCTAGGGACACATGCAGCGGTAGCACATATCACAACCACATCAACATTAAAGTGAAAGCTTTCAAAATCGCCGTGCCTTTGCTTCTAGCGCACTGAAACTTCTTTGCAATGTCCGAGTCAGGAAACATCAATTTAACGCCTTTGTTTAACTTGTCCATCGTGGCCATCGGCAAATTCAGTTCAGCTGCAAGGTCAACCATCATCGTTTCAGCTCTTATGACGTCAAAAGTTTCCTGACTGGTTAACGTCTGAGCATGTTGAAAGAGTCCCCTAATGTTACAAGATTTCTCACTCTCACTGATTTTTGTGTTCTTCTTGTGCTTTTCAGTGGCGGCATGACGGGTTATTTTGTCCCCATCTCCAGATCCGATGGAAAACTCACACTCACAAATTTCACAAGACGCGCAAGTCTCGATCTTACCACACTTGATGAACGGCCAGGTTTCCGTATATTTTGACAGGAACGTCTGCTGACGTTTCTTCTTCTTGAGAGAAGCCTCCTTGTCGAGATCGCCATTGGCATTTTTACGCTTTCCCTGTTTTGCGTCCATTTTTCTCGCTTTCAAAACTTAGGAAGACGGTGTATGCGCACGCGCAATGGTCAGTTCGGCAATGTTCAGGTCTTTTCGACGGATTTGGTCAGGATGGCCACGACCGAAGTCAGTCAGTCGGTGATCGGCTAACGAACTCGACTTCGGTTGTTGTTTTTTTCTCCCGGATTTTTTTTTTTCGAGGGACATAGAATAAAAAAGTGGATTCCAGGGACAGGCTGCATTATTTCATTATTTCCGGGGACAAATATGGATACTCCGGAACGGTAGGCAGCCATGACATACGGGGGCCATAATGTACAGTGGTCATATGTAAGCCGGTATCTCCATCTGTACATGCCATGTGTTTGTATGTGTGAGGGCAGATGTGAATGTGTACAACTACACACATATGCTGGCTGCTGTGTGTTCAGCGTTGCAACTGGTCTGCATGACTATTACTAATCCACTTCACACAGCCACAGCTATCTGATGCCAGGAAAACCTTGCCACAGCAAGGGAACCAGCTTTTCATTCAGCTTAAATCCATCCAAGAAAAGCAAAAATCTTACAAATAAAACAGCCCACTCCCTCACCATTCCCACAAAAGTGTTTAAGACCTTGTATGCCTTGTTCTTTAAATACCATCCCCCAAAAAGAATGGAAACTAGGAAAACTTTCAAGGACACTCTGCATTTTCTGCGTCTTCCATGAAAGCAGAAATGTGTAAGACTGCCACTGCAAGTGCCTGCTCTTTGTCCAGAGGGCATGTGGCAAGTGTTCTGCATCAGTTAAATTGTCTTTGTATACACAACAAAATTATATAACAGCCATCTGATTTGGTCAGCTGTACTGTGTATCACCCTGAGGTACCTAGAAAAAAGCAGAGCATAGTTTAAATAACTCATTTCATCCCCTTTTAACTCTCATCATATTGACCAAATAATATTAATACATATTCAAATTACATCCACACCAGCTAATTCCTGGGAGTTTTATGACTGAGGAGACTTGATATTTCTTTATTCAGTTTTTATTTCTCGAAATCAAGAAACAATTAGTTTATGCTTAATATTTTTCATGTCAACTCAAAAGAATAAACAAATTTATCAGAATAATTTCTGGTTAAATGGGAAATAATGCATCCCAGTTTTAGTCCCAGCAAATTGACTATTTAAAGAGTGGTAGTTAGGGGTGAAGTGACAGCAGCATGGTAAAACGGAATGGACAACCCACCATCATGCCGTTGATCCAGCGTCTGGCAACAATGGAGTCCAGGCCACACACCACAACGTGGAAACCTGCAATACAGCAACACACTAGTCACCAAAAGAAGGACCTACAATAAAACAAAACAGAAAAGCTAAAAAAAACACACACACACACACAAAAACAGGGGTAAGTTTGGGGAGGTTAACTTTGGTCATACCACAACATGGTGTTCTTGTTAACAGTGGATGATTCATGCTCTTTGCTGGCTTTTTCAAAACACATTTTTGCCATTTTCAAAGTAAAACTATTAAAACAGCAAATGCACCACACATGAAAAAAGACTAAAACAGTGGAAAATTTTGCATCCCTCCTTACTCACAATAAAAGACACACATGTATATACACTTACAAAACCACTATCATGCTTCATTCCCCTCTTGCAAAACCACCTGACGGATGAGGCTGCTTAACAATTGTCTGCCACAAACATTACTAAAACTGTGATCATCAGCCACCTGGCAAAGTAAAGTGCCATTTCCATATTTAATACCTACATTTCACACACCATCACAAACAGACTCACCTCTGTAGAAGTTCTCATCAAAATCCTGGATCTTTGCAAAATGGCTTCACCTGTTAAGGAACTCATTTTTTCCCCCCCTATTCAATTGAATGTAATCAGAGTGTGTGTGTGTGAGAAAGAGAGAGAGAGAGACAGAGAGGAAGAGTGTCAAGGGAGTGAAACCTCTCACAAAGGGCCTTAAGCGCTTTAGAGGAAAAGAATGCCGTGTGTGGTGGAGAAACACAGGTAATGGGCCGATTAGCGTAAGCCCCCACCTAGTGCATACGGTCGAACTGTGCCAAGGGGGTTGAAGTGGTCAGGTAATTAACTGTCACGTGACAGATGGCACCTAAGGTAGTGAGGACCCTCCTGAGTTCGAACCTTTCCGATAGCCAATGGGAGGAAAATGTAACCACTAGGACCCCGGAGCATTGAGGGGGCGCTAAAAAAAGTCAATCAGCTGAAGTCGGCGGGAATTTTTTATGTCCATGTTTGACAAGTGGCTGTTTCCTAAGCAATTTGGTAGGGAGGTGTATAAATGCTGATGTATGGAAGAATGTAGCGAAAGGGGAATTCAGTGTACTTGTGAAGAAGGTGGTGAAGTAACATGGACAAAGGCATGGCCCAAAGGGAAATCCTTCGTGTCCGTCCCTATATAAACTGAGGAACAACATCATGGGAGGAGAGGAGAACACCATGAGAGAGAGAAGAACAGAGGAGAGAGAGGAGAGAAGAGTGAGCAGGACAGAGTAGGGTTGAGAAAAAAACGTGGTCTGGGAGATAGAAGTGACAGCAAGGTCTTAGGGCAAAAGACAAGCTGAAAACGAAAAAGACTGAGTCTGAAGCCCAGAGGTGGGTGAAAGAGACAAAGAAGAGGATTTCTAAGTTGAGTTCCCAGAGACGACCACAAAGACCCAGTCCTGAAACCTGATGCCAGTCAACGAAGGGCGTCACCATCACCCAGTGCTGAAGAAAACTTGAAGTGACTTGTCTGTGAACTGTGGTGTGGGGTGAAAGTGTATGTGTGTGTAGAAACCTGGCCAGGTAAGAAGCCATTTTATTATAACCCAGGATTAGGAAATATTGATCTTTTATGTTTTGATTATTCCATTTTGTGTAACTGGATTTTTCATGTGCAATTATAAGCAGCACAGAAATTGTATTCCTTGTTCTCAGTCGTGTTAAAAGAGAAACGAATGCGTGACATCCCATTCCCAGAAAGAGGTGAATGTTTGGTGGGTGCATGAGTGTACATATGCGTGTATGAGTGCAGAGATAACCTTGATGTGTTAAGCTTGACTAATAATACAACTTAGTGCACTTTATTAATACCATCACGATTTCCCCCTGTCCTGGACAAAGAGAGAGAGAGAGAGAGAGAGAGAGAAAGAGAGAGAGAGATGCATGACAACACATTTGTTCTGTGTCAGTGTTTGATTGGACATACATATATGTACAAACTGCTAAGTATATAGGTCTGTGTGCATGTTTGTGTGTCTGTTTGGGTATAACCGTGTGTACTAATTGCTAGGTATATAGATTTCTCAATTATGAAATCACCAGTCTAGGGTATAAATATATCTTTTCTGTGATCACTTATGACCAAATTTTCATATTGTAAATATTTAAAAAGACTGGCAGAAAATGAAAATTGCATCAAATCAACTTGCATCAAATCAAACAAGTATCAGACCTGCTTACCCTAAAACTGCTGTTGGTGTGCTTTTCTACAAAAATAAGCAAATTTTCTACAAACAGTGTGCACAAAATTTCTGTAAAAGCGAGAGGGTAGGGGCATTAATTTTGTTTTCACCTACCATCACACTGCAGAGGGTTCTTCCCAGTAGGAACCACCCAATCTTACATTCACTACAGTAAAATTGGTTCTTTCCAATATCACTTACTTTCAAACTTGATTCCTCAGCATACTTAGCCACAAATGCTCTCCCTCATTTTCTTCTTCATATTTCAAGGCACGTTGTCAAAGAAACAAACACAGCCCGACACGATTTCGTGTTCAGAAATTAGCAAGAGTTATCGCTCTTTAGTGAAAGCCTTTACCATGGTTACATTCTGCAAGTACAATTACTGCTCTTTTTCTTTAAATTTCATCATATTTTTGCCAAACATATGTACCAAAACAGCTAAGCTGTATGGGTAAACAGGCCTGAAGTCTACTAGAACAGAAGGAAACTACCTTTAATTAAAAAGTCTGAAAGATGAATACCCTGTAATTACACACTGTATGATCGGAGTTATTTCAATATGATCATAAGGATACGGAGTGACTTTGCATCCTGGAATTCGGCCATTGATGAAGTTTGCAGCCACATCTGCTTTTGGTTTACCTACGTCTTTAGGTCTGGAATACACACACACACACATTCAGTAAATAATAGCACAGCCCACTGCGTCATGTAACATAACCTTCTGCATTTGCCATAAAAAATATATACCTTTTTTTCAACTTCAGACAATGGACGAATTTTAACCCCTTTCTGAATAATTATACTCTCTTCTTCAACAAACAAAGATATAAAAAGCTTATGGAACATGCTTACATATGATTCTTCCTTCAGATTTAGTCCTCTCTGTTTCCCAGTTTAACATGTAGGGGAAAACCTGGTATAAACTATCATTATGAAATGCCAGTCTCCAATACACAGCGATACAAATATCTAAACAGTGTACAAATTCATATGTTCTTTTGGTACATGTAAATGCTATTTTCTGCATGATTTCCACATACAAAATCCAAAATGAGAAACAAATCCACAGAGTATTTATCTATGATGGAAACAAAATACAGAGTGATAAACACACAAATATGAGATAATTCTGTAAAGAAAAAAACAACAGATTTTGAATGCCAAATGGTGTACAAAAGGTAAAGACACAATGAATCAGACCTGAAGAGGAACTGTCTGTTGAGGTTGGATACATCAATGGTGTCCATATCTATGACATGGATGTCCATGAAGCCCATAAAAGCCTGTACAGGAGCGCGTGCGCGCGCACACACACACACACACACACACACACGCACACACAAAAATTATGTGGTGGAGTACAATTTAATGTACAAACTGTTTCCATATCTCACCAAAAAAAAATCAGCAAAAAACCAAAAAAAAACATAAAAGTGCATTTTGACGCACTTCTTTCATCATGACTGAGACATCACCTCTCATTCATTCACACACTGCCAGAAGGGTTTTCTTTGTGTAACTAACTTCCCTCTCAGTGACATGGTGGCAGACAGTTAGGCTTCCCTGTTTGATAGCAACAGCATTAGGTTCAATGCAACCTCTACAAACATGTCAGGATGAGCGGGAAGCAAATATACAAAACACCTCCTTCCCCCAAAAAAGCACAAATCAGCCATTACTTCACACATATTATACAAAACAGACAAGGTGATTCTCGACAAACATGTCTTCTTTGGACATAAAAACTCATGAAAATCCACAAAACAATACTCCTTATATGGCCGATTACTTTGCATCGTCTTCTGTGCATAAAAACTCATGAAAATCCACAAAACAATACTCCCAATACAGCCGATTACTTTGCATCGTCTTCTGTGTGTTCATCTTTCATTTTGCTTTGATTTCAGTAGTGCCAGTCTGTTCCAGTCTCCTTAACTCTCAACAGTTTTTGAGATTTTTGCATTTTGCATGACAGACATTCTTTGTTTCGTAACATTCTGCACATTATTTCTAAAATAATAATATTTCTGCGACGAATGTGTCTATTTCATGTTTTTTAGGCAATATATTGCTTCAGATAACAAAAATGTTGTTTTAAATACCATAATTCTGGGAAGAAAACCGTCGATCACTGGTGATTGACATTCAAGGGAAAGAACTGAAGAGAGTTAAGGATGAGACAATCATGTGAAGGGCTGTTGCTTATTTCCCTGCCACATATGCAGCGACAATCTGTGGAAGCTTTGACTTCTTTTAAAACAGATGGCTGTGATCCTATGGACTGGTCATGGTTAAGAGCACTCGTCACATATAACTTTTTCACTAAACCATCTGAAGTGAATCACAGGCTCAAACATGTGTCGGACTTTGCACAGCTTTACATTACATAGTCAGTTGGGACTGTACAGAAGTCTAAGAAGAAGTGAGAGAGAGAGAGAGAGAGAGAGAGAGAGAGAGAGAGAGAGAGAATGCTGCTTATAGCCCAGACGACTGCAAGGGGCCATGTCAGGGCTGTTATGGCATTGGAATCAACTAAAGTCATTTTTTTTTTTTTTAATCTTTAAATCATTCATACAACCCTTAAAAATACACCGTCTAAAAACACATTGGAAATTTCACTAAAAATCTTTCTCCACAAAATCGTAGATCAGATGAAAAATGCTGATCTCTTTCAGAAATTCAAAGATCACATCCAATGGGACACTTCTGAACAAGGTTTTCATGGAGTCTTGGTACTTGACATGGAATACACCACAGAGCTTCTTCACCTTTTAAAAGATAAGAATGGGTGTAAAAAGAATGGCCGATGTGCAAACGGCACAATACTGTTTCTTCTCTATGGCTGCCCCTTGAACATGGTACAAATTCTCTCAGGTATGGATGGATCTGGAACAGTTTGTTATTCATCTGCAAGTTCCATTCCTCTTGCCAGAGGTCCTTGATGTAAGCCTGGGCTTTGGGTTTCAGATCAGTGTGAGGGATAGACAATCTGCTCAATTCTTTGTGGCACTCTTGGCAAGTTGATCAACCACATCATTGCCTTGAAAGCCCACATGGCTGGGAGCCCAAGCAAAAACTATGTTGTATCCATTGAACAGAGAGGTGTACAGTTCAAATGATTTCAGCAGTTGGGGGTGCTTGAGGTTACGGCTGGCAATGGCCTCCAAAGCAGAAAGTGAGTACAACAAAATGAGAAAATCTTTATGTGATTTAGAGACCATTTCAAGAGCCAGGACCAAGGCTGTCAACTCAGCAGCGTAGATGGAGCTGTCAGTGGGAATGTGTTCAGAACATCTCTGAGAAGTACCTGTTGCACAAAACACAGCAGAGGCAACCCCCTCCTCAGATTTGGACCTGATGGTGAAAATTCTTTTGAAGAATGGAAACTTTGAACACAGTTCAGCAAAAAAGGATTTGTATGCCAAGGAGCTAGTCGTATCTTTACAATACAAGGCTAAATCAAACCGGATCTCCAGAGTGAAGGAGATCCATAGTGGGTCATCTGGAAACTTGGACAAATCACACATGACTCCATGGTCTATATCTGAATTGTTCAAATGGAGAAGAATATGAATTCCCAAGGGTGGAATGGAACTGGGGTGGTCACTGAATTTCTTTTGGAACTTGAGATCAAAAACAGTCATATGTAGGGTTTGGGGGTTCAGAAGAGAGTCAAACAGTAGTTCAAGGTAACTTTCAGCTGATGGTTCGAGAGGGATGGTTCTCCTACCTCAGCGTACAGGCTATAATCAGGGGTGGTGCAGAATGGACTAAGACAGAGATGAAGCTCTTGATGGTGGATGGGATCTAGAGCCGTAGACTGCACACCCATAATCAAGTTTGGAGCAGATCAGAGCCATGTAAAGATGGAGAAGAGTTCTCTTATCAGCACCCCAACCGTGTGTGCCAAAACTCTCAGAATATTCAGTGCTTTCTGACATGCAGCTTTTAAGTGTTGGATGTAACTTTTGAAGTTCAGTTCTTGATTTTAAAAAAAAATAACACCCAGATATCTGGCTCTTTTACAGCTGTAATGGTGGCTTTGTCCAGAAGAATTTCAGGATCGGCAAAGAACTGACAAAAATTGTGAAAATGGACAGACTGTGTTTTGGTTCTTGAAAAGGTAAACCAGATTTCCTCTTCCCACTGTCGAATCTTATCCGCGCAAAGTGGGGAGTTGATGCTGGCATAGGAGGCTCCAACTGTGCAGACTGCGAAGACATCAGCACAGACGACTGGGAACTCTAGTTTACAGAAGTGACAATCTCGTTAATTTTGATACTGAAGACAGCAGGAGAAAGAATGCTCCTTTGAGGCATACCCAGCTTCTGCCCATGGACGTCAGACAGCGTGGTGCCAATACGGACATGGAAATGCCGATAAGCCAGGAAGTTTTGAATAAAGAAAGACAGATGACCATAAGACTTCAATATTTCCAAGTGGCATAATATGCTTTCTCTGGATCGAAAAAGATAGCAACCACATGTTTATTAATGAAAGCAGATGGTGGTTTCAAGACGGATTAAATGGTCAACAATGAAGTGGTACTTCCAGAACCCGCACTGCTCATTGGCCAAAAGGCCATCCGTTTCCAGCTTCCACATCAGACAAGAATTGATAAGAAGAGGTGGGGATCCGCAAGATTTAAAGCACCTGTTTTTTTCTGACTCTTCTAAGATGAAAAAAACACTAGGTATAAAACACTACCATCAGTACCATGTTTGTTATTGATGACAGTCCAAGAAAGAAGCCGTATAAAATTAATCTGCAAGATACTTTAGGCATTACGAAATTACCGAGTAAACTTATGTCATAAAAAAGGGAAAGAATCTGGAATTTAATCCATATTTTACTGTATCAAAATCATCATAATTCTGCCAGTTCAAAATCAGTAGAAAAAAAATTTGTGGGCTTGTGAGACACTGTGACCTACTGTCACCCTGTTCAATCACAAAATGGACAGTTAAGAATTTTCTTTCTCTTACCAAGTCTTTCAGAAGTTCACATCCTAAGCCGCCAGCACCAATCACGAGCAATTTACATGTTTCTTTCATGAATGCAAGAATCTGCAACACATCAAAAATGTACAATGATCAGTGTACGCCTCATATTGAAATATTAATTGAAACAAATTTAACAAGCAGTATGGAAGAAAGCAAGAAACATCAGATGAAAGCTGTATGTGACTGAAGGCAAACCGTTTTGTAAAATTAGAACTTGCAAGTTTAGACGCAAAAAGGAAAGAGAACAGACTTTTGAGGATGCACATGACACATAATGACACAGGGGCAGTTGCACAATATCTGGGGACACTTATTCCCATCAAAATTGTGAACTTGTATTAAGTCTTGTAACTTCTGTATTGGTGAATGAGATGAAATAAAAGTAATCAAAACAGCATGCAAACATTGCCAAAATATGATGGGACCTGACGTTAGAAAGCTATTTTGATTATTCTAATATTTCATTTGTTCTTTTTTTTTCTTCAGAACATTGAACATAAGAACATTTTTCTGAATATCATTATCTTACAGTGTTTACATATGAACACAGTTTTTCAAAACATCCACTTTACTACATCTCATTCACCACTACTGAAGTTACATGTCTTCAAAGTTCACAACTTCTGACAATCACAGACGTCCCAAAAACACTGTGAAAGTGCCCAAATGCCAATAACAAAGAAAAGCTGGTATAAGATTAATTTTCTGCTGAACTAATTGCAACACCGAATACAATTCGCTGAACAACCCAAGATATACAACTGGTATGATACAACTAAAACAACAGTGGTAATCTCCATATCCGAACCACAATACTTTTTAAAGTATCACATTTTGTAAAATTTAATTTTGCAAAAGGTTAAGGTGACAGGACAGGTAGAGTCTTTTTTCTTTGTTTCGTTTCCTGTGCCACCCTAATGGCTGCTATTCAGCTAACACAGCTGAACCCAAATTTGTCCTGTCACAGATCTAACACAGGTAGTCCATACGAAGAAAACCGTATACATCAAATCGTCATAAGGCAACTCAACAGAGGCAGCACTGCAATGATGCAGAGTCACTTCAGTGCCTGTGGTGCCTGTTCTGATTCAATATACACAGGACACCATCTTCTTAACCCCCTACTGACAACAATCAATTGTTATGTCAGGGAGCAAGCATGAGCATTCCTATACAGCAGGTGCCAACATGTTTATCCCAACAACAACCCCCATTGACCTTGTCCAGGCTACAAACTTAATACTGACAACTTCTGATGCAATCTCTCAAACTTCCGAGTCAAAGAAGCAAACATGAAGAGAAGGTATGAAGGGCCACAGAATAAGGCTTTTTTTTTCTAACTGTTGATAAATGAGGATGAAGATGGTGATGCTAATCCAAGTTTCTTCTATATTCCATTTTGGTCTATGACTACATGACTGGGTAGTATTCCCTATCTGAATTTCCCCGTGTCAAGCAAGCCTGCAAGAAAGAGACCTGCAAAGTTGGTCAGGAAAGATAAGCATTGCTCTCAGTCACATTCATTAATTTAAGTGGATAAAAAAGAACGTGTGCTTTCAATCTTCCTACTGGATCCCACAGTACTTTCAACTCTGGAAAAGAGCTGGTGCTGACCAAAAACAAAACAAAAACCAAATAAATGCCTCTGTTCGGAATCATACTCGCAATCTCCTAACCAGCAAATCCACAACACAAACCACTGCACCAAGAAAGCTGGTTATGTGAGCAGGGTTATCTAAGGATCACTTTTTTTTTTTTCTTTTTTTTTTTTTTTTTTTTAAATTTTCAGTTTGCTGCTAGTGCTACTTCCATCTTGCACATAAACTGTGATAAAGCCTCTGTTTCAGCCTAGCTGAAAAATGTCTACAAGGAACACCAGAAATACAGATACAGCAAGATAAGGGACAACAGCCAATTGTGCAACCCAGGACTTCTCCATGGCAGGCCAAAGAACACTCAACACTGGCAACGATTTGGGGCAGGTTAGGGCAAAAACAACTGCAACTGCTGCACAGAACTATGACCTCCTTTGGTTTCTACAAGCCCATAAGCTGCAAATTCTGTTGAAATTCTCCTAATGCTGAACACTAAAACTAGCACATATTTGTTTAGCTCACTCAGATGCATGAGTATAAACATGCACATGAAGCGATTTCTGGCAAAACAGACTGAAATTAGTGAAAAGACAGGTCACACAAAATCAGTAGTCATGATACACTCAAATCATTGGGATATACCTCAGAACTGGGTTCAAAGTCAGGATGGGCGAAAGGACCCGATCTTTCCAGCAGTCTCTTGACATGGTTCCACCGTCCTGGCCAGTCCTTGTCCTCCGACATTTCAACCAACTCCACACCTCCTCAATGCAGTCAAACACAAATCCTGAAAAAAGAAATCATAATTCTTTACAAATGTAAACTTCACCATTACAGGTAATACACATTAAAATGGCTGGCTTGGGCATGTGCGGAGGTCTGGATCAAAATCAAAGGCAACATTGCTTCATTTTAGAACGTACCAAGGGCCAATGAGGGGAGAAAAGGGACATGAAAACAAAAACATTTGTGACCATCCACTATGGAACAATTCAACAAGTCAACGGTGACATTTCTCATGATTTGATCATGTACTACAGCACAAAATAAAATCAGAGATGCCACAAAATGTCAACTCTGGAATTTGAATGTTATGTCTTGCTTCTACAGGTACACCCACTATTCTTCAAGATGACTATAGTTGAAACAACATTTGCTCAATGTTTTGGAAAACACCATTTAAACTACTTTTAAGTGGAAAACACCATTGAAACTACTTTTAAGTTTCCATGGAAAGTCTCCTTGACAACATCTAAGCTTTAATTAACAACCAACAGAATTAAATAGTAAACAGGCATCTTCTTTAGTTTAACTGTATAATAACAGACTCTCTCTCTTCTGGTGTGAAAAATAATCTACGGCATTAGGAAGAGGATTACAGACATATCAAGGATATATGCTAACTCGTCAATGTGTGAAAACGGATTTATTCAGTGGCAGACATAGTACAGTCATATTTTTGTCAACTTTTTCCACAACACTGTGATCAAAATAAACTTGGATTTTTTCCCATAACATTTTGTGTGAAGATGTGTCCATTTAAGGAGCAGCAGTAGAGGGAGAATGCACACTTAAAATCTGTGAAGATCTTTGTGACCTGTGTTGTTACATCACTTGTACATGTTCTGTCACTTCTAGCCCTATCAGAATGTTATGTCTGGGACAGAAGCTACAAACTTTAACATTTGGCACTATATAGCAGCATCTGGTTTTCTTCTCAAATCTTGTCTTCATCACGCATGTAGGTTGCCAACTATGTGTATATAGATGCTGCTGTGCTCAGGTGAGCCTTGCAATGTGTAGTCTTGCATTAACTCACCACAAGATTGCTGCTTTGGGTCTGTGAAAAGAGCACACCAATGCTGATGAACCGATTTAGGATACTTTAGCTAATATAGCCTAGTCAAGTCATCAGTAATTTCTCATTCACTATGACCATTTCCTCTCAGTCTCTGAGCTTTCTCTCTTCAATCTCTTCCTTGAAAACATCATGCAGGAAACTCCACCAATTCAACTTTACCATCTCAGTCACAGGCAGAGCCATCACTAACCTTTTCTTCACCGATATAAGTATAGTAGGCAGCAGTAAAGATGAGCTCCAAGACTTCAACAGCTTATGACTGATTAGAAGCATATATAGGTAAGCTCTAAGAAGAGCAAGAATATGTTAATCAGAACAAACATCCAAACAGACATTACCAAGACTAGTAAACATTATACCAACTCAGCTCTATCCTGAACAACGATCAGCAACAGAGGTCAAGATCAAACTCACTTACCCTTCACCTGTGACAAACCCGACAACAGTAAAAGACTGGGGAAAAAAATAAAAGAATGCAAAAAAACACCACCACCAGTTTCCAATCAAACTCAGCTCTGCAAAGCCTTGGTCACATCTGCCCTCTTACATGGATGTGAGAAGTGGACTCCGATTGTAAAACTAATACACTCTCCAGGGTTAAAAAATAATGGAAGCATTTAAGTAGAGTGCTTCTGATTAAAACATAAATCTGCTTTCACCCTTATGCCTGGCACGCAACTGACCAAGAACTATGATGGACACACATTTGAAGAAGTCAAAGGTGAGGACTAAAACTAATCTGACCACAGACCATTCAACATAACTTACACGGGTCCTGCAGTGAAGCCTGAAGGCTTGCAAATCTCACTGCAGAGTGATAACCATTTCACACATCAGATGACATGGGAGTTTCTCAGTCTGAATAAAGATTCCAAAGACTCCTCAAAATTTCATGGTCAAGATTTGAAGCCCAAGACCAATGCTGTCTCAACACATCATCAGTGACTTCGATGTGACTTGTGAGCAATGTGATAACTAAAGGAAAGAACAACAACAAAAAGTCTACTCTGAACTGTTTGAGTGCACAGTATCAAGGCCATACCAATCAGGTTAGCTTTGTCCTCTCAGGAAAAATTTGTCCCAACCAGCACAGCCTTTGCCCTTTACTAACCCCTAATTTCGAACAGCCTCCATCTTATTCTATCTTTAAAATACTCATTTCCTCAAGATTTCTGGGCTCCTTGAATGATACAGACAGGAAGGAAGCTTCAGCCATTGAAGCTGGAAGAGCATTCCAGATTGCGAAAGTACAGGGAAAGAAATTACTCACCTGACTGAAATGAAAACGATTTTGTTTGGACATACATCATACCACATTTCTTTTGGCAAAGCCATTTTGCACAGAAGAAGACATAATGAAGGGCAGTAGATAGTCTGGAAAAGAAGTGAAAGAGGAAGAGCTGCTCTAGCATCAGCGGCTACACATTAGGCAGGAGTCAGGATGGTCCAGCCCTGGGCGTCTCAGACCTCTCTTAGTAGTCTTACTGTTACACAATAGACAAAGGAAAAGAAAGCTATCAGTCTCACTCTCAATGTCAAAGATGTTCTTCTGAGTCTGACATCCTTTTAGTTTGGCAGCAAGTAAATAAAAATGATCGTGAGTAGTGACAGCTCAACAATTGAATGCTAAAGCATCTGCCTCGCAAGGTGATGTCAACAGAATACTGAACGAATGACGCAGCCCAACACAGTGAAGAGTCGAAGCCAATTTCTAACCATTTAATGTTCATTTTAATGTTGAATGACTAGAATCAAAGAGGAAATCTTTTCAAATGAGATTAGATTAAGCTGTAAATTTTGTTCCCACAGGCTGAAAATAATATCATCCTCTGCTTGGTCGGCAGAAGACCATCATCTCACGCTGAAAATAATATCATCCTCTGCTTGGTCGGCAGAAGACCATCATCTCACTATCAAATGCCTAGTATAACTGCTGGTTTCAGTTTGTTTCAAGCAATGGCTTGTGGACTAGTCCATACATTACACACCTGCTGTTCTGAGACCACACTGCACACAGATTAAACGACTGCTGAGGATTTTTTTAAAAGACAAGGATCTCACTGCTACAACTTAACTCTCTTGTCACAAACAGACGCTATATAGCGTTTCGCGATGACTTTACACTTTCATATGAACGAACGTTATCACGGTTTCGGCATTCATCGATTTTTTATGCGTGGCGGCGTAATCAGTACACGGCAACAAGATATACATAGTATCGTCAGCATTCCTTCGTTCGCCTGCACAGCGGTTTCGCAGCACACCATCACCCACTTCGGCTCAGTGGCTAATTGACCAGACCAACCCACATGACTTACTAATCTGCATAGAAACATGGCGTCTCAAACAAGTTTTTCTGCGAATGTGTCGGAGCAAAGTCGAGCCTGTCGGCAACGTTTTAGCACTCCTGAAGTTATTGAAATGCTACAAACAGAAGGTTCAGACATTGAAGAAGAAGATGACGAAGCTGATGAAAGTGATTCCAGTGAAGAATTTCGAGGAGAAGAGGAAATTGACACCGACTCGTCTGTGGAGCTCAGTGATGATGAAGGTGAGGGTGGGCCAATTCGCCACGCGAACAGAGCGTTTACGTGCCGCGAAAGACTGGGGATTTGAGTGAGCAAGAGTTCACTGGCTTTCCTTTACGCAAATGGAGCAAAGATTCGAGTTTTTTTCTGACAGTGCCTCATTTTTCTGGTACTTCTGGCCTTTGTGTGTCAGCTGAGTGCCACGCCCCCATTTTTGCATTATTCCAAGTTAGCTTGTGCATAGCAGGCATGTGATTTATCTATCTTATTTAGTTTCCTGGAGTGTATCTATCTTTTTTTCAACTCATTTAGTGTATTTACTGACTTCTTCTGCTGAATGTGAAGCCATGGACCCATGGACCCACTGACTCTGTGCAAGAGTGTTGTGATGCACCTGAAAAAAAAAAACTGGACATTTTTTCCAGCCTCAAGCATAAGAAATTGTATGAAACTTTGAAAGTGGGAAGTTTATTCTTTTGTATTCTACTAACACAGTTTATGAATAACACTCCCAGAAAATTTCGTTGAGTTATCTCTTGTTTTGTATTTTTGATGATGTTTTTTTACTAACCATAACAAATGGCCCGTCCACAGGGAAAAACAAGGGACAGAACTGTCCGTCCTAAGCGAGTTAAAAGATGTTTGACCTGCACATTACCCTAACGCCCAGGTCAGACTTTGGGTGCCTACCTAACACTGTGTGCGCCACTAAATTATCATTGTAACATCAAATTTATAAACAAAGTGGCAGAATCATCATCCAGTTGATGGCGGCCACTCAACGGAAGAACACAAATGATTCTTCAGGTGTTTGGACTTATAAGAGTTACTGTTGGATATTTTGGGAGAAAAACATTTTTTTAAAAATATGCAAACCTGTTGTTTTAGTGGCATTTGCATGACAGTTTTAAGCGCATAATTAAATTCTCTTTATTCTTTTAAATTTTACAAAGGACATAACACGCAAGTCAGTCGCCAAACGTCAAAAGCTGGAAACCCAAACTTATTTCCGCTTCCAGTACCAGGCTTGAAAACTCACGATAAGAACCATAGTATTCTGTAGCATAAGAAGCTGTCCTGTGATAATATATGACTCTGAACTGAAAGACAAATTACTCACCAAACTTCTGTTGTTTGCACCCCCTGCAATCAGTGTAGTGCTCCTCACAAACTCAGCCGCTCTCTGGTTGTGGTTTCGACAAGAACAAGTTCACCTCAAGATATCCATTTGGAAACAAAATATTGTACGAATAAATTATAACACCCAAAACTTTCCATACACTGGATAAGAAACAACATAAATGCAAACATGATTTCCTTTGTTGAAACATGTAAGCCAGTTGGCATGTATTACTCCTGTTTAATTTTTGTTTTTATATTGTTGTATCTGTATTTTGTGCGAAATAAGATCCATTGCAAGGCCTGTTACTCTTGTAAGCAGCTGTTGCCGACACACCGTGTTCCGGTCACAGAATTCTGGTAAGAAAATCGTCTGAACAAAAACCACGGGACTCCTCCAGTTTTCACCGTCACTGATCTCATCTGTCATTGCTTTGGTGGTATTTGTTAAGAAAGTTCAAGTTTGATTTAATTACTTTCAACGCAGCAATATTGGATCCAGCTGTTTTTGATGTGATGATTGTGCAATCTATATTTTATATAATTCAATATTACATGAGAGATTGAAATTACTTTATCGGTTTACACAAGCGCAGCAAATTAATATACAACATTTGTAAAACGATTCATAAGAGCACAATCCTTTCAGTTTCAGCAAGCAAATGACATGTTTCTGCTGATGAATTTTCTTTGTACTGGCTGGTACTAGTGGTAGTATGTGATTGAGAGACAATGCGACATTCACACACAACACAGGCATTCAACAGCAAATGTAGATGTATGTGTAAAAGCAAACGAGTGTAGGAAAAAAGGGCACCGGAAAAAACGGCACCGGAAAAAATGGCACCCGGAAATAATGGCACCCAAAAATAATAGAAATATGAGAAAGTGGAAAACATGGCACCGTTAAATTCTGATTTGTGATGTATTATATCCTATATGGGTTTATGTTGAGTAATTTGTAAAGGATGTTTATTTTACTTTCTACGTTTAAAAGTGCAAGTTTCTTGGTTAGCATTATAACATAAAACAAGTAAGTAAAAGTAAGTAAAAAACATGTAAGTAAAACAAATGTGACAAAAACAAACATATCACATTTCAGTGAATGTCATTTCCCGGCCCCGGCTTCCATCGAATGTTGTGTCCTGCTCCTCAGAGAAATTCTTCCACAGACTTGGATCCATCCTGTCGATCACAACAGAGTTGCCGGAGACGCGCCTGTAGTCGACAGTGGACGCGTTTGATGCGTCTGCGTGGAGGATCTCCACGTGAATTGCTGAGGATGTGGGTGCTGGAAAGTGCTGCATCTCGCTTCAGCCACCAGATCAGCTTCCATATAGATGGGTGCTGCACACCGCATAACTGTTCAATCCTGTGATTCCACGCCTCACATAGGTTGTTTGTCCGCTGTTCACCCTCTAGTGTGACTTGGTGGACATTCCACATGGCAGGGGGAAATAGTAGAGGAGTGCGGCGGATAATGACATTCTCTCCGTTTGGAGCCGCACGCTCAACTCTTCGAAATGTTCCTCTACAGTAGGTTCTTTTGAAGTAGTCGAGGAGGGGTTCCATTCCCTCTGGGGTACTGTTTTCTAGAAAGTCCAGTGCTTCCAGTAGATCCCCGATAGGGAGCAGAGCTAAAGCGTCTACCATTCCACAGAAAAGTTTTACCTCTTCTGAGTCTCTATAACGGTTGGTCATACCGAGCTCTTGAATCTTTCTCCAGGTCGATTGGCTGAGGTGATAAATGCAGCCCTGCACTGTGATGTGGTCCCCAAGTACAGCTGATATGGCACGCATCATGGCCTGCTCAAAGTCGATGACTATTGTACTTGGGTCTGGTTCCATATGGAGTAATCTGCACTTGTCCACGATGGCTTGAAGGAGGAGCTCATAGCTTGCTTGCGACTTCCTCTGAAGCAAAGCGTACACAGTGGACACAGCACTATTGCCTAAAGGACAAGGTATCACGTATAACTGGCAGAAGTGTTCTGGAGCAACAGCGTGATTGCCATCCATGTACCATGTGTCAGCTGTACAGAGTTGCTGAAGGGCCTCACTGGTACCGAAGACAATGAATGACCCGAGTGTCTGTGTCTGGCCCGTTGTCATTGATAAGGAACTGCTGGGAATCTGGTCCTGATGTCTGAGCCCACTCTCCATCTATGATGAGGTTCTGCAGAGAGTCAGGTACGGCAGGGAAACGACCAAGGCGCTGGTTGTGGAGAGAGCGTTTCACTGAGTCCTCACGGCCCAATTCCGTCCTGGCTTCCACATCAATCTCAGCAGCAGCTTGACTGAAGATTTGACATGGTTTGTCGAAGCTGTTCTTAGCTTGTTCTTTCATCCTCAGACGACTTTTGGCAGCTGATACTTTAGCCTCAGATGCATCATGGTTATGACGATTGCCTATTTGAGGATTACGAAGATTGAGAGTTGTTACTAAGGTACCCTTGCAGTCCGTGCCACGTTGTACACACCTCCATCGAATGTTGTTAGGCTTGGTAACCTGTTTGGTGTAAATAAAACCGTCCAAGATCACTTTCTGTCCACCCTTATTACTAGATATGACTTCCATGGCTGGCTCCTTGTATCTGAAATGAACCGATCACATTTCCTGAACACTTGTCAGTAAAGCAAACGCTATTTTTAACAGTGCGAGTTTAAAGCGCGCCAATACTGCTGAGCGCGGCAGAACTGTGGAAAAGCACATGCATTATTGACAGAAAAAGCACGTGCATTATTGACATCCCATGCCATGCTCCAATTACGCAGGGGTGTGTGTGTGTGTGTGTGTGTGTGTGTGAAATGGGGTGAAATGGGGTGATAATGTAAAGGGTGAGCTTGTTTATGTGTTCTGTGTGTGTGTGTGTGTGTGTGTGTGTGTGTGTGTGTGCGTGTGTGTCACACCATTAGGCCCTATTACCGGGTGCCATTTATTCCGGGTGCCATTTATTCCAGGTGCCATATTTTCCCAATGCCATTCTTTCCGGTGCCATTTTTACCGGTGCTGTTTTTTCCAGTGCCGTTTTTTCCCGACCCCAAAGCCAAACAAACAGAAAGACCACACATACAAAGGAAACAAACACCCAAGAACATGCACATACATACTGCACTGGTGTTCCATAAAAATTGAATGTAACTTTTAAGACTTTAAATTATAAAGGTTTACAAGTCAGTCTGTCAAAGTATGGTTCACTTCAATGGTAAATTCCAAAACACATGGTTGTAAACATTAAGACAAAATCTAAATTGGTTACTCACTGACAGCTATGTGACTGTGATTAGGATTTTTCGTACGTTGTGAAATGTTGTCAGTCTATTAAATTCCTCTTAAGTTGTTGATAAACTACTGCTCAGAACCAAAACAACAAATGTGCATTATTTTCTTCACTTTGCTTTGTTTTGTTTGTCTTTTTAATTAACAATCTGTGCTTCAAAGTTTGAAAGCTTTGCATAAATTAGCAAGATATACCTATAGTTACGTTTGAAAAAAAAAAGCGCTACACACCCTACAAACACCTGTACACTTATTGATTAATTTCACTCACAAATATATCTGTATATATATATATATGTCTCTATTTGACATCAAGAGCACAGACACAATCAGCCGTGTCTCCCTGATGAGTCTGATCCAGCGAACGAAAGGCCTAGGAGCAGGCAATACAAACAGATCTGCCTTCGAGAGAGATTACGATGGTTCCCTCAGGCAGCTAGCGAAGGGTTTCTCATATTTTCAATATATTCCCCCCATTTTCTTCACCTTCAATTTTTTTTTCTCTCTCTAAAAGTTCAAATCTTTGCCAAGTCATTACTATAATGACTGAAGAATTGTTAGCCTGCACTTGTTTTCCCCCACTGCTTAATTGTTCAGCATTATAAATATATCTAAGTGATGAAAAAATAGGAATATATAAATTTGCATACAAATTTACATTCATTGTCCTTTGCTGCAGACACCAGAGGGTTTTCTTTTTGGAGCTGCAAGGCAGGTGAAGGACTACAGAATAGAAGACAGACAAGATGAGGACATACAATGAAGAAATGAAGTTCCTGGAGAAGATCACTCCTTACTGCTGGAAGATCAAGAAAGGCTTTGTGGATAACATGAAAGTAAGTGCAAGGCACAAGATTTAAAACCGGCTGCATTCTTTGCAGTCATCTGTATGCAAATGTTGATGATGTTAGCAAGGGAAAATTTATATATACCTCTTTACCGTGTGCAGTGAGTAACAATTAAGACTGAAGAAAAGTGCTATACACACGCTGTCTGGTTAAACAATAAAAGTAAGTAAAAATCATTGAAGCAGAGTTATGATTTCTCTTTATGCTTTTTTTTTTTTTGAGATAATTTCTGTGTCATTTCCATACATTTCATTTGCTTTTAGAATTTCCATATTTGCAACTATTATCAACAAAATGCTTATTACCACGCTACTGATTAAAGGTATATGTGTGTGTGTGTGTGTGTGTGTGTTTTTTTTTATATATATATATATATATATATATGTATATATATATATATATATGTCTGTGTGTGTGTGTATAGATGTATGTATATAACCAGGTTAGGGGTCCCACTTCTCTGTGGATTTGAGGGAAAGGTAATTTATGAGAATCCACGAAGAAACATCAGTGAAAACAGAAAAAAGTGGCAGTAGAAAAGAATCTGCAGGGTGCTGGTTATGTCCTGGTTGTTCTAACAGATGACACTGTTGCCACAAAATCTAATGTAATTTTCATTGGAACAGTAGATAGTTGTTTTCTCCACTTGGTTGTTGGCAAAATTGATATGCTCTGACTTTTTATGCATTGGTTAGGTGCTGTAAAAATCAAAGAGAGTGACAAAAGCTGTACAAACACATGTCTTGATAAGGGTTGGACCAAAAAGTGGAAAGTACACCATCAAATTTCACTGCTCAAATTTCTATCATATTGCACCAATTTCAAAAGAAGTTTCAAGAGGCTCTGGGGGAGGGGAGGAGAAAAGGTAAAGGAAGGGGGGGGGGAGAGAAGGAGAAGCATGCTCATCATCAGACCACTTAGAATTTCGTGGATTTTTGCTTTTCCTCAGTAGAACCCTTTATGTTTAAGTTTTTAGTTCATGTACACCTTTTTCTTTCAGCTTATGTGATCTGACCATATTATACCTTAAGTAAGTTAGATTTGAAAAGACTGGATGTGAAAACTCTGTCCCTTGCAAACAATTTCATTTCCAGGTTGATGGCTATTTCTATGTGAACGACCGCCTGGAGAAGCTGATGTTTGATGAATTGAAGCAGTCATGCAACAGCAAAGGGTTTGGGGGCTTCTTGCCTGGCATGAAACAGATTGCCAATGTGGCTGCCCTGCCTGGAATTGTTCATGTGAGTCAGTCAAGAGATAAAATGAAGAGTATCTGACTAGCACTGTTATCTTTGTCACCAGCTTACTGCCGCGAACAATATTACCGCTGTAGGCCTACTGCTGGGAAATTACTGTTTTTTTGTTTTTTTTTCATCCAGCCTGTTTTTGTTTTAAGAATGTAAAATATTGTGTTGTTTTTCAGATCACATCACTATCTATAACAAAACTTGCATTATCACTTTTATGTAAGTTCCAGACATCTAGGATTTAAAACACTACTTAAGATGCGTTCAAACAAATAATTGTTTTTCACCTTTGCTTTCTTGAACTAGGTCCACTTTGCTCAGTTGCTTTTGTCTGTCATTGTGTATGGAGCATGCTTCATTCTTTGTTTCTCTGCTTTTGGGGTCACAGTTCAATGTGAAAAAGAGCTACAGACCCCAAAGTAGCATTGTAATCCAGTTTATACCTGATCAAGTGAATCCTGTACTGGATTGGTCTACAGCTGTGATATCACTCGGGCCCCATAAGATGCAGTATAGTGGGCTCTTTCAGTATAATTTTATATATCTTCCTAAAATAGAAGATCTGTGAAAGCTGTACTCTTTTCTGTCATTCTCTTTTTCTGACTGCCTCTTTTTTTTCTTTTTTTTTTCCCTGCTGAGTTCCAGTTGCTGTCTTTGTTTTAGAAAGTCCTATACATTTTTTGTTTTTTAATCTGATCTCCATGTACAACTTGCCAGCGTTTTGGTTTTAATCTGTTGACTGCATATCGGAACTGTTAATATACACACTGTCCTGAGTGGACACAAGCTCTTTCTTTTGCAGGGTTTATCTGCCCATGTATTTGTTTTTCTGCATTTAAATGCGGTTTTCTGCTATTTTTTTAAACTGGAGGCAAAAAAAGTGGAATAGCTGGCGCCCTATATGTTGCTTATTCTTCCGGCCTTAAAGGTATCAATATCATGCTGTAAATGGATGTGAGCAGACATTTTCTTCTTTGGTATTTGACCTTTTCCCACACAAAAGGCCCTATGTGGTCACCTGGTCCATTACAAATAAAACAAAAGTAAATGATGTTATCTCTGTTTGGAAGTTAGGGGAAATCCAGAAAAGATGTACCAGTCTCATAGGCAGTCAACACGTTACTCATTTAACTTTTGTTTATATACATTACCCAGTAATGAGGACGTGAGTTGTAATTTAGGGCAATAATTATGCATTTCCTATGAGTTTTAGAAAACACACACACGAAATGAAGTTAACTTTCATGAAGCCTTATTCAGTCATATGCTTGAAAAATGCATAACAACTTTGCCATATTTGTACACAAATAAAAAAAAAAGCAAAATGTGAAATTGTATATACACATCTGTCTCTTCCCTCTTCTCCCTCCTCCCCACCTTGCCTTCACATACACACATCATTCTTGCTAGTTCATCATGCACATCAGAAAGCACACATTGAACCATCCTTTTTCTGTTGTACTATTATAGAAGGTGCTGCATTGTTTTGTAATAATCATAATATCCAATTTCATGAAGTTGATGATCATGTTGATGTGATCATTTGTTTCAGCGATCGGTTGGTTTGCCTGATGTACATTCTGGATATGGATTTGCTATTGGTAAGTTGTAGCTGCCAGCCTACTCAAATTTTTTCTGGAATTTCCCTAATTTAGACATTCATCCCCAAATCATGAATTTAGTTGTTTTTTTTTTAATCCAGAATTTCACAATTTTGTTAAAAGTGTTGATGTTAGGGTCATTTTTTAATTGGGATGGTAACGTATTACAGAATAAAGCCCAAAAGATAGTATGTGGTTGTTGGCAATGATATGTGTGTAAAATGCATTTTCGTTTTAAACGGCACATTTGTCAGTTAAAATGCAAGGAGGTTACAACTGCATCCAGTCTAAAGCTGAACTTTCCGCTCTTCAGCCCAGCCCACCCCCTTCATCCCTGGTTCCCGAATTTTGACATGTCATGTGTAAAGCAAAATGTGAGGGAATCTGACTTCTGATACTGCATACCAGTGCAACGCTTCAATTTGGAATAGCACAATTGAATACGCTTAGTGCTGTCAGGCCTTACAGCTCTGCCCTCACATCTGTCACATTTTTCTGTTCAAAGGCAACCTGGCAGCTTTCGACATGAGTGATCCCAAGGCAGTGGTATCACCAGGTGGTGTGGGCTTTGACATCAACTGTGGTGTTCGTCTGCTTCGAACCAACCTCCACGAGAAGGATGTGCTCCCCATGAAAGAACAGCTGGCTCAGTGTCTCTTTGACCACATTCCTGTGGGAGTCGGATCCAAAGGCATCATTCCCATGACTGCCCAGTGAGCATGAATGTAGTTTTCTTTTTAGCTTTGTTTTGGTTTGTTGATTTGTGATTCTTAAGGAACACTTGTGTTCTGAGTACCTTAAGTTTTCGAGTTGGATGCAGACAACTGTCATGCTTACATAATCAAAAGAACTGTCAGATCTGTTTCAATTTTCCTCCTAAACCTGAATCTTGCATACCAAAGATAATTTTTCTCCATCAGATGAAAACTTTTTTTGTTCTCCCCTCATCAGTTTCAAAATGTCTGCCCAAATTGGAAACATTTTACAGGATATTTTCTCGCTTTCTTTCCTTTTTTACCTCTCAGAGCAAAAGTGTACACACAATTATGCACAAGTTAGAACAGATGGGAAAGGATGGCATGACCAGAGTATGTTTTAAGTAGAGGAGCTTTGTTTGAGGAAGGAGGGGGGTGGGGGATGGGGGGGCATAATAAAGATGGGCAAAAAAGCGTATGCCCATAACCATATTGATGTGTCATTTACGTTGATCTAGCCTGTCATAAGAGGAATTCCTTTTGTTATATTATTACAGGGTCTTCCCCCTCCCATTTCTCCCATTCTCCGCACACACCCCAACCCCCACCCAGCCCCTCTGCTCCTTAACTCCCCTTTTCCTTTAAGCCCTTTGAATCCCAGCATCACTTCACTTGGCCATATTGTACCCGTAAAATTGTGACTGTCTTGGACAAAAATGACTTGCTTTGATCTACACAGTATACGAGTCACCATGCCAAATCTGAAGAACAGATCAAAACTGTGGACATGTATATGGAGCGAAAAGATCAACAAACACAGACTGAACACGCTTTAAGTATTAGATTATCAGTGTTCTGTATCATATGTCAGAATATGACATTATTAAGCATACTCATTTTTTTCCATAAATGTCAAGACCCTTACCATTATGAATTCTGTGAAAAGCAATCCTTTATTCTTTTTATGACCTTTGGCAAGTATTATGCACAGGCATTCAGATGGGTTTATTTTTCAGAAATCTGGAGGAAGCTCTGGAAATGGGAGTTGACTGGTCTCTGCGTGAAGGTATAGTGTTCATAGTGTTCTGTATGCATATATCAGATCGTAAGGATGTAGAAGGCAGTGTGTGTGCACATGTGCATGTGTGTGTGTGTTGCTTTTGTTATACAACCTTTTCGTTTTTATCCTTGGAATTTTCACGATTAAAGATCAGAGTATTTTACTGTTATTTTTTTCATCATTTTCTCATTGCTTTTCACCATTACCATCATTAACTAAGCCATTTTTAACCGTTAAGAACAATCACAGAGATATTTGTGCAGGTTACGCCTGGGCAGAAGACAAGGAACACTGTGAGGAATATGGTCGCATGTTGAACGCTGACCCCTCCAAAGTGTCCAGTCGTGCCAAGAAACGAGGTCTGCCACAGGTGAGAGACTTCAACTTCACTGGCAATAACTTTCATGCTTCCAACTAACATTACTTTTAACAAATTGTTTTACTGATGAATGATATGTAGCAATGTTTATACAGAAGGCACATTTCACAAGTTATTCTTGGCCAAAACTGCTGGGGGAAAGAACATTTTTCTTTTTCCCACATGAAGTTCATAATTGTGGAGAAAAGGCTGGCCAGGCTTAATTATAACTTCTTTACATATGGCCAGCTTTGTTAATGTTCTTCATGTGTGGCCAGGCCTCTCATAGCTTAGTTGTGAACAGTCAGCTTTGTTATACTGATGTGTAGTTGTGCCATGTTTTAACTTTTGTATGACTGATCAGGTTTTGTTTTAACTTGATATGTGACCAGGCTTTGTTATACATTTTTCTGTGTGGTCAGATTTTGCTATAACGTCATTATGAGTGGCCAGGCTTTGTTATAACTTTTTTTTCAGTGGCCAGGTTTTGACTTTATAAGAGGCCAGGATTTGTTATAAAATCTCTCAAATAGTTCAGGCTTTATTCTGACTCATTTCCCCCTGAAACTGGCTCTAGTAATGCCTGTCATATGAGCACCACACTTCCACAGTCAGTTCATGCTCATCCACTGACTCGGTCACAGCAGGAGAGTTTTACACCTTGTTTATGACTGAACAAGCTGCTTCTCAAGTTTCAATTTATGACCGGCCAATTTTATTGTTTCACCCTTGCCACAGGCTAGGCTTTAACTTCTTTTTGACTGTTTAGGCTTTATAACGGCTTCAGTATGACTGATGAGTTTGATTTTTTTGTGACTGACATAGGGAAAGTAGATGGAACTGGTGTACTAACTCCCTGTGTTAGTTCAAACATGGGGAGTTTGTATTATACTCCCTGTTTGGCTAGTATACTTACCATGTCAGACCATAGCATTCACGGCAGTTAGCCAGCTCTGTCAGGCCGAAGATTTTGTGTGGCTAATGCAGTAATAAGACAGTCACGTGACGCCCACCCTACTTCCGCCGAAGGAAGAAGCCGGTGTAAACTTCCTGTACCTCATTCGTCGAGGCCTGCACGCCAGGTAACCCCAAGGACCTTGGCGCTAGTGGGGAAGGTAGGGCGGGCATTAGAGTCTGACATGGTAAGTATACTAGCCAAACAGGGAGTATAATACAAACTCCCCATTTTGGCGTCATATACTGTACCATGTCAGACCATAGCAGAATTTATCGTAAAAGGAGGAGGGCGAGTGCCCTAGTGGTTCTTGGGGTTAACCGATATGGCTGCATTAGCCGCCACAAAGGATATCCCTTCAGAACCGTCAGCCCTGGTCATGTGGATGTCCCTTAAATAAAAGTTTATAAAGGGATTCTCCGAACGCCAGTAGGCTGCTTCCAGGAGATGGCGCAGGGGGACAGAGTGCTGGAAAGCTGCAGAAGCGGCCAGTGCTCTGACCTCATGGGCCCGGGGGGACAAGACGGGGAGGACCTTGGACGTCTGGGCATAGGCCGATTTGACCGTCTTGGACAGCCACCTAGAGATAGTGCCAGCTGAGATGTCTTTCTTATTCTTGGGGTTGATGGAAATAAAGAGACGTCTCTGAGAAGCGCGCCTGGGGCGTGAACGTTCCCAGTAGTGTCTTAGACACCTGGAAGGACACAGAGTCCTGTCACCACCGCTCTCTCCACCTCGGATATCCGCCAATGGGCGGATGACGAGGTAGGGGGAGGGGCTACCGGGTTCCTGGTTTTTAGCCAGGAATTCGGGAAGGAACTTAAGGGAGACAGAGCCGTCCGTGTGGAAGGCAATGTCTCTGGGGTCCCCGCTGAGAGCGTGGATCTCGCTCCGCCTTCTGGCCGAGGCCAAAGCGAGGAGAAAGGTGGTCTTCATAGAAAGAAGGTCGAAGGGGAGGGAGGAGATAGGCTCGAAAGGAGGTTTCCTGAGGGCATCGAGTACAGTGAAAAGATCCCAAAGGGGAACGCGCCTTGGGGATCGGGCCTCACGAAGGGCCACTCCTCTAGAGATCTCTCTGAGAAGGAAGTCATTTGGCGTCATATACTTTACCATGTCAGACCATAGCATTCAACGGCAGTTAGCCAGCTCTGTCAGGCCGAATTTTTTCCGTGGCCAATGCAGTCATAAGACAGTCACGTGATGTCACCCCACTTCCGGCCCCGGAAGAAGCCAGTGTCAACTTCCTATAAGTCATTCATCTTCGGCCTGCCGTCAAAGCAAGATAAGTCTTGTGCTCTGTCTCGCCTATACTTGCCTTTGTGTTAACTTTGCTGTGTTTTGTTCTATACTTGATTCAGTTGTGGCTTGCAAATGTGAGGCTCTTGGTGGGAGCGTATTTATCAAAAGATTTGTCTCTTTTACCGGCACTCTCGGGAGCGTATTTATTAAAAGATTTGTCTCTTTTACCGGCACTCCCGCGACTTTGTTACTCGCGATCGTCGGCACCGCTCGCCGGTCGTGTTCCCCCACCATATTGCCGAGCCTCGGGTTCAGCACGCATTTTGTGCTGGTTCCGGCTTGCACTAGACCCTGAGTATTTTTGCCGTGTGAGGCTCTTGGTGGGAGCGTATTTATTAAAAGATTTGTCTCTTTTACCGGCACTCTCGGGAGCGTATTTATTAAAGATTTGTCTCTTTTACCGGCACTCTCGCGACTTTGTTACTCGCGATCGTCGGCACCGCTCGCCGGTCGTGTTCCCCCACCATATTGCCGAGCCTCGGGTTCAGCACGCATTTTGTGCTGGTTCCGCATATTAAGGTTTAGGGCTCAATAACTATCACACCTGTACTCTTTACCCTTCACAGGTAGAACGTGTTCGAGTAAGGGTGTGTGACACTGATCTGCTTATTAAGATTTAGTGCCCAAGAACTATCACACCTATACACAGTGATACTCCACGTGTAGAGATTGCTATTAATAGCCATACCAGTCACACGACCGGTGGCGTGTACGGGTAGTTCGAGTTTTCAGTCGATCTCTCGAGCACTTTGCACGACACCACACGGACGATCGAGATTAATTGATTTTCTCGATCGGCCACCTTGTCTCCTCTTTGCGGTCGTGTGTTCCGGGTTTGCTCTATCCACCTGTGCCCAACATGGTGAAGGACACCGCCGGGTCGAGCCACTCCACTGCTCGGAGTTCGCTCAATTTCCCGGAGAACCCGCGGGTCGATTCCATCTCGGAGCAATCCGTTCGCACTGATGAACGTACGGTTCGGGTAGACAGAGACGACTTCTCCGCGGAAGGGACGCGTGATCTTCCTCGTCTACCAAACCGACGGACGCACGACCGCGGCGTCCCAAGGCTGATAGGCAAGCGGCCACCATTTCAAAATGCCTTTCATTTGATCTGCCTGCTAGTCTAAGGGCAAAGCTCCCCTCAAGGTGCTGCCCAGAAAGTCTAATGGCAAGGCTCCCCTCAAGGGGCCCGGCCGAGCAAAGACTAGCCAACGGAATTCGCCCTCCCCCACCCCTTCTCCATCGGCCAGCTTGCCCTCTAGCCTACGGACTCGCTCGGAGACTTCTAACTATCATGCTGAGTCACGCGAATCTCGGCCCCCGGGGCACCTTGCCGAGCCGCGGACCAGCACGGGTGACGGATCTGGGATGGAATCACCATCCGTCACTCGCCTTGATGAGTCACGTATCTCTTTTTCCCCCCAAATTGATACGTGCACTCATAGCGCTCGGCCCCACCGGGCACAGGTGCAGCCAACACCTGAGCTCGAGGAGCGCTTCGACTCCGGAAGCAGCCTTATGGTCACCCCGACGCACGACCTCGGTGGTGTCCATAATCCTGGGCGTGCGGGCACGCCGCGCCATGGGCCCGGCCGTGCCCATGCACAAGGACGGTCGACCTACCCCGATCGAACGTCACCTTCTTCCCTAGGGGTATTGGACGTTGGGGAACCGACCTTTCGGATCCCCATTTGGGCAACGTCCGCGGTCCCGCTCCTCCGGGGGGAGGATCTACCAGCGGGACCAAGGGTAACCTGACATATTCCTCCAGGGGGAGGAACACGGGACCGCATCCTGACCAATCCGCACTTTCGCGGGTTGGGGGCTCGACTTCCGCATCCTCCTCCATACCATTATGGCCCTCCCAGGCCCATTCCAAGGACGTGTATGGTGCAGTGCACAGACCTGGACGGGGACGACAGGCCACGGCCTCTCAAGCCCCCCCCCAACAGTGATTCAGGTTACCCGGGTCCCCGGGGACTTTCTGCCTACAAGAAGAAGAGGGTCTCGTGGCTACGACTCGGCGGATGTCTGACCTACGCATTCGCCCAACGCGCTGGTCAGACCTTGAGTGCGGCCTACCTACCATGGTTTTTCCCCAGGGCCGCCACAGCCCGTTTACCTCCCCGGGGACCGGTGGCTCTATGCCCCCGAGAGAGACCAGTGGCTTAACGCCAACACCCAGCACGACCAGCTACATGGTCGAATGTGGCACCCGGCCTCACTTACCTGGGTCGACCTTGGTCTCCCTCCTCGGGCGCTGTCCTATCGGCAGGACGATGTCCCGGCCGCCGATTATAGGGCCACCGGGGACACACTACAGGCACCCCTCGACTTACCTCCTGAAGACGGGTGCTATGAACCCTCTCAGGACCAGTACCTCCCTGAGGCGGACGATGACGAGGAGCTAGCCCCCACCTCATTGTACGATGTCCGCACGATAGAACGGTGGCGACCAGACCTCGTTAGGAGAGAGGCCGCACCCGCTGACGAATTTCTCTCCCTCTCCCCCGGCCCAGAGATCTAGACCAATCTACCCAAGAACCCCTCAGTCGCCTCCTTGTTTACGGACAATCCCGTGACCAGGGAGATGGGCATTTCCCAGTCGGACCGTCGGTTGATCCCCCACCTGCCCCCCCCTACTTCCGGCGCCATCTCCTTTAAGAACCTAAAGGAATGGGTCCGAGTAGCCAGGATGGGCATCCTCCACACCACGGCGGGACACACCTACTTGGACATGCCCCTTCAGCGAGCGGAGGCTCTATGGCCGGAGGACGATGGTGCCATCCCAGTACCGGGGGACCCGGGCTCTGAGGCGCACCAAGAGCCTGACCCTCGCTTGTTCAGCGATCCTTTCATGCGACACCTAGTTAACAGGATTTCGCATCACCTTTCGGCTGCGGCGGACAGCGCAGCCAGAAGCCACTTCAACTGCTTGTTGGTCGCGAGAGAGGCCGTGCTGGCGCGGACCTCTCTCTCCCCGACGCTTAAGGCAGCCCTGCGATGCATCCCGGGCCAGGTCCAGTCGCTCTTTGGCGACTACTCGGCTGACGTCATAGCACAAGCAGTTGAGGAACGCAAGCAGGCTGTGTCCTTTGCGCCCAGGCCACCGCCACGCCCTGCTAGACCCCCACTTCGTTCCTTCCCCAGGCACAGACCCTATCCCAGACAATCGCCTTCCCGCACCGCACGGCCCGCCAAGCGACCTAATCTTCTCCCAAGGCCTAAGCCAAAACCCCATCAGCAAAATTTTCGGTTAGGCCAACAGTCACGCTCCCGGAGCTGACTAGGGAGACAGCCCGAGGGGGACTTAGATCAGGTAGCACCCCCCCTCGCCCTATCCCCCACCCACCAGCCCAGACCCTCGCCCCCCCTGGCGGGCAGCCTCTCCCGGCATGCCCACCAGTGGAGACGCATACGCCTCACCCCTGGATAGTGGCGGTGCTACAGGAAGGGTTTCGCCTTCCTTGGGCCCACGAGCGTCCCCCCCCTCATGCTATCTCCCCCTCCCTCCCCCAACGAACCCTCCCCCGCCAAAGCAGAAGCTCTTCGCACGGAAGTCCAAGACCTCCTCAAAAGAGGGGCCATCTCGGAGATTTCCCACCCAAACCCCGGCTTCTACTCTTTGTGATCCCAAAAGCCTCGGGAGGATGGAGGCCCATTCTAGATTTTTCGCCCCTCAACAAGTTCCTCAGGCCCACCAAGTTCAAGATGGAGACCCCCACCCAGATCCGAGACTCCATCCATCATCGCGACTGGGCCACATCCGTAGACCTGAAGGACGCCTATTTTTCAGATCCTGATTCACCCGGCCCACAGACGATTCCTACGGTTCGTCTGGCAGACCCCGGAGAGGCCTGCACGCATAGTGGACCTCATCTCCTGCCTGTCACAGGCACCCCACACCTCGGCCAGAACCCTGTCCTCCCTCCTAGGAATGATGGAGTCCCTGTCTCCCCTCATTCCCCTGCGGCGGGTCCCCAAACGCCAACTTCAGAGGGAGTTCCGCCGACGTTTGTCACAGACCTCCGACCGCTGGGACCAGGTCATTCCCCTCGGACACTGGTTCATTTCGGCGACGGAGGAGCGGCTCACTCCAGCCACTCTCTCCACCGGGGTCCCCATCTCCCTCCCAACCCAACCCAACCACTGGAACTTTATACAGACGCCTCCAACTTGGGCTGGGGGGCCCACGTGGAGGACAGTCACGCCTCGGGGAGTGGGAGCTGGAAGCGGTCAGGCTAGCCCTTCTCCAACTCCAGCACAAGGTCGCGCACCGACTTGTTCTCCTCCTCACGGACAATACGTCGGTAGCTTGCTATGTCAACAAAGGGGGAGAGGCCCGCTCCATAGGCCTCTCCCTCAGAACAGAGGCCCTCCTTCGCTGGTGTCGCGCAACCATTGGTTTGTGCCCATGATCGACCTGTTTGCCACCAGCTTCAACCATCACCTGCCCCTGTACGTCTCTCCCGTTCCAGATCCCCAGGCGGATGCAGTCGACGCACTATCCCTCCCCGGGACGGGCCTACTGGCGTATGCCTTTCCCCCCTTCCCCATCCTACACAAGGTGATCAGGAAGGCAAGGCTGGAAAGACCCAGGCTGATCCTCGTAACGCCATGGTGGCCGACCCAGTCTTGGTTCCCGGACCCCAAGTCCCTCACCCACGTTCCCCCCCTCCGGCTCAGCCCTCGCTGGGACATGCTGAGACAACCCCGGTCAGGTCTTCCTCACTCCAATCCCAAGATGCTTCGCCTACACGCGTGGCTTCTATGCCAGCCCAACTGCGAACATCTGCATCTACCCCCCACTCGGAGAGACCCCAGTCCGTCCTAGACACACTAGCCGGGGCAGGGGCCTCTCAGGGATTACGGGACTTCGCCTCGGCATCTCGCAGAGCCAGCACCGAATCCCTCTACAACTACCGTTGGGAGAGATGGATAACCTGGTGCTCAGATAACTCTGTTCCCCATTACTGCCCCTCCAACATCCAAATAGGAAATTTCCTCTCCCACCTATCCTCTTCCCTTAAACTGTCGGCTGGCTCCATTCGGGGCTACAGATCAGCTATCTGCACTACCATTCGTCAACTGGGGGGCCCTTCTTTTGACAATGACTTTCTCCTCAGAGAGGTGTCTAGAGGAGTTGCTCTACGGGAAGCTCAGTCCCCTAGGCGCATTCCCCTCTGGGACCTTTTTACGGTCCTCGATGCCCTCAGAAAAACCCCTTTTGAACCCATTGCTTCTATTCCTTTTGACCTCCTCTCCTTTAAGACCACCTTTCTCCTCGCCCTGGCCTCGGCCAGAAGACGAAGTGAGATTCACGCCCTCAGCGGTGACCCCACAGATATCGCCTTCCACAGGGACGGCTCAGTCTCTCTCAAGTTCCTTCCGGAGTTCTGACATCTTGGGAAAGGGAGAAAAAGATGGAGACATGGACCTTTGCCCCTCCAGGTGTCTCAGGTACTACTGGGAACGCACACGCCCCAGGCGCTCCTCCCAGAGACGACTCCTTATCTCCCTCAACCCCAACAATACTAGAGATATCTCGGCGGGAACTATCTCCAGGTGGCTCTCCAAGACGGTGAGATCTACCTACGCTCAGGCGTACAAGGATCTCCCTGTCCTATCACCCAGGGCCCACGAGGTCAGAGCACTGGCCACTTCCACAGCGTTCCAGTACTCTGTCCCCGTGCGCCACCTGCTGGAGGCAGCCTACTGGCGTTCGGAAAATCCCTTCATTAATTTTTACCTGAGGGATATCCGCATGACCAGAGCTGATGGGTCTAAGGGGATTTCCTTTGTGGCGGCCAATGCAGCCATATCGGTCAACCCCAAGAACCACTAGGGCGCTCGCCCTCCTCCGATTCCTTTAAATTCTGCTATGGTCTGACATGGTAAAGTATATGACGCCAAAATGGGGAGTTTGTGTTATACTCCCTGTTTGGCTAGTATACTTACCATGTCAGACTCTAATTCCCTCCCTACCTTCCCCTCTGGCGCCAAGGTTCTCGGGGTCACCATACACCAGGCCTCGCTGAATGACTTATAGGAAGTTGACACTGGCTTCTTCCGGGGCCGGAAGTGGGGTGACATCACGTGACTGTCTTATGACTGCATTGGCCACGGAAAAAATTCGGCCTGACAGAGCTGGCTAACTGCCGTTGAATGCTATGGTCTGACATGGTAAGTATACTAGCCAAACAGGGAGTATAACACAAACTCCCCATTTCTCAAAGGACGGTCCGCCCAGTTGGCGGATGGTCGTGCAGATGGCCGACCTGTAGCCCCGTATGGAGCTAGCTGATAGTTTTAGGTGGGACAGAAAATTTCCTATCTGGATATTTGAGGGACGATTGTGTGGGACAGAGTTGTCTTTGCACCATGAGACCCATTTCCTCCACCTGTAATCGTAAAGGGACTCAGTGCCAGCTCTGCGAGAGGCCATTGCTAGGTCTCGGAGGTCCTGAGAGGCCCCGGCGTCAGAGAGAATGTTAAGGACAGACTGGGACCTGTCCGCTTGGGAGGTGGGGTTAGATGCTCGCAATCCGGCTGGCACAGGAGCCAGGCGTGGAGGCGAAGCGCCTGGGGATTGGAGTGGGGGCGACCCGAGCGGGTTGCCTGAGCATGTCCCACCGGGCGTTCAACTGGAGAGGGGGTACGTGAGTGAGGGACTTGAGGTCCGGAAACCAGGACTGAGTGGGCCACCATGGGGCTATGAGAATGAGCCTGGGTCCCTCGAGTCTCGCCTTCCTGATCACCTTGTGAAGGATCGGGAAGGGGGGAAAGGCGTAAGCTATGAGGCCGGACCAGGGAAGGGATAGGGCATCGATCGTGTACGCCTGAGGGTCCGGGACGGGAGACACATACACTGGCAGACGATGATTGAATCGGGTGGCGAACAGGTCGATCATGGGTGTGAACCAATGTTCCCACACCGAGGTTAGCGTGTGCCTGCTGAGGGTCCATTCGGTGTGGAGGACGGACCCGGAGCGGCTGAGAGAGTCTGCCAGGATGTTGTGCGTCCCTGCTATGTGTCTCGCGCGAAGGGTGATTCGTTGCGTGTGACACCAGCGGAGGAGGGCCTCTGCCCGGAGGGAGAGACTGATGGAGCGTGCCCCCCCCCCCCTTTGTTGATGTAACAGGCTACCGAGGTGTTGTCCGTGAGAAGAAGAACAAATCGGTGCGAGACCAGTGTCTGGAAGTGAAGGAGGGCTAGTCGGACCGCCTCCAGTTCCAGGATGTTGATGTGAAGACGGGCAGTCAATGGGTCCCACACCCCCGAGGCATGACTGCTCTCCAAATGGGCCCCCCAGCCCGAGTTGGAGGCGTCTGTGTAAAGATGTAGGGCCTGGGATGGGAGGGAGATGGGAACCCCGGGGCTCAGGATGGAGGGGCTGAGCCACTCCTCTGTGGCCCAAAAGAACCAAGGCCCGAGGGGAATGGTCTGGTCCCAGCGGTCGGCGGTCTGCGACCAACGACGTCGGAACTCCCTTTGAAGCTGTCGTTTGGGGACCCTGCCCAGAGGAATGAGAGGCGACAGGGACTCCATCATCCCCAAAAGGGAGGACAGTGTCCTTGCCGACGCGAGGGGAGAGAGGCGGAGGTGGGAGATGAGGTCCATCAGGCGGGTGGACCTCTCCGGGGTTGGGGAGACTAGCATGGAGGTGGTGTCGAAACTCATGCCCAGGAAGGAGAAGCTCTGACTGGGCGAGAGCTCGCATTTTTCGGGGTTGGTGACGAACCCTAGTGAGGAGCAAAGGCGCAGAAGTTTGGATGTGTGGGCTTGACACAGGGCCTGAGTGGGAGCCAGGACGAGCCAGTCGTCGAGGTAAACCAAGAGGCGAATGTCCTCCTGTCTGGCAAGGGCGGCCATCTCCTTGACTACCTTCGTGAAAAGGAAGGGAGCCAGGGAGAGTCCGAAGGGGAGCGCCTTGAACTGATATACCCATCCCCGCCAGACGAACCGAAGGTATCGTCTGTGGGAAGGATGAATGAGGATCTGAAAATACGCGTCCTTCAGATCTATAGAGGTGGCCCAGTCCAGATGGTGGATGGAATCTCTGATCTGGGCCGGGGTTTCCATCTTGAATTTGGTTGTTCTGAGGAATTTGTTGAGTGGAGAAAGGTCGAGGATGGGCCTCCAGCCCCCCGAGGACTTGGGGACCACAAAAAGGTGGGAGTAAAACCCGGGGTTTGGGTGGGGTATATGGGTGATGGCGTCTTTCCGAAGAAGGTCCTCGACTTCCAGGCGAAGAGCCTCCGCCTGGGCCAGGGGGGATCGCCGGGGGAAGGAGGAGGAGAGGATAGCAGAGGGGGGCGATCGTGTGCCCAGGGCAGACGGAACCCCTCTTGTAACACTGACACTATCCAAGGGTTGAGTCCCATACGCCGCCACTGGTGGGCATGTCGGGACAGGCTGCCTGCCAAAGGGGCCGCGGGCCGGGGAGGGGCAAGAAGTCTGCCAGTTCTCGCTCCTCCGAAGGTGAGTCTACTAGTCACCTCCGGGGCCGGGCCTGTTGACCGAACCGAAAATTCTGCTGATGGGGGTTTTTCGGTTTTGATCTAGCAACGGCAGAAGAAGGTCGTCTGGCGGGCTTTGAGGTGCGAGGGGGGGCCTGTTTGGGGTAAGGCTGGGGTCTGGGGGCCGGACGGGAGTAGGGTCCAGGAGGGCGATGCTGGCGAGGACGATGCTGGGGAGGGGGCTTGGCCGCAAAAGACGCCGCCTGCTTGCGTTCCTCGACTGCATGAGTGATGACAGCAGTGGAATAGTCACCGAAGAGCGACTGTTCCTGACCCGGGATGCACCGTAAGGCCGCCTTGAGCGCCGGGGAGAGATTGGCCTGAGATAGCACAGCATCTCTCACTGCTAACAGGCAGTTAAAATGGCACCTGGCCGCGCTGTCCGCCGCAGCCCAGAGGTGATGCGAAATCTTGTTGACCAGGAAACGCAAGAGGGGGTCGTCGAATAGGCTAGGATCTGCCTCAGAGTCGTCGGGATCCGAAGCCACCGAGGCAGTGATGCCCTCCTTTGCCCAGAGCTCCTCCGCTCGCTGCAGGAACATGTCCATGAATGCATGTCCCGCGGTGGTGTGGAGAATGCCAGTCCTGGCAATTCTATCCCACTCCGTCAAGTTCTTGATGAGAACAGGGGTGGATGTGGGGGGGGCGAGGTTGGGCGTGAGCCTGAGGTCGGCGGAAGAAATGGCAATGTCCCTGGTGGCCGGATTGGCAGAGAAGAGGGAAAAGACATGGGGGCCATGACGCGGGTCTTTGAGGAAAGCTCCTACTGGAGCCGCGTTAGGGGCTGACAAGAAGTCAATCCCTGGTGGGGGAATGGCATGTGCACCCCTGGCGAAAGAAGCCGGTCTGTCCCACAAGGGAGGGAGGGTCTGGGGGGCGACTATCCTCGGCCGTGATCGCTGGGCAGGGGGCTCCCCAGTGAAACGGCTAAAGGAGAAGATGTTGTCAGAGGGAGGGGATTCCCTCACAACAAGATCTGGACGCCAGCTCTCCAGGATGGAGAGGTCACCAGACTGGGGGAGGGAGTCCTCGACCCCGTACTCCTCGACCCCGTCCTCGAGTTGAGGGTCAGAGTAATCCAGAAGGGGATGATCAGATCCACCTTCGGAGGAGGATGGGTCCCTGGTGGCTCCATACTCGGCGGGCAGACTGGGGGAGAGCCGGTCGGACAGCGCCCGAGAGGAAGGGGGCCCCAGGTCGATCCAACTCCGGGAGGCAGGGTGCCACATGCGACCGGAGGAGGAGTCTGGAAGAGTGTCAGCCCTAAGCCACTGATTCCTCTCGGGGGAATAGAGCCACCGGTCCCCGGAGAGTACGACGGGCTGTGGCGGCCCTGGGGCAGAGTCTCCCCGGGGACCGGGTAACCTTGGGCACCAAGGGGAGGGTAGCGAGAAGGCGAGCTGTCTCGCACCCGCCCCAGGGAGAGCACTGCCTCCTGCATCTCCCGGGTGCGATCAGTGCCGGCCCCCTGCATGGCAAGGTGGCCGGTGGGTGGTGCGGTAGCTGAGCCTCCTGGCCGTGTGGGAGCGGACTGGGATGGCTGCGGCGACGGATCCACCTCAGAGGACGAAGGGAGGTTACCCTTGGTCCCGCTGGTCGATCCTCCCCCCGGAGGAACGGGACCGCGGACGATGCCCAACCGGGGAGCGAAAGAAGTCCGCTCCCCAACGTCCTGTACCCCTAGGGGAAAGTTGAACGGTCGATCGGGGTGGTTCGACCGTTGGGGGTGAGGGCGCAGATCCGAGCTGGTCGATGCCTGCGTCCCTGACCCGGGGTTGTGGTCAGTGGGGAAGTCACACCAAAGACTGGCCACAGCCCCTCCACCGGAGTGATGACGCTCCTCGTGTCCGAGTAGTGGCTGACCCCGGACACGGTTGGGGAGAGCGTGATTCGACTGCGTGGCGTTAGTGGGGGGGTAGCTAGCGTCACGAGTCTCATCTGATCGGGTGACGAGCGGTGATTCCGACCGCGAGTCGTCACCCGTGCTGGTCCGAGTCTCGGCAATGGTCCCCAGGGGCCGACGATCGCCGGACGCAGCATGATAGAGAGTCTCCTTGTGCGATGGAAACTGGGCAGGCGATTTGGCCGAAGAACGGGAAGATTTTGGAGAACGGGAAGATTTAGAACGGGCAGGTCCTTTCATGGGGGCCTTGCCCTTGGATTTCGGTTTAGAGTCAGAATAGAACGAAAAACAGTCGGCAATGACGGCCGATTGCAAGTTCGATTCGGCCAAATGCCTGCTCGACTTCGATCGCAACGATCGTGTGTCCGCCGATCGTGAAGAGGAGGAATAGCAAAGCTGGTCGCGCGTCCCCTGCGCGGAACCCTCCTCCACACTGACCGTACGCTCAGAGGTGTGAGCGGTTTGTCCCCTGGAATCGATACTCGGGTCCTCCGGGGCAGAGCGCGACTCGCGAACAAAGGAGCGGCTCGACCCGTTAGTATCCTTCACCATGTTGGGCACTGGTGGCGAGACAAACACGGAAAACACGATCGCAAAGGGGAGACAAAGGGGTGGATCGAGGGATAGGAAGAGCTCGACCAACCTCGGAAGGGGCACTGATAGTGCTGGAAATGCGCAGAAGTCGCGCTGTTCGAGTAAGACGGTGCGATCGTATGTGTGTCGGTATGGCCCGTCAACACAAAATGGCGGAACGACCGACACAAAATGGCGGAACGACCGGCGCAAGTAATGGAAAGCGAGTGAACGACGAGGAAGGTCGTCGAATAGGAATCCAAATGGAAGTGAAAAGGCCGTAAGGCTAAGTAAAGCGAGGAGATGGAAATCGGCGTGTAGCTCGGAGTTCCGAATGCGAGATGCACGGGAGGCAAGTGGCGAACAAGGCACGAACGCGAGAAGCGTGGCAAGTCGCGAATGTCGAGAACAAGGCACGAACGCGAGAAGCGTGGCAAGTCGCGAGTGTCAAGAACAAAGCACAAGCGCGAGAAGCGTGTATGATAAAATCAGTGAAATCAATAAAGCACGCCAAACCAAAGCCTCACCGGCAAGGGTACAAGGGTTCAGCGCGCAAGCCACAACAAAACAAGCAAGGAGCAAACACAAGGCTATCTTAACACAACGGCAAAGAAAGGCGAGACAGAGCACAAGACTTATCTTGCTTGGACGGCAGGCCGAGAGAGAATGAGGTACAGGAAGTTTACACCGGCTTCTTCCTTCGGCGGAAGTAGGGTGGGCGTCACGTGACTGTCTTATTACTGCATTAGCCACACAAAATCTTCGGCCTGACAGAGCTGGCTAACTGCCGTGAATGCTATGGTCTGACATGGTACAGTATATGACGCCAAAAGGAATGATAAGAAAAAATGGGAATGATGGAGCATGGGATAGTCCACACTGTTCCGCACATTTTTACTCAGTTACTATCCTTTGTGCTGAACAATTAAGTTGTGGGGGAAAACAAGTGCAGGTTAACAATTCTTCCATCATTTTAGTAATGACTTGGCAAAGATTTAAAATTCAATGTAAAAAAAAAGGAGGGGGGGGGGGGTTGAAGATGAAGAAAATGGGAAAATGTATATTATAAATATAAAAACCCTTCACTACTATCCTTTGTGTTTACTCTTCTTGAAACTGTTTGTCTGGATGGGATGTAAAGGAAGTCCATATACTCGGACCTCCACCAAGAAGTCAGTCTGATATCAACGCATTACCGTTTTTCCTATACAGTCTGTAGAAGTGACACATCACTGAAGATAGAAAATTACAAATGATCACATGTGCAAAACTCTTCAAATATGGTGATCGGTCAGAGTTCTCGCTGAGAAATGAAGTGGTAGATGGAATCACACATGCAAAACTCTTCAGATATGGTGATCAGTCAGAGTTCTCGCTGAGAAATGAAGTGGTAGATGGATTCACACATGCAAAACTCTTCAAATATGGTGATCAGTCAGAGTTTTCTCTGAGAAATGAAGTGGTAGATGGAGTCACACGTGCAAAACTCTTCAAATATGGTGATTAGTCAGAGTTTTCGCTGAGAAATGAAGTGATAGGTGGAGTTGCATCTCTTCACACTAGAATCATAAAGAAGTGTGAGTGAAGACTCGGATCTACTCCCAAAATCTGGTCAGTGTTGTCAAACAGTTTCACAGGGCAGGATCACATAACCCTGAAAGCACCTCTCTGTGGTCATGTGTCAGTAGCAGTTAGTTATTTTCAGCAAACTGTCAGTAGTTGCCACCACTTTTGTTCTCTTCACATGGCAGTAACTGTAATTTTTTAATGATCAGCACAACAAAAGAGTTGCAAGTCCACAGGAATCCCCATGTTTAGACAACTGTAAACAAGGCCACTCTTTCAGATGCTCCTGGTAAAAATTCTGCAAAGTAGGCTGGATTTTCTCCTTAGGAGGGGAGCACAATGGTCAAATTCATTGGGTTGTTTTGGTGCTGACATTTTGGGGTACATCAACAGAGAAAACCAGCCCTTGTGCACATGCATTTATTACAATTATCTCCCTTTGCTTCCCTTCTGTTCAGTCACTATCAAGTTTCTACTGCTGCATTTCATTCAGATTTTTTCTCTCTCTCTCTCACTGCTCATTCCATTTTTTTTCTCTCTCTCACTTTATAATTTAAACATGTGCCATTGTAGCACTGTCGTTATGGATTTGTTTTACTAGAAACTGTGGTAAGTTCGAAGAGGTAAATAAGGCTGCATACAGTATGCTGCTGAAGATTCTAATCGCCATTTACAGCTTCGCTGTGATCAGTGTAACGGTCATGATGTTGCAGCTTGGAACGCTGGGAGCAGGAAACCACTATGCAGAAATCCAGGTGGTGGATGATATCTATGACGAGTATGCCGCCAAGAAAATGGGTGTGGAGTTTCCTGGACAGGTGTGTGTTATGATCCACTGCGGCAGTCGTGGCCTTGGCCACCAGGTGGCTACAGGTGAGTCACAGAAAACTGGTTTAAACAAAACTCTCTTTGTTCTCCTTTATTATCGTCTCTGTCTGGCATGTTGAGGAAATCATCTCCTTTTCTGTCAAGTTCCTCTTCTGTCACTCAGATTTATACCTCTACATCCAACCAGTCATGGCATTTCTGTGATGCAGGAAATAAAAACTATTCAGCTGGCATTTATGATGATATGAGACCATTCCCATAAAACGATACTTTGGCGTCATATACTGTACCATGTCAGACCATAGCATTCAACGGCAGTTAGCCAGCTCTGTCAGGCCGAAATTTTTTGTGGCCAATGCAGTCATAAGACAGTCACGTGACTCCCACCCCACTTCCGCCCCCGGAAGAAGCCGGTGTCAGCTTCCTATACCTCATTCATCTTTGGCCTGCCGTCAAAGCAAGATAAGTCTTGTGCTCTGTCTCGCCTATACTTTTGCCTTTGTGTAAAGATTGCTGGTGTTTTGTTTCTTTGCTTGATTCAGTTGTGGCTTGCGCTAAACCCTGAGTATTCTTGCAGCGTGAGGCTCTTGGTGGGATTGTAGTTTATCAACATTTTTCACGATCGTCGGCACTCTCGCGAGTTTGTTCTTTCACGATTGTCGGTACACTCGCGACTTTGTCCCTTCACACTACTTTCGCGTGTTTTCTCCTCGCGACTTTGTTTACTTCTCACCAGTTGTTTTCAGTGCAATTTCTCGGCACCGTCTCGGGGCTCTCTCACATACCTTCTCGGTATTCAGGCTACATGTGCTCCTTTGTTTATTCCCGCGACCGTCAATCGCCAGTCGTCGGCAGCCATTTTCCTTCTCGCCGGTCGTGTTCCCCAACATATTGCCGAGCCTCGGGTTCAGCACGCACTTCGTGCTGGGTCTGCCTTATAAGGTTTAGTGCTCAATACCTGTCGCACCTGTGCTTGTTATCCATCAGAGTTAGAACTTTGTTCTAGTGCGTGATACTTCACGTTTAGAGACTGCTAGCTAACATTCGTATCTGTCTCGCGATTGGTGGCGTGTACGGGTACTTCGAGTTTTCTGTCGATCTCTCGAGCACTTTGCACAACACCACACGGCCGATCGAGACTAATTTAATTTCTCGATCGACCAGCTTGTCTCCTCTTTGTGGTCATGTGCTCCGGGTTTGCTCTGCCACCAGTGCCCAACATGGTGAAGGACACCGACGGGTCGAGCCACTTCACTTTTCAGAAGTCGCTCACTTTCCCGGAGAACCTGCGGGTCAATTCCGACTCAGAGCAATCTGTTCTCATGGAAGAACGTATGGTTAGGGTAGATAGAGATGACTTTTCCGCGGAGGGGACGCGTGACCATTCCTCTTCTACCCGACCGACGGACACACGATCGCTGCGTCCGAAGGCTACTAGGCAAGTGGCCTCCATTTCGAAATGTCTCTCGTTCGACCTGCCCAGAAAGTCTAAGGGCAAGGCTCCCCTCAAGCGGCAGAGCCGAGTCAAAACTACCCAACGAAATTCTCCCCTCCCCCCCCCCCCCCCCCCCTTCTCCATCGGCCAGCTTGCCCTCTAGCCTCCGGACACGCGCTGAAACTTCTGCCTATCATGCTGAGTCACGCAACCCTCGGCCCCCGGGGAACCTTGTCGAGCCGCGGACCAGCACGGGTGACAGGTCTGGGATGGAATCACCACCCGTCACTCGCCTTGATGAGCCACGTTTCACTTAGCCCCCCAAACTTGATACGTGGACTCACAGCGCTCTGCCCCACCGGGCACAGGTGCAGCCAACACCTGTGCTCGAGGAGCGCCATGACTCCGGAAGCAGTATTATGGTCACCCCGACGCACGACCTCGGTGGTGTCCATAATTCTGGGCGCGTGGTCACGACGCGCCATGAGCCCGGTCATGTTCATGCACAAGGACAGTCGACCAACCCCGATCGACTGTCACATTCTCCCCTAGGGGTACAGGACGTTGGGGAGCCGACTTATTCGGATCACCATTTGGGCAACGTCCGCGGTCCCGCTCCTCCGGGGGGAGGATCTACCAGCGGGACGAAGGGTAACCTGAGCTATTCCTCCAGGGGGAGGAACACGGGGCCGCATCCTGACCGATCCGCACATTTGCGGCTAGGGGGCTCGGCTGCCGCATCCTCCTCCGTACCACTACGGCCCTCCCAGGCCCACACCACACGGCGCACGCAATTACAGCCTCTTGGCCGGCGAGGGAGGCCCGCCTATTTTTAACGAGCGCCCAACCTCCCTCCCCCGCAGTAGCACTCCCACCTCTCCCCACCCCCATCCCATCCCTCTCGCATCGCCCGCACATTCCTTCCCAGCTTCTCTGTGGCGAGGTACACGCAGCGCGGAACGGCAGCATCACTGTGGCGAGGTACACGCTGTGCCGATCGAAATGTGTAATGCTGGTCTCCCCAGAGCCAAGAAAGTGGCTTTGCAGAAACTACTGACCACTTGTACTGCTGTGTCAGCCCCGATATGGCCCTTTGCGGTCGGCTTTGCTATAAACAACATTACAATTACCGTACTGCTGGATCGACAAGGGGAGAGAGAGAGAGAGAGAGAGAGAGAGAGCAAAACGCACACACACGAAGAGAGAGAGTGAGAGAGAGAGAGAGAGAGAGAGAGAGAGAGTGACAGACAGACAGACAAAGAGAGAGACAGATAGAGGGCAAAAGAAACACACACACACACACACACACACACACACACACACACACACACACACACACACAAACCTTCGTCTAATATCACTTTATGTGGAAAGACAACAACAACAACAACACACAAAACCTCCTTAAAGACGCATCTTTTCCCTCGGACTGATTAACAATATCCACTTACAACTGTGCGCGTGTTTTCTAGTGTTGAACGCGCTCGTGTGTCTGTCTGCGTGTGTGAGTTTTTCGGCGGTGTGTGTGTGTGTGTGTGTGTGGTGTGTGTGTGTGTGCTTTGAATAGGAATTATAATGTAATCATGTTTATCCTTTTACATTACATTACATTACGTTACACACACACACACACACACACACACACACACACACACACACACACACACGAAGAGAGAGAGAGAAAGCGAGAGAGAGAGAGAGAGAGAGAGAGAGAGATTTAATACTTACGGTAATACTTACGTTCACTGTTTGCTGCCCTCAAAACGTTGTCAAGCCGATTCACCAGACGCAGACGTAAACACACGCTACTAGCCAACACAATTTGTTTTGCGTGTTTCATGCATTTTTTTTTTTTTTTGCTGTGAGTGTAACATGCTTAATTTTCACATAAACATGAACAGATTTTGGTGTGCATGTTTCATGCTCTTTTACGCTACGTTTGTAACATGCTGAGTTGTTTTTTTACGCTACGTTTGTAACATGCGGAGTTTTTACACACACACACACATGAGCATGTGTGGGGGGGAAAGAGAGAGAAAGAGGGAGATAGAGAATCAAAGCAACGCGAGAGGGGGCGAAAGAAAGAGAGAGAGAGAGAGAGAGAGGGGGGGGGGGGGCAATGCAAGACAGGACAGAGGAAGACAGAGATATTTTGTACTCACGGTTGTGCAGCGTAGTCCATGTAGGATGTATCCATCATTGTTAAAATTCAGCTCAACATGTTACTTATCACGGACTGTCCCGTTAAATGGAAGATGATAATACAGTATTGCTGTTTTCCTTTGTATGCAAACAACTAAGAAGTCTCACAGACTGATTCTCTTTATCACTTTCCTGTGAATTGATTTGGAAATTGTCGCGTTGGTTGCCAGCCAGCAAGTACTCGACTCATGGGGGAGCAGGGAGGGCGGGGTGGGGTGGGGTGGGGGTGGGGCATTAAACCTGAGTTATGTCTACAGTAAAGTAAATGTAACATGCAAAACAAAAAAAAAAGAACGGTCTTTACTCTTAAAAGAAAGCAGTCTATATGGGTGCAGTGCAATGAATGAATAACACAGGGCTCAGTTGCAAAGAACAAAACAAACTTGGACTTACTGACATACCAAACCAAAAGCTGCGATTTTCATACAGTAAAGCAACAACAACAACAACAAGAACAACAACAACCAGTCAGCCAACCCAACCATCCAAACTAACAAAGAAAACAAATTAAATAACAAAAAAGCTTTAAAAGCTAATGGACACGGACAAAAAAACCGACACTAGACTATATACAACATAGAGAACAGGAAACATGATGACTGTGTAAGTTGGCACCTGAGAAAATGCATTTATAAGCATATGCAGCTGCGCATTCATGATGACTACAATGGGCGTGCAGTTATCTGGTGAAACACACACACACACACACACACACACACACACACACACACACACTCTCTCTCTCTCTCTCTCTCCCACACACACACACACACACACACACACACACACACACAGCGATTGATCCCTGTGTCAGTGTGTGTGCGCTCACATAGGATTACGTGTGTGTGTGTGTGTGTGTGTGTGTGTGTGTGTGTGTGTGTGTGTGTGTGTGTGAATGAGTATGCATGTTCTTGAGAGAGAGAGAGAGAGAGAGAGAGAGAGAGAGATTCTGGGTTTGTCCATTGTCTAAAATTTGGAATGTTACTTTGCCTTTCCTTTCTTTTTTTTCTTGGGCGTGTCTTGCATTATGGGGGATGCTTGCATCCATTGCTCTTGCATGATCAGGGCCAGCCTCTGGTCATCTTTTCTAATACCCCATGCTCTGCGCTTCAGCTGGTTGACAGTGGCATGCATACCTTCTCCCCCTGTTCACCAAGTAAAGCTAACCCAAATTTCCACCTCTGGATCCAGTCAGCACAGTGGTCTTCAAGGATGTGCTGCTTTGGGATAACATTGATCTGATGAACAAAGTACGTTCTGTACAGTGTCATGTACTGGTCGATTGCGAGTTGGATCTCTTTAAAATCCTTCTCAACAGGCTGGCTTGATGACAATAGGCTGTGCACATTCGAATAAGCCTTGTTCAACGTGGTGTATTTACGTTTTATTTCTCTTCCTATGGCCTGAATGCTTTGGTCGTCTGTCATACTATTCACTGTATTCTCTATGCTGTCAAAGATATCCGTGATGACCTCTGCTTTGAGGTATTTGTTACAGTGGTTGCCGATAAAAGTGCCACTGTAGTAGGCTTGCTTCACGATCCTGTGTCTTTGAAGCACAGACTCAACTGCAACACCTACTGGTCCTTCACCCTTCTTGAAAGGATTAAGGCCTTTCAGTGAAGGAGTATCTGTTTTCTGACTTTGACAACATATCTTCACCATCCTAACACTTCTTTGAAACTCCCTGTGTGTACCTCTTACATTTGGTTCTTCTTTCTTTGCCAGATCTAGCGCTATCCTTTTGTCAACATCATAGCAGTCATCTTCCAAAAGATCATGATGCTTCTTGACAATTCCCAAAAGGATATGAAGGTAGGGAGGGGTGACATGATCTAGTTCAATGTCCCACACATTCGGCAAGATAAGATTCTGGAAGCACTTGGCCTGAGATTTTTTTCCACCTTCTTTCATAAACTTGGCATGCATTTTCTTCATGCCTTCAAGCGTTCTCTGTTTGATGGTATCCCCAAATCGATCACTGCACTTCTTTTGTGCTTGTTCCTTTGTGGCTGTACACCACAGACATGGATACACACCCTGAGCTCCAGACAGCCCATACATTTTCAGGAGGAAATCATAATCCCCAAACAGAAACGGTCTAATATTTTTTCCTTTCCATGTTGTTTGTGCAAGCCGACTGATCTGCTGCTTGAAAGGATTCAAAACAGTTCTGATGTTTTCACTGCTGTCTTTTGCCTCTACTATGCAGACCAGGAAACAGTTTTCCTTGGCATTGGGGTGTTCAAGATTTGCGACAGACATGACCAGTTTGAAACTGCCACCCCCATGATCACCTCCAACTTTCACCCATATTTCATTTTCAGGAATAGTGTTATGATGCCATGTCAACAACTTCTTTTCTTCATACTGGTCTAATAGTTTTTTCAGGAATGTTGGCAAATCTTCAACCCGTACCACAGGGGTACTTTTCTTTTCATCTCTGTTAGTTTTCTGGTCATGGAAGATTAGTTTTTTCCAGTCTACCCGAATCTTTCCACACTTCAAACTGTTTTGAAACTGTCTTTCTTTTTCCTCACTATCAAGTGTTATCCCTGCCTGTTTTGATATCTTCCTAAACTGCCTCTGTTTTGCCCAAGTCAGCAACATTCTTGCTTTCATTTTTGTTGCCTGTTTTGCAGTGATGTGTCCTTTCAAACAACCAGCAGCTTTTAGTATCTCTGTCCTTTTTCTTTTTCCGGTGAATCTAAGCTCAGTGCTTTGCTGTTTCAACAAATCAGACTCCGAAGCACCTGAATATTCTCTGCGGATTTGGGCAACCTGGTGTCCTCTTTTCCTTCTAGTGGGAGTACTTGCAAAAGCTGAAGACTTTCTGGCTTTGATGATTTTTTTTAGAATTATAGGCTGACCCCTAGTTTTGCATGCAACAGTCCGTTTGTCACTGGATTGTTCCATTTTGATACGGACTAAACGAGTGAGATACGCTTCTTCTCCAGCTGTCAGAGGTGCACACAAATCTTCTAGTGGTCGAACTAATTTTCTTTTCTCAGTTTGTGATGAGCGGTGCTTCACTGTTTTGTGTGGTTGTCCTTGTCCCGGAATCTGTGTATGAGGGCTAGTTACAGGTGTGCTCAGCACTGACTGTGTTTGCATTCCTGATGTGCAGTCAGTTGATGTGTTATCGATCTCCGTTTGGACTTGTAAACTGCTCATATTGTTGGCATTATTCTGAAAGAAGTCTGGCCTTCGGGCATTGAGAAAGTCCAACAGCCGCCTTTTGACAGTCTTCTGTTGAGGTGTTGACGATGCTGAAGGCTGGAACATTGCTCCTCTGTCACTGCTGTCAGCTTCTGTTCTGCTAGTGTTATTGCTGCTGAGAGATGTTTCTTCACAGGCACGACTGAGGGTATTGTCAAGAGCTTCACTTACATCCGCCACACTGCTATCATATACTGTCTCAGTTGCAGTGACGTTGTCGACATTGACGTCATCACTACTACTAGGAGGGCCTGTATTACAAGCTTGCTCACTGATTCCATCAACGTAGTCATCACAAACATTCTGATCTATATTTGTGTTACAAGTGGTGGTCATTGTTCTGTCTCTTGCTATGTTGTCTGCAACATTGCTGCCACAAATATCCCCATCTGAATAAGGAACAGCACTGTCAGAAATATCACCTACACTACCTGTGTCAAGCGACTCACCTTTCTTACTGTCATCACAGATTTCCTTGCTGCTGACAGTTCTGTTTTGATTTGCTAGGGGGTCCAGTTTCCTTTTTTTAACACGTCTACGTGGTATGGACTGTTCATGAAACGTGTGACACACAGTGCAATCAGCTTCTTCAATCGTTGGGTCAAACTCAGTCCACAGGCTATGTGTACTGGCTATCTGTCCTTTTATTGATTGGAGAACAGCAGCACTTTTTTTCCGTTTCATATAAACATAACAATTTGTACACATTGTTCTAGAGTACAGTTTGCCTTCTGTTTCTTCAGAAATGATAAGTCCATATGACTGTTCCAGTTCTGATGCATATTTATTGCAATAAATTGTTTTCCTGTAACGGGTTGGTTTTGACCGACCGCCACAGAGTCGACATAAAGAATTCAGTCTCTCTGTATGATTAGTTTCTGTGTGCTTAACGGACGCCATCTTCAGTCACACACACACACACACACACACACACACACACAGAGAGAGAGAGAGAGAGAGAGAGAGAGAGAGAGAACTAAACACCAAGGACGGCAATGTACACTTACATGCACATTCATTAACTTATCTGAAAAGACAGTGCAGTACACACAATTAGTCACCGACGCCCAATTCTCTCTCTCTCTCTCTCTCTCACACACACACACACACACACACACACACGCACGCACGCACGCTCGCACGCTCGCTCGCTCGCACTCACGCACGCACGCACGCACGTACACACGACCGCACGTGCGCATGCACGCGCGCACCCCCACACACACTGCAGACGGGGAAAAGAATAAATCGGTTAGTAAGTGAAAGTATAGGGGTGGGGGACGGAAGTTGTGAGGAAATTAACACGGGGAAAAGCCGCCGAGTTCTTAAGTGAAGAAAACACTGGGGAAAATTGATGATTTCTGCAATGACGTAAGTCAGAAGCATGCAGAGATAGAGAGAGAGAGAGAGAGAGAGAGGGGGGGGGAGACAGATACAGAGAGAGAGAGAGAGAGAGAGAGAGAGAGAGAGAGAGAGAGAGAGTGAGTGAGTGAGACAGAGAAACAGCACGTGGCCTGTTGTCAGCTTGTAGGAAGCATGCACGGCGTGTTAAATGAACACGCAGACAGTGACGTCAGACACGGAGACGCTTACTGAGCTGGGAACAAAGACGGTTTTACACCCCACATATAGCCTTCCACCGGCCTGTAACTAGTAAATGACTTAGATAACTTAGTACTTGAAACTAAAAACTTTCCAGTGAACAATTGTAAGAGCGGACATCAACCCCCCAAAAGACCTGAATTTAAGTTTTGATATTGTCAACAAACCCCAAAATGCACGAATTTTACTTATCTCAAAGAAGGAAACGTTTTCCCGTTGCTCACACTGACGGAGATGGCGTTTTGAAGATTTGGACAAAAGTGATATCCTGTCTACTTCTTTACAGAGCTAAGACTATATGAACACTGAAACGAACGAAGATGATGAACTGCAGTATCCAAAACACACCGAAATTCGCACTTTTTGCACAAATTCGCCACAGAGAACACCACGCGCAACTATGGCGGGTAGCATCTTTCTTCTTCCCTGCAGCTGAAGCTGGTCGCAGTGCGCGCGTTCACGCTGATTGGTTAATAGCTGGCCGCTTTATTTAGCTGACGGCCAGTAAAATGGCAAAGTCTCGCTCACACTAAGCGCGGGGCAAACGACGGGGTCTCGTGTGCCGTGACCAAGGACGTGTATGGCGCAGTGCACGGACCTGGGCAGGTACGACAGGCCACGGCCTCTCGATACCCCCAACTGGTGATTCAGGTTACCTGGGTTCCCGGGAACATTCTGCCCACACCCCAGGGCCACCACAGCCCATCTACCTCCCCAGGGACCGGTGGCTCTATGCCCTCTCAGGGACTACGGGACTTAGCCTCGGCATCTCGCAGAGCCAGCACCGAGTCCCTCTACAACTACCGTTGGGAGAGATGGGTAGCCTGGTGCTCAGCTAACTCTGTTCCCCGTGACCGCCCCTCCAACATACAGATAGGCAATTTTCTATCCCACCTATCTTCTTCCCTTAAGCTGTCGGCTAGTTCCATTCGGGGCTACAGATCAGCTATCTGCACCACCATTCGCCAACTGGGCAGCCCTTCTTTTGAGAATGACTTCCTTCTCAGAGAGGTGTCTAGAGGGGTCGCTCTACGGGAAGCTCAGTCCCCTAGGCGCATTCCCCTTTGGGACCTTTTCATTGTCCTGGACGCTCTCAGAAAACCCCCTTTTGAGCCCATAGCATCTATTCCCTTTGACCTCCTCTCATTTAAGACCACCTTTCTCCTCGCCCTGGCCTCAGCCAGAAGACGAAGTGAGATTCACGCCCTCAGTGGTGATCCCAGAGATATCGCCTTCCACAGGGACGGCTCTGTCTCTCTCAAGTTCCTTCCGGAGTTCTTGGCTAAGAATCAGGAACCGGGCACACCCTTCTCCCTCCCTCGTCATCCGCTCCCTGACGGATATCTTGGGAAAGGGAGAGAAAGGGGGAGACATGGACCTTTGCCCTTCCAGATGTCTCAGATACTACTGGGAGCACTCATGCCTCAGGCGCGCTTCCCTGAGACGGCTCCTTATCTCTATCAACCCCAGTCATACTAAAGACATCTCGGCAGGCACTATCTCTAGGTGGCTCTCCAAGACGGTGAGATCTGCCTACGCTCAGGCATACAAGGATCTCCCCGTCCTATCACCCCGGGCCCACGAGGTCATAGCACTGGCCACTTCCACAGCGTTCCAGCACTCAGTCCCCGTGCGCCACCTTCTGGAGGCAGCCGACTGGCGTTCGGAAAATCCCTTCATTAACTTTTACTTAAGGGATATCCGCTTGACCAGGGCTGATGGTTCTAAGGGGATCTCCTTTGTGGTGGCCAATGCAGCCATATCGGTTAACCCCAAGAACCACTAGGGCGCTTGGCCCTCCTCCAATTCCTTTAAATTCTGCTATGGTCTGACATGGTACAGTATTTGACGCCAAAATGGGGAGTTTGTGTTATGCTCCCTGTTTGGCTAATATACTTACCATGTCAGACTCTAATGCCCTCCCTACCTTCCCCTCTAGCGCCAAGGTTCTCGGGGTTACCTTGCACACAGGCCTCGCTGAATGAGGTATAGGAAGCTGACACCGGCTTCTTCCAGGGGCGGAAGTGGGGTGGGAGTCACGTGACTGTCTTATGACTGCAATGGCCACAAAAAATTTCGGCCTGACAGAGCTGGCTAACTGCCGTTGAATGCTATGGTCTGACATGGTAAGTATATTAGCTAAACAGGGAGTATAACACAAACTCCCCATATAAGTCGGGCCAGGTGAAGTCACACGACAGATAGCAAACAGTGGTGGGGGTCAGTTTGGAATGAAATGAGTTTTCTGCACCTGCCTGAAGCAAACCCATTAAAGTTTGAGATATTTCACCTTTTTTTTTCACTATGACTTTTTTCACTACGAACTTTGCTAACAACTTGTCTGTAAAAGTCTCACATTGACTGGACATCAGTTTCATCATCGTCATCAACAGCAGTCTTGTCAACCCTGATTTAAGTATTAAAGACAATATACCTTTTCCACCATGTTATGGAACTAAAAATTTAGACAAACTCCTGCTGGGATAAGATAAGATAAGATAATGTTGCTTATAGCCCAGCCGACCGCAAAGGGCCACATCAGGGCTCTCCTGCTGAGTCTGGTGTGCTTGCTGTGATGATGGTGATAATACCAATGGAAGAAAAGGCAGCAGGTGGCTGTTTTTGTTAAAATGGGTAGTCACTACGCTTTCATTTCTGATGCTTTCTTAATATCCAGGAGAGGAGAGGGGTCAGCATTTACTTTCATTTATATTATTGACATAAGATAAGGAACAGTTCTGATCATACTAAAACTCACATACATTCGGAGCATTATTTCTTTCTTTGTTTTTGTGCTTTTCTTGCTTCTTGTAATGATTTGTCCCCCTAATCCAACTTCTTCTGTCATGTAGATGCCTTAGTTGCCATGGAGAAAGCAATGAAGCGTGACAAGATTGACGTCAATGACCGTCAGCTGGCATGTGCTCACATCAACTCGGTGGAGGGGCAGGAGTACCTGAAGGGCATGGCGTCGGCTGCTAACTATGCCTGGGTTAACCGCTCCTCCATGACCTTCCTAGCCCGTCAGGTGAGGCAGCCATGTGCAGAGGAACACTGTTCCAGTGTGCACCTCAACATCAGGAAGTGGGAATTCTTCCAGTGTTTAACCAGTTGTTGTTGTTTTTTACTCTCAGGCAAAAAAAAAAAAAAACCCTTCTCCAACAACAAAAATTGTGATGGAAAACAGGTGGAAATGTGAATCGGTCATATATTTGGTTCTTTTCCGGTTGACCACAATGAAGAAACATTTTTTTCATGAAATGGCAGCTTGTCAAACCAATGTTCAACAATGTTATCCATTTTATGATGATGGTATCGGAAGTAGATGGAACTGAGATGATGTCAAGTTTGTAATGTCCAAGGGTAAGACCATGCACCTATACTGAGGTCTCTTGAGTCCAAGAAGTATCTTGAGGAAGGCAGAAGTAAAAAAATATCTTTTTTTAAAATCAAATCTGCAAAATCTGTTTCTGTTGGTATGTGCGAGTCTCTTATTATGTAAACTGTTTGTTCAGAATGACTCACATTGGCAATGAAGAAAAGAACTCTTAATTTATTTCCAAAAATCCTGGGCGAGCATGCCCTCAGAACCACCTAGATTGTTTTTCATATCCACCAATGCTCACATCAGAGCTGCATTTCACAGGGCAGTGGGAATACACTTGGAATGCCTGTCTTCTCCACAGCGTTCTAAATGTGGAAAGGGCGTTAAAACCCTGGACCTCCATCTCTAGGCAAATGCACGACTATGCACAGCTGGCATCCCATGGTGGACCATGAGGGACTAAACACCTCTACCCTGTTGTGCACAATGAGGTGAGATGTGTGGAGGTCCTGGCCTCAACTCAGGTCATAAGGATGATGGCCCAGCTGACCACAGAGACCATATCAGGCCTGCTATCCTGTTAAAACAGCACAGCATGTATATTTTCAAATCCTGAAACTTGACAAAGACATGCTTTGAATTACTGAATTTCAAAGGCCGGTGTAGAACCAACATCTGTGGCAGCATACCTTTAACCTGCATTCACAAGATAATCATGTCAGTGAATGTATCTGGTTATTTCCTTAATTGAGGGGGAAGGTTTTTGGATGCCTTTAAGCCAGGACTAGATTTAGTGTGGACATGGTGGTGTTCTCAGTTTGTCTCAAAATCAGTGCTCGTGCATTTAATTGGCTGCATGTGGTTGTAGAAATAAGACTTGTCACTATACAGGTAGGATACCGAGTCAAACTGCTTTGTGTATTGTACCACTTTGCATTTTTTTTGTGAGACCTTCAGTCTCGGGCCATAACTCCACCATAACCCCCCCAGGTGCAAAAGAGTAACATGGCATCATACCAAATGACCTCACTGCTAATTGTCCATTCATCTGTTGCACAGACAACAGACCAGACTCTGTGGAGTGGACACACCTCAGTGCTTTGCCTTGACCTCCATGGTTTTCCTGGCATCTTGTGTTCAGGTTGTGTTTTTGCACTGTGCAAGGGAAGGGAGGGGATGGGGGGTCAGGTGAGTGGGGGAGTAGATTTTGGTAAAACTCTCATTTCATGAAAACAAACTTGTCATGTTCCTCAGTTGCAAAACAACTTCTGTATTCATCTTTTGTATTTTATGCCTACTCTGGCCAAAAGCAAACAAAAAAATGTGAAAATAGACTGTGTGATTATACAGATATGCAGCTCCTCTTGGCACTTTTCCTATACTTGGATCTTTGATATTAATCCTTTGCATTTCAACAGGCATTTGCCAAGATGTTCAAAAGCACACCCGACGACCTTGACATGCATGTGATCTACGATGTGTCCCACAACATTGCCAAGGTGGAGGAACACTTTGTTGATGGCCGACAGAAGACGCTGCTGGTTCACCGCAAAGGATCGACACGTGCTTTCCCTCCTCACCACCCCCTCATCCCTGTGGACTATCAGGTCAGTGGCTGTTGTTCGACTCAAATACTGAAACCAAGTTGCCATATCTCCCGTGTCTTTCAAGAATTCAACATGATCCTGGATTTGATGAAAAAAATCCTGAATTTCAATAGATCTTGTCACAAAACTGGATTTCTGGAGTCTTTTTACTCCAGGTTGTCAGTTTTGTGTCAGTGTTTGTGTTGTTTATGTTTTGGGAAAGGACGGTGTAAAATGATGCACTGTCAACTTCAGTGGACTGGGAAATACTTTTTTGTTGATAGTTTCAAGAAGCTAAGACTTTTTGTCTCTTCCAATCTTTCATTCCAAAAGATTAGCAGCTCCCCTTGCATTTGACCAAGATTTTTATCATCCATAAAGATATCTTGTTTCCATATTCAGTGCTGTGATAAACAAACTTCTTTCTGCTGTCACACTTAAATTAAATTAGAAACAAATTCTACTAGCAAAGTCTACAATTTGCTTGATTGTACAATGAATCATTTTGGGTTACAAAAAGTTTGTGCTTGCATCATTTGAAATTGTCAAAAAATGATTTAGTCTGTTCAGACATGAATGCATGAACTCAATGCATTTGTAACATGGATTTTTAACATCAAAGTGATATGACATTACAGTAATCTCAGCCTTTTCTCACACTTTCTTCCCACTTCATGTTTTTCTATCTCCATCATTTTGTTTCAATCAGTACCCTGTATCTTTGGTTTAAATCTTTAAAAAATCAAGGAATCTTTTTTTGTTTCTCTGAGAATTCTCTTATATAAAAGCTCTGATTTCATACACTTGCATCAGATGTCATCAGTTCAAAGAGGTTACAAGTTGTTAGGCAAAGTTCCCTCCTATGCAGTATCACTGTTCACTTACAGTGAACTATTATGAATCTGTTTCCAGTTTTTCCAACCTCTGTTTTGTTCATAGTGTAATATCTGAAGTGGACTGTTGTTGCAGTTGACAGGCCAGCCTGTACTGATCGGGGGCACCATGGGCACCTGTAGCTACGTTCTTGACCGGCACTGAACAGGGCATGACAGAAACATTTGGAACGACGTGTCATGGAGCTGTAAGTCGTCGCATGACTGCTATGTCTCTCTGACTTCACTCACTTTATTTTCCCCTCTTTTCTTTTTTCTGCTTCAGGTTCCATGGATCATTGCGACACGATACTACTTACTGTGCTGCTTGATCGTATTCAGTCTTTACTGATTTTCTAAATGATGCAGATCCGCTAGGTTGGATTTGTGTCTGTGTGTGAATCTGTGCATGTGTGAGTGTGTGTGTGTTGTGTGTGTGTGTGCAAGTATCTGTGTGTGTGTATGCATGCGCTTACTTATGTATGAAAGTTGTTTGTGTGCTTATCATGATCTGCTGTGCAAAGTTAGAATGTTCAGAGAAGAAAAATATGTGAAGAGTGAATGTTGTGTTAACTAATTTATGAGTATATATTCATGCATAATTGCATATATTCATGCATGCACATTGAGAGCATGCCGACACATGTGCAAGTAAGCATACTCGGGTATGCACATGTATTCATGAATGTACATACACTCATGCCTCTGTGGTCATGTCATGGTAAACTCCACGCATGGCTTTCATCATTTATTGCTGGCCTTTTCCGGAACTTCCTAATCCATGTTTAGAGCTAATGATAATGCAGTAATGACTTACCGGTAAATCTCACCAGAGGAAATGGTATACTGTGCAATTTTCATAGCTCTGAGTGTGTGTGTGTGTGCAGGGAAGAGCCCTGTCACGAGCCAAGTCTCGACGCAACTTGGATTACACAAATGTGTTAGCTGCCCTCGAGGAGAAAGGCATCAGCATCAGAGTGGCCTCCCCTAAGCTTGTCATGGAAGAGGTCAGTACTCTACTTTCAAATGAATAAGTTTTCAATATTTGTCTAGATGGTCTTTTTCCAGAGAGATTATCCCATCATAGAAGCAACTTTTTTCCTCCCCACACTTTCGTTTGGTTTCATTTACTACTCTTCGCTGGCTGCCTTTGGGGGTGCTATTGGATTCTTTTTTGCACCCTTGGTGGTGAGAACACCACAGTATTATGGACTGTGATGTGTCTCTATTTGACGCCAGGAGCGCAGACACAACCAGCCGTGTCTCCCTGATGAGTCCAACCCAGCGGACGAAAGGCCTCGGAGCAGGCAATACAAATATATCTGCCTTCAAAAGGGATTGCAATGGTTCCCTTATGCAGCTAGTGAAGAGTTTCCATATTTGTAACATATTTTCTTAATTTCATGTTCCCATTTTCTCCATCTTCAAATTCCACCCCCTCCCCCTCCTTAAGTCCAAATCTTTGCCAAGTCATTACTATGAAGATAGTTCAGTTGTTGGCCTGCGCTTGTTTTTTCCCCCACTATTAGATTGTTCGTCTATGTATTTGTCTGACTTTATTCAAGTTTAAAAGGCTGTGCCACTCTTGAATAAAAGTTACTCTGTGTTGGGTTTTCTTATGGGAGCAAAAAATACCCAACTTGTTTACTGTCCATCATAGAAGGAAAAGGGTAAAAAAAAATGAGAGATGTGGGTAAGTGAAGGACCAGACATTATAATCCCAAGGACTGCCTGAATCTGCTGTCAACAGAAATCAAAACCTCAAGGTTTGCCTAAAATCTGCAGTCAAAGCAGGCACACTAGAACATCAAGATGTGTCAGGAATCTGTAATTAAAAAAAAAGACATATCAAAATACCAAAGCCCATTGAAATTTGCAGTCAAAGCAGAAGATGGGAGAACCGTATTTTCCAAAGAAGAATGGACAGTTGCACAAGATAGACCATATTTTTAAAAGTTCTCAATCATTGCAATCTTTTATCACCAGCGGCCAGAGATAAACCACCTGATCTGCCTGCTGACTCATTAATTTTGCGCTTATGGTGTCCTAGTTGAAAAGTGGCCATTATCAGATGCCCATGAGTTCCTACAAACTGGTCTAGCACCCACGGCCTGCTGAGGTCAAGGGTGATCATGGATGATGTATCCAAATTGTCCTGGCTGGCTGGCTGGAGCAACATGGCTTGTAACTGTGCAAACAGATGCAGGAATGGTTGTGTTTATCTGAAAGGCTGAACCAGTAAGGAGTGTTTGATCTGTTGGGAGTTGTTGCGCTCCTTTCTGCATGCGCACATGGCTTCTGCTGCACTCAGCAGCTTCTCTTCCCCTGCCTTGCAATTTGGTCAGAGGATCTCTCTCTCCACCTCCAGTGGTCTGTGGCAAGACAATTCCAAGATACGACATCTGTACCAAGAGCTTTCAAGTCATACGCAGCTCTGTATACAGCCGAGGGCAACCAGTGGATCTCCTCCCACGTGCCAGCTCACTGTAGAGAATGGTCTTTTGGGATGTGGCCATCCTGCAGATGATGAAGGTGCTGCAACCAACAGTCTGCCATGCCTGAGCAGGGTGTTCATGCTGGGGAAACCTGCGCCAGGTAGAACCTGGCAGCAAGCACTCTTGCCGTGATATGCCCATAATACAACCAGTGCTTTTCATGTTGATGTTGAGTCTTCTGTCTTGCATATGCTGGAAAAGCATCCAGTATCAAATGCTGTTCAGTCTGCATGCAGGCTTGGTATTCTCAGGAAGTCCCTGGACAGAATAGCACAGGTGTGTGCATCATCCTTAGAAAGGCAGTATTACCAGATGTAGGAACTGGCAGACGCACTTCTCAAGTCCACATCTGTGACTTAAGTTCTGAAATGTTTCCTGTGGTTCTAAATCTGTGTTAGTTTTTCTTACCATTCCCTGTGATTAGCAGCTATTTTCATTTTGAAAAGAAAGTTTCCACTGAAATATATTTCTGGAAATAGTTACCTATCCAAACAAATGCCTGTTTCCTATTTGAACAATGCGCTTGACTGCTAAGAAGCAACAAGGAAAAAAAAGAAAGTTTAAAAAAAAAGAAGAAAAAAAAGGAAGAGAGCTAAATCCTTAACCTCAGTGTTTCCTTTATCACTCTGGCTGATCTCCCCAGACTCTGTGTCACTTCATCTGAGTGAATTTCATTTCATTCCTTTCCTCTAAAAGCACTTGGTGGATTTGGACAAGCGTTGGGAGGGCTGTAGATCACATACAGTTTCTCGACATTTCTATTTATGGAGTAGCCCCCCCTTAAATGGCAAATAAGTTTCAGAATCATCAGGTCATGAACGATGGGGGTTTTTTGTTTGTTTTTTTTCATGGCAATTTTTTTTTCCAAAATGTGTATTCAAATATTTGATTCATTAGTAAATCAAGGGAGAAAAAATTTGAAAGACATACATTAGGTATGGTGTTTGTATGCTGTATGTCACTGTGTATTGGTAAAGCAGATGAAAGATGCACATGTTATTGCATTTTATTGTTGTTAATTTTGTTGTTGCAGTTGCACCTGGTTGTGTAATAGTTATGTACAGCATGTTAATTTTTGTTGAGTCTTGTTAAGAACTATGCTAATTTGACTAATTCATTAACATAATCTTTGGTAATAATCAGTTTCTGTCACTATGTCAGGCTCCCGAGTCATACAAGAATGTGACGGATGTGGTCGATACATGTAAGTTGTGATTTTCTTTTTCACTCTTTCCTCTGCGACTCCCTACATCTACCCTCTCTCTTCCTATCTGTCATTACCTTTTCTAGTCTTTCCAAGTTTATTAGTAAACATTACAGTCTGAAAATATGATTTTAGATTATTTGGTTACTGTGGCTGAAAATCAAATACATTTATGTACAAGAGACAGATAACTACTTTTCCCTTATCTGAATGTTTACGCTTGGCTCTATAGTTAATAATAATAATAATTATAATAATATTGTAGCATTCACAAAGCGCCTTGCCAAAGGTTATTTTTATGGCCCACTCAGCTTCTCATCAAAAAAAAAAACTTCTTATAATTTTGCTTCCAAATCATAGCATGCAGCTGTTTAGCTTTTCTCTGCTTTTAATATGTTCTCTTCTGCTTTTACTGGAAGCTAATGAAATATCTGTAAGCATTACATAGGTTAAAAAGAAAGATTTTTTATTCAAACTACAGAATTCCTTCAATTTAATTTTACCTGTAATTAAGAAAGAAATTCTGTAACATTAGCTCCCAACGTTTTTTTTTGCGTGTGTGTTGGGAGGGGGGAGGGGGGGGGGGGGGGTTGGTTTTGTTTTTTTCTTGTTTTATTTTGTTTTGCTTCAACGGCTGAAAAATTTCATATACAAAACGTGTCAACTGATGTTGCAGGCCATGCCGCTGGCATCAGCAAAAAGTGTGTCAAACTACGCCCCATCGCCGTCATCAAAGGGTGAGGTTGTGTTGTTCAGCAAAATTGGCTTTCCCTTTGGCGCTACTTCAGGAAATGAACCGAAAAACTCCCGAGTTAACTTCTCATGGGGACTCCTTGCTGTACCATCTTCACTGTCCTGGTCTTTCACAGCTCATGCAGTTTGTCACTCAGGCCCTGAAATGCTTTCGTGGACAGGTTACTGTGGAACCTGAGATCACTCTTCATTTTTGACCTTTATTTCAGTGGTTTTCTGTAAATAAAATGTCAGGACAGGGTATGTCTCCTGATGACTGTAAGTCTGGGTTTTTTTTGTTTTGTTTTTTTAAGCCTTCCAGTAAAAAGAAATGTGAGTTTGCATGACATTGAGAAGAAGAATGAGTTTGTCAGCTCTGTGAATGTTTTCTGTCAATCACTGATCTTCCAGTTGTTTTTTTGTTTTTGCTTTTTCCCCCTTCGCAAGCTATGCTTGTTCTGTTTTTATTTTTGCTTTTGTTCCCAGTTTTATGTACATGCATACAAAGAGAGAAAGAACAAGAGACCAGATGTAAATGAGGCCAGAAACAATAGCACAAAACATTATTTTTGGTTCAAAAGAATGATTGAAGTACATGACTTCAAGTAAAAATGCCCAATGTTTCTGTTAAACAGATAAACGGAAGGCCAGTCCCTTAATTCAAAAGTAAACGGTCAAAGCATTTATGAGTGTACGACTTCTATGCATATCATTGCTTATTTGTACTGCTGTTTTAAGAGTTAAGGGTGCTATTTCACAATAATAAACTTTTTGTTCAGGTTGTATTGCAACTCCACGTCATACCACAGCTTGATCCTCTCTTTGCAGTTTTGTCCAATGTAATCGTTTCTGCACGTATGTAAAAGTAATTTCATCAGTCCTAAAATAGATGTGTACTTTTTTCGTCATGAATCTCTTTGAAGTTTGTTTTTTTTTTTTTTTTCAAGGAAATTGATTCAGATGATTAAATACATCGAACAGCATGTCTGAAGAGATCTGAAATCTTTGAAATATGTTGTTACATCTGCGTACAGTAAGAACTACACATGGTTGAGTGCCATTACATTGCAGTGTTGGTGGTAAGAAGTACTGAGATGGTTCTTCCTTGTAAAAGACAAGTAAGTTCATATTGCCACTGAGCACTGACCACAAAACTGTAGGACTCAGTGTGCAATTACATGAAGTTTTTCATTTGATGGCAAGATAAAATAAAGCAACTACACGGACGTGACATAAAGAGATAAGAGGACAATGCAAATTCCCAGTTTCAGTTTCCTCTTCTTCAATTCTCACTGAATTTTCAAATATTGCAAACATATCTTCATCATATCATGGGGTGACATCTCTTCTGTTAATGGTACATTCAGCAAGACTTCTTTGGAACATGAGAATTGAATTGAAATAGATTAATGACTTCTAAGAAACATGTTGGACAGCATTCAAGTTTACTTGGATGTTCATCCTCTTTTATACACTCATATTCTTGTCAACAATTTTCCTCATAGAGTCAAAATTGCTGGATGATTTTTCAGTTAGAATAAAGTTTTTCATTTATTGTCACCATGTCCAAATCCTTGGATTGCAGTGAACATGAATGACAGTTTCCTATTCTATTCTCCACAGATGTTTTGTCTGAAAACTTTTAAACAGTAGATGTGTATATCTTTTTTTCTGAGAGAGAGAGACAGACACAGAGAGAGAGAATGTTTGTGTGTGTGTGCATTTGATCTTTCATTGTTACTGCACTGTATGTTACATACACTTCTTTTACTGATAGTTTGCTCAAACCAGCGTTGGTTTGGTGTAACGCACTAATTGCTGTAACTTGTTCCTGAACAGTGTATCAGAAAGTCACAGACACAAGGTTAGATCTGTCTGAACAGCTTTTGTGACTAATGCACCCTGTGCCATGACTGTTCTTTTTGCACAGGAGAGGGGACTTTAGGGAAAATACCAAAAAAAATCCTGTCTTTATACTGACAGAATATACATATTCATACATCTCAATGATTAAGCCAAAATCAGCGGCTGTGTTACTCTGTTGCAAATGACACAAGCCCATGAATTTGCACAAGTTTGAAAATGGACTGAATTTTACTTAATGCTTGAATTGGAAAGTAGGGCTGTGAACAACTGATGTTAAATCTGGGACTTTTTTCCTATTCTTTTTTTTTTTATTTTCACTGCGCTCCACCCCTCCCTTTCCCTCTTAGGTTTCTTTTTCTTTGCTTTTTTTCTTTTCTTTTTGTTTCTCTTCATTTTACCCTGGTCTTACGTTCTAAGCTTTTGCTGGTGCTTGAGATGAGCAGAAGTCTGGCTTGATTCACTCTCCTTGGATAAAATGGGGATACGGAAGACTGATATTTGGTTGTTGCCAGCTCACACTTAGGTCGGTATCAATCTCCTGATCAAGAAGGAAGAACAAAAAGGCTGGAGAGTTTTGAAAGAGAAATCTACAAAAGCAAAAGCTCAGTATGTTGTCTGTGTGCTCAACGCATGTAGAAGTTTGACTTAAGTGTTAGTGGTTGTGAAATTATTGTAAATTTGACATTGTAGACTGGTGGTGTCACAGTCTGAATTCATGAGAGTAAATTGTGTCATAATTCTTTTCTGTAATTATAATTTCAGATGTGATCAGCCCAGTCGCATGCCAATCATTTCAGCATATTGTGGTCTCCAGTTGAAATGTTCAGGATTTTTTTTTCTTTGAATAGTTACAAAATATACTTGATGAACATGGTATCAAGAACTGTGTGTTGTTATAGTATGACTGCCTGGAGTACTGAGGGCTATGTGGAATTAGTCCATATGATAAGAATGGTCATGTCCATATTTCTCCATGTTTGCTTCCACTTCCAACCACAAGTGAAGGCAAGGGCATTTTCCATTAAAATGACACCAAACGATTTTTCTGTAAAATCGGAAATGAAATGAGGCAGGGAACAGTAAACGATAAACAGTTTACTGTTCCCTGCCTCATTTCATTTCCGATTTTGTTTTGATTAAATTGAGGTTATTTGTATTTGTTTCTGTCCGTCTCTGTGTTTGTCTTTTGATCTCCCTTGCATCTTTGGGTGGATCCTCAAGCATAGGCTCAAAGATTGTCCCCTACATTTTATACTGTTTGGGTAATGTCTTTAGTTTTTCAGCAACTTTTTTCCTCCCCACACTTTCGTTTGGTTTCATTTACTACTCTTCGCTGGCTGCTTTGGGGTGCTATTGGATTCTTTTTTGCACCCTTGGCGGTGAGAACACCACAGTATTACGGACTGTGGTGTGTCTCTATTTGATGTCAGGAGCGCAGACACAACCAGCCGTGTCTCCCTGATGAGTTCCGACCCAGCAGACGAAAGGCCTCGGAGCAGGCAATACAAATATATCTGCCTTCAAAAGGGATTGCGATGGTTCCCTTATGCAGCTAGTGAAGAGTTTTCATATCTGTAACATATTTTCTTAATTTCATGTTCCCAGTTTCTCCCCCCCCCTTTTAAGTCCAAATCTTTGCCAAGTCATTACTATGAAGACAGTTCAGTTGTTGGCCTGCGCTTGTTTTTTTCCCCCACTATTAGATTGTTCGTCTATGTATTTGTCCGACCTTATTCAAGTTTAAAAGGCTGTGCCAGTCTTGAATAAAAGTTACTCTGTGTTAGGTTTTCTTATGGGAATAAAAAAAATACCCCACTTGTTTACTGTTTTTCTGTAAAAGACTCAACGCCAACAGATACTGTTTACTTAATTATGAAGCTTTTTAAAGTACTCTCTTCCTGCTGCCTCAAACTTCTTCTTCCGCTCTGTTTGACTGCAGAAATGCTGATTTGCAACCTTCTTCAGGCACATGCATAATACACTGAAAAACAGCAGTTCCAGGGGCTGTCCATCCCTTGGAAATGAAATTTCTCCCAGTGAGGCATTTCTTCAAGTGTGGTAAAAGGTAGAAATCAGAGGATCAAATGAATCCGGAAGATGTGGCTAAGTTTCAGAGTTCTTGGTCTCAAGACATTCTCAGATGACCCATGACTTGTGAGCAGGTGACCCTTGACTTGTAAGCAGGTGACCCATGACTTGTGAGCAGGTGACCCATGACTTGTGAGCAAGTGAGTTGTCATGCAAAATCTTAATTCCTTTCAACCTCTTGTTGGGTTACCTGTGAGTTCAGAAATCCATTCAGAACTTGCCAGGGAGTGTTGCTCCTGTTTTTTTACATGGTTGTTACACAACACAGCATCATTTGTGTTGAAAATGATGTTGTAGAGAACCTTCCATTATGACCTGCAAAGCTGTGCAATTTGAGAAGGCGTCCTACCTGGGCTTTGTTTTGTGACTTCTGTTTTCGTTTATCCAGGTTTCCTTACCTGTCCCGATGTGGTCAAACTTCTCGTAGACATCTAACACAGCCCTGCAGCAACATACCCTCTACCTCTTATTTTCAAAACTCAAATCGTGAGGGATCCATCTTAATGCAACTTTTCTGTAGCCAAACTGCTTTCTCCAGATCTTGACCTATCTCTTGGAGCCTTATTCTTGGGTCCATTTCCACTAATTTCTCGTGTTTTTTTTTTTCTCTTCATTTTGCCTGCCTGAAAAAGGTTGCTTTGAAGGTGCAGGTGTTTGGTATAATGCCCTTGCCTCAACAAGTATCTCAGACAAATCAAGTATCTCGGATGCAATTTGCTAAGAGCAACCCAAACTTTTACATGCCAGCAGTTGTCACTTGTTGAAAAAGCAACATTTTCTGTCTTTTTTTTTCTTTCCTAAAGACCGGTGCTGTCCTAGAAAATGTCAGCACGGAAAGATGTATGAAATTACAACATCCAAAATTTGACCATTGAGGTTTTCTGCGAGGTGGTCCGTCTTTCCTAAAAGATCCTCTTCAAGCCCTACAGACGAGGTCTCAGTTCACTGCAAACTACCGTCATCAGCTCCAGTCTAAAAAAAAAAAAAAAAATGGAAAGAGTAAAATATATTTTAATGCAGTATTCTCATCAATGATGTTGAATTTTTTAAGGAGTGCACTCTTGTGTTTCCCTCTTCCTCTCCCGCTGTTGTACACACATGAATGCACACACAAACACATTTGTGTACGCCTGTGTGTGCGCGCGACACACACACACACACACACACACACACACACACACACACACACACACACACACACAGCTCTCCTCAGCCACATACCTTGTGCATCCGTTCCTCCAACTGTACTTAGTAGCAGAACCTGTAACATGACAAAACATGATACAAAACCGAAACATCTGTGATATTTCTTCCCCCAGTCAGTGTTTGCAAGTATTTCTAGGTACTGCTTGAATGTAGAAGAACCATAGCACATTCAGAACATGAAAAAGAAGTGAAATCTTTTCTCTCTCTCCCTCTCACAGACACACACACACACACACACACACACACACACACACACACACACAAATGTTCATGCACGCGCATGCATGCGTGCACACACTCACTCACACACACAAATACATGCATGCGTGTACACGCATGCACCCTGATAATACACTTGTAGTTTAAACTTTACAATCATGAAAAGTGTTGTTCAAACAACACTATGTCCCACCCTTAATGTGGAAGATTCATCCAATGCCATCGATTCCAACACTACTGACACCTTACCAAGGCTTACCAACATCTCGTCCACTGGAAGCTATCCGTGCATGCTAGCGACAACCCACTCTGCAGCTGAATCAGGTTAAAAGTGTTCAGTATGCAGGACACTGCCAACTAAATGTTTGGTCCAGAGGTAACACACTTGTCTAGGAGGGGACTGCCTGGAAAGCAAGAGATCTTGAGTTTCGATCCTAATAGCCAATCTTCAGTGAAGTCATTTCAACAGATATCTCTACAAAAGCACAAATCATCATCTTCATGCAAGAATATGTTTCAAACCAAGGTTATTACGGTGAAACAGTTGGAAGCTGTTGTCAAGGAAACTCCAAAGAAACACTTCCTCACTGTCTTGGAAAACTAGAATGTGACAAGCCCAGCTGTGTGTCTGATCAGAGGTGAGGACATTGGACAGAGGTGGTTAATTAAAAGAAAACGGAGGCTTCTAGAGCTGAACCACAGCTACAAACTCAACCTGGCCAACATATTGGTCCCACACAAAAATATCCTGAAGAAATACCTATCAAATCAATTTAATTCTCACTCCTCAAATCTTCAAGTCCATCCCTGACATCGCCCAAACCAGAAACTTCCCTGACTGCAGTGATCAGGACTTGGTACTGATGATAATAAGAAGCAAGGTGATGAAGGACCTAAAGAAAAAAATCAACTATTAACATGGAAATGCTGAAAGATCCTGCAAATGCCGCAGCCATTGATGCCAATATAGGTGACTGACTTGCTGCGGTCAGCATGCTAGAGGACAAGCCAACCATTTAACATCAAAGACAAACTTCATGTGGTAACGGTTTCAGTTTGATCAAAGCCCAGCTGACCACATGCTCACACATACACACACACTTGCATACAAGGTTTCAAAGCTGCGTGAGGCACCAAAACTAATCCTGCAGTTCAAAAGAACATACTACAGGTCGCTGACAGCCTTCTGGATCTATGTAACGCAAGTTAACTCTAAAAACTGTCATTCAGCTGGTCACTCCCTTGATCCTCAGTTGTCTTGACAACTGTGATTCACTTCTTGCTGGTTTGTCTACAGATGCTTTCAAAACAGTACTACACACCTAATTTTCAAGGTCAAAAAAAAAAGGGGGGGAGCTATCACTCCTTACAATGAAATCCACAGGCAACCAGCTTCCGATTGAAACTCAGATTGCTGTACTAGCATGCCATTATTTTCAAGGATGAAACTCAGATTGCTGTACTAGCATGCCATTATTTTCAAGGATCTTTATCATCCTGAAAACAAGGATCTTCATCATCCTTTCTTCTCTCCTTCAGTTCTATCATCCATCTTGCATTCTCAAATACAGTGCTGGAAAACTACTGTGTATATCCTCACAATTTAATCTTCAAATCACGTGGCCCAAATCATTCCACTAGTAAGTTTCTTTCAGCTGGAACTCCATGTATAATTTGATGTTTTGTCATTAAAAATGTGCTGACGTCATACAGCAATGTACAGCAGTCAATAGTTTTTATTCATGTATATGTATAAATGTTTGTCTGTTAGAAGGATTTTTTTTTCTCTTTCGTTTCTTACATTTCTAATTCCCTTGCAAAGGTTTTCTTTCATCGCGTCTGGTTACAATTATTGGTGTTCACCTTAATACACCCCAAATACAGCATCCGTACATATCTACACAATAAAAAAAACAAAGTGAGTGGCCGTGAACACTTACAGGAGAAAAATTAAGGAAACAGCGAGTACGAATGTCCTCTTTGACCTCTCAGCAGCAAACTGGTGCCTGATCCAGTTCAGGGGAGGTAAAGGCAGTGGAAAGACAAGGTTAGGGTTTGTCTTCTACAATGCCATGCCCTGAACATGGTGAGCCTTTTAACAAGCCAAAATGGAAATAAGCACACAAATCAAACTTCAAAAAAAAAAAGTGTATCTAATAAGCAATACGAAACAGACAAGCAAATGTTGAACAAACAGGCGTTCTTCAGAGATCACAAATAACGGACATCAAAATGCACATAAATTCCCAAAATGGCTGGCAGCAGGAGAATGGCACAAAGACTTATCTCTGCAATGTGCTTTCGCTATACACAAAGACAATCCTGCAACATGATCTCACTACAAAGGCATCTCTGCAATATTATCTCACTATACACAAAGTCATCTCTGCAACATGATCTCACTACAAACAAAAAGACATCTCTGCAACATGATCTCACTACACACAAAGACATCTCTGCAACATGATCTCACTACACATAAAGACACCTCTGCAACATGATCTCGCTACACACAAAGACAATCCTGCAACATGATCTCACTACAAAGGCATCTCTGCAATATTATCTCACTATACACAAAGTCGTCTCTGCAACATGATCTCACTACAAACAAAAAGACATCTAGAGCTGCAACATGATCTCACTACACATAAAAATATTCCTGCAACGTGATCTCACTACACATAAAGACATCTCTGCAACATGATCTCACTACACACAAGACATCTCTGCAACATGATCTCACTACATATAAAGACATCTCTGCAACATGATCTCACTACACACAAAGACATCTCTGCAACATGATCTCACTATACACAAAGACACCTCTGCAACATGATCTCACTACACACAAAGACATCTCTGCAACATGATCTCATACATAAAAACAAATCTACACCATGTGATCTCATTGCACACAATGACAAATGTACACAGTATGAACTCATTGTACACGAAGACAAATTTAAACAGTATGGTCTTATTGTACCTAATGAATCTACACCATGTGATCTCACTGTATACAAAGATATCTGCACAGTGTGATCTCATTGTACACAAAGACAAATCTGCATGATGTGATATTGTACACAATGACAAATCTACACAGCTTATACATGTATACAACATGATCTCACCACACACAAATATAAATCTCATTATGATCTCATTATATACAAAGACTGTGATTGTCACCATACACAAAGGCCAGTCCATACAATCTGATGTCACCATATGCAAAGAAAATTCCACAATGTAATATCTCTGTGCACAATCTATACAGTGTGATCTCACCACACATAGACAGACTACACAATGTGATGTCTTATACACAAAGGTAAATAACATATTTGAAAATTTGATTAGAGTTTTCCAATATAAGTTTCATCATAAAGGCTCAGAATCTTGGAAAGTAAGCACAAAATGTCACTGAATGCTTAACCATGCAATCTTGATAAAAGGTCAAGGTAAAAATGATTAAAAGACAACAAGAAAAGAATCATTATATTAAATTCTGAAAAGAAGCCACTCAAAGCTTTTTTCCTAATCTACAGAAAAGGTAAGCAGTGCTGGTTAATTTTTGCTTTATTAGTTCCGAATCACTACTTTCTTTTATGCAGACGGTTTCTCAATAATGATAGTAGTTGTTCTTTTTGTCCATATTTGTCCCCTCATCACCTTCATCTCCTCCCTCACCCCTCCTCTATCCTTTTTTCCATATAAGAAAAACTTGCTGGAGAAGGGTACAGCTGGAAATCTTTCAACGCTCAACGAATGAGGATTTTAAATTGAAACTCTAGACAGCCAGCCTCCACTGACTGCATGACATATGGGCCTATCTGCATTTCATTGATTCTAGCTCCAGTAATTCCAGTCCTAGTCACTGATAATGACATACAATAAGCTTTACTGACTCTGCGATGAGATCACAAAGAATGAAGATATCAAAATCATCTAAATGATCCTCCAGTCATGTCGTATACTAAGTCGTAGCATCCATAGAACAATTTTTCCAGTCGTATCTCCATCAACCCTTTGAATGTTTGTGATGCGAAGATTTCCATTCGTATCTAACCCCGCCCACCCCCTGTCGTACAAACTTTTCCCGTCAAATATCAAGGTCAGTCTGGTTACATGACCATGACATGGGAACACAACATGCCATGCCATCATACATTTCAATAAATCGGTTTCGACGTTCTAACGGACAGAACTTCATCTACTGGAGAATTTACAAATGGATGTCTTTCCTTTCTGACATTGTCACACTGAAATAATGAAGAAACATATCTGTTACTGCATTCTGATACTCTAAATTACTTAATATCTGAAGCAGGTTTTCGACTTGATTTTTTTTTCACTCAATTCACTGCAATAGATTTTTTTTTAACAAACAGAGAAAAAAAAGGTTACCTTTTTCATTCTGTCTTGAAAGTCCGTGGCTCATCCTGGTAACTTTCGCTTTTGTTCAACACTCCCTACCCCCATCACACTCTTCCCCGACTCAATCGCACGACAGCTTACAAAATTCAGATTCACGAAGTCTGGTTACGTGTAGGCCTAAAATAATTAATATTCGTGAATGAGAGGGGTGAAAACTGCTGTCGTCTGCCAAGAAGGCACAGGGGCAGTATCTCAAATTTTTTGTTGTTGTTTGTTTGTTTCGTTTTCGTTTGTTTGTTTGATTATTGAAGAAGAGAGAGAGAGAGAGAGAGAGAGAGAGAGAGAGAGAGAATATTTACGATCACAAACATTGAAGAACAATCGATAAACATATATAAGAAGGGATAGAATAAAGAAGTTGAACAGGATGCTGATGAAATCAAATAAAACTTCAAGGAAAGTTGCTCTTTTTTTTCAGAAAGTGTGTAGGCTCCATAATTGACTGCTGTACTATGCAGGACTGATGACATATTGTACGTGTATTGTGTGTAGATTACAATTGTTGAATGATTTTTTTTTCTTTACGAAATATCGTAAAAAAAATCAATTAAACTGATTTTGAGAATTGGAGTAACTTGTTCAACAATTCGAATAAACACTTGGACATGTTACAATTACCGGTTCAACGTAATTCACTGCATAAATTATCTGGTTTTCTTCGCTCATATAGCCGAACTAAGTCTTCTCTTTTTCTTTTTTTTTCCCAGCGTGATCAAGCTAACCGTGTTGCTTTGATGTTCTCACGGTAGCTGTTACGTGTCAGGCACATACGAATTAAGTATGTAAATGTGTGTGTGTGTGTGTGTGTGTGTGTGTGTGTGTGTGTGTGTGTGTGTGTGTGTGTAGGGGCGGGAACAGAAGAAACATATATGAAAGATATCATTAATGTTATAGAGTTTAATTTACAAAGAGTGTCCCCTCACCCTTCTCTTCCGTCCACCCAGCCCACCTCACCCATTTCTCTTCTTCTTCTTCCTCTTCTTCTTCTTCCCCAAACAAGTTTGTGTGATGTAGCAGTGTGCTGGACTTGCACAGCTATTGCCACTCCACAACAAGGAGAATCGGTTGGCTGCAGAGATGTATAGGGGCAGCATTGTATATGTTTAAGAACACCCTGTTTACAAAGACCGGATGGCAGTTTTGCATCAACGACCTGTTTACATGAGAAGATAACAATTCTGCATGAACGATTATAAGGACGAATAGCAGTTTTCCATCAATGCCCTGATCACAAGACTGGACGACAAATTTGTTTTAATGCACTGTCTACTAAGGTGAACAACGATTTTGTAATAATGCCCTGTCTAAAGACAGAATAGCAATTTTGCATCAATGCCCTGTCTAAAGACTGAATAGCAGTTTTGCAACAATGCCCTGTCTAAAGACAGAATAGCAATTTTCCATCAATGCTCTTAATAAGACTGAACAGTAATTTTGTATCAATGATTTGTTTACAACACTGAACAGCAATTTTGCATCAATGATCTGTTTACAAGACAGTGAAATAGCAATTTTGTATCAACGAGCTATTTACAAGATTGAAAAGTAATTTTGCATCAATGCCCTCATTACAAGAGTAACCAGCAATGTTACATCAATACCCTGTTTACGAGACTGGCCAGCAATTTTGCATCAATAACCTATTCACATGACAGCGGAAACAGCAATTTTGCAGCAACGACCTGTTTACAAGACAGAACAAGATATCTGAAAAACAACTTTGCCCCAAGCCCTGTTTAAAGACTAAACAAGACTACAGTTTTGCATTAACGCACTGTTAACAAGACTGAACAGCTATTTTGTATCAACACACTGTTACGGTTTGCAAGACTGGAAATCAGTTTTTGCATCGCAGAAGTCTGACCTTAACAACCCAGGTGTTAATCAATATGAAACAATCATAACTTAAGAGGAAAGTGGGCCAATGTCCAGGCTCTGGCATTAGTATGACTCCGATCATGTTCTGTATAGGCTGCTAGACGATTTTCAACAGCTATCAAATCAGACACAGAGTCCAAGCTGCCAGCTCAACTGGAGGAGAATTGGTGATAATTTTATGCATTAGACTGGAAAAGATCTTTTTCTTTCCCGGTTACTCTGGGCTGTATGTCAAGAAGTTTCTTTCACCTGTATTGTGAATTGATTTATCGAAACACTCGAGAAAACGTCTGCACAGATGAATTCAGCTAAAAGTAGCTTCATGTTTTAATGAACACCCTTAAGTCACCATCTGTGTATCCTGCACGGCGTAATTAGCAGTTAGCATCTCGAAATACACCTTACCCTTCCATGCCCCCCCCCCCCCCCCCCCGCCCCTCCCTCTTCCCCTACCCATCCCTCTGTCATTGTGTGTGTACATAACAAGGGCAGGCCATAATACTACCTTCACCTCTGAGTATGGACTCTCTGTCTCTTTCTCTGTTTCTGTCTCTGTCTGTCTGTCTGTCTGTGTGTCAGTCTGTCTGTCCCTCTCTCTCTCTCTCTCTCTCTCTCTCTCTCTCTCTCTCTCTGTATGCAACAGGGACAGATTGTTGTGAGATTAGCTTCACCTTGTGATATATTAAAGATCTCTCTCTCTCTCTCTCTCTCTCTCTCTCTCTCTCTCTCTGTCTCGTCTGTCTGTCTGTCTGTCTGTCTGTCTTCTTCTCTCTCTCTCTCTCTCTCTCTCTCTCTCTCTCTCTCTCTCTCTTCTCTCCTCTCTTCGTGTATGAAAGGACGTTTTGTAAGACTAGTTCCATCCATGGGTGTATAGTTCTGTCTGTCTCTGTCTCTGTCTGCCCTCTCTCTCTCTCTCTCTCTCTCTCTCTCTCTCTCTCCTCTCTCTCGATGTGTACGCGACAAGAACAAATTGTAAGACTAGCTTCATCTTGTTTAGTAAAGATCTCTTTCCCTCACCCACTCTGTGTGTGTGTGTGTGTGTGTGTGTGTGTGTGTGTGTGTGTGTGTGTGTGTGTGTGTGTGTGTGTGTGTGTGAAAGGACGGATTGTAAGACTACTTTCAGTCTTGGGAATCAAAGATCTCTCTCTCTCTCTCTCTCTCTCTCTCTCTCTCTCTCTCTCTCTCTCTCTCTCTCTCTCTCTCAGTTCATCCAGATGGCCTCTGAAATCGCCTCTGAAAAGGAGAGAGAGAGAGAGAGAGGAGAGAGAGAGAGAGAGAGAGAGAGAGAGATGTGTGTTTGTGTGTGTACACGTGTCCGAGACCTTCAAATCCTCCCAATCTCTCCACGCTCCAGCGGTAATCCCACAAAAGGATTGGAAGCCAAACCCCCGCAAAACTCTCGGCCTCCAAGTCCTTGACCGGTGAGGCGACAATAATTAGGTTTTAGGTAGTCCGACACTGAGATTTAATCCTCACTTTCTTGGTTGTGTGTCAAGTATTTCACACACGGGTGTTTGTTGGCATACGCATCGCCATAGTATTAAACATTGAGCTGCCCACATAATGGAATTAGGCGTGATTCCACAAGCACGGCTCAGACTGGATTTCTCAGTGCCAGTTACGGCACATGTTCTCAGGCGGCTATATCTGAAACGAATATTATACTTCTTGGGCAGAAATTCAGTTTAGGCCTACAGTTCGTAGCACCGGTATTCTCTTGATCTGAGATGGCTCAAAAACCATTGCGGGAACAAAGGGTGAAAGGGGATTAATGTAATACGGTACGTGGGAAGGAGTTGGGCAGGCGGTAACACATTCGGCATTACATATAACATACTTTCCGTCTTATTCACCCACTGTTTGTCTCCCTTGAGCAAGGATTTTCGAAAGCAAAACCAAGCCTTTCTCTCTTACAGGTTTTGCTTTTTGTCACATTTGTCTTATCAACATAAGACCTTACGGTCGAAACGCGCTGCTTGAGTCTTGTTAGTCGTCCGTTCACTTCGACTGTGGGATGGTAGGCCCTAACACAGTTTTGTTCTGCTAATGTCTCCTCCTTATATTAAAAAAAAAAATAAATAAAAAAAATAGTTTAAGGAAGAGCTTCTTGCAACTGCTGCATGAAGTAAAAGTCATGGCATTTGCACATGTTAATGTGACGACTTTTTGCACAAGGTTCTTAATCCTCACCAGACAAGCTCTAACTTGTTTTACAGACATTCTAATCTGATTTTCTTTCGTTTGCTGCCTAGCTACAGTTTCTATTTTGACAACTTTGATCTAAATTTTGACCCATACTGCACTTGGAGATTTTGAAGTCCATGGAATTTTTTTTTAACCAGAAATGACGTGTTTAGACTAGTCATGTTCCTACAAGCAAAACGTATGCTGTTTGTCTGCAGTAGACATATGACAATGGAAATTGCAGGGGAAATCTTTACCAATCAGAGGGCTTTATCATTTTACTTGGTGGATAGTTTATTGGGAGGAAGGAGGAGGGCGGGCAGGAAGAGGGGGGAGGATAAGAGGCTTATATAAATTTCAAAACAAAATTCTTGCATCCACCCCTTGAAGACGCCATGTTTTGTTTTTGTTTTTCATTTGCAGCGAAGATTAGATGTGTTATAAACATAGAGAAGTTCAATCAAAGTTTGGGTTGTTTAAACTTCCTTTGTCATCAATCTCTTTCCTTTTTTGTATAGATCCGTTGCTGTACGTGTCGATATAAGTCTACATTCGAATTTTCAATTTCTTTTTCACCCATCTCTTTTATTTGTAGACATTATTGCAAGTCGGTGCGTCGTGATTCGCTTAATGCTGTAACTTTTCTGTCTATCAATATTTGAACTGCCACTGACCATAGCTCAAAAATATTGTTTCAAATATTGACATAGAAACAAAACAGAAAACAAAAACAAAAACAAACAAACAAACGAAAAAAAAAAAAAGAAGAACAAAGAGTAAGAAGGAAGAAAAGCGAGCAAGTAAAGCATAGGTCAGAATTACCAAACTAAAAAAGTAGAGGTCAGAATTACTAAACTAAAAAAGTATAGGTCAGAATTACCAAACTAAAAAAAAAAAAAAAAAAAATTAGATTGCCAGTGAAGCAGAATTATATGTAGCATATCATCCAGTCTTGTTTCAGCTCCAGTCCTGCCTCTGTGACGCCATGACAATGATGTAATACCCCGCGGTTATGATGCCTAAGCGAGATGCACAGCACGCGTAAATACAGTCTGTGCACAACGCCTACGCAACATCTTTGAGGGGCGTCTTCTCAGGTAGTGACGTCAGAACTGCTTCGATGACGTCAGACAATCCAAGTAACCTGCAATGCATGGTAAACACTGCACTCTCTCTCTCTCTCTCTCTCTCTCACACACACACACACACACACACACACACACACACAGAGAGAGAGAGAGAGAGAGAGAGAGAGAGAGAGAGTTCGTGGCTGTAATTATCACCTTCCAAACTTCTACAACAAACCACAAGGATATCCCTCGATGTTCAGAGTTCTCCTGAGAATGGAGTGTGTGTGTGTGTGTGTGTGTGTGTGTGTGTGTGTGTGTGGTGTGTGTGTGTGTGTGTGTGTGGGTGTGCGCGCGCGCGCGTGTGAGTGAGTTCCGTTGCTGTCCAAGTTCCTAACAGCGCATGCACATGTATAAACTTTTGAGGCTTGACGCCCTAAACCAGTCTTGCTCAATTATTTGCCAGTCTTGTCAACATTAACAGCAAAGAGTATACGTGTTCTGGAACACTCAAAGCTTCCCCCTCCCGCTTCCTGCACCCCCCCCCCCCCCACCACCACCACCACCACCCCCGCCCTTCCAAGAAGATGACTTTTTCTTTTTGTTCGATCGACATTTCCTGCATAAGAGTGTCTCCAGTGCTTGCTCTCTAGATTTTCTCACTAGAGTAGTTTGTCTAGAATCCAAATGATTATGAGAAAGTCGTGAGTCTATTATCTACTTACTCGTTTTATTTCACATGCAGATAAATATCAATTCAATGCAAAGGTGTGTAACATTTAGTCTGAATGCATAATCAATAACTTCGATCACCCTCCAAATTGATCTACAAGAATATAAAAAAAAACACTGCTCCTTGAGTTATCTTCACAAAAACAGCAATCCGCCGCCCCCCCCCCCCCCCCCCCCCCCCCCACTTAATGTGTTCATATAATCATGTAAGAGTTTGATGCATTCTGTCACTGCCTGTGACTGTCTTCTCTGGCTGCTTCTCTGTTCTACAAGCAGGTTTATATCAATTCAATGCAGTCTTTTGTAAAATTAGTCTGAACGCATAATAAAAAAAATTCGGTCACCTTCCAAATCGATCCACACGAGCATAAAGTATATCACTGCTAATTGGATTTCTTTTTAATACATTACCTGTTTTGTCCCCATTACAGTTTAATCCATTCTGTCCCTTTCCAGTTAAATGTCTGCAGTCCAAATGTCCCCTTTACGAATTGTGTTTGTTCAGCTGCCGTCGAAAGACCCTTCGCAAAAGTAAAAATGTGGGGTGCCTGCTATCCAAATACTCGCAACAGTATCAATTTATTGCTGCTATCCGGTACCTTCCTGTGTATCCTCTCTCAACGCATACATTCACTGAAGAACACACATTTCATTGCTGTCTAGATCAACGTGACAAAATTAAGCACATTTTGCTTGTTGCTACTTTTTAACCCAGGAAGGATATGAAAACATTGTGGTGTGTTAAAACATTAAAGTTCTAACATGTTTTTTTTATCATTTTATTTATTTTATTTCTTTTTTTTTCAAGGATCCTGAAATCTTCCTGGACAACATGCCTCCAGCTGCAGTTTAGACTATCGCGTGAATGTGGACGTATTCCATTGCTGTCCACAATCCATGTCAGGAAAGTCCGAAAAAATTTCGTTGTCATCAAAATCACGTTGCAGATACCCTGTAACCTTTATCCTCTCCATACACAAGCGCACATACGTACACCGGCGCATGGACGCGCGCGCGCGCGTGCACACACACACACACACACACACACACACACACACACACACACACACACACACACACTCGGATCACTAGTCTAGTTGTCCACTTTTTGTCAAAAGTGGGGGTGGGTGGGCGATGAGGGGGGGGGGGGGGTGCTTGCAAATGTACCTTTTCGGGGACAGGATATCACGGTAGGCCTACTAAACAATAATGCTGGAACTCCTCTAGAATGTCAGAATGAATCTCTCTCTCTCTCTTTCTTCTCTCTCTCTCTCTCTCTCTCTCTCTCTCTCTCTCTCTCTCCTCTCTCTCTCTCTCTCTCTCTCTCTCTCTGTTTTCCTCAGCGAGAACTCAGAGGTTCACACTATCGATGAACGTTTTTCGTATGCCACATTCTGTCTTCAGGGTCGATGTCTAAACACAACATAAGCGTGCATATGTTTTCATTTTTGCCTCATACATCCTGCCAATGCACGACGGCCTACACTTCTCCGAAAGGCGTAATGGGACCCGTTAACATGCATGCAAGATCTTTTACGCCTGCGTTCACGCACGGGACCTGGATTTCAGGTCTCATCTGATGGACAGGACGAGACCCGGAGTCTGCAGAGACCTGAGCTCTGACGAGAAAAAAAAAACCCAAAACATTTCTTCTAACCCGGCTATTTCTGGTGGGATTCGAACTCCGGACATTGGAACAAAAGTCGGTGTGAAGTCTTACCCACTACGCCAACCTTGCCCCCTCCCCCCCCCGCCCCAGACACACACCCCTTCCGTCGCGCCCCATTCCCCTCCAACGGGACCTTGAAATAACTTGTCCCTAACCAGCCACCCCTCGTCTGCTCCTCGACAGCGTGAAAAGCGTGTGCTACCGTCCTAATTCCCCATCCCAATTAGCCTCCACAGTCTCGCATCGGAGGCAAAGCTGAGCGGCTTACCTCCATTAGAACCCAAGAATCGTTGAATGCTTTCCCCCCCCCCCCCCCCCCCCCCCACCACCACCCCTCTCCTCATCTCCTGAGTAGCTGGAATGAGCCCAGGTCTCGGGGGTGTCACCTGATCTTCAAACTGACCGAAGGTAGTAAAACCTTGGGGGTCTATAGAAGCTGTTGAAAGAACACAATCAGATGTAGGGGGGGGAAATGAATCTGTATTTGCTCTATGGGGTAACTGTAGAAGATAAAAAAAGAGGCATTAAGAAACATCAAGCCGGAAAATAAAAGACCACCCAAAATGAGAGAGAACGATAAAGGAAAAGGAAAGAACTATAAACACACACACACACACACACACACACACACACACACACACACACACACACACACACACATATGTACACACACACACACACACACACACACACACACACACACACACACACACACACACACACATTACTAATAAATTACCACACAATTAAGGAAGCAAAGACACGAATCCATAATTGCACGTACGCGCGGTTACATTATACTTGTCACTTATACTTTGCCTGTCTCCCCCTCTTCCTCTCTAACACCTCCGGCTTTGCCCCCCCCCCCCTCTCCCCCTCCCCCCTTTTCTCATTAATATCACTGTAAGTGGAGAGACTTAAATGTAAAGACAACACACACGTACGAACACACGCGCACACAAACACACACACGCGCGCACACATACGCACGCATGCACGCACAAAGATATGGCATTTGGAGACTTTAAGAATATTACTTGTTCATCTGAAAATGAGAGAGAGAGAGAGAGAGAGAGAGAGAGAGAGAGAGAGAGAGAGAGAGGTCATTTACTTCTCAAAAATAGTCTCTTAATATCATTCCAAATAGATGGAAAAGCGTACAGCAGTTCAGTCCAGTCAATGGTTGAGGACATGATGTTTGTGGCAGTGGATGTAATTACAAACACCTGACTGAAGAAAAGCGTGTGGGGGAAGGGAATGGACGGGGATACTGTTCTTCTCCGCAGTTCTTCTAACGTCAAACGGTCCCCGGAGTTCATTCCCACGTCCTAGGGGAAAAAAAGGAAAAAAAAATGATTATTATGATGATATCGACGACGACGACGACGACGACGACGACGATGATGATGATGATGATGATGATGATGGTGATGATGATGGAAATTCATATAATGCTAAGCACAGTCTGAAATAACTCACAGAAATCCAATACATACATAACATCTTAAGTTATGATGATAATGATTGTGATAGAGCTGCTGCTGCTGCTGCTGTTGCTGCTCCTGCTGCTGCTTCTGCTGCTGATGATGATGGAGATTCTTATGATGCTAGGCACTGTGCGAAATAATACATAGAAAATTAATTCATACATAAGATATGAAAGTATGTTTACTTTTCAACAAGCTAGGAAAGGAATCGGAGCGGAAGGTGGAGGAGGTTGAAGGGGGTGGAGAAGTAAGGGAAGAGGGGGTTAAAGAGTAAATTCATGGGCAAAACCATTCGAACAATTCAATTATTCAGTCTGTGCAATTCGAAATCGACAAATACTTCACATAACGTAACAAACACACATACACATGGGCACGCTGCACCCATTCGTGCATACACGAACGTATTTATCAAGCCTGGCGAGCAGGCACGTATACACGCGCGCGCGTGCGCACGCTTGAACGCCGTCATTGACATACTATGCTGGATACGTAAGGTGACAGGCGTGGAAGATCTGACAAATGCTGCTTTACCCTGAGGGGGATACACTTCCTGTCTGCTGCATTGCATACCGTATGTACATACCTTCCTGAAGATGCATTCTAAGACGAAGACGACCTGTGCTTCATCAAGACAGCCCGGGCGAACACGGGAATCAGATTCTCAAATGGCAAAATGTTCCCCATCAGATCCGAGACTGCTCTTCCCACCTTAACTGATTTCCTTGCAGCCAGACTGATTGTCGAAGTCCGGTATACAGACCATTTCTATGGGTTCTCCTTTGCGAACGAACACAAATCAGATGAATCAGGGACCATACTGCAGGCGAATGTCGGGAGCACTAAGGATCGCGCTTCTCTGCCCCACACTACAAAGACAAAAAGAACAGGAACGGAAAGACGCCTGAAAAGTGCGAACTTCGATTCTAGCCGAGAACCACCGCGGTGGTCTTCCCTGAGTCGTCAGGAGAACCCGTGGAATCTACAGGACTGTCCGGTCCAGACAGAGGGACAAAATCCAAGCCAGTCACCCATGACCTGTTGTGTGGACGGCTAATTTAGGCCACAATGTTGGCCAGTGGTTAGGTCAGCCGGAGCAACTCTGTCCGAAGTAGCACCACTGGGTCATCATTATGCACCCATATCTTTCCTTCTTTCTTTCGCGTTGCCGGCCATGCTAGATCCTCAATCCGGTTAGTAAGACGAAGTCCACAGTCACCGCAGAGACTCCACCAGTCCCCACAGCTTCTCCTGGACCTCAACCGGACTGGGCCACGACTGGCGTCTCAAGGCTTCAAAGGAGGGGAAGGACTGTAAGATGTGGGTGGGAATTTAGAAGCCTGTGCCACAAGGGCACTGGTCAGTATGAGACAGTTTGAGACGTGAGAGATGGGAAAGGAGTTGGCAGTGTCCTGTTCGCAGCCTTAAGATGGCAACTTGAGCTGCTCTGTCGAGTCAGTGGATGCTGTCCTCTTCAGTCCCAATGTCCAGATGTTGGCGCCACGCTCTTCTGGAGTTAATCTTGAGGATAGTTTTAGCTTCATGTACCTGTATCAAGTGTTCCTGTAAAAAAAAATTGGGGGCTGGGACTGGAAGAGTAGCAGGGCCTGCGGCACTGGAAAGCAACAACTCCGACGGGTTTTCCTACCATCCAGGGGACGTTACTATTTTGGGACGTGGAGAAAGGAAGGGGGAAATAACAGCTGACCAAATCAAGAAAAAGACATCCATTTTGACTTCTAGTTTTCAAAGACAACAGTCATCTGTTCGTATTAAAGATGTACTCGACGTTGAAAGAGAAGTAACTGAATTACAAACTACATTGCTTCCACTTCGTCAATCTTTTTCATCTCTGCCTCTGTTGTGTATAGATATTGATAGTATGCCGGAGTATGCGACCCGCTGAATTCTGTCAAACACTCTGCAGTTGGCGAGAAGTTGGTGATGCTACGACTCCGCATGAAAAACATCTATGACCACACCTGACCACCGTCCACCTACTGGATCAATCAGACTCCATGCAGAGTCCACCCGGACAGCGACACGTCCTGAACAGCCTCTGTCCAACAGGACGTTAATTTCACCACCCTCTCACCTTCTCATCCCTTCCTAACTTTCAAGATCAACCTTGGCGCAGTCACCAGGCCTGTTGCCTTACTTCTTCCATCTTCCTCAACCTGTGACTCTCCTGTGCTTTCTTTGGCATGTCTCCTCCTCCACAACGAAAAGTCTTGCTGAATGCTAGGTCTGTACCCGTGAAATGCAAGGACGACACTAGCTTGATGTGAGATGAATAAGAACACTTTAAAATCAGGATAACTATTCAAATCGCTTGGAATATTTCTTCGTTTATATTTACCGAATGTAATGAAATCCGAGGAGATTGCCGGCTACGTAAACGTCTAACATTTCCTTTTCATTTCTTTTTTTCCCCTCCCTCAGTTTTGGTGCCGTCAGGGTTACGTCACCCCATTCGGATCAGTCCATATGCGCTTCACCACATCTGCTGAACCAAGAGCTAGGCCACAATGCGCGCGTGTTGAAAAACCAAAGAAAAAGAAACCAACAAAAGGAAAGAGTTGGAAACAGGAGTCACAGACGAGACTGAGCCGATGTCTGACATAGGCTGATGACCCACGTGTGAACCCAAAGCACCTGCAAGATTTTGTCGTCATGTTTCCCAAAGTGAAAAAAAAAAAAAAGATTCAAACATTTTAAGTTAAAGATTTTACAGCTGTAATCAATTACAATCGCCGTGCACTTTGTCACAGGAATAAGAAAGTTTAATAAAAAGAAAAGAAAAAGAAAGAAAAAAAGAAAAAAAAAACGTAGGAAGGCACTCGGCAGATCGCAGACCTCCGCCAAAGTCAAACGGATTCTTCTTCTTTTTCTTCTTCGTCATCTTCGTCTTCTTCTTCTGCGTCCGCAGGCTGATACTCCTGCGGACATTCCCTGTATAGACAGGCAAGTATTAATCCCATCTGCCCAACGAAGGGAGTGGAGTTTTGTGTGCATGACCGTTTTTGTTTAGCCCGCCATTAAGGCAGCCATACGGATTCTTAGACCTGCCCTTTGACCTGGTTGCAACACAATTTAAATCAACAGGTTCGCCCTTGCGCCACATAGCATCTGTCCGCCAAGTTTCTTGAAACCTCTTGATGTTATTTCATCTTTCTTTCTTTCTTTTCAACTTTTTGCATCATTTTGCCGACAGGCAGACAGACAGACAGACAGACAGAAATCAACAGACGCCGATAAAACGCATAACCTCCCAGACAAGAGGTTATAAAACCAGTAAATATTCACCTGTCTCCAGGCTGGCGGAAAACTCAGACCAGACCACGCCGACGTCAGGCAAGAGGAGCCACAAAGTAACGGGTGCTTTGGTCACGGTCCAGGGGGTCGGTCGCATTACGGGTGGAGACTCAATGTCCACTCAATGGTCAGAGTGAGAGGCCACGCTGTACGGGTATGACACGGGCACTTGGGGTGCTGGCTTTTTTATACCCGTCCCCCACCCCACCCTGCTCATTAGGCGTGATTTTATCAACTTTTCCTCGCCCAGGTTTCTGTTACTTACACAATGGTAGGATTATGGTATTAGGGCTGAAGGAACCGAGGTTTAGGGTTTTCCGCTTGTGTGTGTGTGTGTGTGTGTGTGTGTGTGTGTGTGTGTGTGTGTGTGTGTGTGTGTGTGTGTGTGTGTGTGTGTACGTGGTGCGTGCGTGCGTGTGTGTTTGTGTGTGTGTGTGTGGGGGGGGGGGGGGGGGGGCATTTGCGAGGGTAAAATGTGAGGGGGGGAGGGGGGAGGACGAGAGTGGAGGGGACAGAAGGGGGTGTGTGTAAATGTGTGTTTGTGTATCTATATGTATGTGTGCGAATGTGTGCGTGCACGCGTACGTAAATATGTATGTGTGTGTGTGTGTGTGTGTGTGTGTGTGTGTGTGTGTGTGTGTGTGTGTGTGTGTGATGTGTGTGTGTGTGTGTGTGTGTGTGTGTGTGTGTGTGTGTGTGTGTGTGTGTGTGCATTTGCGAGGGTGTAATGTGAGGGGTGGAAAGGAAGGGAAGGGGGGAACGAGAGAGGATGGAGCATAAATGGGTGTATGTGTGAAAGTGTGCCTACGTACGTGCTTGCATGCATGTGCGTGCGCGCTTGTGTGTGTGTGAGAATGAGAAAGAGTGGGGGGGGAGGGGGGGTTCTAAGTATGCGTCTGTGTTTTGTGTGTGTGTGTGTGTGTGTGTGTGTGTGTGTGTGTGTGTGTGTGTGTGTGTGTTGTGTGTGTTTGTGTGTGTGTGTGGCGCGCGCGCGCACCAACACACACACACACACATACACATTTACAAGGGTAAAATGTGAGGGGTGGGATGGGGAGCGGAAGGGGAGGGCAAGAGGGGACAGGTAAAAAGGGGTGTATGTGTAAATGTGTACTCGTGTGTCTGTGCATGTAGATGAGTGAGTGTGGGCGCTTTCATGCTTGCGTACATGTGTGTGTGTATGTGTGCACGCGTGCGTGTGTGTGCATGCATGCGTGTGTGTGTGTGTTGTGTGTGTGTGTGTGTGTGTGTGTGTGGGAAGAGAGAGAGAGAAGGTCTAGATGTGTGTGTATGTGTGTGGTGTGTGTGCGTGTGCGTGTGCGTGTGTGTGTGTGTGTGTGTATGTGTGTGTGTGTTGTGAGTGAGAAGAGAGGGAGAGAGAGAGAGAGAGAGAGAGAGAAGAGAGGGAGAGAGAAAGATAGTCTGGGTGTGTGTGTGTGAGTGTGTGTGTGTCTGTGTGAGACCGAGAGAGAGAGAGACAGACAGACGACAGACAGAGAGTCTAGGTGCGCGCGCGCGCGCGCGCGCGCGCGCGTGTGTGTGTGTGTGTGTGTATCTGTATGGTGTGTTGTGTGTGTGTGTGTGTGTGTGTGTGGTGAGTGAGGGAGCGAAAGAGACAGAGAGGAGAGAGAGAGAGAGAGTGGGGTGTTTAGGTGTGTGTGTGTGTGTGTGTGTGTGAGAGAGAGAGAGAGAGAGAGAGGGGGGGTAGTGGTGGAGAGGGTGTCTAGGTGTGTGTGAGATAGAGAGAGAGAGAGAGAGAGAGAGAGAGAGAGAGAGAGCGGGAGAGAGAGAGAGGGAGGGAGCGAGTCTAGGTGTGTGTGTGTGTGTGTGTGAAAGAGAGAGAGAGGGGGGAGTCTAGGTGTGTGTGTAAGAGAGAGAAAGAGAGAGAGAGATAGTGAGAGAGAGAGGGAGGGAGAGAGTGAGAGAGAGAGAGACTAGGGCTCTGTGTGTGTGTGTGTGTGTGTGTGTGTGTGTGTGTGTGTGTGTGTGTGTGTGTGTGACAGAGGATGAGAGAGAGAGAGAGAGAGAGAGAGAGAGAGAGTAGAGGATTGGTGGTGTTGCAGTGTGGGACAGGGAGGACGGGAGGAGGGGGTGGAGGTGTGAAAAGAAAAATCGAGGAAAAACAGCCCAACTGGTAAAGTGTGGAATAGCAGAGAAGCGGCTAAGACTGAACAGACAAGAGAGCGGAACTCGGGTAGACGGTCAGGGCGTCAAGAAGTCTTTACTATTGTGAACTGGGCTTTTGTCATATGGCTTAAGGAAAAAAGCTATCATGTGTTTGACATAATGGGCTTCAGCAGGTCTGGTTAACTTTTGTCGCCACACCCTCCTCTTCTCGCTCTTTCTCTTGAACAGTTATATCCCTTCCCTTCTCTTCTCACCCTTCTGTTA
>CM065721.1:19613373-19665873 GCA_033310375.1 Conus canariensis
GAGGCAGGGAACAGTAAACGATAAACAACAGTTCGGTATTTTTTGCTCCCATAAGAAAACCTATCACAGAGTAACTTTTATTCAAGACTGGCACAGCCTTTTAAACTTGAATAAAGTCAGACAAATACATAGACGAACAATCTAATTGTGGGGGGGAAAACAAACGCAGGCCAACAACACACACACACATCAGAGGGGGAGGGAGAGAGAGATAGTGAGATAAAGATAGAGAGAGAAGGAGGGGGGGGGCGAAGGTGAAAAGAAAGGCATGGAGGGGGGGGGACGAAGGCGGTTAGGTAGGAGGAACGTGAGGACAAGATGAGAGACCAAGAAGAAACATTTCACACATATGTAAGATAGTTCAGTTGTTGGCCTGCGCTTGTTTTTTCCCCCACTATTAGATTGTTCGTCTATGTATTTGTCTGACTTTATTCAAGTTTAAAAGGCTGTGCCAGTCTTGAATAAAAGTTACTCTGTGTTAGGTTTTCTTATGGGAGCAAAAAATACCCAACTTGTTTACTGAATAGAAATTAATTGTAAACGATATGCCATTTTACTTGATGTGAAGCTTTCATCACTGTACCTTGACATGAGGAAGCTGCCAACCATCGAAAATTTGTAAAAAATATAAGTCTGAAGACATGAAAAGACTGTTGTTTTTAATGTGTGTGTGTGTGTGTGTGTGTGTGTGTGGTGTGTGTGTGTGTGTGTGTGTGTGTGTGTGTGTGTGTGTGTGTGTGTGTGAATAATCAGAAAAGGTTCAAGTGTCATAGTATATAAGTGAATTTTTATTTCAAAACTTATCAAACTGGCCTGACCTCCTCGTGGATTTGGTTCGGTCAGTTTGCCCATGAAATTTTCTTCTTCCAGAGTTTCTTTAACACAAGGTCAAGAGTTGCTAACCTCCTATATACCATTATGTCTCTCTCTCCTGGTCTCATGGTCCCTATCTCAGTACTTCTTCTTGAACTTGTTACGCATTTCTACCAGTCCTTACCTCAAAGCTCCTTCTGTTGCATAATGTTACATATCTCACCCTGTCCTCACTTCAACACTTCTGCATCATGTGACACATTTACTCCAGTCACCGTTTTATTATTCCCCCTGATACAATATGTCACGCATCTCTATCAGTCCCTACCTCAATACTCCTGTTGCATAATCTGTTGCATACCTCAATACTGCTGCATTATGTGGCATATTTACTCCAGTCACCATTTCAATATTCCCGTTGCATTACGTTACGTATCTCTCCCATTCCCTACCTCAATACTCTCGATGCGTTTATTTACGTATCTCTCCTACTATTTACCTGAATACTCCTAAAATGTATTCCGTACATCATCCAGTCTTTATTTCAGTTTCCCTGGTATATGATGTTACTTGTAGTCACTTAGTCCCTGTCTTAAAACTCCTGGTCCATTATGTTACGTACCTCTCTCAGTTTCTACCTCAGTACTCTGATGCAGTATGTTAACTTTCTCTCCCAGTCCATATCTCTTTACTCCTTTTGCTTCACGTTACACATCCTACTAGGACTTACCCCAATGCTCCTGAGGACTTACCCCAATGCTCCTGAGGACTTACCCCAATGCTCCTGAGGACTTACCCCAATGCTCCTGATGTGTTGCGTTACGTATATATTACCCAGTCCTTACCTCGATATCCCTGGTTTGTTACAGGTAGTCAGTCTCTGTCTTAATACTCCTGGGGCGTTATGTTATGTATCTCAACTAGTCCTAGCCGTCAGCTATCCTGATGTATTATGTTTATCACTATACTCGTGCTGCGCGATGTTACGCATCTTTACCAGTGCTTACCTCAACAGTCCTAGTGTATTACTGCTAGGTGTATCATACATTCCTTTCTCCACACCTCTGGTAATTCATGTTACATGCAGTCACACAGTCACTATCTCAATACCCCTGGCGCATTATGTTTCGTATCTCCACCCGTCCTAACCTCAATACTCCTGGTGTCTTATGTTACATATATCACTCAACCTCTGTCTCAACACTACTAGTGCCTTATGTCACATGTCTCTACCAATCATTACCTCAACAACCTGGTACATTATGATACTGATATCATCCAGTTCCTATCTCGATACTCCTAGCACTCTGTGTTATGTTTCTCTTTCAAATCCTACCTCAATATTCCTGCTGATGCATTACGATACGTATCTCTCCCAAAGCCAACCTCAGCGTTTCTTTCCCATTTCAAACCCTGCCTCAATGTTCCTGTGGTGCACCACGTTACGCCTCTCTCTCTCTTTTCTCTCTCTCTCTCTCTCTCTCTCTCTCTCCCCCTCTCTCAAACCTTACCTCAATGTTCTTTGTTCATATTTACGTTGTATAATTCTCTCAAACCCGTTACGTATCTTAGCAAAAAAGAAGAAAACCAAAGATTGCTTCTGTAAAGACCCCTTCCGATTCGCTGAAAAACTAAACAAGCAGCCCAAAATCAGGCATACTCACAATGGACAAAAAAACTTTCAGCAGCGGACCCTCAAAGCGAAACACCACTGGATATCCATGGTTCGCCGTGACCTGCAGCGCCACCGAAAAAGCTCTATGACAAGCCACCCACGATGAGGTACAGAAAAGAGTTAAGAAAACCAAAGCCGAATCTTCGCTTGGACTCAATGGAATACCCCATCCCTGTACAAAAGATGTACCAGTGTTCTTAAGTGGCTCAACAAACTGATAACATGAGCACGGAGGAACTTGAAGACTGGCGACCGATGGATGATAGCTGATGGAGTGTACATTACCAAAGAGCAAAACTCGAGGACAGCAACCAGTTCAGACCAGTATCAGTTCTGAAAGTTGAAGGGAAAATCTTCTTCTCTTTCAAGGCAGCGAGACTGACTTAATACCCCACCAAAAATGAGTGCTTGGATTTATCTATTCAGGAAGCAGGCATTCTAGAAGAGTCTGGCTGTGCAGAACACGTCACTATGAACTGGGAAGCAACCCAAAGAGCTACGGCAGAGAAAAAAGGACCTCAGGGTGGTGTGGCTCGATCTGGCAAATGCGTATGGATCAGTTGCACACAAAATGACTTAACTGGCCATTGAGATGTATCATGTCGCGAAGAAAGAAATGCTGGAGAAGTACTACCATGGCTTCTCGGCGAGGTTCTTCACAAAAGAATACACAACAGACTGGATCAATCTGGAAACTGGCATTACGGTGGGGGCGGGCTATGCAATTTCTCCAGTACTGTTTGTGTTGGCAGTGGAGGTGATCATGAAAACAGCCATGAGCCATGGAAGATCAGCAGACCTTTGAAATGGATACTACGTGCCACATCTAAATACCTTCACGGATGACGCATCCGTTCTTTCTACCAAGAAAGATGAAACACACGACACTGAAACAGATATTACAATGCTTTATCGAACATGAGATTCAAACCAAAGAAATTTCGAAGTTTCTCCATGCGGAAAGATAAAAAGGTAACCTGGAACAATTACGTTCATGGAAGCCAACTAAGCCATTCCAGCAGTGACAGGAGAAGTAGTCAAGAGCCTTGGAAAGTGGTGTGATGACTTCTGATAAAAAAATAAAGCGATGAAAGGAAACTAAGCAAATTTCAGCAGAAAGTCTGCAAATATCAGCATAAATGTAAAAGCATCGATGGTGGGCAGATCTACAAATGCATGGCAAAATGGTTTCACATCCCACCTGGCCTCACTGACGTTACATTTAACAAGGACCAAATAAGGCTGAATCTAGCCCTAAAATCTATCCTCGAGGAATACAAAGTGGAGAAACCAAGGTTAATCACCATGCCTGAGGACTCGGGAGGCAAGCTGAGAGATCAGTACAATTCAAGTTAGATACTGGCTGAAAACGGAAAGTCCAGAAGCAGTGGGCGTGGCAAAGGGTAACTTATAGATCAAGAGCATGACATACACAAACCAACAGGGGTCAGGCACTGGGGTCAACTGAAATGAAGAGGTGGTCAAAAGCAACGTGAAAGCAGGGAGCAGCATAGTGATACAGGAGCTAAAGAAGAGAACGCCAAGTGGTTTCGGAAGGCACACAGCAAGACCAACACGGGCAGTGGACTAAGAAGGGTTCAGTCAGAATCTGTTGTTTTTATGACCTCGAGTGGAGTACAGTATCCAGTCTTATGCCACTCTTCCTGATGATCTCTGCACGTTTTCCCCCATTCTGGAGGGTCTGCTGTGCACTCCCAGTCCTCCCTCCATTCAGAAAACCATGATTGTATCTTCTTGATGTCACAGCTGTTTCAGACCGTGAAGGTCGTTGCTGGAGCCTCTGGTGGCGCAAGGTTTCCTCCGGCGGTGCTAGTCGCATGTGCGATCTCCTTAAGCGCTTGATGTCTCCATGTTTGCCTTCCATGGATTAGCACTGGGTGTCTGCATGTGCACCTTCCCTGGATTAGCATTGTCTTGCATGATCTTTGGACATGTTCCACTGTTTGTTTGCCCTGATAGAGCGAGCATCTGATTTCCCCCATTTCATCTGTCAGGGGAACTCGTTTGAAATTCTCACAGTATATGTGCGAGCACGCTCCCATCTGTGTGCATATATGTGCGTGTGTATGTGTGTGTGTGTGCGTGTATATATATATATATATATGTGTGTGTGTGTGTGTGTGTGTGTGTGTGTGTGTGTGTGTGTGTGTGTGTGTGTGTGTGTCCGCCTCTTTCCCTCCTTTCGCACAGTTCAAGCTGAGGCATGAGCAAGACGTAATCCGATCACCCTTTCCAAATACCCCCTCCCCTATGATCCTTTTTGTCTTGATTTTGTTCAGAAGATTAGTGCCCCGTACCAAGTAAGAGATTAATGGATTAGTACAGTGCGAACTTAGGGTACGTACTTTGCTGACAGGTCCAACATCATATCCACATTGGACATTATCATTAGGTATGTGGGTTACATTTGTACTTGATCCACTTTCTCGTTGGAATAGTGAGAGAGGAGAAGGGGAGGGGGAGGGAGAGCGAGAGAGCGAGAGCGAGAGAGAGAGAGAGAGAGAGAGAGAGAGAGAGAGAGAACGAGAGAGCCAGCCAGCCAGCTAGAGAGTGTGGGAGTTTAAATGAAAGAGGGAGAGAGGAAGGAAAAGAACAGAGAGAGAGAGAGAGAGAGAGAGAGAGAGAGTCCAAATGAAAAATAAAGGAAGGAAAGGAGAGACGGGGAAAGAAGAGACAGAGAGGAGGGATGGAGAGGGGGAGTGAGAGATAGAAGGGGAGGGGGGGGGGTCGGTTGGGGAAAAAAAGCAGAGGCAGAGAGGATGAGAGAGGGGAGAGAGAAAGAGTATAGGTAGTACATTTGAGAAACAGAGAGAGAGAGAGAGAGAGAGAGAGAGAGAGAGAGAGAGAGAGAGAGAGAGAGAATGTTGTTTAAAGCTAATAATATTCAACTGCTTACTGCAATGCAAAACAAGGCATTTTCAGTCCTTTATGCACACGATTATGCGCGAGTGCGCGCGTATGCATGTGTGTGTGTGTGTGTGATTGTGTGTGTCTATGTGTGCGTGTGTCTGTGTGAACACGCCTGCACAAAACAATGGGTGTGCATATGTTCACATGTTTCAGCTGCATTCCCATAATACAATTTGAGAGCCTGATTGCGCATAGGACTGCCTGGTGCAGAAGCACACATCCAGCATGCCGGGATATCACCCGATGCTGACAGATATTTCCTATTGTTGTTGGGAGGGGTGATGATGACTTCACGAAACGAACAGCAAGAACAGAGGTGAAGCTATGGTGCGGACAATGAGGGGAGGTATGAGGGCTTGCAGCACGGAGTCTAAAACTCCCTTGTCTCTCTCCTGCCCTCTTCTTATGACATTGAAACGTCGCACATAGTGAGTTTTTCTTTTTGCCACTTTGAGAAAGCGTTTCCACCTCTTTCCTTCCTTTTATTTTCTTTTTCTTTTTTTTCTTTTTTTTTTGTTGACAGACGACCCATCGTCCTTGAGTAAGCTTTGGGGCTGTATGTATTAATTCTACTGCATTTTTGTTGTTGCAAACATTGCAACAGAACATTAGATCAGTTCAAAGACGACTCCCAATACAGATCCTCACAAAATCTGGTGTTGTTTCTATAAAACAAATTCCGAATTTTTTCTTTTTTGGGGGAGGGGGGTGGGGGTGAGTCTCCTTTTCTGATCCAGATTTAACAACTAAATACAACTCTCTCAGTTCCTTCAGGATTACACAGGATTACTTTTGACAGGTCCATTGTACAGGACAGATGGAAAGGGAGGGGCTGCGGTTGTGGCTGGGGATTCCTAAATGCATGATGAAAACATTGAATACGCTGATGTCGATGGAGAAGGGGGTGGTAAGCGGACATAGACGACGGATGGGCAGTCCACAAAAACAGACCTGAATCCCATGGGGGACAGACAGAGAGGTGGGAGCATGATGACAACACAGTGTCCACACGGATGTACGGTGCTGATTTTGCCAGTCAGCCTTTGGCTCCTGAAGTTGGGGGCGTCTTCATCTCCCTTGCTCCAACAGTGAGTTTACAGGGAGGTTTTTCTATCATGTGATCTTTCAAAACAGTGTTTCCCCATTATTTTGACGGAGATACAGCCTGCCTGCTCCACGCTGTTTATGGTCTGTGACCGCAGCAACAAAGCGGTAAACTGTTCTGCGCAGTATTGATGCATTCATGAATAGCAGTGTTCTGGAAAGCTTTGGAGATGGGGCAAATGAATATCTATTTCTTATCTATAAATGCAAAAGAACATTGGTCATGCACTGATTTACGTGTGTGAGTGCGAGTCTTGTGTGTGTGTGTGTGTGTGTGTGTGTGTGTTGTGTGTGTGTGTGTGTGTGTGTGTGTGTTGTGTGTGTGTGTGTGTGTGTGTGGTGTGTGCTGGCTGGCTGGCTGGCTGTGCTAAAAAAAAGAAGAAAAAAAGTCCAATAAAACCTGAGACTGTTCACTTCCATTGTCCATGCAGTCCTGAAAATGCAGCATGTCTCACTGTAACAAATGGTTCCAAACATTGTCTCTTGGACAATCCCATGCTATTCATTCATGCTTTCATTTTACCATATTTCATATCCGTGTTTTGCCAAAAGACTACATCTCTGTGGTTCTATTCATGACCGAATCGAGTCCATTTCACTTCCTATTCTAAAGCCTAAATCGGCTGGAGAATACTCCCATCGTTACCTGATACTGGAAGAATCCTGTTGGTGCAAGGACAGAGAGACCGAACAAAACGCAAAGGCCATGTGTGTGTGTGTGTGTGTGTGTGTGTGTGTGTGCATGCGTGCGTGGGCATGCGTGCGTGCGTGTGTGTGTGTATGTCTAAGAGGAGGGGGCTGGGAGGTAGAACTTGGAATAAGCGGTGGTCAGCAACACCACAGAGGTGACGGAAGTGATGGGGTAACAAACCCTGACCCAAAAATGATTTCCTTCTTTAATGGTCAGCTTGGTTTTTGTTCCCAGCTGAACACGCACAAACAAATACCAGATCAAACTTTTTTTAAAATTCATGTTGTTTATTGCCTGGCCAACTGCGAGGGGCCATATCAGGGCTGAAACGTCATCAAAACTGATTCAGTATATCTATTGAAAAAAAAGAAGTTTATCTCAAATATACTCACAACACCATAGCAATGGATCTATGAAATTTCAGATCAAATGAAACATGCTTATATCTTTTGGGAACTCAGAATCGGTGGAACATTCCTGAATAAAGTCTTCACAGAGTGTGCTGTCATGTGTTTAATTAAGTCAAACTCCAACTCTCTATGGAAGTAAGTGGCTCCTCACAAAGTATGCCCCAAAGAGCCTCCTTCCCTATTGAAAAGACACAAGTGCGAGTCAATGGAGTAGCTTGCACATAATCTGCACAAATATCTTTTTTCTTTACAGCCATCTGGATCAGAGACAGTATTTCACAGGGTGAGAGGAATGTGTCTGTCATCAATTTTCTGATCACCTCTCGCCACAGGCAGCCACACTCCATCTTCAGAGGACTGAACTTGCCTTCATTAGGAGTACTTACAGAGTATCTGTCCAAAGTTTGAGACCAAGCTCTGAGCGCTTTATGATCAACACTTTCTCTCACACGATGGTCTGCTTCCCTGTGTAAGCCAACTGGAAAGCTGCCTGCTGGTGCTACATTCAGTCATTTCCCACGTCATTCACTCTGTCAGTCAATCAGTTTTTCATTTATATTTTCTGTCTCTCGGTATATGCTATGTGTATACGCATCTTCAAAACATGCTGCCAAACAGGCCGCTTCTTCCAAAAGTTGGTGATGGGATTTTACGTGTGTTACACGTGCTTTCACATGGAACCTTGGTTTTTAGTCTCATTCAAATGACTTTTACAGATGGAGTCAGAATTAGTGTTAAGTCCAAGGGTAACCCCTCCCCCCCACCCAAAAAAAAAACAGAACGTCCCAGCAGAGATTTAAACCTGCAACCTCAGGATTATGAGTCTGGCGCTCGACCAAATGGGGTATTCCAGCTCCTAGTCTTAAGGCAAATGAAGATTGGTAGACAATGCCCATAAACACTACAGAGCACAACAAACAGGGCAATGCAGACAAAGGGATCAATCATACATTGGCAAAGCCCCAGACAGTGATCAATTCTTGTGCTGAACTACTTCTCTGCTCTTTGAAACCATTTAATACATGTGGAAGACTCCCATGAAAAAAAGAAATCAAACACCTATAGTATGCATAACATATTACCATATTACCTGTTGTTACACACAAAGGAATATGTCCATACACATAAAACAAGTAAAAGGTAACGTATAGCAGACTTAAAGAGTTTCTTTTCTATCATCATGATAAAAATAGCAACAAAGCTTGTTAAGCACTTTCCTTCATGAACTCAAAGAGCATCACGTTTATGAACTAGACGACTAATATAAAGGACCTGATAATTCATGAACGAACTTAGAATTAAATGAATTGATCACACACACACACAAAATGCAACACACAGCACTTGCATTATCATATCCTCCATCCAATGCACACACACTACACAACCTTCTGCAGGCACATGCACACTGACAAACACATATACACATACAAACACATTCCTGTGAGCACACACACACACACACACACACACATGCGCACACACACACACACACACACACACACACACACACACACACACACACACAAGCATACAAACAGACCACAGATGTACACTTAATTTAGAAACCTAAAAGAGAGCTAGAACGGGCGCCTCTTTACACAGAATCTGCCACTGTTTATGCGGACATCCAAACTGTGTTTGCAAGGGACTCATTTTATAGTTCAAATACAGAATTTGAAATCCTTTTTGCTTGTGTAAATTGTGATAGAACACCATGCAAATGTTCATGCCAACATCAACAATCAAAGACATGCGTGCATTGATTTTATTATCCAAGAGCAGGAATCTGATTATCACAGTTTATAAAACAAACATGTTACCTAAAAGAGCAATAACATAAAGTATGGTGGACGGGTTTACAAGAGAATAAAATACATTGCGCACATCATACATGAAAAAAAAAATCAAAATATAACAAGATTGCAAAAATGTGTAATAGCAAAAATGTGCACCTTCCCCTCAAAAACAGGATTAAAAATAAAGAGAAAGAGAGAGAGAGATACACATGATTAATCATGAGACAATATCAAATCAATAACAATCATGATAAAAGTTTTTCACATTTGATCGTTATGTCACCCACCAGAACATTGTAAACACATTCCATGCATAAACAGAATAACTTGAACACCACCAAATGAACTTTGGTGGGAAAACGACATGCAAACTCAACTGCAGGAACCAATTTTGCATTTGAATTCACCAACTACCTTACCTAGACTCAGGCCTGAAGTATGCCCGCTATGAGTCACTTGGGATAACAGGTGAAAGCCGAAGACTCTTCCCACCAACTGCAAGGAAGCTGACAGAAGTCAATGAATCATGCAGCCTGACACATACATTTATATTCATAAACTGAAGAGACAGAGATGAGAAACACAGCCTGACACATACATTTATATTCATAAACTGAAGAGACAAGAGATGAGAAACACAGCCTGACACATACATTTATATTCATAAACTGAAGAGACAGAGATGAGAAACACAGACTAAGTTTAAAGTGTCTAGTTTCTAATTCAGGTTCTCTCCTTTTAAAATCCACTTCATCTTTTATATGAATAAGTGTCTTCAAGGGTTAGAAGTGGAAAAGAAAAAGAAATCTTACGATTTAGAGGTGAATTAAAAAAAATCTTTTAAAAGTGTCTTCACTTATATCTCTGCCCCATTCACTGAAGAGATTAACAGTTCAACAGTTTTACTCTCAACGACAAGCATACTTTCTTTCCTTACCTAAGGGATGCAACTCTGTTGAACTTCCTTTACATTAGTTAGTTCCCTTGGAAGTTCTATTCTACTCGCATTTAGAAAGGGGGGGGGGGGGGGGGGGAGGAGAGGGGTGGGGAAGGAGTCTCTTTTCATGTAAAATGATAAATAAATCTCTGTTCTACACTGTCAAATGTCAAGATGGTGTCAAGAAGAGAGGTGTTGAAAATTCTGTTTTCAAGACTGCAAATAAACCTAAACAAAAAAAAGAAAGTGACGATATAGATTGTGTGGATGAAGAAGAGTGTGCAGACAATTCTCTGTGACTGCTTCTGATACTTAACAGTGATGATGAGGGAGATGAAAAGTGTTGACACACCACTGACAGACTGCGACTCAGAGAACAAGCTCCAATACAAATCACAACAGTGACAATGCAGATCCAGAAAACTTTGCCAATGTTACAGAGTTTAAACATACAAAGATGCAGGTAAGGACTTTGTGTGCCAGCACCACAGTAAACTGTGTGCAGAGGTGGGAGCAGGGGTGACAAATGTGATGGGAAGGGAACAGATGATGTGGGGTAAAAGAGGAGACGTCGCTGTCGTTATTAACGGATAAACATATCCGGCTCAATTACTATAAATGAAGCTGGAAATATTGACACCATAATGTTCCTGTCTTGCTTTCACAGTTTCTACAGTTTGCATGGTAATGTCAGCTTGAACTTTATTTCGTTACCTGATAATAGCAAACATCATCATCTGGGATTTGGTGAGTGATGCTCATTCTGTGCGGTCAAGGACACATCGCGCTCTCTTCTCTTAGCTGAATTCTAAACTGAGTTCTGTTTTTTGGGACTTAAGTTTTTTTTTCCTCTCCGGTTTACAGTGATCAATGCATTTTTCAACTGAAATGGTGGCGACTTTTTCTACCGTGAAGCCAGTCTTCTTCAAACAGAAAAACATTCCTGATTCAGATAAAGAATGTCCTTCCATTCTCAAAATTTGCCTTTCAGCAGAATGCATTTCCGGCCAGGGCACCATTCTTGGCGCACAAGACATCAGAGAACTTTGGCGAATCTATCCTGCTACACAGAAGGCTTGCAAGGACATGCTTGTCAAAGGTATGTGTCTTTGGGACACCACTGTTCAGCTGGCGAATGCCAATCCATTCCTGCTACGTCAGGACAGTGGAGAAGAAAAGCCCATCACAAAGGTATGGATTGATAACATTCCCCTGTCAGTTGCTGATACAGAAATAGAGCACTCTCTAACAAAGATAGGGTGCGAGCTCCGGCGTAAAACATGAAAGGGCAAGAGATGCTGATAACAACCTGACAAGGTGTTTGACAGGACGGAGATTTATTTCCATTACTGTTCCCTCTGCTCCTCTTGAGAAGCTGTTGAAAATCAGTATCTTTACAGCTAAAATTTACCACAAAGAACAAAAACTAGAGGCACAAAATAAAGTAAAATACTCCCGATGCCTGGAAAGTTCCAATCTTTGCCAAGTCATTACTATAATGATGGAAGAATTGTTAGCCTGCACTTGTTTTCCCCCACTGCTTATTGTTCAACATTATATATATATATATACAGATGGGGTCAAAATGTTTATTTTTATGCTTAATGTAATTCTGTGAGCAACCATTTCTGTTTCATGAAAAATATTAATTCCATGAGGATTAATTAACATTACAAAGACCAATATCCACATTTGTGCAATAAACTTGAGCACAGCACGCACACAACTTTGGCAGTGAAAGGGTTAATTACCATCTGTTGTCAGCAAAGTGGAAAAACAAATTTTGCAACAGAAATAAGTCCATAGTATTAACATGATGAGGGTCAATATTAATTCATCTTATCATATATTTGTGTACCAGACTAGATAAAATCATACCATCACAAGACCAACTGGTCACAAAGGTACAGAGACACACACTGTCTTGAGTCATAAACAACAGCATTTGCTGCTGTCCAGTTTTCTAACAGCATCATCAACAAAGCCCCATTCCAGCCATTTATCTGTGATTTTCTTCTGATCTACCTTAACGAAATGGTCACTAAACATGTGCCATCACAGCCGACATGTCACTAGCCAGGTGTACCTGGAGAAAATTACAGGTGTGGCACACTCCCCCTGCCCTCCCCTCCGCCTCTCTACAGCAGCAAGCACGTGTGCATTAAACACACACATCCTGGAACACACGGTTTATAGCCTCCTTTCTACAATGCCTGAGCTTCATGCACCTCCTTGTTATAACCAATAAATAACAGTTGTTAGTACATACACCTCTTATACTTTGAAGTGTGATACACCTCCTTGTTATAACCAATAAATAACAGTTGTTAGTACATACACCTCTTATACTTTGAAGTGTGATACACCTCCTTGTTATAACCAATAAATAACAGTTGTTAGTACATACACCTCTTATACTTTGAAGTGTGATGCCATCACCAAGAAGAACCACCACCACCGACAACAGGCACAACCAACAATTGGCACTTACAATAGACACTTCACCTGTATTTGACGAACTGATAAATACTAGCAGCCAAGTGTTGACTTACTAGGCACAACACATTCTTAAAGTCGATCACTGACTTACCAGACACGAGTTAACATGTTCTATCAGCTGGTTGTTGAATTACAAGTGGCAAATGAACACACTCTAACAGCCGATCGTTGACTTACAAGACACAGATTAACACATTCTAACAGCTTATCGCTGACATACAAAACACAAATTAACGCATTCTAACTGCTGATCATCAACGTATCAGACACACCTTAACACAGTGTAACTGCTGACCCTTGGCTTACCAGATACACATTAACAAATTCCAACTGCTGATCATAGACCTACAAGACACAAATCAACACATTCAAACATCTGTTCGTTGACTTACATGACACAAATCAACACATTCAAACATCTGTTCGTTGACTCACATGACACAAATCAACACATTCTAACAGCTGTTCGTTGACTTACATGACACAAATCAACACATTCTAACAGCTGTTCGTTGACTTACATGACACAAATCAACACATTCAAACAGCTGTTCATTGACTTACATGACATAAACTAACACATTCTAACTGCTGGTCACTGACTTAATGAAGTATGTTTTAACAAATTTTAACTGCTGATTGTTGACGTACAATGCACAAATCAACACATTCTAACAGCTGGTCATTGACCTAAAGACACAAATCAACACATTCTTTCTTTCTGCGTACGCAGGCTGATACTCCTGCGGACACTCCCTGTGTAGACAGGCAAATATTAATCCCTTCTACCCAACAAAGGGAGTGGAATTTTGTGTGCATGACCGTTTTTTACCCGCCATTAAGGCAGCCATACTCCATCTTTGGGTAAGGTGCATGCTATGTGTAACGTGTCATCCATACCAACAGCCAAACTGGCATTCTCTTTCGAAAGTTGGTGATGGAATTTTACGTGTGTGCAAGATGTTATGCGTGCGTTCACACACGGAACCTCGGTTTATAGTCTCATTTGAAGGACTGTATGGGAAATGAAGTCAGAACTAATGTTAACTCTGAGGGAAGAATCCTCCTGTACTGAAACGGCATGGCGGAGATTTGAACCCGCAACCCTTGGATTACGAGTCCGGCGTCCTACCAACGGAGCTATTCCGGCTCCAAACACATTAAAACAGCTGTTCGTTGACTTACATGAGACAAATTAACAAATTCTAACTGCTGGTCATTGACTTAATGAAGTATGTTTTAATAAATTTTAACTGATGATTGTTGACGTACAAGACACAAATCAACACATTCAAACAGCTGGTCATTGACGTACAAGACACAAATCAACACATTCTAACAGCTGGTCACTGACGTACAAGACACAAATCAACACATTCTTTCTTCCTTTCTTTCTTTCTGTGTACGCAGGCTGATACTTTTGCGGACACTCCCTGTGTAGACAGGCAAGTATTAATCCCATCTACCCAACAAAGGGAGTGGAGTTTTGTGTGTATGACTGCTTTTTTATCCCACCATTAAGGCAGCCATACTCCATCTTCGGGGAAGGTGCATGCTATGTGTAACGTGTCATCCATACCAACGGCCAAACTGGCCTTCTCTTCCGAAAGTTTGTGATGGAATTTTACATGTGTGCAAGATGTTATGTGTGCGTTCACACACGAACCTCGGTTTATAGTCTCATTCAAAGGACTGTATGGGAAATGGAGTCAGAACCAATGTTAACTCCAAGTAAAAATCCCCCTGTACCAAAACACCCCGGCAGAGATTTGAACCTATAACCCCAGGATCATGAGTCCGGCGCTCTACCAACTGAGCTATTCTGGCCCCAACACATTCTAACAGCTGGTCATTGATGTACAAGACACAAATCAACACATTCTAACAGTTTGTCACTGACGTACAAGACACAAATCGACACATTCTAACAGCTGGTCACTGACATACAAGACACAAATCGACACATTCTAACAGCTGGTCACTGACCTACAATACACAAATCAACACATTCTAACAGCTGGTCATTGACGTATAATACACAATGCAATCTAAGTGCTGACCACTGACTTGCAAGTGAAAGGTTAGGTTCAAGTCCCACAGCCTTATGAGCACTGAATTATCACACTGAATTATCAGAGGTTCATCCTGTCCTGAGCACAGCATGATGGAAAGTGGCGCCCATCCCCTCCTTCCACAGCTTAAAACTTCCCTGACCTGAATCAGGTACCCATTTTCTGCTGGGTGGACAGGAGCAGACTTTTAAGTCATAAACATCTGACATCACACGCGGTTCACACTCACGACCATCATCCCCTCAAACACACATTCCAACCATTTCACTACACCCCCCCTCACATCGTCGATTCCCATTTCACAAACGAACACATGCTAACAGCCAGACCTTTACCCCCATTCAACATCCTCTGGCATGCACCAGCCCTTCACTTAAACCTGACAAAGTCTTCATGGTTGCCCTGCAGGAGCCAGGTCTGCCTGGAGGAGCCCCGGGTTTTGGACACCAGACTGTGCGCCAGGAGACAGACTTGATCCAGCTGCAGGTTACCATATGTGGTGATCTTGTGCAGATGCTCTGAGGACTGAAGGACCTGCTTCACCGGCTGCTTGACATGCTGCCCACAGACAAACACCTTTTGGCTGAGACAGTCAGTCTACATGCTGCCCACAGAAACACACCTGCTGGTTGAGACAGTCAGTCTACATGCTGCCCACAGAAACACACCTGCTGGTTGAGACAGCCTATATGCTGCCCACAGAAACACACCTGCTGGTTGAGACAGCCTATATGCTTCCCACAGAAACACACCTGCTGGTTGAGACAGTCAGCAACCATGCTGCCCACACAAACACACCTGCTGATTGAGACAGTCAACGCCTGATGATTGAGACAGTCAGCCTACATGCTTCCCACACAAGCACACCTGCAGGTTGAGACAGTCGGCCTACATGCTGCCCAGAGACACACACCTGCACATTGAGATAGTCAGCCTACTTGCTGCTCACAGAAACACACCTGCTGATTGAGACAGTCAACACCTGCTGATTGAGACAGTGAGCCTACGTGCTGCCCACAGAAACACACCTGCTGATTGAGACAGTCAACACCCGCTGAGTGAGACAGTCAACACCTGCTGATTGAGACAGTCAACACTTGTTGATTGAGACAGTCAGCCTACATGCTGCCCACACAAACACACCTTCTGACTGAGACAGTCAACACCTGCTGAGTGAGACAGTCAACACCTGCTGATTAAGACAGTCAGCCTACATGCTTCCCACACAAACACACCTGCAGACTGAGACAGTCAGCCTCCATCTATGTGGGGAGAAAACGTCAAAAACTAGGTGGGTAGTATGGTCCCAGTCAGAAAAACACAAGAACACAAGACAGGATTGATGTACATATCAACACAAATGACATGTGTACATCTTCAAGGCCTACAAGCACTCAATCTCAGCAACATATGGGTGATATAAAACAAAGAAACAAACAAGTATATAAAGGTTTGTTGGGTGTTTTCAGGAAGTAAGAAAAAAAAATCACAAAAAGTGTTGTTACGTTAGCTGAATTGTTTACCTTATATATGCTTTAACAGATGAGTAAGCATCCACAATGTAACAATCACAAAAACTCACAACATAGTATTGTATCACAAAAATATATGACATTGTAACTACCCAAGTTTCGTATCAAACAGCATACACAGTGCATCTCAGTATTATACCACCATACCACAAACATCACGGTATAACCCCAATACATGGACACCCAGGGAATCTGATAATACATGCATACCATACACCACCACAACACAGGACATCACACCATACATCCCATACACCATCACACCACAGGACATCACACCATACACCACCACAACACGGGACATCACACCATACACCACCACAACACAGGACATCACACCATACACCACCACAACACAGGACATCACACCATACACCACCACAACACAGGACATCACACCATACACCATCACAACACAGGACATCACACCATACACCACCACAACACAGGGCATCACACCATACATCCCATACACCACCACAACACAGGACATCACACCATACATCCCATACACCACAACACAGGGAGATCACACCATACACCACCACAACACAGGACATCACACCATACACCACAACAACACAGGACATCACACCATACACCACCACAACACAGGGAGATCACACCATACACCACCACAACACAGGACATCACACCATACACCACCACAACACAGGACATCACACCATACACCATCACAACACAGGACATCACATCATGAACCATACACCACCACAACACAGATCATCACATCATGAACCATACACCACCACAACACAGAACATCACATCATGAACCATACACCACCACAACACAGAACATCACATCATGAACCATACACCACCACAACACAGAACATCACATCATGAACCATACACCACCACAACACAGAACATCTCACCATGAACCATACACCACCACAACGCAAAACATCATACCATGAACCATACACACCACAACACAGAACATCTCACCATGAACCATACACCACCACAACACAGAACATCACACCATGAACCATACACCACCACAACACAGAACATCACACCATGAACCATACACCAACAAAACACAGAACATCACACCATGAACCATACACCACCACAACACAGACCATCACACCATGAACCATACACCAACACAACACAGACCATCACACCATGAACCATACACCACACCACCCTGAACATCTCACCATGAACCATACACCACCACAACACAGAACATCACACCATGAACCATACACCACCACAACACAGAACATCACACCATGAACCATACACCACCACCTGAACATCATACCATGAACCATACACCACTACCACCCAGAACATCACACCATGAACCATACACTCACCACAACACAGAACATCACACCATGAACCATACACCACCACAACACAGACCATCACACCATGAACCATACACCAACACAACACAGAACATCACATCATGAACCATACACCAACAAAACACAGAACATCACATCATGAACCATACACCACCACAACACAGACCATCACACCATGAACCATACACCAACAAAACACAGACCATCACACCATGAACCATACACCAACAAAACACAGAACATCACACCATGAACCATCACAATTCAAAACATCACGCCATGAAGCATACACCACCACAACACAGAACATCACACTATGAACTACATACCACAAACACATAACACAAAACATTACACCATGATCCGCACAACACCACAACACAGAGCATCACACCACGAACCATACACCACCACAACACAGAACATCACACTATGAAGCATACACAACCACAACACAGACCATCACACTATGAACTACATAGCACAAACACATAACACAAAACATTACACCATGATCCGCACAACACCACAACACAGAGCATCACACCACGAACCATACACCACCACAACACAAAACATTACTCATCCAGCTAAAAAAATAACAGCATCAACCCACACACACACACCCATCACCATCAGAGAGTACCTGGTCCACACGGTCACACATGAAGTGCAGCTGCTGAAGGTTGGAGGACAAGAGTCGGACCAGCTGATGACGGCGTGGAGAGTTGGACAAGAGGATGAAGGACAACTCCAACAACATGTGACTCTGGACACAGCCACACATCTCATACAGCACGCTGCTCATCATCTTCTTTTGTTATTTTTTATTTTTTAACCACCAATCTCCCCCTTTCCACCCGTCAGTCACTGATTGCCATTTTATGATCCCTCCAGCTTTGCCTTTTGATGGGGGCGTTTTTGGTTGGTTGGTTGGCTGGTTTGTTAATGTACTAATCTTTTGGAAGAGTTAAGCGTCACGACATATTTCAACCAGAGAAGCAGGCTTTTCTGCAGCAGCCACATGTACAGCAATGAAAACACAGTCAGAGAATTTTGGGGCATTTTCTTCACCTTGTATTGTGTGTGTTTAACAACAGCAACAACTGATGTTGACAGCGACAGTACAGCTCACCTGATGGGGAAAATCTAATAGCAACGACGCATGATTCTGATGACAACTAAGATATTGCAGAAGACAAGAAAGTGAGGAAAAGTCAGCCCTGACCTTGGATGATGGTGACGGTTCCACACTTAGGTGACCAATGTTTGGTGAGTTATTGTAGATATGCTGAGCAATCCTAGCATGGTAGAGTGACCACAATAATTAGTCATAAATCTTCAGCAACACGAACAGCCACATGCACATCAAACTACATACAAAATGTGATTTGCTTCTGACCTGCAGAAACTGGAGATACATTTCTTTAAAAAGCATATCGTCTAGTGCTCTTTATGGTTTACCTGTTAGCCTTTCTACTGCTTTACATGTTTGAATTAGAAGTTAAGGGAACTTTTGTTTGAAACAATTAGGTAGTAAGTTGAAAAATGGTGGTATGTACATGCATCATAAAATGTCTGGCTTATCATGACATCTCTCACAAATGATACAAGCAAGTTCCAGTTACAAATGGCCCTGGACATGGCCATATGCAACACATGGCTTCACCTTGCTAATGTATCTAGTCTGTTTTTACATACGATCCAAAAACTTGTCTTCTTATTCTTACCTTTCTCAAAAACAGAAGAGCATCCATAACATGATCCAGTGCATTTTCATGTAGCGTTTCCTTGTGCCTAAAACGAACCTGCAACAAAATAAGTCAGGATGCACTCTCTACAAAGCATAATTTACTCAGTACTGTCACCATTTTTTATACAGATTTTATCTCTCGACACCTTATGGGTTGTGCTAAACTAGTACTCATACATACCAAAACTGTCAGGCTGCACGGCATCTTTCATGGTTTCGCAAGTTCTGACCAATGTACATTCTGTCATGAAGCATTTTATGTCTGACAACCTCCATTTCATGTCTGTCTATTTGGCAAGCAACTGCGTACACCAATTTGAACATGTTTCACAGTTTACTGAATCAAGATATATATATATATATATATATTACATGAATTACATATAACAACAATGAAGACTGTATATTAGACAGTTTTCAGATTTCATTATGCTGATGTAAAAAAAAAAAAAAAAGTTTGAAGGAGGGGAAACATCTATCAACTGCTACTAGGCCTAGCATCAATTGGAGGCCTGAAGTTAGCGTCACCTGGCTGCTAAATTGTCCAAAATCATGGTCAATGGATCGTCTTCCATAAATGTCACCACTTTTTACCAGTCACAATCAACACAAGGTTAATAAAAAGTTTCAAAACATTGATGGTTTAAACAGAGGCATATGCCAAATGACAGCTGCAGCAGAGAGTTCAGAATGCTGCATCTTAATGCTCAACCCTTCCCAAATATCCTACGTGGGAACAGAAATCTATGGTCTTGTTTGACACACATATCTATAGACTAGCAATTGACTAGTAATGATGGACAAAGACCAGTAGCCAAATGATTCAAATGATACTATAACTCCAATACAAATGAGAATAACCTCACATGTACAACAGCTTGACATAAATTTACCCTCAATGATCTTTTCAGATGTACGATAAACAATTTTTTTCTTGTGGGAGAAAAACCCTTTGAAACAATCAGTAAGGGGCATGACTATCACCTGTTTATGAAAAAAAAAAATGTGCGTCACTGAGTCAGGTAGCAAGGATCAGCCAATGAAATGATGTAATACATCAGTAAGTTAATAATGTAAAACATGGAAGGGAACAGTTGCAAAAAACTTTTTCAAGCTCTTTTAGCAGATGACTGTACCAGGCACTTCGAAGTAAGCTTTGTCCACATGCTGCTCAGATTTTGTCTGCTTACCATAAAGTGAGCTACATTTCTGTCTTGACTTTTCAAAGTTTTTGTTTGCTTGGGGTCTTCTTCTATTTCAGCTTTTGTTTCTTGATTTGTTTCAAACATGTCTCACACACACACACACAAACTGACAAACTTGCTCAATCATTTCCGATTCCTGAGTAAGGCAAATCTCACATATTCTCCACCTCCCCTCCCTCCTGAAAGTGAACATATTCACAAAGACGTACATAGTTGCTGCAGAAGACAGTGATTTTGCTGCGCTGTTCCCTATCCAACTGTTTCCAGATGTAGCGATGGGCCACAGCTTTCTGGTAGCACTCAATAGGCAGAGGGTACACCCGTTCATTTTCCAGGCTTATGGTCTGCGACACATAGGTCAGAACACAACATTGACATGATGACATTAGATAAGACTGTGAAACAAGACAAAAGTGAAATACCCATCAAGATTCTATACAATCAATCAAAATAAACCTAATAAATACCTCTGTTGGTTCGGATGAGGAATTTGCACAGGCCCTCGATGCCAGGCGCCTGAAACTCAACCTGCCACGAGTAAACGAAACTGAAGATTGGGAGAAACTGGATGCAAAAATCGTCCAAAGACTTGATGCACTGATAGGGAAAAGCACCCTGGAACACAAACTAGCCACATATGGGGACATTGTGTATGCCACATGTAGAGACGCCTATGGAGCAAAACTACTCAAAGAAAAAACACCTCCAAAGAAATCCAGACACCAAGTCAAGCTGGATCTGGTCAAGGAGGAACAAAAGTGAACTTCATAAGGCTTAATTTCCCTACAAATATCAGGTGTCCCTGTGGCTCAGTGGTTAAAGCGCGAGTCATTAAGTGGAAAATGAGCATGTCCAGAGGGTCATGGGTTCGAATCCCAGCCATGGCTCGTCCCAAGATGGGAAAAAAAAGGGGCAGCAGAGGGACATCCGGAGTCATGAACCGGGTGTGGCCCAACCCCCCTAGAGTGTCAGGAGATAGGGGCCGAAACACTTGCTTGAAGGGGGCTTCTCTTCTGAGGACTCTCTGCTGCCACGCTCTCCACGAGTTTCTTTCTACTCTGAATTAAATGGAAATGATATTCTAAATAAAGCAAAACAGAATGAAAGCAAAACAAAACAAAATAAGATCCTTGCCCAACTAGTGACATGAAATTCTAGTTATTCAGAATGAATGCTAGAATTTTATTTTCATTTCTGATGCAAACAATTGCCATTTAAATACACACAACTCTTTCAGACCGATAAACTGTCAACACACAGCAAAAAAGTTTCAAAAACTTAATGCAAGGACTATCAGAGACTACTTCAAAAATGAAGGCAAAGGTGAATTCATACTCTCAACCGAGAAATGAAGTGTCAAATCTTCTCATGTCATCCAGCTGTGACCTACCAGAAAGAAAGGAATCAGCAGGAGGCTCATTCAGACTGACTCAAGAAAACAATCACAATCATCAGTTGACAGTTCATTTGACAGTGTCCTGGGCATGTCAAATCAGAATGTCTACAAAGTGACCGCATAGCAGTACAGTGTCTCCTTTGATTAGCTGCTTCATGGTAACCTGATACTGACAGCTCCCTGCAGACTGCTGGTGTTGGGATTGCAACACACGAGTCTTGGTGTGGCTTTGCAAGGTGTTGGATGAAACTGGCAGTGTTAAAGCGATTCCATACAGGAAGCATGGTGGACCAGATAGAAAGACAGATTTATATCTTTATGATCTTTATGACACTGCAATCTTTGAAAAAAAGCTGTGATCAAACAATAACAAAAGACAGAATGCTAAATAATGATGATGATAATAGTGGACATCTGTTAGGCGCTTTCTTCCACGAAAAAGGGCTCAAAGTATTCACAATAAATGTAATACACATTTATACATATCATAGATCTACCAAAAGAAAGAAAAGTAAAGGTCTGTCTAAAAAGTAATGCAAGCACGCATTCATATGCCATAGAATTTCTCTCTCTCTCTCTCTCACACACACACACACACACACACACACACACACACACACACACACACAAACGCACACAAACACACAGAGTTTTGTATGCATCATAACTGAACGTTATAAGACAGCGTAACATATAACTCTGACTGTTTAAAAAAAAGATGCACGTTTCAGGCCAGTGTAAATAAAAAAGAATTGAGCAAAGAAGAGTGGCAAACGTGGCAGCAGTACCTCCATAGCTTTCTCAGGACAGCCTTGCCAGTTTCCAGACGTGTGCACGGTCCAGTCGGTGAGGCAGACCCAGCAGAACTGGTTCCTGCACTGGGAACACGACATGTGACTGCACCCTCCGTTCTTCTCAATGGGATACCGGCAAAACGGACACCGCTTCACTTGCACCGAGGTGATTTCCAAATGTGTCGTCTTCACACCATCTTCCTCCCCTGCGGGGCAGACGACATGATTTGCATGCGAGGTATACTGACGCTGAAAAGTCAGGGCTCAAATCATGGAAGACAATCCGACAAGCATATAGACTGTCGCACGAAAGAACAAAATGCAGACACATTCATGGATGCATGGCTGTGCTGATTTACATGTTTTCTTGATAAGTCCCTGTTAATATTAGCACCTTCAGTGCCGGTCATGTTTATTCACATTCATGAAAATGCTTCAGGGTTTGCAAAGAATGTATGTAGACATTGATTCAACTTAATGGCTTTGGTTTGATCATTGGTGACTGGTATGTTTTAAAAAAAAGTTAAAACTTTCACAAATGTTTTCCATTTTCTGTAAGAAAAGAAAGGAGTTAAATTTATTTATCATAATTGTTTTCATGTTTTCTTTTCTCATTACCCAGCATAATCACAAAAGGCTTGGCAAATAGGGAATTATGGCTGAAATAAATAGGGAATTATGGCTGAAACAAATAGGGAATTATGGCTGAAATAAATAGGGAATTATGGCTGAAATAAATAGGGAATTATGGCTGAAATAAATAGGGAATTATGGCTGAAATAAATAGGGAATTATGGCTGAAATAAATAGGGAATTATGGCTGAAATAGATAGGGAATTATGGCTGAAATAGATAGGGAATTATGGCTGAAATAAATAGGGAATTATGGCTGAAATAGATAGGGAATTATGGCTGAAATAAATAGGGAATTATGGCTGAAATAAATAGGGAATTATGGCTGAAACAAATAGGGAATTATGGCTGAAATAAATAGGGAATTATGGCTGAAATAGATAGGGAATTATGGCTGAAATAAATAGGGAATTATGGCTGAAATAAATAGGGAATTATGGCTGAAATAGGGAATTATGGCTGAAATAGATAGGGAATTATGGCTGAAATAAATAGGGAATTATGGCTGAAATAGATAGGGAATTATGGCTGAAATAAATAGGGAATTATGGCTGAAATAAATAGGGAATTATGGCTGAAATAAATAGGGAATTATGGCTGAAATAAATAGGGCACTAAAACGCTCAGCAAGAAACAAAAAGCTGAGTTCACTTTTTACCAAACATCAGCCAATATTTCTGTCATCACGATTGGACTGGTTGTGGAAACTGTATTGTTCGGCTGACTTGATATATGTTTAACCCACAAGAAGTCAGTCCCCGCAGGTTTCAGGTACAGTGAACCTAACAGTATCTTTATATACACAGCGGAAAAACAAATCATACATACACACTAGACACAGGTAACTGAAGATCTCCACCTGTCATTCTTAAATCCCTCTCTCTATCTGCACTCACACACACACACACACACACACACACACACACACAACACAAACACACACATGTATGTGTGTACTATGCACACATGCACACACACACACACACACACACACACACACACACACACACACACAAACACACACTCTTGCATTTTCGCTAATGAGGTCACGATGTCACTGCATGCAGACTAGTCATACAAGTTATCCCTTATCTGCTCAACCATGATCCTTCCAAGAGTGTACATGATAAATCAAAATAGACAGATACATGATAGATAACAGAAAATAATTGGGAGTGCAGGCTCCTGCACACACACACACACACACACACACACACACACACACACACACACATCCATACTGACACTTTCCCTTAAGAATGCTATCTGACACAAATTCTTCAAAGCTCAAACATCCCTACACGCACCATTCTCTCTGAGCTGTTTGGTGTAGGCAGAGAACTGTGCACATTTGATTGGCCAGTGAGCATCTTGTCCACAGTCCAGACACCATCGTTTGTGGCACAGGCACGCAACAGGGGTACCCTGCGTGTCCTCTGTCAGAACACACCCACACAATGAGCAGCGAGTTTCAATTCATTCACCTCTACCCTTTAATAAATATATATATCTCTCTCTCCCTCTCTCTCTCTCTTACACACACACACACACACACACACACACACACACACACACTAATGCAGAAACAATACGTACATATCTAACCATATTGACTTTAATGATATACATGCAGCAACTGAAAGAAAAAACTACTGGAAGTCTGGTCGTAGCCAACTAAAAATAACACAAGCTGATACTGCTAATCAAAAAAAAGAGTTATAGATTACTTACAGATTCAAAGAGAGAATGGGAGAGAGAGAAAGAGAGAGAGAGACAGACAGACAGACAGACAGACAGAGAGAGAGAGAGAAAGAAGAGAGAGAGAGAGAGAGAGAGAGAGAGAGTGTGTGTGTGTGTGTGTGTGTGTGTGTGTGTGTGTGTGTGTGTGTGTGTGTGTGTGTGCATGTAAGAGAGAGAGAGAAAGTGTGTGTGTGTGAGTAAAGTGTGTGTGTGGGGGGTGGTGGTGGCAGTGTAAATACAGGATATGTATGAGAGAACGAGGGGAAGAGGTGCATGTGTACAAGTGTGTGTGTCTATGCATGTGTGTGTGTGTAGCAAGCGTTGTGGACAGGTGTAAGGTTTTCTTTTTATTGTTGGTTTACTTTTTCAGTAGAGGGATAGTTAAGTAACTGTCATAACCGCGGATGCATAACAATAAAGCAAAAAAAAAAGTTACAAAAAAAAAACTGTATCTGTCAACTATCTTCCATCTCTATTTCCTGCGCAAGAGCCCTTTATTCATGCATTATGATGTAAAGGTACATTCATATCAACCAATTATTTTATCGATTGGCTAACAAACTAACTGCAAGACCAGGGACAACTACTTTTCTTTCTCTTCTTTACAGAGGTTGGTTATTCTTCATCCATCATTTTTAACTAATTCAATAACTTACAAACTAACCAGCCGGCAGCTGGGTTCACCGACTCAAGTGGACGATTCACTGAAACCATTTATCATTTTTGTTGTTACTGTATCGTAACCTCCACCAAGAAAGTCATATACTGACTGCGTCCATACGTCTACTTGTCTGTCTGTCAGCATAATTAGGTTAAGACTGGACAACGGATTTGAAAGAAATTTGGTGGAAAGGTGGGATGTGGCTCAAGGACAAATCCATTTCATTTTTCTGCAGATTCATGGTGATCCGGATCCAAGGATAGATAAAGGAACTCTGACAGAGGTCTACGCTCTCCCAAGTGTCCTCCTTTTACATCAGAATTGAATTCTTCTTTTTCTTGTGTTTGTTTGTGTTTGTTTGTTTTTTTCAATTACAGTCTAATTGATTTTTTTTGTTCATGTTGTTTGTTTGTTTACATTTTGAATTACAACCTACCTGGTTTTCCATTGTGCTGAGACCCGGGAGTCCTGGCCAAGCGGCCGCAGCGAGCATTGGGACACCACCTCCACTCTCCGCTCATCTCCACTGTCTGACTCTGTAGTCGCTGCTGCCATCTGTTGTACACCCACTGTGGCACAAGGGACATCACCGTGGCAGAGTCCACTGTCGATTCACATGTCTGCAGACAATGATTTGCAGTTTTATGTGCTTAGTTAAATGAGGCCAAGAACTTCAAATGGTCGACGGTAGAGAATAAAGTCAGACAACTTGTCTGAGGAGACATTTACGATCTCTGGTGTAATACACCAACTTAATTGTGTGTCACACATAAATGTAAGTTTGCCTGCTGATGGAATTCATGCATGCTCACACACGGTCATATATAGGCTGTGAATGCACATTGTTTGTCATTTATATGTACATACATAATACATTCACTGGGAGCAGGCAATTAAGAAAGACAACTCTTCTAAACTGTTCTTACTTCAAGGGCAAGAGGTGCTCATAAGCAAAATCTCTGGTAACCACCTTCAGATATCCTTAGAAATGGGTTTATAAAGAGAGAATGCTTTTGTTGGAAGTACACACAAAGACCAAACGTTTCACAACAGTAAGTCTTTAATGGAAACAAGAATTTTCACCTGTTAAGCATCAAAAAGGGAGGTGGGAATGCCCTAAACTACCTAATGTAGCATTGTTCTTTTTCTGTACATTATGCTATCTGTACTGTTTTCAACAGTTGTGAATGTATGCTTTAGGTTGTCTTTTTCAGCATTCTGAACTCACCGTTCTATGCTCTGATGAATCAATTTTTACCTCAGCCTCTTATATGCATGTGATTCATGTTTTTTATACAGTTAAACTTGGTTCAGTTGTCTACTTTTAATGGCTCATTGTACTGAAATGTATTTTCTATTTACAGTTAGGTGAGTATTTGTATTTTGTGTACTCTTGATTTCATTCAATTTAAATTTTGTACTTGTCTATTGTGAAGCATGGTGAGCCTGCGTATAGAATTGGCAACTGAGATATTTTAAGTCTCCACATTATTTTCATTATGATTCATTAAAGAACTCTGTGTTTCCTTTTAAATTTTTATCTGAACCTTATGCTAAAGAAATCATGTACAATGCTGACAATCAGGAACTAGAAGTAAAATATGGTGAGCGTTCCATTGCAAATGGTTCTGTCCCTGAAGTCTAGACTGAAGAAACAGAAATGGTGACAATGCATTCTCTGTTTGACCATCTGGTGCCCTCAACTTCAACAGAGCCAGCTGAAGGGCCTTGTCAGGGAGTCAAGCTTTGTTCATTACCTTCCATCTTCGTCAGTTATTGTCTGAGCAAAAGATTCATTTCATTGATATATTCTACTTTGCCTCCTCCTCACAGTCAGTAAAATCCAGTCATGATATTGATAACGAAACAGTGTACTGACACCAAAAGCACATATCTGACAGACTCCTTATGTTCAGCAGTCAAATAAACAATATTTGACCAAAGGGAAGCAATCTTGTTTATACTCTTCAGTCAGAAACATGTTAAGCCAAACACTTTGAGGCCAATTGTACTTTTTCATAACTGAAACTAGTTGGAAGTACTGCTGATCTGAACACGCAGCCTCTCAACTTCCCTCCCTCCCCATCCGATCTGCATGCTAAATTTCCCAACTAGAGACCATCGCTAAGAACAGCGCGGCACTCACCATACAGTGCAGCGTTGCGTTGCCCCCTTCAATGCTGGACACCAGGTGTCGCTGCCAGCACTGGCGGCAGAAGCTATGCCCGCAGGTGGTCATGGCCACGAAGGAAGAGAAGCCCTGTCTGGAGGTGCCCATATCCTCCAGGAGGGTGAAGCAGATGGAGCACTGCAGGTCTGCTGGAGATGTCCAGCTCGTTGGTCATCTACACCATCACCACCACAAGACCAAAGAACAGGTGAAAACACCATTACAGTTCTTGAATTCTTCTTTTGTTTATCACTACTTTTTTTCCTGTGTTGTTTGCAAGGTTTGGTAATTGTAGGGCTACAGGATGCAGGCCTCTGAACCATTTAACGATCAATCCTTAATTACCTGTCTGCCTGCCACAATATGTTATATGTTAACTACAGATCTGCCCTCGAGATGACTCAATGTCTGATTTCCATATGGACTGTTTCGGCAGGACTGAGTGTTAAGATGCCATGTTCTGAGCTTTGTGTTACAGTTCTTTGGGCCATCATTTACAGTTTGCATACAAATACAAACCAACCAAAAGAATGTTTTCAGAATATTATTTGTACTCTCTAAAATTAAACTGACTGCCAAAACTTCTCTCTCTCTGTCTCTTACTTCCTCGGGTAAAACTTTGAGGTTAACCATTGGTGATATTTTTGTGTATGCCTCCATTTTTAAACCCACCATCAAGGCAGCCATGTTCTGTCTTCAGGGATAATGTCTAAACATGACACCAGTGGGCATGAGTTGTATTTTCATGTTATTCATCTTACCGGCACATAATCGCATGGGACTCAGCATGCATGCAACATCGCTATATGCACCTGTTCACTGACCGAAGCTCGGTGTAAAGTCTCGTCCCAAGGCCTAGGAGGGACTGGTGTCGGCACACAAGTTATCCCTGAACTGAAATCGGTTTATTTCTAGTGGGAATGAAACTCCACAACATGAGTCAGACATCTTACCCTGCAGGCCTACCAGGCCCCTTTGCTAAATTACTATGTGACTTTGACTGGGACATTTCCTCTGGCAAGACCCCTTTGTTACATTACTATGTGACTTTGACTGGGACATTTCCTCTGGCAAGACCCCTTTGTTACATTGCTAGGTGAATTTGACTGGGGCACTTCAGTTGTCAAGATTTATAGACTATTTAGTAGCCCAGACACAGCTAAAGCACAACCACCATTCAGATATCAGTGTAGTCTACATAGGCATGATTGAAATGTTTTCAAATTTAACCCCTTGACTGTCCATATACGTACCCCATATGTCACAGCTTTTGTTATCCTTACATACCCTAATGTGTCTTTCTCATACATATTAAATTTGTCACAAGAATTTCTTCACAAGCTGGAGGTAGGAGTGTTCCAACATGCTTCCATCAGTAAGGTGATCCAGTTGCATCAATTATACATGACAAATGGAGCCAAACTGCAGCGCAAAGGAATCCTGCTGGTGAACAAGTACCCCATTCCATGCATCAATTACGACCAAAGGTTGGCTATGAGCCAGCAGCGGAACGATCACTGGTCTTGTAATGCTGGCACACTCAAAGTGGGCGTTTCCAAGGGTTATTGCCATGGCCTTAACCCTGCTGACAGCTGTCCAACATGTTCAGTGAATTTTCATCTTGAATTGGTGTGTGAGGAGAGAGCTTGAAGTGAGGAAGGAACAGCAAGAGGTGGAGTGGGAGGGTAGGGCGGTAGGGGCATGGCGCAACCATTTAATTCTCTAACTGGCCATGTGGAGGGCAGAAACGTAGAAGTGCACAGGTCTTTGTCTAAGTTCTGTCTACAAAATGCATGGGCTGGCTGATGTTTCACTGTCTCTGAGCTGTTCTCACAGGAGAAGGCTCAAACAGAATTTCAGCTTCTGCTCCAGCATACAGGTAACCAGTCGATGGGCTAAGTGACTGTAACACACGAAATATCCTTAAAAAATAGATTTAATTCATGTGGCAGTGACACGATACAGTAAGTCAGTGTTGATGTTCAGACTGATATTCATACCTTCACAGTGTGGCTGAGCAACCATCATGACAGTTACATGTATCTTGAAGCAATTTATGTAAAGAGCGATCTTCTTACTCCAATTTTGATCTTAATTTCTTAACTACTATGTATACCAAGCTAGGACCACATCCATCTCTTCTTGCTCAACTCCAGAGCTTGATTATTTACAGTCTCAAACATGATGTTTCTCAACACTGTCAACGTCTTACCTACCAACATACAACACTAAAGGGTTCAGTGTGAAAATTGCAAAGGGAAATAATTATGGTCTAACTGATGATTATTTGTTTTTTAACCAATTTGAACTGGATCCTTTTCACGCACAAGTCAATATGTGCTCCACTGTTTGGAAAAGCTGGTCCTTCCAAGTGATAATGTTGAATGTTTTAGTACTATCAGTGACTCCATTGGAAAAAAATAAAGCAGAATTATCTTTCTTAGGACCTCGTTTCCTTGCGAAATGTGGGATAACGCTAGCACAGGCAAGGGCGCTCTGGTAAATTTATATCACAAAACAAAGCACACATGGAGATGGAAAAAACAGAAGAGAATTTTGAACTGGCGTGAACAAGGCAGCACAAATTTTCACTGGACTGGAGCAGCAATTTTCAGATTTTTGATTTGCTGGATTTTTTACCTGCGCATGAAAAAGTGGCATCTGTACAAGCATGCAAAAGCACAATGAACAGCAGTCATAAACAAAGACTTACATAGACAATCTCATTTAAAAAATATATATATATATATAAAAAAATAGTGCTCGTCTGACCTGAGATGGCACGTGTTTCTTGGCCGACTGTAGGCGGAGATAGGCCTCGTTCATACTGCACACCTCCACCTTGTCTGTGTATCGTGTGGGAGGAAAGAATCCCTCCAGAGCTCTGTGCTTACTGTGGGACACTGCCTCTTTGGATCCTCCCAAAGGCTTGCTTCCCCTGCAATATACCCACAGCCATGAAATGCTTGGAAGGACCCACAATCATGTACTTCAATAATTATTCTGAAGCTACTTAAAAAAAAAAAATAATAATAAAAATAAAAAGAGACCTCTCACCCTAGCCCCCACTGATATCAAAACAAAGTCCTTAACATATCTGCCTAAAGTGTTTTCAAACTTTTCTTGTCAACTACACTCAAACTAGGTCAGGTTCACAGTCTGATGGTGTAAGTGGAAGAAGAGCAATGACAGCAGATGTTCCCTACCAAGATAGTTAAAAGTATAGCTGTGATGTTTGTGGGTAACTAACATTATCCCATACAAATGACATACAACACAAAGTCCTGATGCGTCTGAATTAATTATCAGGGTTTAATCTAGAACAAAATGTGCCAAGAACGGATGTGGCATCTCTCTAGTCTATCTGACTTTAAGCCCAAAGTCTTAATCCTCTGTATTGGGCGAGACCCCTGCTTTTCTTGGTTGACCTTGCCATATATGTACATAACACTACAGCGTGCATCTTACAATGGACTTTAACTTCAGGATTCATAACAGATGCCATACCTACAACATCAACAGCAGAGTAACCTTACTACATATGTACATGACACTACAGCATGCATCTTATGATTGGACACAGCCACCTGACAGACTTTAACTTCAGGATTCGTAACAGATGCCATTCCTACAACATCAACAGCCAAGTCAGCAGCATCTGAACATTCATCTACATGAAGCTGAAAGACTGCATGATGGAGATGCTTCAAAATCAACATGATATCAACACTGTGTCACCTTTTTTTTCCAGCTGTCTCATCTTCAGTGCCTCCTAGACCCCACTCCCTTCTCCCCCCCCCCCCCCTCCCCAGGGGCCTTCCTCTCACATGGGTCATTCTGGCCTTCCCACACACAGCGACACCCAGACAGGTCAGTAATACGGCAACCCGAGGAAGAGACACTGTACTTCTGCTGAGTCACTTTGGTGGTGTTAAGTGGCGCCTGTTCTCATCCAACATATGCTGGATACCATATACTAAGCCCCGCCCCCCCCCCCCCCTTGACAACTTTGAGACACACAGCCTGTATAAAGAGCGCCCCCTACCAGTGGGCACCATCAAGTCCAGTCCACACACAGTCCACATTATCCAGATGGTACTGACGCTTTCAACACTTCCCCCCAAGGGTGTGGACGTGGAGAGGAAATTGAAACAGGCCATCATAAGAGTAGCGCATGAAGGCCACAGAATTTGAGATTTTGCTCTTACGATGATCAGTGAAAAAGGCCAGGAAATTTGAGATTTTGTTTTCATGATGATCAGGGAAAACGGCCTGGAAATTTGAGATTTTGTTTTTATGATGATCAATGAAAAAGGCCAGGAAATTTGAGATTTTGTTTTTATGATGATCAATGAAAAAGGCCAGGAAATTTGAGATTTTGTTTTTATGGTGATCAATGAAAAAGGCCAGGAAATTTGAGATTTTGTTTTTATGATGATCAATGAAAAAGGCCAGGAAATTTGAGATTTTGTTTTTATGATGATCGATGAAAAAGGCCAGGAAATTTGAGATTTTGTTTTTATGATGATCGATGAAAAAGGCCAGGAAATTTGAGATTTTGTTTTTATGATGATCGATGAAAAAGGCCAGGAAATTTGAGATTTTGTTTTTATGATGATCGATGAAAAAGGCCAGGAAATTTGAGATTTTGTTTTTATGATGATCGATGAAAAAGGCCAGGAAATTTGAGATTTTGTTTTTATGATGATCAATGAAAAAGGCCAGGAAATTTGAGATTTTGTTTTTATGATGATCAATGAAAAAGGCCAGGAAATTTGAGATTTTGTTTTTATGATGATCAATGAAAAAGGCCAGGAAATTTGAGTTTTTGTTTTTATGATGATCAATGAAAAAGGCCAGGAAATTTGAGATTTTGTTTTCATGATGATCAGGGAAAAAGGCCATGGAATTTGAGATTTTGTTTTTATGATGATCAATGAAAAAGGCTAGGAAATTTGAGATTTTGTTTTAATGATGATCAGGGAAAAAGGCCATGGAATTTGAGATTTTGTTTTTATGATGATCAATGAAAAAGGCCAGGAAATTTGAGATTTTGTTTTTATGATGATCAATGAAAAAGGCCAGGAAATTTGAGATTTTGTATTTATGATAGGACAATGCAACGAAGTTCCAATCTGGTCTGAGACTGCATTACAACACTGCACTCTGTTTCCTTCAACACACTATGCCGGCATCAGCCAGGCCCCAGGGATACAGACTGCAGCACCCATCAGGAAATCTGAAAAACACTCTTAAGAGTTGCGTCCACTTCGTGGATGAAACATTGACTGTGAGGGTCAAGTCTACCTCTCTGACACCATAGCACAGTCTGCTGTGGGTAGGAGCAGGCCGACCGTATCTTTTCTTTCTTTCTTTCTTTCTGCGTACGCAGGCTGATACTCCTGCGGACACTGCCTGTATAGACAGGCAGTGGAGTTTTGTGTGTATGACCGTTTTTTTATCCCGCCATTAAGGCAGCCATACTCCATCTTCGGGGAACGACAGTTTCTTACAGTTCACTGGTCACTTGACAGGCACAGCACACAGTGTGCTGATACTGTTCCTGTTGGCAGTTGCCTGACGCAGCTAGCTGAGCTGCCAAGGCCTTAAAAGCACTAAGTTTAGTATTTTATCATTTTAAGGGTTGCATTCTAAATCTAACCGTAGCACTGTACCCAATATCACTGGTTATCTCAAGGTTTTGATGAACTACAAAAATAACAAAATGGCCAACAAAATCAATCCATAAAGCAGCAAAATCTTTTTGTGTGTGTGTGTTATAATTTTTTTAGCGAAAAGTCTATAGTGTACAAATTTATGTTGTTCTGGTTCTGTTTAAGCCGCTGCAAAGTCCATAAAGCAGTCCTTTTAATCATTTTTTTTCCCCCGTGTACGCAGGCTGATAATCTTGGGGGCATTCCCTGTATAGACAGGCAAGGGTTCATCGCACTACCCAACAAAGGAAGTGGAGTTTTGTGTGTATGAACGTTTTTTTATCCCACCATTAAGGCAGCCATACTCCAACTGCGGGGAAGGTGCATGCTATGTGTAATGTGTCATCTATACCAACGGCCAAACTGGCCTTCTCTTCTGAAAGTTGGTGATGGGATTTTACGTGTGTGCAAGATGTTATGCATGCGTTCATACATGGAACCTCAGTTTTATAGTGTCATTCGAAGGACTGTATGGGAAATGGAGTTAGAACCAATGTTAACTCCGAGGGAAAAATCCCCGAGTACCAAATGGCCCAGCAAAAATTCAAACCCGCAACCCCAGGATCACCAAGATTACGAGTGTGGCGCTCTACCTCTGATATATTCCAGCCCCCTTTTAATCATTAAAAAAAAAAAAAAATCTTATTTCTGGCATGTCATTTCATCGCAAAGTACAGCAGCCTAACACTATCAATGAAACTATAGCACACAACGCAAAAAGCATAGCACTTGACAGCTCTGAGCTAGGATGAACAATGCGGAGTAAAATGAAAGAAAAACGGCCTTTCCTGATCACACTCCTGGTTCAAACCTACCTGCTGACAGACTTCTGCCTGACCACACTGCACACTCTGTTCAGAAGTGTATCCAGAGACAGCAGCCTGGGCTGGCCATCCTCCCCGGTCATCACACGGGTCAGCTCATCGTTGACAGCTGCCACCTCCTCTTCCTTGTGGCTGCCAAAAACCCTCAGTCTGAAACAGAGAATGATTATGAGTTATCATGCTTTCAGTGTGCTGCTCTCATGCTCATTCTAGTTCTCCTCTATGACTCTATACCTGTAGCAGCGCCAGTGCTGTCAAGACTTTAGAGGACATTGGAACTGAGGTGTCCAGAAATGCAGGACACGTGGGGTCAGATCAACTGACATTTTCCTTTTTTCATGAGAGTCAGTGAGGAAAATCAAGATGACATGGAGTTCCGTTCAAGACTGAGACTAAAAGAAAGGACAGCACCGCACTAAACTGAAAGATATACCAGCCTAAACCAGGCCTGAGAGATACAGACACCTGCAGTGTTGGTCAGCAAATCACAGATAGATGCATCCATTAAGCACATGAAGCTCAGCTATGTACTTCCAGTCTTTCCATCTGAGTCCATAGCAAACAGTTAGCTTTGGGCGAGAGCCAGCAGGGGCTGAACAATCCCACCAATAAATGCCTCTGATCGGTTTTGGGCCCATGACTTCCCAGCCTGCAATGCTCACCAGCACAGTTGACTGAGAATTATTTTTTTTATAAAAACTTATATTTTTCTTAGTCTAAGAGTCCACACTGGCCCATGGAATTGTGCTAAGGGCATGGACCAAACAGCAGAAGTATTAATACAAATTCAACTTTAAAAAAGCACACAGCAGAAACATAGATACAAACTCAACTCAAAGTATTTAGTCCTTAAAATCTTTTAACACAAGCATGTGTAAATATGCTTAGGCAAACACACAAACTTATGAGCACACACACACACACACACACACACACACACACACACAAATGCATATGTGACACTTACAAACACTCACACATACAACCAGGCACATACTTCACTCAATTTTCACACACATTAAGAAAACAAGCAACACCAAAAACATTCATCAAACAGCACCATTACTCACTTCACCAGGCGAGCCTCTCTGTCGTGTCCTCCAGCTGTCCAACCCGAGTCCAAGACTTCACCCCGCTGACACAGCAAGATCCACCCTTCCAGCTCACCACCCCCCTCCACATGCTCCTCACCCTCTGTCCCTCTGTGTCCAGCTTCCCACACAGCCTGTAGGTCAACCTTCAAGGTGAGGGGGACACACCTGGCAAACTCCACCTCCCCTGCACACCTGTCCTGCAGATCAGTAATTCTCAGTTCCTCGTCCGGGATTACACAGGAACTGAAACTCTCATCAAACCGAGCAAACTTTTTCTCATAGTCGACGGTGGGGAAGGCGACATTCTCCAGTGATCTTGAATCACTGCCTTCATTGGAGTGAAGCCCACTGTCTTCGTCACTTTCAACCAGGTCTGTAAAGTCTTCCTCATCTTGTTTGTGTTCTTGTTCTATGAAAACAGCAGCACTTTTGCCATACTTCTTCACAGTCCGACTGCTGGCAGAACAGATGGCACGCTTTTCCCGTTTTGTGGTGGTAGCGGTGGAAGGCCCTGTTCTCCTGGGTTTCTGGGAATGCCTGAGCTTTGTGGCTTGGGCCAGCTCCCACAGGGAGTAGACCTGGTTCTGTGGTGGACTCCACAGCCTTTCTGTGTCATCTTCATCTTCCTCATCTACACTGGTTCCAGCAGTGATGAAAACTGCATCACACACACACACACACACACACACACACACACACACACACACACACACACACACGCACACACACACACGCACACACGCACACACGCGCACACACACACACACACACACACACACACACACACACACATACACACACACACACACACATGCACACACACACGATTTATCACTAATGTGTAAAATTGCTGTTTCATTGCATCAAAGTCCTATTTTTTTCTGTTTTGTAAAATGGGAACTGGTGTTTTAGTAACGTCCTTGTTATGACTGGTTATTCTTCGATGTTTTATAGTTAGTTATCCATTTTTTGCTGTTGCTGTTAATGTTATTCTTATAGATTAGGTTCGTCTAATATCACAATGTGTATAGACGTTAAATTGAAGACCTAACACACACATCCACGCACACATGCATGCATGCACACACGCACACACACACACACGCAGAGTCTTCAAAAACAAGACAAAAAAGAAGAAGAAAAAGATTTTGTCAGGGCAAATACAGTTGTTTTTCTTGTAATTATCTGAAAGCAAACAAATGAGTATGGCAAGAAAACGGGTCTTCTGCTGTTTTCTCTATTGACAGTGACATCATGAAGTTTTAACATATTATAACTGTAGCTTCTCAGTGTATATGCTCGCATCTCTGTCTCCTTTGTGTTAAGTGAATAGCTTCCCTTGCCAAATCCAATGTTATCTGCACCCTACTTTCGCATTTCTGCATTTTCGGCTTGATGTTTGTGTTTTGACAATACTAAAGCCAAATTTTGCTAATAAGTTGGAGAATACTGTCAGTACAAAAAAAATTCTGTCTTGCCCATCCAATCTCTTCTGTCTTTAGCAAGGTTAAAACAAAAAAAGAGAAAGAAAAAAGAAATGGCACTGAAACTAGCAATTAATCCACAGCCATGAAAAGCAGCCTACTGATCAGCATGTCTTGGTGAGATGTACTAGATAGCGACCTAAAAATGATGAAAATGTTGAAAAAGGCTTTAGACCAAACAGTAAAACATTCAAAAACAAAAACAAAAAAACTCATAGCCACACCCTCATAAGAGGAATTGAAAGGTCACTTGGATTATAAACGTGTTCTACAGAACTTAATCAACAAACACATCATGAAGCGCAAATCTATGATTTATACTAAGTGTCACGAAAAACGACTATCACTTAGCTGTTCTTGTACTGTGTAGTACAAAGTGTTTAATTCATTTCAGTAAAATGGTTGTCTGGTCACAAACAACTAACAATATAGCAAGACACATACACACCAGCTAATCATCAGGTGGCAAGCACACCATGCTGATCTCATAGAAGAAATCCTAGTTTTTGAGAAAAAAAAAAGTGTCAACAAATTGACTTGTATTAGAGAGAGAGAGAAAGAGAGAGAGAGAGAGAGAGAGAGAGAGGGAGAGAGACAGAAACAGAGACAGAGAGAAAGAGAGACAGACAGACAGAGAAAAACAGAGAGAGGGAGAGACAGAGAGAGAGACAGAGAGAGAGACAGAGAGAGAGGCAGAGATGCAAGCATATACACTGAGAAGCAGACAGATCCATAGATACGCCAACAGATACAGAGAGGTACGCAGATGTGCAGAGAGGCAGACAGATCCATAGATACGCCAACAGATACAGAGAGGTATGCAGATGTGCAGATACTCAGCGAGGTACACAGAGAGGCAGACCAATACTCAGTGAGGTACACAGAGAGGCAGACCGATACTCAGCGAGGTACACAGAGAGGCAGACAGATACTCAGCGAGGTACACAGAGAGGCAGACAGATACTCAGCGAGGTACACAGAGAGGCAGACCGATACTCAGCGAGGTACACAGAGAGGCAGACAGATACTCAGCAAGGTACACAGAGAGGCAGACAGATACTCAGCAAGGTACACAGAGAGGCAGACAGATACTCAGCGAGGTACACAGCGAGGCAGACAGACACTCAGCGAGGTACACAGAAAGAAGACACACAGAGAGGTACACAAACGCAGACAGACAGGCTAACAGATACACAGAGGGGCAAACAGACACATACAGAGGCAACCAGACGTACCTAGGCAGACAGATACATAGACTGGCAGACGGACATACAGACGGGCAGACAGATACATAGACAGGTACACAGCGAGGCAAACAGATACACAGAGATGCAAAAAAATACACAGAAAGGCTAATATATACAGGAAGGCCGACAAATGCACTAACAGAAAGGCAAATACACAGAAAGGCATACAAATAAACAGAGAAGCAGACAAACAAAACACACGCAGAAGCACACAGACAGGCAAACAGGTATACAGACAGATATACACAAAGGCAGACAGATGCATAGAGAGGTACACAGACAGGCAACAGAGAAACAACTGGACAACAGAGGCAAACAGATACAGAAGCAGATAGATACACAGCGAGGCAGACAGATAGTGAGATACACAGACAGGCAGACAGACACATAATGAGGTACACACAGAAAAACAGATACATAGAGAGACAATTACACAGAGGCAGACAGATACACAGACATGCAGCCAGACATAGAGAGGCAACAGATACACAAAGAGGCAGCCAGATACACAAAGAGGCAGCCAGATACACAGAGAGGCAGCAGATACACAGAGAGGCAGGCAGATACACAAAGAGGCAGCCAGATACACAGAGAGGCAGCCAGATACACAGAGAGACAGCCAGATACATAGAGAGGCAGCCAGATAGAGAGAGAGACAGCCAGATACCAGGGGAGGCATACAGATACACAGACAGACATATAGAAATAACGGCAGACCACCGACAGAAACAAAAAATTAAAGGCCTAATTAAAAAAAAAAAGGTCAGATTCACAGTGCAAAGCTATGACATCTAATACCTGAAGCATAATCAGGCTGCTGTCTGTTATACGCAAAAGACTCCTCGCAGATCAAAGAGTCTTCAAAGTACCACTCCACGCGCTCTCGGTGAAAGCCTCGGAAGCGGGTACCTGATGGCTTGGCAATGTCAGGGCAATGGACTCAAAGAAAAATGAACAACCATGAGACCTTTTTTTTCATAGTAAACTAAGATACATTGACTTCAGTGACTTGTCTACATACTGATCTACTTACCCAATGAAAAGGAAAAGGATATGAAAATTATGGGCAGAACTTTAGATGGCGGCCAAGCAGACTAAACAATTCTCTCAAGCTGTCCTGTGGCTGTGATGCCTGGAATAGTTGTTGACTTGAGCAAGTTAACGGGACTCTGACAAAGGTTAATAGAGAAAAGTGAGGCAACATACCTATCCTTTAGACTCTTGATCTATGCTCGATCTTCACTGGTTTAACAGTATTTCCAACCAGCATACCAAGCTGGTGATTACAAGATCCAGATGATAAAGAAAATAATCTTGCTGGTGTATAAAAATGCTGTAATTCCCCTTTTTCTCAGTAAAATGTCACACTTCTCTCTTCCTGATCAAGTGACTCAAAAATAATCAAGAATTTGAATGGCATTTTGTATGGCAGTTTCAATGTCTTTGTGTTTTGGAGTCTCTTGTCTGAACTACTTTTGGATCAATTCTTTCTTTAAAAAAAAATTCCATGTTCATTTATATGAACAGTTCAAGCAACAGCCGATGGCTGAAAAATGAGCAAGCAGAATAGGGATGACAGATGCATATGCTCTGCTCTGCCCCAGCAGACCAACACGTTTTACGAGTGAGAGAAAAAAAAAATGTTTGATATGACAATGATAAAAAAAAAATGCAGTTTATAATTTCTAGCAGCAGTATGTTCATCATCAGAAGCATTATCCTAAGAAAGCACATACAACACTCATATTCTCTCTCTTATACAACACACATAATGGGTGAACATCTACACACTCACTTTCTCTCCAGCAGTTACACACCCACTCTCTCTAAGAACATACATACATAGAACACACACACACACACACACACACACACACACACACACACACACATACTCTTCTCTCTCTCTCTCTCTCTCTCTCTCTCTCATACATGCATGTGAACATTTACATACACTTGTCTCCCTTTCCAGCATACATACACTGAACATGCACACACATTCTCTCTCTCTTACAATGCATACATGCGTACATTTTACATACTGAGACATAATTTTTGTCCTCACATATGGGGCTTAGCTGGCCGAGCGTGTCACACTCCTGCTCCAAACTGTGGGGTTCCATTCTCACTCACGACAGCCGAGAACAAAGAGATTTTCCCTTCCGAATTGACATCTATACAGACCCCAGTTCCCTCCCAGTCCTTCAGATGAAACTCTACACTGAGGTCATTTGTATGAACATACGCATGAAAACAAATAATTGCACCTGTGTTATACTTCATCCTACCTTTTCCATAGAGTGGGCCACTAAGCACTGGTAAGATGGATGACGCAAATATGAAACGCATGCACACTGCTGTGATGCTTGGATACCATCCCAGAAGGCGGAGTGTGACAACCTGAATGCCGGGACTGATGTCGTTTGTATATGCAAAAAATCTCCACAATGGTGAACCTTGAAGATCTAGGCCGAGGAATGAGGGTGAACTGTCTTCACCCATCATTCAGACACACACACACAGACACACACACACGCACACACATACCCACACACACACTCTCATGGCAATACTGACATGCCTACCCCAGCTTCTAAAACTTGTAGAATTTGCAGGCATTGCCTCTTCTACTTCATAGCGTATCTCTGGCACCAATGTGATGATGTCATCATCTGTCATCATCCTGTGACAAAAATACACATTGTACATGTCTGATCAATGCCAGTTCAGTTCTGCTGGAAATCGCAAAATAATCAATAATTACAACGAATCACGAAACTCAGTATCTGATTTCTTTGTATGTTCACTGAAGATTTGTAACTGATATTGTCCATGTGTGTGCTACTGTGTGCAAATATGTTCGTGTGTGTGTGTGTGTGTGTGTGTGTGTGTGTGTGTGTGTGTGTGTGTGTGTGTGTGAGTGTGTGTGTGTGTGTGTGATGTGTGTGTGTGTGTGGATGTGTTTGTGTGTGTGCATGTATGTGTGTGTATATGTGCTTGTGCTTGTGAGTGTGTGTTTGAGTGTGTGTGTGTGCACATGCACATGCTTGCATGTGTGTGCATGTGTGTGTGTGTGTGTGTGTGTGTGTGTGTGTGTGTGTGTGTGGTGTGTGTGTGTGTCTGTGTGTGCATGTTTGTATGTGTATATCTGTATGTGCATGCACGTTTGCATACATTTGTGCATGTGCATATGTGCATGCATGTGTAAACTACGTTGTGCATTTGCACATGTTTCATGTGAGACTTGAACATTTATGAGAGAAAGAAAGTAACTGTTGCATACATACGACACTGAAATTCTCTCCTGAACTTTCAACAGAGCATCAAAAAAAAAGTGTAGGCCTTTTTCATACTGTTGACAGTTAAATTTCTCTGTACTCCTACTTTCTGATTTCAAAACATTGCAATAAATCGAGACAAAGTGGTGCTATATTTTTCATCAACCCTGTTAAACATTATTTTCTGGTAGATTTCTGATTAAGTAGCATTTCTGTGCTTTCGTAATCTTTTCACTTTGTTTATGACAGAAATCTTCAACATCTTTATGGTAGATTTCTGAATAAGTAGCAGTTCTGTGTTTTTGTAATATTTTCACTTTGATTATGAAAATGGTTTTGGCAAAGAGTACAATCTAAACAAAAGTGGCAATGTTTGCTGACAGCAAAGTTCTCCATGCTTTCTGTATTAAGATGAACTCTATCTCCAACAGACTTACAGAAGACACAAAGTACAATGAAAATTAAGGGAGGATGGATTGGAATGAGGGTGGTTTCCTGTCAGCAAAGATGGCAGAAAGTTATATCATAGTCATCCACCCAAACAGATCAAGCTCAATGCACAGTTCACTTAAAAAAACAAAAACAAAAACAGAAAAGAATGTATAAAGGTTTTAACCAAATGAAAAACTGTATGATAACTTGAATATAGATCAACTTTGAAAACTTTATGAAATGAACTCAACAAAAAAATTACTTCAATCATATCTTTTCTGTACATATAGCAAAACAAACTGAAGTAAAGTGATCCAAAAACTTGAGCCCATGACAGTCATTTTTCAGACGTAACATTTCCCTGACATCATACCTTGAATCAATTTTCTGTGGCCTGACTGTCTTCTGCTGAAGGTCTTGAAAATGTTGATTGTGTCCTGGGCATTTTTTTCTGCACTTCAAAGAGTTGTTAGGGCCACGCTCTTTCAATGCTGCTTTGTGGGCCAAGTCATCCCTTGTGGAGTAATTCACCCATGCTGTCACGTTGGGCCGTGTGCCATGACTGTCGTGATAATGGGTGACATTGCAGAAAGTGTTGCGGTAGTTTTTACGACACGATTCAACCCTCCCGAACAAGGTGTGTGTCGGTGCACAAGCGTGACTTTGAAGGCCTCTTCAGCAAGGTAATTGTTGAAAACTGCAGAGCCCACGTTCAAATCCAACAGCCACCGCTTCCTCTTATTCAGGGAGTAGACTGGTCCATGATAGCGGGTACTGGGTTCCAGATCCCCGTCATCAATGTAGTTTTGTGCAGTATCCACTTCCGCATAACTTCCATCCCAAGGAATGGTCATTTTCATATGATGCACATATTTGGTCACATGGGATTTTCGTGCGGCATACTTTCGATGTACATGACGGTAGTAGCGTTTTTTCAAGGTGTTGCCACTATTGATGGCCTCCCAGTTGGTTTTCTTCAGTACCATGATCAGTCTGAGCAGTGGCTTGTCCAGTCGTAAGAGGTAACCTGTAAAGAGAGAGGCTGTATTGTAGGAAGTGTGCAACAAGCCTAAGGTCTGACTGAAGTCAAACATCAATTAGAAAGGTTGACATGGAGTTTTAGAGTTAAAGAGTTATAGATCATGATTTAGTATGGAAAACCCAGACATGAATCTGCTTCCCCCCCCCCCCCCCCCCCCCCCATCAACTGTTTATCTCTCATGTCAATAATACTAATAGTAATTAAGATGTGTTAATGTATGCTTCATTCCCACTGAGCTCAGGGTGCATATAAAAACAAACGAGCAAAAAGAAAATCATAGCGTTCAATTACCTGTCCACTTTCATTTACTTCCATCTCCTCCCCATGAACACCCAACCCATACACATCACCAACTCACCCCACCTCCACACTCACAAATGCACAGTATGCGTAAACCTGCATAAGTACACACACATTGACATATACATCCAAATACTCTCATTATGATGTTTTGACAACATGTTAAAGTGTTTATGGCTGTGGAGGCAGTGAAAGGATGTAGGCTTTGAGCACTGCATTATTGAAGGTGGTATCCATCCATCTCCCTCCGCCACCTTAACCTTCCCTGACCTGAATCCGGTACATGGACAGACAGACAGGTTTTCAAGCAAGGTTAACGACAGAAAGCTGGAGTGGGGAGAAGGCGGGCAAATGGCTAGCGTGCTCTGACCACCCGGCCGCGTTTAACAATGACCTGTGTCACGGACTGAAGTAACTCCCACCCACATAATTCCATACATGGAGTAAAAACAATGTTGAATGTAATATCTGATTAGTTCACAACCATGTTTGTATGGGAAGTGAACTGTTTGAGGTCCAGGGCACTACAATATGGAAGGCTCAACCCACTCCTCTGCTCCCACCAACTTGACCTTCCCTGACCTTAATCACATATCCATTTATAGCTGGTAGGACAGACTGTAAAAATCATGACTGGTCTGAACTCAACAACTGTCAGCTCCACAGGTGAGGTTTGAACTCACAACCATCAACTCCACAGGTAAATGCTCTAACCATCTGACTATGGTAACGTATGTGTAAATGTTAAAAATTCACTTTCAATGACCCGAGTACAAGATTGCTATCAAATGAACATATCTGCCATAGGATGTTTAATGATTAATTGTGCGTAAATACCGGTTCTAATTTAACAGTGGATGCATTAGACAAAACAAAACCATGTTATCAACACTGAAGTCAAGTGGTTATTCAAAATAAAATCATGTTATCATCATGATCACCCCACCAAAACTTCAAAACCACCCTTCTGTTCCGACTTCCATCAAACTTGTTGATTCACCTATCACTCTCTCTCATTCTGCCCGCAACCTCGGTGTAACTCTTGATCAAACCCTGTCCTTCCAACAGCATGTCAGCAATGTCTGTCGCACTTGCTTTCTTGAACTCCGTCGAATTGCTTCTATTTGCCATCTTCTCTCAGAAAACACAACAAAAGCTCTTGTCTGCGCATTTGTTCTATCCCGCCTGGATTACTGTAACGCTCTTTTGTCTGGCTCTCCCTCTCATCTCATCAACAAACTTCAAAGAGTTCAGAATCATGCTGCCCGTCTCATCTTCCGCACTTCTAAATATAACCATGTTACCCCATTGCTCCGCTCTCTCCACTGGCTCCCTGTTCAGCTAAGAATATCCTACAAGATTGCCTCTCTCTGCTTCAAATCTATCGAGTCTTCCTGTCCTGAGTATCTCACCCACCTGTTACATCTTTACACCCCATCTCGAGCTTTACGTTCCTCATGTGACACTCGTATCTACAGTATCCCCACTGTTCGCACTAAAACCTTTGGTCAACGTTCCTTTGCCTATCAAGCTCCAACTACCTGGAATCAATTGCCTCGCTCTCTCAGATACTCACCCTCACTGCCCACATTCAAGCGCCTTCTCAAAACTCATCTGTTTCCTAGGTAACTTCGTCTTCCCTGTGACCCGACGTTTGCAATGTGTGATGCGAGTGTCTGCTTTGTGTGCGTTCGTGTCTGTGTGAGTGTGTGTTTGCGTGTATGCATGCTTGTGAGTTTGTGCCCTTGCTTTGGATTTTGATGCCTTTTTCTCATGTATGATTGTTATATATTGTGTGATTTGATGTCTGTTGTGATATTGTAAACGCCTAGGGCATTCAATTGATTAGGTGTCATAAATGTTCATAATAATAATAATAATAATGAAAGTTGAGTAGTTTGAGGATAAGTATTCCATGTGGAATGCTGACGTCTGAATCTCATCAATGCTTGCTGTACAAAAGATGGAAAATTTTCTTTAACAACTGCCAATACATTTGTTTGTACCTCAAAACCTAACAAATACATTACTCCCTGTCTATGTGTCAATTACTGCAGAAAAATAAAACGGGGGCATCAAAGATCAGAACATATATAGGTCAGTTCTTGACCTGGTTTCCCAACCTTCTTCCATCATGGAAACTGAATACATGTGCCAAAACAATGGCCGTGAGTTCAGATGAATCCAATATTCACTGTGCCATATGGACCTTGAGACAGTGAAAGAGAATCTCCACCTGTCTCTGTTGCTGCACTGGGAGCCATCTCAAGAGTCCGTACTTTGCTTTTTAGCGCTCTCTCTCTCTCTCTCTCTCTCTCTCTCTCTCTCTCTCTCTCTCTCTCTCTCCAGGTGTCTGCACTGGTTTTCTTTGGGTCACCCTAGACTTCTTTTCCCCTGGGTGTCTAGCTTAGAGTTGTTTTGGGCGTGAAGAAGGAGGTTTGTGAGAAATGTGTCCCAACTGTTCCCCATCTGCAGGACTGGATGGTCTCTTGCATCGTCATCGTTTCTGTCCTGCTTTTGGAGATCTGCTCAGGAGACCGCGTTCCTGAGGATATGACACAGGTCTTCGGTCTGGAACACCTCCAGCTTCTACTGGACAGCCACAGTGGTCTTCCAGTTTGAGTTGTACTGGAGAACACTGCAAGGACATTGCTCTTCAGTGAAGATCCTGATCTTTATTTGGGCACTGAGGCCAGTGGATTTCCAAATGGGCTTGGGAAGTGCAAATATTTGGTTTGGTTGGCTGTTGCCTGGACACAGAAACTATTTGCTGTCATCTTACAACCCTGGTAGATGAACTCAATGCCCATAAAACCGATACCGAACAAAAGAAGGCAATCAGCATCTCAGACAGAGACATCATTATGCCCAAGATAAGGTCACTCACCTAACAACCCAAATACGCACACTCAATGGCCATAAAACCAATACAAAGCATAGAAAGGAATGCAAAACCTACAGTCCAAAAGGCATTAAGCATCTAAGTCTGCCACATCACTATGCCCATGATAAGGTCACTCTGCTCCAACGTACATATCATGTTCAAGTGCTCTGGATCCTATTTATTCGGTATATGCATGTGAAAAGCCTACAGATTTTGCCAGAAATTTTGTAAACAAGAACTGAGAAAACCCAATACCAGTATTTCTCTTTTTCTATGATAACACTCCTTCCCCAGGTTTTTCCCCTTCTCCCCCTCCACCAGCCCCCATGTACACACATACACACAAATGCGCACACACACACACACACACACACACGACTACCACCACCATCACCACCACCACCACCATCACCACAAGAGGAACAGAAACAATATAGACAGTACTATGTTAGCCCATGATGACACAATAATCAGCAGTAAAAAGCATCCTACTTGCATCTATATCAGTGCCAAGTAACATGGAAGTGTGCACGACCACACACACACACACACACACACACACACACACACACACACCACACAAACTAAACACGGAGGTACTGTCGACAGTATACTGTGAGAGTATCTCATCCCAGAAGAAAAAAATCCATAAAAGTCTCTCATGTAGAAGTTCAGGTGATGGTGTATTCCAGCAACTCAATTTCTTTCAGTATCTAGGCTTTCAAAAACGGTTTCTCCGCAGCAGTTGTGTCGGGCTGTTGCCTGTCCTGGTGTGTACATTGGTTCAAAATTTACATTCTGTCACCTTCGCCCAAGCTCTGAAGATCACATGTATGTCACATGGTATCATATTGATGTTACTGCTGTAGTCGTCATCAACTTTTTGCCTGAATATTTAGAGATGTTATTCAGAATCCCCCCCCCCCCCCCCCCCCCCCCGGCATATTGGTTCTCGGTTACTTGTGTAATGGCAAGTTTCCGTTTGAGAAATTTGGCTCATCTTTCCAGTTCCAGTGTCAAACAAATCTTTGAAATATTTGTTCAGATGGCAATTCATGTCGGCGCAATGTGATTAAGCAGATTGTTTCACAAGTAAGTCAGACTGTTAAATTGGAAAAAAAAGAAAATGGAAAAGAAAAGAAAAAAATGGGGCGGGGCGGGGCGGGGCGGGGGGGGGGGGGGGGGGGGGGGGGGCGGAAAGATGCGTTCTTTGATTCCCTACTCCAGTGGTGGAATAAAGTGGCGTTCTCTCTATTTCTCTTCATTTGCATTTATTTTTCTTGCTCAGCACTAAGCTGAAAGGTTGCCGGAATCTCCATGAAACTGCTTGGCTTCGGCCTGTTTAGGCATACACACACTACCACAGCGTCTCCATACACACACATGGTGATATGACACACGCGCTTGTACACACACTAACACGGCGTCTCACACACACACACACACACACACACGTGTGCAGCGAGGCGTTGCCGTTGCCGGACAGCCCTGTAAACAAATGCTTGATTTCAACAGAAAATTAAGTCTACTGCATCAAAATTCTTCTCACCTTTACGTTTTAACGTTATGAAACTGATCCTTTCGTGTTTCTTCCTCTGTTGCTATTTTGCTGAGACTTATATTGTATTTTTGGAACACACCGCATGGTGCAATCTCACAAGGCTGTGCAAAGACATTGCCTGTGACTGGTCTCATTGGACCCTTCTCTTTTTAGGGGTGGCAGCCTTTCTAATTTTACCGTTAAAAATGCCATTAAGTTTGCAAACTGTTTAATAAAGAAACACAACACAAAGCTTGACATCTTAACGAGTAGCTAAACATCTCATATGCAAAAAACATAAATTTTAGACATAATGTGGCAAGATCATGCACACAAGTTACCAACCTGACAGGAAAGGCCCGACCTACCCACCCTCTCTCGTTGGAATGAGAACTAAAAATAGCTGCTGACATTTTGCACCACCCTTAGAAACCATACGAAAACTTTTAGAAAATCACTGGAATTGCAAAAGATGGTTATTAACGGAGCTCGTTTTAATCTAAACGTAACGCTCCACGTTTGTCTGCGCACTTAAAGGAAGAGACAGAATGAAAGCATTTGAAACGGCTACTTTCGATTTCGTCCATGACGTGATTGCGTGCGCATCGAGTGCGCGCACGCGCGTGTGTGTAAAGTGGAAGAAAACTTGTGAAAGAAAGAAATGGAGTGACGGTTCTTGTCGTTACGTCTTGGATAGCAGAATATGAAAGCAGTGACTGTTATTTCCTCAACTGTATTTACGAGTGTAACTGAAAAAGCAATTGAACGTCGATGCCCAGCATAGAAATTACAGTTTAATCAAAAGACAATTTCTGCACTTAAAAGATTTCTAGAATAAGCGAGTAACTATGGAAGAATAAAATAATTAACTGTAATTTGCACCTAGAGAGAGACAGAGACAGAGATGGGGAAGGGGGAGTGACGTGGGAGGAGAGGAGTCAGCCGAATCAGTCAAACACATACACGCGCGCTCACTGACACACACTTGCACCCTCGCACCGCTCTCCTGTCTGTGTACTCCCCAACCCCCCCCCCCCCCCCCCCCCCCCCCCCTTTCCGCTAGATCCTCAAATATTTATACTGCCCCCACACTCACCCCTTACCCCACCTTTTCGCCCCCACTGATCTTCCTCCACATTCTCCTTCCAACCCTCTCTCTGGATTCGCCATCGTTATAGCTCTTATGGTAACATATATGCATCAAAACCCAACATTGGAAACGACGAACGCTCAAAGTCCTTCACAATTTCTTCAACGAATTCATTCATAAACATACATATAGTACCAAAAAATGGTTATCGCCTGATAGACGGGGGAATCGGAGTAATCCTTGGGATGACATTTTCAACAGTGTAAAAGGACTGCAAACAAAATGGATGAATGGCTGACTAATAAGTCGATCACTGACTGATTGACTGATGGGCTTTCCATACAGTTCTGTTCTGCTCTATTATACAAACAGGAAATGAACCGTAACGTCATCCATGTCTTTCAACATGATGACTTAGTTCATGTCTTTTATTTGTCCCATTAGGCTATCATAGCATCCCACGCACTGAAACTCTGATAATCATCTCTCTCCAACAGTTCTTTAGATCTGTCAAAAGCATCATACGATCGTAGCGAGTAACCAGCCATTTTTACTGTCTCGTCCACTCTGTGCCATGTTAGTCATTATCCCCATGTCGCTCGTTCTGACTTCCTGTCCACAGCATACCCTGGCTTGTCCCTCTGCTACCCCGGCACTTGCAATCCACAAGCAGCAGTCAATGTCAAATCGTCATGAGGCAGCCTGCCGCCACAGGAGACATTGTGCGGCTGCTAAGTCGCTTCAGTGGTGTTCAGTGGTGCCTGTTCTAATCCAATATAATACTGCAGGACACCACCTACCAAGCCCCCTACTGACGAATGATAACTACTTAGCTGGGGAGCCAGCATGAGTTAGAGCGCCGTTATGGACGTCCAGCGACAGTCCCCTTAGGTTTGCCAATGCTGGCGACCGCGACATGAATTCATCAAGATCATTGATATTAGAAGAAGGTGAAACTGTGGTCACTGTCAGAGTGGCATGACCACCTATAGATTTTAAGACTCTTTTAATGCTAACCGATGAGGATGAGAATGACGGAGATGATGTTACTGAGTTCCATTCTGACCTGAGACTGAATAACAGGGCTGTGCTCTACACTTACTCTGAAAATAAATCATATCCGGGCATCAACCAGGACTGAGAGATCCAGACACCTGTAGTTTTAGTCAGGAAATTTGAGGAAACCCTCAGAGATGCATCCATGAAGTGGATGAAACTCAAATGTGTGATTCCAGCCTTCCTAACTGAGCCCACAGAAGACTGAACTGTGGGTAGAGAGCACTCAAGATAGAAAATCCCACAAATAAATGGCTCTGATGGGAATCCAATCAACGACCTCCCAGTCCGGAATCCATGACACTAACCATTGTGCCACAGCGGCCGGTTAGCGCGTTCTAACAAATCGTAGGCTTTGTATGATTTATTTCGAAAAAAAAAGTATTTGCTTCTTAAAGCAAAATATTCCACTTTCGATTCTAAGGGGATCCATACATTCTTCGAAGCATGCCCCCCGGTGTGTTCAATACAGTCCGAGGCCGTCACCCACCCTCATAACACCACTGGCGTGAGGTTAACGACAAAAAGCTGGAGAGGGGAGAAGGGGTGGCAAATGGCTAGCGTGCCCTGACCACCCGGCCGCGTTTAACAATGACCTGTGTCACGGATCGAAGTAACTCCCACCCGTACAATTCCAAACATGGAGGAAAAACAAAGATTTTGTTGAATGTAATATGTGATTAACAGAGCAAAAAAAAAAAAAAATTCCTTTCCGCTTGAGACCGACGCTACATAATTATGCTGATTATTTTCTCCTTTGTTGTTTTTTTTGTTGTTCGATTATGTGGATCGAAAAAAACATCGCCCCCCCCCCCTCTCTCTCTCCTCTCTCTCTCTCTCTCTCTCTCTCATCTAATGTAATGCAAATGCAGCCCAGATCACTACCCCAACACTGTATAACGACAACACTGCTATATAACACAGTACAGCACATAACAATACAACAGGACAGTAAATCAGCCCAACAGTCCAATGATACAATTCAACATGTGTGCCATATTCAACATATGTGCATAATTCAACATATGTGCCATAATTCAACATATGTGCCATAAACCAACAAAGGGGAACACCCAAAGGCTGAACTGCCGACCAGACTGATGATGATTAAAGGCTGAGGAAGACGAATTTAGCAGGACAAGTAAGTAGGCTGATTGGGAAGACGGCCGGACGTCCGGAAATCCGATCCCGGATCGAAATTCCGTCAGAGACAAATCGCCGTGTGTGTGAAATTGCCTATGCGTTACCCTCTCCACGTATGCATCAAAATGGCATGCATGCTGGAGATTAAAAGCTGTTGAAAGACTCATTCTCAATGGGATTGTTTCTTGAACTATGAATACTTTGCGACGAAAAAAATATTTGTATTGCATTGCCTGTAAAAACAGATATAGCTACTTAAGAGGAGGGGGGATATCCCTCCAAAAGAGCACACCACGGCTGTCCGATCATCTTTGCAGTGCCGTCAAGCGTTTCAAGTGTATTCACATCACCAGTTGTTCTTATACTGTCAACAACCAAACCTTCCTTAGTTTGTCTCAACACCTCGCCACCGTCACCTCCACCCACCCACTACCTACACACCCCATCTACCCATATCCCCTTTCTCTCCCTTCCAAATTTAGTTTCATCACGGAGACACGGAACTAGTCCATGTACACTACACCACCTCTGCTAAAATCATGAGGAAGCAGCGTGAAGGGGGTGTCCCGAAATCAAGAAATAGGTATGTGAATAGATCAGTGGAAAGAAGAAGAAAAAGAACAACAACAACAACAACAAGAAAAGCAAGAAGAACAAGAACAAGTACAAGAACAAGAAGAAAGCTGGGACGAGGAGCACACACATGAGACTAAGGCAGAAGAAGAAGAACAACAACAAAAACAACAAAACAACAACAATACAACAACAACAACAACAAGAAAGCTAGGACGAGGAGCACATAACAAGCAGATGCCCTATCTATGATTTAACCAAAGGCACAGGTCAAGCTTAAATGTGGATACACTAGAATTCCTGTCAAGAATACGGACTGCAATGTGCTGTTCATTAAAAAAAATAAATAAATAAAAATGATATATACACAAGCCAAGGGTGGGTGGGAGCGGAGTTTCCAACGAAACAAAAGTTAACAATTGCATCTCACTTCAGTTGCTGATAGCGTGTGTGTGTGTGGGTGGGGGTGGGGTGGGGGTCAACAGAGGAGGAAGGCACGGCAGAGTTAGAAAGGAGGAGGAGGGGGTAACAAAAAGGTGGGGCGGGGGGGGGGGGGGAGGGGGGTAGACGCTTGAGAAAGTGCAACCAGCTAATCGATTTTATCATGCGAGAACTGTGCATCGCGAATGTTCG
>CM065721.1:19670873-19673373 GCA_033310375.1 Conus canariensis
ACCAAAGAATCTCGCGACCGGCCTGGTTGCTTAACAAAGATGGTGTCGCAACAGATCGGATTCCTGATGGCTGACAAGCTAGTCTAGATGTAAAGTTTCGAGTCTGAAGTATGTGCAGAACGATGGAATGACCTGCATTTGTCATGGACAGTTTTGTGGGACTTGGATTAGTTCCCCGTGGCGTTTGGCATCTCTTGTCATGTGTCCATGAGTCTTATTTTGTTTCCATGGTCCCATAGCTGACTTCTGTGGTTTCTTTGGCTTGTCTTGCCGTTACCACACAACGGCTAGACGTCTAAGTCTCAGGGCATTAAAAGAAAAAAATGGTACCTGTCTCAGCTGTACACCGATGTGGGACTATCAGTATGGTAAAATGCTAGCTTCAAAATGTGATAGTTACATGACAACAGTCATTTTCATGGAAACAGTGACAATTACTGATTGTACAGCAGAACACAGGTATTATTACGTGAAAGCCATAGTCATGTTAAAACAGCCAAATATAATGTACAAAGAATTATCATCACATAAGCACAGTTGTTTTCACATCGTACTTTCAAGTGATGATTTGCTGTTTGCACGTGACCTGACCATTTGACCCTGTAAAACTATTTTGAGGTCAAATTAATCCTCACCTGTGAACTATGTATTTTAGGGTGGTAATTAGCTGTTTTCACCTGAAAATAACCCTTGTCAGTCATAATGTCAATTTTCTGACTGCGGGGAAAGTCATAATTAATGTTTTCGTATGAAAACGACAGTTGTGGTCTTTTGCAGTCAGTGCGTTCTGACATACATCAGTGCTGGTCGGCGCTACTGATGCTGCTTTTACATGGGCCGACTTGTTTCAGATGTGGCCCATGGCGAGCTGTGTTACATCGACAGTAACACGGGCACCGGGGTGTACTGTGACCTTAACTGCTGTGGTTCCAATCCCACCTACTGCTGTGACAAAGACACGTAAGTTGGCGCAAGGTGACATTTGTGTCCTGTTAGCCGGAGACAACTCCGGACAAGTGGTTTCAGAAGTTAGCTGGCTGGTTTGGCGGAGTGCATGCACGGACTTAGCCCATGCTTTACGAGTGCACGCAAGATGCGCACACACGCTCGTCTCCACTTTATGCCCTGGCATGCGCACACACACACACACACACACACACACACACACACACACACACACACACACACACACACACACACACTCCTATTCACTCATTCACATACAGACAGAAAGAGAGAGAGACACACACAGAGACACACATGCACACACACAACACACACACACACACACACACACACACACACACACACCACACCACACCACACCACACACAACTCATAGTCATATTCACACACAGATACGCATATCTTGGACACACACACACACACACACACACACACACACACACACACACACACACACACACACACACAGAACATGCATCTACATTCATGAGTACTTGCGTGGGTGGTCTAGAACCGACAAGCATTAATACGCGTGCGCACGCGCGCTGATGCGTGTGCCCACACGTGCTGACAGATACAAGCAAACAGCAGCACACACGCATACATGTACATGATACATGCGCACACACGTACACATGTGCGTGCACTTGTCATGACTTACACGTACATAATTTCGCATCTTAGAGGATGTCTTTTTCGAATGTATGATACATCACCTATAAATCACATCCTTGATATATGCCGGATAATCTCTCTAGACTACGCAGCAGAGCAAAGTGGAGGGTGAACTCTGAACTCAACCGAAGAAGTGATTGAAGGTCTGGATGGCTTTAAAGCCTCTGTCCTGTCGTGTATGACGGAAGGCAGAGAGTGGTGGAGATCTCTGACTGGTCACCGTCTATCCTGACCTCACGACGATTCACTGTCCTTTGACAATGATGACAGAAGCTCACAAACAGGAACATCGCTCTCAGGTCAAAGCTGGAGTGTTTCTGTTTTACATGCAGTTGTCCTGCCATCATCCTGTATGCCTGAGAGTCGCGGACCCTGAAGCAGAACTGTCGAGGAATATAAGAGCAGAGGGGAGGAGATGATTTAGGAGAGTACTCGGAATCTCCTATCCCAAACGACGAAGACCTCGGAGTCATCCAGGCAGTATATGAATTCTCATGAAGACCTGATGACTACAGGCAGAAGAACAAAGCTGAAGAGGTATGGACATGGGACGTGATCAAGCAACTCTTCAAGACCCTCCTCCAAGAAACAGTCCAGGGGGGAAAGGAGACAGGGCAGAGAAAGAGGTGGACAGACAACATTGCTGAGTGCACCAGGAAGAGTTTTGCAGCAACAGAGGCACTTGCGCACAACTGTCAGAAGAAGAGAGAACTCGAGCAGTGTTGGTCACTGCAGTATCCTTACGATCTTCTACGGTCTGGGGAACTCTGGGACTAGTGGCAATGTCAAGATAGATAAAGGGGCAGGTAAAGTGGGGGGGAACGGAAGGGAAGAAGGGAGGGGTTCAGCGGCATTGTTC
>CM065721.1:19685873-19690873 GCA_033310375.1 Conus canariensis
AGCCTGTGCTGTCTTCATATAGGGTACAGGCACGCACAGGACATTCCATTAACACGTGAAGGGACATGATTGCTCCCTGGCAGATGCTGTTGTGTAATGGCCACCGGATATGACACGACAGAACCTCCACGGACGGGTTCCCATGGGTGCATCAGCCCATATTTCATGACAGAAAGAGCCCACCGGCAAAAAAAAAAAACGACACCATCAAGCAACTGCCGTGTGCATCCCGTAGCCTCACTCAAGTCTTCGTCTGTCTATTGTGTGGCTTTGACCACAAAGTTCCTACTAATGAATGCACTGTAAGAAGTAACGGGCACACATATACACAACACAATACGATGGGATGCAGTATAAGCAGGCAGAGAAAAAGCAGAAGAGAAAGAGAGAAGAAGAAAGACAACAAAACACAAAAATAATAACAAGATTACTAGCAATTTAAATCTGAATAAGTCTAACTTGAACGGTGGCGTCCTCCGTGGTAGCTAATGCCATTAATTTATTTGAAAACGCACACTGAATGTTTCTGTAATCTACAGCCTAGACTGCACACGTGGAGTGGGCAGGTGTCTGACCTCGGTCAGGACTGAATGGAATCGAACCGGAAATGCCCTTGACTGGAGTGGCTTGACCTTTTTCTATATACTTGTGCAGCGACGTAAATAATGAAATATATGGTTAGTTGCTGAACTGGAGCATCCAAAACCAGGCACGGATCAAACCCTCGAAGCCCAGCCCTACACAGACAGACAGACAGACAGACAGACAGACAGACAACAACACACACACACACACGCACGCACGCACGCACGCACGCACGCACGCACGCACAACACACACACACACACACACACACACACCACTACCCCACCTCCATTCTGCCTCATCCCCATTATGTGCACTCACCATTTTCCACCCACCCTCCTCATCCACCACTTCCGCGCCAAACCTTAACGAGCCCGAACAACATGCTAAATATTAAAAAAAAAAAAAAAAAAAAATTAACAGAAAAAACACTCCATCCCCACCCCTTACCCAACCTGCCCACCCATCTCTCTCTCTGACAAATCCTTGGTGACTGTTCTAGATCGAATCCGTGAACGAGAAATATATATATATATATATATATAGATAGATAGAGAGAGAGAGAGAGAGAGAGAGAGAGAGAGAGAGAGAGATTATATGTATAATATATATATATATATTTCTATATATATATATATGTATATATATATATATATATATATAATACATATATGTAATCACCCATCCCATCCCACCCCACCCCTACGCACTAGTACTATAAGTTGGCGAGTGCGATTTCGTTTATTCACTCACTACATGATAATAATCAAGCTGTGTCCCTCTGCTCATGTACGATCGCTCGTACACACCAGCTGTGGGAAGTAAGGTAACCGACCACTTATACCATCCCACAGGGCTTGCGCTATTCGCTTTAAGTTTGGCGTACCATTCGCACCATTTGGTACACCGTAACAGCTGATTGATTTTCCCTTCTGTGTTTGGTCAGGGCCCATGTGCCTGCTTAACAAGAGTCAACACTGCCAATCATGTGAGCGACGCACAGGTCTGGGGCTTCGATGCAACTTCCTTGTACATGGGGTAAAGTTGGCAGCACGGAAATGATTTGCAGAGACCTTGGTCTTCGTGGTATACAATAGAGACAGCTGGAGAAATCTGACCAGGTCTTCAGTGTGGCGCCCAAACGATCCTTCTCGGTGCTCAGAGAGAGAGAGAGAGAGAGAGAGAGAGAGAGAGAGAGAGAGAGAGAGAGAGAGAGAGAGAGAGAGAGAATGGAAATGGAAAATGCTTTATTCAGTTCAGGCCACAGCCCCTACTGAAGGGGGACTCTATATACAATGTCACATTAACGACGGAAAAAAGCACAGATACAGACAGACAGACGGACAGACAGACAGAATGACACAGAGACAGAAAGGTGAGGGAGGGAGGCTAAAGACCAGAACCACAGCGTGTGTAATGTTTGTAAAACAGTTCGGCCCCGACCCCAGACGAAGGCACACGTGACCAACACGGAGCAGCGGAGTTACACTGAAACGGCGGGCACCGACCATTGGAAAAGAATCCCGCTGCTCCTTTGTTGAATTTTCAGTTTCACTGACCGCTTTTGTAAGCTACAGCCCTAATACGATCTCTCTCTCTCTCTCTCTCTCTCTCTCTCTCTCTCTCTCTCTCTCTCTCTCTCTCTCAAATCTTACTGTCAGTTCCCCCCTCTCCGACAGACAAAATATAAATTCTTTCTACCGTCCCAATCAGGATTCCGAAGTAGTCACTTCTGCTACCCAGTACTATCACGAATGTGTAACTCATGGCTTTTATATATGAATCAATCACAAAGGTCGGGAGATGTTTTCTTGACTTCAAAAAGGCTCTTGTCTTGTTGATTATTCTATTCTTTTACAGAAACTGTTAATCCGTTCGAACACTTCTTCCGACAGTGTCAATGTTCCAATCAGACTTAAAATGACAGGACTCAGTGTGTGTTGCTTGACAGCGAAACTTCCTCTACAGACTATGTCTGACATGGAGTTCCACAAGGTTCAGTACTAAGCCACCTCTCCCTATTCTGTATCCTCGTTGTCGGTTTACCAGTATCCACATCGGACGACAAAGAAAGTTACAACAGATTTATCAGTTGATGACTCATCATTCCAAACGAGTGGCAGTAATCTACAAACAATAGAAACATCTCTCCAAGAAAGGCGAAATGAGACATGAGACTGGTGTGGTTCAAACTCAGTTGTCATACACCCCGCCAAAACTAAATCTAGGAGATTAATCACTCTCTAAAACATCAGTTGGCTCGATCCTGTTTGCGCAAGTCTTCATTTGAATGGTACTTTTATAAAACAGGTAGATGACTATCGCGTTTTAGGTGTAACGATAGATGAAGGCTGAAAATGACAATCTCATCTCAACAATTCATGCAAGATCATCTAAACAAACTTCTTCTCCAATCTCAACTGAAGCGTTGTGTTAATGTTAGTGTACTTAGGCTTTTGTTCAACACGCACAGTGTCACATATCAATTATATGGGATGGGCGTGGTGATGTCCAAGAGAAAAAAAACAACTGAATTCTCTCCATCGACGGGCAGCAAAGCTCCCCCCTTCCAGCTGTACCTCAAACAACAGATGAAAAAAAAAAACAAACTAAATACATTTCCTCTAAACAGACAACTCGAATTGAAGAAGGCATCATTTATATCTGAAATTTTGAAAGAAAACAACCATGCAATGTTTTATTAACGCCCTTTTTACAAGACTGAAAAGCAGTTCTGATTTGAACGAATTCCACCTGCCATATTAACGTACTGATCAATGCAAAACAAGCCTAATTTATCCTGAACCACATGTTTGGAACTGTTTTTCAACTAGTCTCCAAAATACGAATTCATTAAATAAAAACAGCAAATGTTTCCGCACACATATGTCTCATTCACTTGTTTGTTTTTTTTTAATTTTTATATTAAAACATCATAAACCTTTATTCACAAAATTTTCTGTCAGCCACAATTTGAAGACACCTCTGACCACCCACTCCATTTAATCCCTCACTCTCCCCCCCCCCCCTCCCCTCTGCATTCACCTTCCCCTGCTCTTCCCTTCCCTGTCTGTCTGTCTGTCTGTCTGTCTTCTCTCTCTCTCTCTCTCTCTCTCTCTCTCTCTCTCTCTCTCTCTGTTTCATTTTCCTCCTTGCTTATTCGACAATTTATTGTTACAATAGCGAAGAGTCTACTTATCGGTGTTAAGATCACGCTTACAGTGTTGTCATGTTGATTTGTCAGTATGAATAATAATATTACGCTCTAAAACGTTGTGCAGTCTTTGTTTCGTTAAGTGTTCTGGCCAAACCGAACATAAGTGACTTTTTCAGGGCCGTCACCACACAGCGGGAAAAAAAGTTCCTGAACTGTAAAGACAATAAGTACAATGTAACTACTTCCAGACAGCTGACATGAAAGCATGACAACGAAACTTTGGACATCTTTCCGAAAAATAAAACTACGCAGTGTTGAAAGCACCCGTCATTCCTCTCAGTTTCATCCCCATATTTCTTCCTTTATTATACGATAAAAACAGAATGAAAAACATTCAAACGACAACAATAACATTAAACCGCATTAGAAAAAAAAAAAGCCATACAGGCAAACCGACACAGCAGAGTAGACGGTCAATGTAAACACTGGGCAGCGTACACCAATGTCGCTGGTCACCTAGCGCCAATGTCCACTCCTGTCCAAGTACTTCAGGGTACACTTTAAAGTGAGGCCCCGTGTGTGAATGTGTCCATTACCATCTACTGTGGCTCCCTCTCCTTATCCATGCCCCACGTCTCCTCCGCTGCCCCTAACCCAACTTTCCCCCCATCCACACCCGCCTAAAACTCTCTCTCTCTCTCTCTCTCTCTCTCTCTCTCTCTCTCTCACACACACACACACACACACACACACACACACACACACACACACACACACACACACTCACACACACATACACACACATATATGAGCTCTGGAGTCGTGTTTCGACATCATCCCCGAACAGGAAACAGAACGGTGTTAGCTAAGTCACACGCATAAAAAAATCTCACCTTGCAGCTCAAACCGAGGCAGGACGGAATGGACAAAATAAGAAAAGAAAGAAAGGACACCACACAGCCAGTCAGTCAAGCAGTCAACCTACAATTAGTCGTTTAATCAACTGACTGCCTATAATTCTCAGTTTATACAGGACAGCAGAGGTGATTACGTCAGAAATCAACATGTAGCCAATGAATGTTGTGTGTCCCGGTACACATTCTTTGAAACCTCTACCCACCTCTCTTTCCCCCCACCACCGCGACAGTAATATCCTCAAACCTTTTACAGCCCCCTCCCCCTTCAGTCAATCCTTTCGAGGTCTCTCACCCCTCCCCTCCCCTCCCTTTCATGAAGTAAACAGTGGAAGTCATGTGGT
>CM065721.1:19695873-19710873 GCA_033310375.1 Conus canariensis
AGAACCGACTTCACGTTTGAATTGAAGATACGCAATTTTGTTGTCCTGATCTCTCCTGATCAGTGTCTACTGCAGAGCCAGAAAGTTAGTGCCTATTACAGAACCAGAAAGTTAGTGCCTATTACAGAGCCAGAAAGTTAGTGCCCTCTGCAAAGCCAGAAAGTTAGTGCCTACTGCACAGCCAGAAAGTTTGTGTCTATTGCAGGGCCAGAACGTTAGTGCCCACTGCAGAGCCAGAAAGTTAGTGCTTATTGCAGAGCCAGAAGGTTAGTGCCTATTACAGAGCCAGAAAGTTAGTGCATACTGCAAAGCTAAAACGTCAGTGCCTTTTACACAGCCAGAAATTCAGTGCATACTGCAGAGCCAGAAAGTTAGTGCCTATTAAGGAAACAGAAGGTTAGTGCCTACCGCAGAGCCATAATGTTAGTGCCTACTGCAGAGCCGGAATATTAGTGCCTCTTGAGGAGCTCAGAAATTAATGCCTGTTGCAGCTGGTTGGCTAACTGTTGGAGTGCAACAGTTTACAGAAAGAATCCTTCGAACTGTAAATTGAGACTGTGGAGAAACAATTATGGTGAATGGACTGGGATAGGCAAACAGACAGAGTAGGAAAAAACTGTAATCATCATCTTCATTATCATAACAGCTATTATTGTTATTGTTGTTATCACTGTTATTATTATTATTACGATAATTATTATTATCATATTATCATCATTACTGTTATTACCATTATCATTATTATCATGATCATCATTATTGTAATCATGATGATAATCATGATAATAATGACCATAATGATAAATAGATTGATAAACATATAAATAAATGAGTAATTAAGTAAATACATTAAATTAAATTATATTAAACGAAAATAAAGAGCAATAAATGACAGACGAGAACATGAGAAGGATCTAGCGTAGAACTAGTAACAACTGAAAAGGTGCGCTCAACATTTTCGTTCTTCGCCATTTGTAATGGAGATCTCGTGGCCACGTCCAGAGAAGCTGCATGGTAGGCTTTTATTGCTACTACTACTACTACTACTACTACTGTGGTTGTTGCCGAGGTGTGTGTGTGTGTGTGTGTGTGTGTGTGTGTGTGTGTGTGTGTGTGTGTGTGTGTGTGTGTTCGTCCGTCAGTATGTGTTCATGTCAGAAATGGATTAGCCAAGATGCGTCAGGAGGTGAGGCAAGGGGCAGCGGGGATTGGAGTGGGGAGTGGGGGGTGGGGGTGGGGGGCATAAGATAGGGGGCAGGAAGATCATGGTTTTTGGGGACAGGATACTGAAACGCGAGTTTAGAGTAGTACGGGTATATTAATTTGAGAAGTGACCGAGCGGTCGGTCAACTGCTACGAAGCGGATGTCCCGCATCCGCCCTTTTCCACCCCCACCCCCCAACCCCCTTCCACGTTTCTCGCATGGTTTTGGAATATGCTGTCCAGCCACATTGTAGCTCTGTAAAAGTGCAGTTTAACTGCCATAATGTGCGTGTGTGTGTGTGTGTGTGTGTGGTGTGTGTGAGAGAGAGAGAGAGAGAGAGAGAGAGAGAGAGAGAGAGAGAGAGAGAGAGAGAGAGAGATTTTGTTATTACTATAATTAAGATCGTTCCGCAAATTAAATACTGCACAAACTAAGAACGCTTGATGCATCATCATAACATGTCTTGTAGTCTGAGAGGTGTCTTCGTCAAGTTAACTAGAGATAAGCCGAGGGTTCTCTAACCCTGACGGACAGGTCAACGTCTGTTCCAGGGCTTGGATCATCGTCGGCAGTGTCTTGGGAGGTATCTTCCTCATCAGTGTAATCGTCATCGTCAGCTGTTGCGTCATCAAGAAGAAAGGAAAACCGGGTCGTGTCATTCAACCACAAAGTGAGACACCGCCTACCCAAAACATCTTTGTGGTCTACGCAGGTGAGTTATGACGTCATCGACTTTTCGTTTGACGTCATGGTATTTCAAGTCGTCATCATCACCACGCTTGGTGGCAATTTTTGGCATTGGTGTTCTAGTGTTGCATAAGAAAAGCACATGAAAAAGGGTTACTTTCATATAGCAGCAAAGCGGGTACATCTCATCTAAACGATAATATCCCAGTGTGTGTAGGTTACGAGCCATACTGTGACAAGTGTGTGTGTGTGTGTGTGTGTGTGTGTGTGTGTGTGTGTGTGTGTGTGTGTGTTCTTTTTATCTCATTGTTCAGTTGTTGACCGTCGAGTAAAGTTGTATGTTTTGCTTGGTTCGTCAAGCCAGTTAGTTGATTAATTCTAGCCTTTATTTGTTTTTGATGAGTTCCTTATTCAATTTGTTGGTTGACTGATTAGTTTCTTGGCACTTTTCGTTGCTTGCGTTCATCTAATACCTTAGCAAACACTGTGTGATATAATAATGTACGAATGTGTTCACTCGTCAACAATCCTTTGAGCGACCTGAATCTGAACGTTTCTTCCTGAACAGGAAGTCCGGCTCAGTATCCGGGTCCTCCGGCTCCATACTTCACCCAGCCAATGGGAGCGCAGCCCATGCCCCCACCCGGCAACACTCTGTATGGCACTGCCGCGACCCCTAATGCTCCTCCAGCCTATGTCGTCAGTGACCCTGGTTACCCATCAGCGTCTACCAAAGCCTAGAATTCATGTCTCCTTTCTTTAATGAATGAAGAAAAGAGAAGACACTCCAATGCCCCAGCAATGCGAGCATGATTGATCAGTGGACACTTTAGGTGGGTGGGGAGTGGTGGTGAGGGTGGGGGTGGGTTCCTACAAAGAATGTTTTCGGAGATGGACTAAAAAGAAAATGTGCTTTTAAAGTCAATGACTGACTTGCTGATTTTAAACGATTTTCTCTCTGAGTATTTCGGTTTTTTTAAAAATCGGTAAAAGTACTTTTAGAATTAACCATGAATTGTTTTGTTCTTTTCACCGGGCATCGATCTTTCAGAAGCACCCTCCGAATTGAAGCACAAAGGGCAGACTACTGTTTGTTGTGTATTTGTTTGTTAAATGGTGTGAAACATACAGAAACATTGACGCCAGGATTAATTCAGATCAATGACAGAAAATGCAGGAATCTATAAACACTATTCTTTTTAAAATGTGTGACTTGATGTTAACACTTAAGTTCCTAGTTGACATACTTCATTCACTGTGATCATGGTAAAGTTGCCATTCATTCACATCTCTCTCCTCTTTTTGACGAAATTAGGCATGGCTTTAACTTTGGAAAGTGAATCCTTCACATCATCATCATCATCATCCCTCTCTCTATCTCTCTCTCTCTCTCTCTCTCTCTCTCTCTCTCTCTCTTCACACACACACACACACACACACACACACACACACACACACACACACACACACACACACTGACCCTTGAAAAACAAACAAACAAACAAAGGTATCTCTATTCATTAGGTTTTACTTCCCACACGGTTAGTTCTGAACCTCTTGACTAAAATTATTGTCTACAAAACCACACACTATAATTCATATTCTGTCGGTTGGTGCGATCTGGGAAAAAAAAAAAAAAAGACTAACGTCCTTCCCAACATTTTGTGCAGGTGGGAGAGGGAAAGGGGAGGTTCTCCTTTTCCAATTTTTAAGTCAGCACCCAGCATTCAGAACACTGCTTAATGCTAGTGAAATCGTGAGCAGTTCTGAAAAGGTGTGATTCGGCTTTGGATATAAACGCACATTCAGCACTGAAACGCATCGCATACTGTTGTGTTGTAAAAATGGTGCATTCATTTCCGTTTTAATTTAGTACACACTTTTCAAGAACAATGCAAGTGCTAATGATTTATCAGTAATTCTAAAAATTCTGGATCAAAAGAAAATATTAGAACAGCAGCGCAAAGAGATCTTTTCACTAATGAATTACTTTATTGTTAGTCTGCTTGAAATTGTGCTGTATTACGAAAAACAAAACAAAACAACTCAGCACCAACATAAAGAACAAACAACATATCTGCACCACCTAACTAAGGAGAGTCCAGTTTTGTTTTGTTTGAACGGTGCAGATAAACACCCAGCACGTACTAATGATACCAACGAATCTGTCGTTCAGCAAGTATGCTGATTTTGTTTCCTGTGTTATTGGACTTCTCGTAAATATGAGAAAAGAAAAAAAAACCTGTACAGTTTTCAACCAGTGTCTGACTGTTTTGTTAATAACAAAATAAATAACTTTTAGACCACAGCTCCGAAAGGATGTTCGTTGCTGGCTGAACTATAAACATGACGTGACCTTTATTTCTATAACTTTTGGATCATTTCAGCCTTTCTCTTTCTTTCAATTTCCCCGTCTTCAAATGTTTTCTTGTTGTTGTTGTTGTTGTTGTTGTTGTTGTTGTTTTCATCTTTATTTCTGTCATCCGATTTCTGACTTTATGAGGTCTCGCATTTAACTTTTTTGTCTCTTTTTTTTTCTGCCGAGTTTATTTGCTGTGATAAACAAATATTTTGGAAAATGCTCAAGGACTTGTTTTCATTCCAGCAATATCCTGTGATAATTTTGACGCAAAAATCTGGGAAAACATTTTTTCGTATGATTATTAACAAATTTCACTGTAATTAATGTATTACTTCATCCTTTGTTAACATTGTAACTTGTACTCTCTAGTATTGTATTCTTGTGTGACATTCAATTTTTTTTAACTTCAAAGTAAATTTCATTAAAAAAAAAAAAAACAACAACTATGTATTGAGTACTGCACTACGGTTTGATTGCTCTCTCGTCCTGTCTATTAAAATGCGTTATGTTATTTAGACACACATGTGCATGCATAATCCTATTATTTTATCACACACACACACACACACACACACACACACGCACACGCACACACACACACAAGCGAGTGCATACATACACGCACGCGCACACACGAACTTTTACACAGCACGCACACATGCAGGCATACGTGATACACACACGCGCATAATGTAGATACACATATACAGCCAGTCCCCTAACTTAACATAAGAGATTAACCAGGTCACGGTCTGAAAGTCAGTGCATCTCAGAGATCATAGTTTCAAGTCTCTGGATTGCACTGAGCTTTTTACCTTGAAATTGCTGTCTTTACCTAACATTTCGTGGAATTCTTCCTCCACACGGAATTTCACCGTCTTTGAACCTACTTTATGTTGTAATCATTACACAGGGTCTTGTTTTAGATGCTTCGTAAAACAAGGTATAGAAACCCATTCTACGTAACAACAAAACTGAGAGCAAACAGACGATGGTAGGAAATCTGCAAGGGAGGTAATCTGTGTTAGAGCTCGCGTTCAGCAAGGGTTAACCCCAGCTCCCCGTTTCCATTGAACGCCCAAAGCAATTTTGCCCTACATATCAGTACTAAAATTAAATCAGAGACAGAAAAGGTCAAAACATGGGTGTGAAAAGGTTCACCGGGATCACCCGAAAATCAATATCGCGACCTTTGTTCTGGCTTGCACTTCAGATCAAGTATTTGACTCTTTAGATGCATTTGTGTGACCATAAACAGAAAAAATCTGTGTGTGTGTGTGTGTGTGTGTGTGCGCGCGCGCGCGCGCGCGCATGCGTGCGTGCGTGCGTGCGTGCATAACCATCCCTTTTTCAAAACATATTCTGTCTTGTTAGACATTCATTAACTACTTACTTTACCCGACAACAGTCCTTTTCATATGACAATTGATTTTTCTTTCTTTCGTTTTCATTTGATTTGATCACTTTTTTTTTATGTGGCAGGGGAAACCGTCAGACATTTATTGTTATATTCGGGGTTGACTTCCCATTCCAGAGTTAGCTCCCTTCCCCCATATCTGAATATTTCAATTGTTAGAATGGTCAGTGGATCTATATCTTCAGGATTTTCATGAGTTTAGATATGCACGTTCAAAATTCTTTTTAAAAATATTTTTAAAAAAAAAAAAAAGAAAGAAAGAAAAAGAAAAAAATAGACAGCCAAATTGTAAACCCTCAAAAAAGTTATAAAGCATGGAGTACCATTGTTAATTAAAATACAGCGGCTGTTCAAATCTGAGTAAATAAAAAGCTTCTAAGAAATGTGTTGTTAATACTTACAGTAAAGCTTTTGAAGCCTGTCATTCAGTATCAAGCACAACACATGATCTCTTTGCAGAAGGCAAGTTTCATAAACGACATCTAGGAGAAGAAGAAGAAAAACGTTTCACACACATTGTGGTAACAATACACCAGTCCGTTGAAATCGCAGCGTCGTCCTGTTGTATTCCTTTGGTTTATTGCTTCCCTTGCTCTGAACCACGTAAACGGCAGTTGATTAAGTATTCCATTGGCGGAGCATATGACGTAGTATTGGTTTATTGCTTCCCTTGCTCTGAACCACGTAAACGGCAGTTGATTAAGTATTCCATTGGCGGAGCATATGACGTAGTATTAAGAATATTAGACAAATCTTTCAGCGATTTCTGATCGAACCAAAATTTCTGCGAACTACAGAATGGTGGCACAGGTAGATACTAATTTCTTATGGCAAACCCCAGAGAGAGAGAGAGAGAGAGAGAGAGAGGGGTTGATTGCAAAGACCACGCGAACTAGACTGATCCTAGAACGTGGAATTCCTGCAAAATATATTGTAATAAATTTGTCTTGTACTATTTCTATTATACCTTGTTTTATTGTTGAATTCTAATAAATCTACAAAACGTTAGGATGAGTCTGTCGTGTAAAACTGATACACCTTGATTAATGGGTTGAATTTCAATACGTATAAACGACCTGATAACCGCTCCCACACAAGATCCTACAAAGAACGACCTCAGAGACATCCTACTGATGTTGCGGTGAAAAAGATGTTACCCCTGTACTTGAGTAGCAGTTTGCACAGGCAAGTCACCTTTTGATGTCCACTGTGGAATAAATTGTCATCATATGTGAATGGACGCTTCGGGATCAAGTCTGACGGGTCACTTTTTTGCAATACAGGTGCACAATGTGAAGTTGGAAGACAATGGTGATCACCAACGCCTACATCTTACTGCCGATGCTGGTGCTAGTTTCGACAACGGCAGTGACGCATTCTGATGGTGACGGTGATGGTGGAAGTGTTAGTGGTGTAAGCAAGTGTTAAGGGCGCGAAACCTCTCAAGGAAGGCTTTAGGAGCTTTGAACGACAACGGTTTAGAGTGTGATAGCTTAGAGGATTATTTGCAGATTAGCGTTAAGATCCTCAACCACTGCAGTCCTTCAGTAAAGAAGGTCTAAGCTGTCGGGTAATTGTTGACAGGTGACAGCAATCAGCGGAGGCAGGTAGAATTCCCGAGTTCAAGAGGTGACAAATTATCTACAAACGAAGGATTCTCCAGGTTGAGCCAGTTGAGAAGGTTGTTCAATAAAGGTGAACATACCAGAAACCATCGACAATCCACTTGAAGGAGCCATTTCATTGTTCAGTTGATGTTATTGTAAGGTGTAGACTTAATGCCACGGTAAGGCTGGTTTGGATGTGTGTGGACAAAGTGATCATGGATTTCAAGAGGATAATCATTGTGTGACAATGACCTCAGAAGTAGCCGTGGAATTTCGATGTCCACTGACTAAAAGGAGTTATGAGTTTTGCAATTAGTAGAAAATGTACGTATGCTAGTGTGAGGAAGAACGTAGATATTCGTTGTCGAGATGAATATGATAGGAAGGCCCAATGCAGACAGCGACACAGCCCAAGGAAGATTCTTTGTTCGAAGCCCCATGTAAACTGAACGTTGGGAAACACGACGGGACAAGATACGAGGACAGAGAGATGCGAGAATGAATGAGACTAAGATAGGTTCGAGAGAACGTGGTCTAGGAGGGACAGAAGAGAGTTAGTCTCTGACGCAGACAGATGGCGCGAAAGTGTGACTGATAGGAAGACTAAACCCTGAGGCTGGAGAAGGAGGCATTAAGAACTCTTCTGCCTCAAAGAAGAGTCCTTGGAAGACGACCACGGGGACAGAACCCCGAATCTGATGCCAGATGACTCAGGGTCTCACCGTCACCAGCTGTTGTCCACAGACAAAGTGGGATTCTGTAGTGACCTGTTCAAGTTAAAGAAATAGAACTGTGCTGTGGTGTGGTGTGCAAGTGTGTGTGTGTGTGTGTGTGTGTGTGTGTGTGTGTGTGTGTGTTTGTGTGTGTGTGTGTGTGTGTGTGTGTGTGTGTGGGTTTGTGTGCGTGTGTGTGTGTGTGTGTGTGTGTTTAAATCTGTCCAGGTAATAAGCCTGTTAAACATTTAAGCCATGAATAGATAGCACTGATTTATCATGTGTCTATTATAATTTGCTTGCATTTGATTTTTTTTAATGTGTACATTTCAAGTAAAGAAGAAACCACATGTTTTGTTCTCAGTAGTGTCGAAAGAGAAGTGAATGTGTGCCTAGTCCAAGAGAGTGAAATGTTAGGTGAGTGCATGAGTGCGCATATGTGTGTGTGAATGCAGATACCCTTGGTGTGTTAAGCCTGAATTTTACATCAGTGAATTCATGTACGCAATACCATCATGACTTCCCCATCCTGGGAAGAGAGAGAGAGAGAGAGAGAGAGAGAGAGAGAGAGAGAGAGAGAGAGAGAGAGAGAGAGAGTGACGTGACATGGTAGTCACATCATCCTCTACAACGCCCCTCTCTCTCTCTCTCTCTCTCTCTTTGTTTTATGCAAGGCAATTAGGATTATCAGACTACGTCACTTTTCAGTCTCCACCCTCATCCCTTAACCCCCTCCTCCTCTCACACTATCCCCACAGTCTGCCAGGTGTTTCCTTTGAAGCGTGCCAACCCCATAATGGAAGCGCAGCACTAATGATAATAGGACGTAGGATGGTGATGGCACTTCAGAGCGGGTCGTCCGCTTCACTCTTTCTCTCTCTCTCCCCTCCTCCCTTGCTTATCTAGTTGTGCAGGTGATCACTAGTGGTTGAGACAAGGGCCATGTGCTGTCTCTCCTCTACTTCAGAGAATCTGCCACCTCCGCCCCCATCCCCCTTTCCTTTCTACTCAACGCAGTCATAGGGAAGAGGGCCCGCACGTGTCTCACAGTGGGGACAACGTAGCTTTGTTTATTCACATGAAGGCTGAACCTGCCGCCAACATCTAACAGCTAGCGTTCTCGAATATTCAACACGGTTCCTCACACTGTAGGTGGTGTGGGATTACTGTCTCATTCAAGATCAGCTCCCCCCCCCCCCCCCTCCTTCTGCTGACTAACATGCATCCCCCCTTTCTTCTCTAAAGTGATATCATTGGCTGTCATGTTTCTGTCAGTCTGTCAATCAGACAGGTAACAGCGACTGGATGTGTAGCTTAGTACACAAAAAGGGGAAAGCAAGTCTCCTCACTTCACTGCTCCGCAGAAGGCTGTAAGACTGATCACCACCAGTAAACCAACAAAGAAGACAGGTAGACAGGAGAACACTCATATCTCCAACTCTGAGATCCTGTGTAAGGTTTCACTTATCAACGCAGAGGAATGATCCTAGGTCCCCAGGTCTGCCCAGCACGGCAGCTCAAACGGATCAGCCTGCCTATAGAGAAGATGGACCAGTCACCAGCAACTGGAGAGAGATCCACACTCTTCTCCAACATCAGATAAATTCTGATATTCCGAGTGGACTCCAACTCAACTCCTCCAGAACTTTCTCTCTCTTTATGATGGGTTAATGTGGGAAGAAGTCTGCCCAAACAAAGACTGATTTGACTGAAATTGATTTGCATATTTTACTCTTATATAAACAAGTAAAGTTGATGTGTGAAAGTGCACTTAAGTTGTGTCAGTTCTTTGTTGTTCATACAGCATTGAATGTTTTAACTCATCTCTTATTCTGTCACTAGGAGCTACAAGTACCTTTATAAGTGCACAAGCCTAAGAAGAATTGTTCCTGAGCCACTTAACAGTCTTGATAAAAAGAAAAGTTTCTTTCGATGACTTTTACCGGAAAGTGGTCTTTCCATGACTAGTAAGAGAGAGAGAGTGGAAGTGAAAGTTTAACTACTCTATAACTCTAATGGAGAAAACAATCCGAGTCCTTCACCTTGAGGACCACACTTACCCACCCCCAACTCTCGGCTCTGAGAGAGAGAGAGAGAGAGAGAGAGAGAGAGAGAGAGAGAGAGAGAGAGAGTTCTTAGTTTCAATCTTGGAATGAAATTAGTTTTACACACACACACACACCACACACACACACACACTGTCTGTTTGAACGAGAGGTAGTTGAAGCCCCTTGAGCCACCCTTCAGACCCGTCGACCTGTGGGGCCTGCGTCACCTGCCACACGACTTCATCAGGACCAACCAGCTGAGAGGACTGCTTGCACTGGGAGTGCACGAGAGAATCGGTGGGCATTATTGAAAAAATACTGTCACATGCTCAGAATTTGAACGCATACGGATGAGTCTGTCTTTCTCTTCCGTTTCCCCTCTTCCTGCCTTACCGTTATTTTTTTCTATGCTTCATCCCTCCCTCCCACCTCCGAGGCAAGAAATCAGATCTTCAACGTTGCATTCCGGATTTAATCATTAAAAAAAAGTAATCGATCAGCAAATGTCGCAGATAAATCGTAGACAAATCAGGCCCTCCTTAATCCCTGTCTTCCACACTTCACCCTCTCCTTGCTACACGAGTGCATATTATCCGCCAAATGGCAAGTTTTAGCCTCACCCACACACACACCCTGCCTCCATGTCCTGATCTCGACCCCAATCCTCCCTCCTCCCCTTTTCACCTCTGTCCACGAGTTTTCGGGCACCGTGAATAAGAGCAAGGACATACACACACACACACACCACACACACACACACACACACACACACGAGGAGGAGGGAGGGGAATCTGGGGACACAATGGCACATACAAAAATGGCACACACTGAAAGGTGGAAATAAAAACAGCACAGTCAAAAAAATGGCACGGTCAAAAACGGTACAAATTAAATTTGGACAAAAACAAACAAACAAACGGCGCACACAGAACAAGATACGAAATGGACACAATCAAGAATAATACAAAGTTTTGTTTTATAAACTGAAAAGAAGCTAATCATCAACTCTCTCTCTCTCTCTTTCTCTCTCTCTCTCTCTCTCTCTCTCTCTGTATGTGTGTGTGTGTGTGTGTGTGTGTGTGTGTGTGTGTGTGTGTGTGTGTGTGTTCTGTGTGTGTGTGTGTGTGTGTGTGTGTGTATGTATGTGTGTATGTGTGTGTGTGTGTGTGTGTGTGTGTGTGTGTGTGTGTGTGTGTGTGTGTCTTTCACTCATTACCTTGAAAATCAATGTTTCTTTATGAATAAATATGCCGAATATGAATGTTTTTTTTTCTTTACTTGAATATGACTGTCTCTGGAATCATTGTTTATTCCTCCTCAGGCTATTCCAATAATGCTGCATTATCTGCTATTTGTAACTGCCTCGAAAACCAGTCTTGCTTTATGAACAAGTCGAATATGAATATAAGTTTGTGCACTTGAACACCACTGCCTCTTGAACCACTGTCCATTCCTTCTCAGGCTATGCTGATGATACTATTTTGGTGGCTGATGTGAGTTTTGCATAGCTGCCACACGTCATTGGTTTCCATGAACAACGTATCTATGGTGTCGACTTTGTTTTCTTTCATTCGCGGGCTTGAACTTCATAATGCAGAGTTTAGACAAATATCAAAATAATTTTGGTCTCGTTCGTAGATGAACGAGATTTTTGCACACACACACACACCACACACACACACACTACACACACACACACACACACACACACACACACACACAATATATATATATATATATATATATATTATATATATGAGACGGGGGTGCAAGTCGCAGAATTCTGTCAATTTCTTCGTTATTGGTATCAAGCTATATACGCACGCACGCACGCACAATATGATGGGGGGGGGGGGGGGGGGGGGGGGAGTCGCAGAATTCTGGCAATTTCTTCGTGATTGGTACCAAGCATTAGAAACCTTTACCAGTTGTGATGACACAAAAAAGTGAAGACTGAATAGGCTGCATTTCTGGTGTCAGTCATTATTGTTAGATCACAGGCCACGCCTCAAAACAGGTGCTCGATGCTAGGGAATGGATCTCAAAAGTTCGGAACGGACAGAGACGGACATGCGGGCTCCCGGCCCTCCGTTGTTTCTGCATACTGTCATGATGGTGACACATGTACTGTTTGTAAGAGATTCTGACCCGATCTCCCCATGCTTTTTAATTAGAGTACTTAAACAACGCCTATTCTCGTTAGAGACCAAGCTCTAAGCACTTTACAATACACACATTCCTTTACACAACGGGCTGCCTACCATGGTAGATCCGACTGAAAACTGCATGCTGGAGCAACGTTCAGTCGTTTCTTGTGGATCATTCCGTCAATATCAGCCACTCAGTTTCTTCCGTCATACTTCCGATTTCCAACGTGGGGAGTATGCTGTGAGTAACGTGTCATCCATACCAACGACCAAACTGGCCTTCTCTTCCGAAAGTTGGTGATGGGATTTAACGTGTGTGCAAGATGTCATGCGTTCATGCACACACGGAGCCACAGTTTATGGCCTTTTGACAATGGAGTCAGAACCGATGTTAACTCTGAGGGAAAATCCCCCTGTACCGTAATGGCCCGGCGGAGATTCGAACCCGCAGCCTTAGGATCACCCGGAAGACGAGTCCGGCGCTCTACTAACTGAGGTATTCCGGTCCCGTTATGTACCATTTGCAGTAGCATTAGGCCTGCTTGTAAATTTGCCGAGGCCAAAGATTGTGTTAAGGATAGGACAATCATGGTACAGCCTTCTTGGTTCTGTTCAAATCCAGCAGACCTTGCCAAACCGATTCTTTCTGTGCACTCTGGTTCATCTGTGTCGCTTCGAGGTCTTCAAGGGTAAGTCACCCCTCTCCCAGATTGTATTTAACGACAACAACTGCAAAATCTTTGAGCACATCATGCATCATACATGCCTTTTTATGTTTCTTCAGTTTTCTACCTGTGTTGTCTTTGTCCGTCTGTTGCGTGGCTTTGACCCCAAAATTTCAACGACCGAATGCACAGCAAATGACACAGACATAAAGGCCTACAATACAATGTGATGCGAAGCAACAGAAGAGGACGAGAAAAAAAGCAGACGAAAAGAAGAAGAAACACAACACAATACAATACACACAATTGTAAGAAGATTATAAGTGGGTTTTTAAAAGATGGACGGGTCTAACTTGAACTGTTGCGTCCTTTATGGTAGCTGATGCCATTAACCTCTCTGGAAACATATACTGAACATTTGTCTGATCTGCAGCGGAGATTTTGCATGTCTGGAGTGGCTTGGTTCACCTCTTTGTATCTGCGGAACAACGTAGATGGACCTCTATTTTCTCCACTGGAGTGTCCAAAGCCAGGCAAGGATCAGACGCTGGAAATCCCCATCCCTCCTCCACTTCCCTTTCCGCTTCTTCCTCATTCCGTTCACTTACTATGCCATCTTCCATCCCCCTCCCTCCCAACTCTGAAAGAGCCTGAAACACCACATTCTTTGTCTTACAGCAGAACTATCAAAAACTCACAGTAAAACGTCTCGTCACCAGCCCACCTGCCTATTTCTCTCCACCTGTCAAATTGTTGGCGAGTGCTCTTGCTGGATTCCGTGAACAAGACTATATACATCAATAATCCCTCATCCTACCCATCCAGCTCGCGCTAGTACTTTATTTTGGCGAGTGTACGATCGTTTATTCACCAAAGGAGAATACTCAAGTAGTGTCCCTCTGCGTGTGTGCGATAGCCCGTACACTCCACCTCCTAAATGCTGTCACCTACGGGAAGTGAGCAGACCAACAACTCGCATACACCACCTCAAAGACCTTCAGGTACTCGCCCCCTCTGGCTTACCTTGGCACAATTTGGCAGGTGCCTATACTGTACCACATAATTGATTTTCCCTTCTATATGTTTGGTCAAGACACATGGTCTGCTGAACAAAGTCGACGCTGATTTAACCGTGTGCGTGATGTGCAGGTCTGTGGCTTCATTCAATGCAACCTTATGTGTGCGTGGAGTGAAGCTGGTGACATCGAAACCATTTGCAGTGGGTGACCAAGGCTTTCGTGGCACACAACCGACGCACCTGCAGGAATCTGATGAAGAGGTCTTCAGTGTGGTGCCTCAATGACTCTTCATGGAGCTGAGAGAGAGAGAGAGAGAGAGAGAGAGAGAGAGAGAGAGAGAGAGAGAGAGAGAGAGAGTAGTGGATGGGGAGGGCCAGAACCCCAGCGCGTGATGGTATAACAGCTTGGCCCTGACTCATGGGGAAGAGAAAGGCACACAAAGTCAACACACAACGGTGGGGTCGAAATGGAACGGCAGTTCAGTGAGAATACCTCTGCTCATTTGTTTTTGTACTTTAAGTGACCGCTTCTGACAGCTACAGCCCTGATATAATCTGCCACATTCTGTCATGAAGTCTGATACTCTCTCTCTCTCTCTCTCTCTCTCTCTCTCTCTCTCTCTCTCTCTCTCTCTCTCTCTCTCTCTCTCTCTCAATTTGTTTTACGAGGATTTTACTCCAAAGTAAAGTTCTCGTAAATTTACTCCCCTCACGAAGAAAAGTACACCCCTCTTACACAAGAAAAGTTCTCCCCATGATAAAAAGTCCCTTCTCTGTCACTATCTGTTTTCCGTGCCTCCATCTATCTCTGGCTCTCAGTCTGTCTGTCTGTCTGTCTGTCTGTCTGTCTCTCTCTGTCTCTCTCTCTCTCTCTCTCTGTCCTCTTTCTCTCTATGTCTCTGTCCCTCCCTCCCTCCCTCTCTCTCTCGCTGTGTGTGTGTGTGTGTGTGTGTGTGTGTGTGTGTGTGTGTGTGTGTATGCGTGCGTGCGTGCGTGCGTGTGTGTGTGTGTGTGTGTGTGTGTGTGTGTGTGTGTGTGTGTGTGTGTGTGTGTGTGTTTCTCTGCGTTTTTGTCACTGTCTCTGTCTCTGTCTGCCTATTTCTATCTCTCTCGCTCTCCGTCTCTCTTCATG
>CM065721.1:19720873-19723373 GCA_033310375.1 Conus canariensis
TGTGTGTGTGTGTGTGTGTGTGTGTGTGTGTGTGTGTGTGTGTGTGTGTGTGTGTGTGTGATGCTCAGAACTCAGCTTTATTCGAGGAAGGTGTGAAGAAAGAGAGAGACAGACAGAGAGGGAGACAGACAGACAGATAAACAGAGAAATTAAGACAGAGACAAAGAGCGAGAGGAATGTGCGTGCGTGCGTGCGTGCGTGCGTGCGTGTGTGTGTGTGTGTGTGTGTGTTGATGACAGGCAAAAATTTGCTTGCGAGCTCAGTACTAAGTTTGTTTCGTACCTTTGGTTCCTATCCCCTCACTTTAAACCGCCAGGGAACACGTGTCCCATGATGACTGAAAAAAACAACAACGTGAAACTCTGTTACTTCATTAACCAATCAATTATTTACTTTATCCCTTCAGTCGATTTTGTTCTGGATCTGGATTTTGTTGATGAGTTATTTGATCAGTTGACAGTTCTAATCATTGCTTTGTCATTTAATCACGCTTGCATGCATGTCCACAACTTAGCTAACATGAATGTTTCTACCTGAACAGGAAGTCCCCCTGAAAATCCGGTTCCTCCTCCTCCGTACAGCGCACAGCCAATGTGAAATCAGCGACAGCGTGTATGGCACTGCCACGGGACCCCTGTCCTCTTTCAGCCTACGCCTTCAGTGAATCTGTCTGCCCACTTCAGTTTACCAAAACTTAAGTTACATGTCCTGTGCAGATCAATCCAGCATGGTGGACGCTCATTTCTTTGTGGATGGGGACAGGAAAGACAACTCCTCTGTCCCCATATTGCAAGCACAAGCACAATTTATCAATGATGGTTTTAATAAGGTTTTATATGTTTAACGTTAAAGTTTGGATTAGGGTTAGGATTAGGGTTAAATTTAGGGTAAAGTTTTGGTTACGTTTGGGGGGCGGGGGAGGCGGGGGGTTAAGTTAGCGTTGCGGACAAATAAAGCGAAGACATAAGATCTTCGCAAAGTAAGCAAGTTCCGTTGCTTTGTTTTGCTTTGTTTTGTTTTGCTTTGTTCAAACGGTCATTAAGATTCTGTCTGCACAACCAAAGACGAAACTTCTGTAGGAAGCAGAGTGTCACCAGTTAAAGACTCGTTGTTGCAATTCAAGCCAAACCTTCTCAATGTTCACATTCTATCTGATGGAGAAGGAGCGAGTCACTTTAGTTTCTCATGAAATCTTTCGACAATGACAGATTCGTGAGAGACAACACGCACCCGACTGCCGGACGTTCCAATGTCCAGGCCCGCAACCTTGGAAGAAGCACCCGTCGCCTCTTTTGAGGGAAGCCTAAATGCTGATAACTGCCTAAATGTAAGCCATATCTTAGGCCTACATGATCCCTGCATTGATGTCATTGCAGCAGTAATTTCTAAACAGGGAAAGTTATGAAGGTTTCAATACCAATATTGTAGATCTCTATGATGGGTTGTATATGTGTATGTAAAAAACACTTGAGTGTATGCTTATATAACTCTTAATTATCAAATTGCATTTATGATACGATGGGTTGTTAATAAGTGTACGTGAAAATCACTAAGAGTTTGTTTTTGTTGTTTTAGTAACTTTTCATCGTTTAATATCGTCTATGACGGAGAAATGTTAAATTTAACTACTAATGTGAATTGATCTTAACTGATCCCATAAAATCAGCACAGCCTAAATCAATGCCTTTGTACTCAAACACTGTGAACAGAATATATTCGTGTTTTTCGGTTTTTTGTTGTTTTTTTTTTTCAATTCGGTAACCGGCATTTCATGCTGGTGAATCATGAGCAAGTCTGAAAATGTGTGGTTCGTTCGGATCTAATCGCTCATTCAGCATCGCAAAACATTACACACACTAATGTGCTATGAAAATGGCGTGTTCTTTTCCATTTTGAAACAGTACACTCTTCTAGGGAAGACAACAACTAAGAATTATGAGCAAGTCTGAAACTCTGAATTAAAGGAAAATATCTAAACAGCAGTGGAAAGAAATCCTCGCTCTTACAAATTACTTTATTGTTATCCTGCAGCAGCAGCAACATAGGCAAAAAAAAGCAAACAAATAAACAAGTCTGCAACATGGCCAAAAACAAACAATACACATGCACAACCGAACTGAGTAGTTGAATCTTCAGTGTTACACGCAGCGCGTGTACTAATGCAGTATAAGTACGTCTGTTGTACGATAAGTATTTTGTTTTGTCCGACTTATTGTAACTCTTGCAAATGTTCCAGAACACCGTGTGCAGTTTTCAACAAATACATCATCCTGTTTTGTTAACATTAAAATGAATCACCTATAAACTACAGCTCCGAAATGATGTTCGTTGCTGGCTGAACTATTAACATGACGTGAATTCTTTTAATTTCAGAAGTTTTGGATTATCTCAGGTCTTTTTCTTTCTTTCAGTTTCCTTGTCTTTCAATGTTTCTCCTTGTTTTTCGCTCTTTCTTCTTTCATCTAATTTCCCCCTTTATGAGGTCTTGTGTATGATTGTT
>CM065721.1:19728373-19743373 GCA_033310375.1 Conus canariensis
CTCATATAATTTTTAAAAAACTTATAAAAAGTCTGTTGCTAATACGTATTGTGAATCGTTTCTAATCAAAATGAAAAGGCGATGTCATCATTCGATCACTCTTTGTTATTTACGCTTCGTAATGATATTTTTGTCTTTATTTACGACAATGAATAGGGTCTTTATTCAGAGAATACTTTGGGCTTTGGTCTGTTTGATAAAAATCCCTTTCAAGAAATTGTTTTTTCAAAACTGGGCACAATTAGACCCATCATTTGGAACGAAGCAGAACACTAGATCACTTAGCTTAAGGCAAACTTGATCAACCACATGTGACAACAACAAAAATCCGTTTTATACACATTGTGGTAACAATACACCTATCGATGGAAATCCCTGTGCCACCTAGTTTTATTCCTTTTGCTCGTTGTGTCCCATGCTCTAAGCCACGTGAACGGTGTTTTATTAGGTATCCCCCTGGCGGAGCGCACGAAGCAAATAGTTTTAAGAATATGTGACAAAACTTTAAGTGATGTTTGATAGAATCAAAACTGCTTTGAACTACAGAACAGTTACACCCATCGATACTATTTAGATCATTGAGCATTAACAACAGGACAGGTAAATGGAGAGGAGTTATTCACAAATGCCCTCCGTAAGGTAAAGTAGAGACAGAGAGAGAGACAGAGAGAGAGAGAGAGAGAGAGGAAGGGAGAGAAGGAGAGAGAGAGAGGGGGGGGGGGAGGTGAGGGGATGGGGAGGAGGGGGACTTGATGACACGAATGAGACATATTTTAGAAACTGCAATTTCTGCAAAATGGTATGGTAATAAATCTGTCTCCTGAAACTGTAAATATACCTTTTAATGTTGATTTTTTTTTTAATTTCTACGAAACATTAGGATACATCTGTGTCATAAAACTAATGTGCCCTTTTTTATTTAGTTGAATTCTAGTATATATAAACAGCCTGAAAGCTGGGAACGCGTCATTCCCCCCTTTCCTTTCTCCATGAAATGTTGCGCTTTGCTGATTTTTGCAACGGAGACATGTAACCACGTCAAACACCGACAGCACAGGAACTACTGTGGTGCAGCAGTTGTAGTGGCAGGTTGACCAAAGCCATTGCTGGCTCCAGGGTTGGTTCCAGCGGGGTTGGCCGGGTCATTGTAGTAGGCAGGCGGCGGGGCGTATACCGGGGGGTATACCGGGGGTATACCGGGGGGTATTCCGGGGGCTTGGAGTACGGGCCAGCAGGCTGCCCTCCCATTGGCTGCATCCCGTAAGCGGGTCCTGGCTGTCCTCCTGCCGTTGTGGGAGTGAGCTGAACGGGTTAATATCATACTGCTTTCTGTTTATCAGTCTGTCCGTCTGTCTGACTGTCTGCCTGTCTGTCGGTTGGTCTGTCTGTCTGCCTGCCTGCCTTTCTGTCTGTCTGTCTGTCTGTCTGTCTCTCTCTCTCTCTCTCTCTCTCTCTCTTAAATAACTATTTTTCTCATTGTGCATATCCATAAGTTATTTGCAGATATTACACGTATGTATACTAAATATAGGCTGAATAGTTTCTATTACTCTGAACGAAAGCACTGTTCATTTAACTGAATGGTCCGAACTGAATCGCTTGAGTACACGTCCGAACACACTAAATGCATCACCATAATTGCAGAACCGAAACGCCTAAATCTTCCATGCATTAAGTAACAGGCTGATATGGTCAGACCTACTCAGCAGGAGCAACAAGATCAAGTGTGGTGGAAATGACTCCCGATGACTCTCGTCGTCATGAGAACTCGAAGAACGCTTGAGTGGGCCCAGGCCCCGAGAACAGATACCGCTGGCCCCAAGACGTATGAGCGGAACTCCGACACGTGGGGCGCTTTCTTTCTTGTCTTATATCCAAATAAGTTCATCTGTGAATGTGAACAAGCTGAGACTTAAAGGGGTTCTCACCCATTTTTACAAATCTACTTTGACCAAATACACAGTTTTGGTATGTGGTCGTATTGCGTCGTATTGTACAAGTAGTCTGGGCTAGTACCAACACCACAAAAGGGAAAATCAGGACTCCAAAAGCACCCGCAACATTCTTCACGGCAGGAGGCAGCAAATCATGGCCAAGAACAACAGTGCCACTCGAAACATGCAGGCAGAGTCTGCTGGACGGGGCAGATGACTGGGAGTGCACTGCAGACCTCCCAGAATGGAAGAGTCACCCAGAGATCATCAGCAAGAGTGGCATGAGACCAGACATAGTAGTCCACTCTCAGTCAACCAAGCAGCTGATCATGATCGAGCTCACGGTGCCATATGAGAACAGAATGGAGGCAGCTCAAATCTACAAAACTGAAAAGTATGCTGATCTGGCAAACATCCTGAGGAGAGAAGGCTATCAGGTCAAAGTCCTCACTGCAGAAATTGGAGCTAGGGGGTTTGTAGGAACGTCTGCATACAGCCTCATGAAACAGCTCTCAGTTGCAGGGAAGGAAAAAACCAGAGCCCTGAAAGCAATGGCAGAAGCGGCAGAGAGGTGTTCAAGCTGGATCTGGTCGAGGAGGAACAAAAGTGAACTTCATAAGGCTTAATTTCCCTACAAATATCAGGTGTCCCTGTGGCTCAGTGGTTAAAGCGCGAGTCATTAAGTGAAAATGAGCATGTCCAGAGGGTCATGGGTTCGAATCCCAGCCATGGCTCGTCCCAAGATGGGGGGGGAAAGGGGCAGCAGAGGGACATCCGGAGTCATGAACCGGGTGTGGCCCAACCCCCCTAGAGTGTCTGGAGATAAGGGCCGAAACACTTGCTTGAAGGGGGCTTCTCTTCTGAGGACTCTCTGCTGCCACGCTCTCCACGAGTTTCTTTCTACTACCGAAACCCAGCCCCGAATCAGCCGCCTGTGCTCTCATCTTGCAGTGAGAGCAGCATTTCCTGCGGATTGGGAAAGCGAGAGGCTGAAACAGGAACGAGAGCCTCGATTTCGATAAAAGGGGGGTTTCCCGATTGATGACGTCGAAAAGCCAAGTCGCTCTTCGTGTTCGGCTGACGTGAGATGGGGCGAATGTGTGCTGTGTCTGGTTGCGGAATTTCATCAGGAAATAAGCAAAGAGTAAGTGTTCATGCTTTTCCAGGTGCTTCCAGCCAGTTTAGGCGATTGTGGATAAATTTTGTCACCACAACGTGGAAAGATTTTGTTCTACGGGACAGTTATCATGGCATTTGCTGTCGTCACTTCGAAGAGCACAGTTTCCAAGACCAACACACCTGGAAGGTAAAGGTGGAAGCTGGAATTCGGGTCCGAAGACAGCTGAAAGAGGATGCTGTGCCAACTATTATGACAGAAAAATGTATTAAAGCACTCTCTGTTCATTTGCCAGCTAGAAGTGCAAGCCTCAAACGCAACACTGACACGGATTCTGTCAGGAGCAATAGAGCCAAACTCAGAGACGTAAAGAAGGTAAGGTTTGTGGAATGGGTGGTTGATCTTTTTGTTGTGTTTCATTTCATTCTCAGTGTATGGTTGGTTGTAAAGATAGTTGTTGGTTTTTGTTGAGTGTTGGCATCAAACTGAAACATACATTGTTACTGTCATAGTGGCAGTCAGTCAGTCACACTGCCTGCTGCCACTGAAACTGTTGCATGTTTGTGATTGATTTTTTTTCCCTGCTGTTACTGTTTCCAACAAAACTGAAGTTAGATTCTTATTAACAAGAAAGTGTCAATGTCCACAAATAACAACTTGTTGGACTCCAGTGAATAATAGTTTGGGTTTTTATTTTTCAGGGCATTGCTGAACTTCAGGCACCCCAGCAAGTTCAAGTTTCCACCCAACAACCATATGCTTTAGTAAGTGAATTATTTATCAGTATTTGCATACAGGATGGTGACTTAGTGTGCATTTTAACATATATGCAGATGTGGTATGTCTGTATGCTATAAACTGCCCTGGTCAGAAAATAATTAGCTTAGATCTGCAACTTAGATCTGATGTACGGCACGGCACGTCACACATCAGTTATTACAATAACAGCCAGAATCTTTGACTGCAATATATTGTAAAAGACCCCTCAGATTCTAATTGTCATTGTGGAACTTCAGAATTTAAGTGGAGAGAGTGAGATTGAAAATGACGAATGTAAAAAAAAAAAATAAAAAAAAAGGGGGGGGGGGGGGGGGGGGGGACTGAAAGTGAACAGCTATTGAAAAGATTTCTACAGCAGGGAAGAGAATTAGTGTGATGATGCAGTAGCTGACAAACTCCTGTTCAAAGGAAAAGGCATTATCTGATAGATCTAAACAACTGAAGGAAAATGTGGTTTATCACATAATCATTTTAAAGTTATTTACATACTACGGTAATGTGTGTGTGTGTGTGTGTGTGTGTGTGTGTGTGTGTGTGTGTGTGTGTGTGTGTGTGAACAGATGTATGTATGTGCATGTTTATATCATGTACTATCTGTGTCGTGCGTATGTGTGTACATGTACATAATATGGTCAACCTGTAAAATGTCGAACTGCCTGGAAAGAAACACAAGCGTCTGATGGCGAGGGAGGTGGTACTGTACAAGGAGCTGTAGGTTCAAACTGGTACGGCTGAACTCCATAGACTTCAGTGAAAATTTCACGTTCGATGTCTTCTTCGTTGGAACTTGACTCGTAGCTGGGAGCATCTGCCATTATCGCCGGAAAATAGTTGAGTTTTACGTCCTCATAGCGAAAGCTTTTAGGGACATGTCTTTCATTCACGGTAGTCTTGGCATTTATACGTCACTTGTGGAATCCCCGACTTTCGTCTCTTTCCGTACTGTGCTCGGCAATCTCCGTGGCGAGTCACGATTTGGCTACTTGCACGACCCGAAACACGGATAGAAGTGAGTTCCAGAAGAAAAGTAACACGTACATCGAAACACGCTCGATCATACTTTTGAACAACCCAAACATGCTATTTATGGGTGAGGACCCCTTTAAGGACAAGAGAGATCAAGGAAAGTGAATTTCATCTTCGGCGAGATATGTGTCAGCTGCCACAAGCTCAACCTGGCCAACGCACTTCCCCCGCACAATATCTGGCGAAGAACGTCCTGGTAAGTGCTCCCTGGATTGAGGAAAAACACCAGATAAAACATCCTAGATCTTTTCATGTTCGTGTCCGGTACCAGTATCTCTCAGTCCAGAATTCTCCTCGGTGCTGACAGCGATCATCACATGTTATTGCCGACAGTCCGGATCAAGGCTGAAGACTAGAAATGAGCAAACAGGTCCATGGACAATGTTCCGTTAAAAAAAGACCCTTGGACAGCAACAATGTTTTATGTAAACGACCATGTAAGTGTCGCTGCGCTATTCCAGCCGGTGGATGATATCAACAGCCTTACGAAAAACATCACGGAAGCAGTTTCTCCGCCTGTACCTGTACGATTTGTCCTATCTGGCCTTAAAAACTTGATCTTATGGTTCCAGTCTGCGAAGGATAGGTAATTATGAGCTGCCTTTGAAACAATTTTTTTTTGGGATCCGTCAACGAATTAACGGGTTTCATGAGATGTCAGTATCTCCAATCACCGATTCATTTCTTCTCTCTCTCTCTCTCTCTCCTCTCTCTTTTCGCTGCGCTTTCAAGAAAGTTGGCAAATTTCATCATCAGCTGCCATCATCGTTTCCTGTTGATGAAATCGGCTTGATCGATATCATATTCTTAACCTTTAAATCACAACACTCGACCACGACAGCATGGTCAGGCATATTTGTGTCTGGATTTAGCCAGTAAGTGCAAAGTTCTTTGCAGTATCAAGTTCGCCTTTCACTTACTTCTGTTCGCTCCCAGAGAAGGGAGCCTTTCTCGTTGTCCATAGTACCCTTAGAGAATAACTGTGAGCGAAAACCAAATACCCATATAATATTTTATCTGACAATTATTAAGATTAGGACATAATTATGTCCTTGCTCAAGGAAAATCAATACAAAATTTTTAGAATCTATGGGACAAGCTGTCAGGATAGTTAAGAAAGAAAAAGGTATGCAATGCTCAGATAATTTTTCAGTGAAAAAAAAACAGTGGCAGGTTATTCAGAACTGACATGAATCAAACACTTCTTAGAGCGATATCTTCGTAACTTATTCGTAACATCTAACACTTAAGAGAACTTCATTTTACTGGCTGGGTCAGTTATTATAGACTGGACTATACATTTGTGGTAACACAGCCGGTAGCTGTTCTCTTTTTCCTTAAAAGTGACAACAAAGAAGTCTTAGTTTACTTGACTTCCCCGGTCCAAAGATGTTGAAAACCGACATACACAACCCCCGCAATTTCGGTTTGTTTGTTTTTTTCCTTTGGCAGCTTAGTTTGAAATAGATCATCAGAATAACCTTGAAAGAGGAAGTCGTTCTCATGGTTTTTCCAGTAAACCTTGTGAATGAGTGATGAGCCGTATACATCCTGCCTTGAAATCATTCCAACCGTCTTTGAAAGTCCACGGAAGCGGACAAATGGACACAGCTCGGTCATAAATATTGACAGCAGTGTCGACCCGGTGTAACGAAAAGTTTAAACTCCCCGAATGGTTTAGTTAAACTGTTCATTTGTAAATTTTAACTCCCTGGGAGTTAAACTAAAATACAAAAAACTAACTCCCTCTGTGTTTCAGTTTGACTCCAGGGGAGTTATTCTGACATACCACCAGAATGACTCCCACCCACCACCCACTCCCCGCACCTCGCTACCACCCATGCATCTTATATATTTTTTCGAAATGCGTGCGCGCGCGCGCGCGCGCGCGCGCGCGGTGTGTGTGTGTGTGTGTGTAAAATCCTAGACTAACTTGCCAGATCAAGACTTCTCAGGCAGAATTGTTTCCTTCGATATTATTCGTTTCTGTGAATTAGTCACATGTCCTGAATTTTATTGAAAAATGTGTGTGTTTTTCTGATTGCCTGGCCGACTTTCGTTTTCCCGGGAGTTAATCTGGATATAGTACAGACTAACTCCCAGGGGGGTCATTCTGTTACAGGGTGGGAGTTAAGTCTGATATATGTACAAAATGACTCCCCCTTAATGTTTTCAATAATTTGTTGAGACTTGTACAAAAAAGATTTTAGAACATTTTGAGGTTTTACTGAGTGGAGTTATTTTGTCACAGGGTGGGAGTCATTCTAGTTTAATTCCTGGGGAGTTAAAATTTACATATGAATAGTTGAACTCCCTGGGAGTTAAACCATTCGGGGAGTTAAAACTTTTCGTTACACCGGTCAAAAATCAATAGGACAAAATATCGATGCGACTGAACACATTTCGATCCTTTTCAAACGATCAAGGGCCAATAAATGAACAATCCTGGCCTTTCAGACTGAATGCTTCTGACAGATTCTCCACGTCTCATAAAAGAAACACAAAATGACCGTGTCAGGTGATCATCAACAAGGGGAGTAACTGTTCCCTGTGAAATAATTGCACATAATTTCATCCTCATGCTGACTGTGATACCTACTCACCCGGCTTACATGCAGACAAGAAGCACACAAAACAATCAAAGAAACTTCCCTAGCAAAGGAAGTTTCACTTTTGCCCTTCTACCTCAAGCTGACACGTGCACACAATAACAAACACAAATTAACTGTTATTCCAGACTGACACTGCATCTGGGTCTGGACCATCGTCACACAGAACACACAGACCAACAGACACATGTACAGGTAATTTCGGTATGGGGGTATGACAGGACATCTGGCATGAAAAGGGCAGATGTCAACAGTAAATAGTCAACTGTGAAGTAGTTCTAACTTATATCCCGAGATAAAAAAAACAAAAACAAACAAACAACACATACAGGCACATAGCTTACGATAAATGACCACATAGGAACGAAAGCAAATAAAAGTAACCTTGGTCACACACACACACACACACACACACACACACACACACAAACACATCGCTCAGTCAGGCTTGATCAAAACTTAACAAAGAACAGTGATACTAACGTCTTATTAGCCTGAGACTTTTAAGGCGAGCTATTCCCTGACAGTAGCTGGTGTAACATCGAAGGTGATCTCCCCTCGCTTTCTCCTTCCCATCTCCTAACCTAACTCATTGGGTACATCACGTTTTGCCCAATTACGTTTCTTCCAATCCTCGGTTCTCTTGCGTAACTGCAAGTGTTCCCTACCCGTGTCTGTAACAATCACAACCTTAATCCTGATGCACGGTTCGCCCAAAAGCATTTGTGGCGCATGGCAACAAAATATGGCGGGGTCCATGATGAGAAAACATGTCCTTTCTGAACTCTAATGACACGATCTTGTTTGTATCGAAAGCTAATTGAATTCTAAACGGAGAGAAAAGTGTTTACACTGTCTCTTTATTTTTCACCTCAGTCTATTTCACTTATACTAATGAATATAATTTCGTAAACTACCCGCGAATGTTGCTTAACAAGATATCAGGATATGTTCACATGTTGTCAGCCTTCCTGCCTAGCTGATCGCAGAAGGGATGTATGCGCAAAAGTTGTGTGTTGGGGGGGGGGGGGGGGGGGGGGTTTCACTTGATTTAGGACGAAACGCCATGGATGTGTGGAGAGAAAGACGGACTGGGTGAAACATGATTGGGCGAAGTGTAATTGTGTAAAACGTGATTGGGCAAAACGTGATTGGGTGAAACATGATTGTGTAAAACGTGATTGGGCAAAACGTGATTGGGTGAAACATGATTGTGTAAAACGTGCTTGGACAAAACGTGATTGGGTGAAACATGATTGTGTAAAACGTGCTTGGACAAAACGTGATTGGGTGAAATATGATTGTGTAAAACGTGCTTGGGCAAAACGTGATTTGGTGAAACATGATTGGGTAAAACATAATTGTATAAAACGTGATTGGGCTAAACGTAATTGGGTGAAAACACACACACACACACACACACACACACACACACACACACACACACACACACACACACAGATATCAGAATTTGAAGTTCATAGCACTCTCTCAATCGATGTCTATTCACTGAGAAAAGAAGCGCTTTACACTTTTCTTGTCCTCAGCTTACGATCTTCTCTCTGCCACTGTCTTATCTGTCTGTCGTCTGTGTCTGTCTGTCTGTCTGTCTGTCTGTCTTCTCTCTCTCTCTCCTCTCTCTCTCTCTCTCTCTCTCTCAGTCTGTCGGTTTCATCTTTTGGTTCTCAATCTTGTGTCTTTTGCCTAACAGATTGGGTAAAAACGTGACTAGGTGAAACGTGCTCGGGAAAAAACATAATTGGGTGAAACATGGTTGAGCAAAAACCTGACTGGGTAAAACGTGATTGGGTATAAAAGTGATTGGGAGAAACGTGCTCGGGAAAAAAAGTGATTGGCTGAAACGTGATTGGGCTAAAACGTGATTGACTGAAATGTGATTGGGGGAAAAGTGATCGGGCAAAACATGGTGCACCGAACACTTTTCGACTTTCCTCAGTATGCCAGGAGCCAACAAATGAAATGAAGCGACACTTGACGTAACATGAAAGGGGCTGCGTGTACCTGGGTAGACGACGCTAACACCAGGCTGTTCGTTGGGCTGAACCACACGTCCTGTTTTCCCCTTGGACTTGATGCAGCAGCAAACGAGGGCGACGATGATGCTGATGAAACAAATGCAGCCAAAGACGATGCCGATGATCGCCCACACTCCGAGCCTGTGAGAGGGACAATATAGGAGAAACAGCAGCAACAATCAGATCATTTCCAGCTGGTTTTCTGGACCTGTACACGAGTTCTTCGACGTTAACTTGTGATTTTGTTTTGAAATAATACGCGATTCACTAATAAAAATTTAAAAAAACTGGAGAAGGGACAAAAAACGATTTCTTCGACGTGACATTCTAGCAAAGTGCGGGGATAACACTGAGCGAATAAGAACCGTGCCGTGGAATCTGTGAACAAGTCTGCATATGTTAGCATCTGTATGTGTAACATGTAGGCCTGCATATTAGTTTCTATGTGGTTGTAGCCCGCTCAACCACAGCAGTGAGTTTTTAGGGCTGAAGAGGCTCATAACGGTACATGCACAGTTGCTGTAATATTCATAGTTTTAAGCAGGCCTAAAACAGGACTTCAAAAGGGTTATGCAGTTGTAAGTTATGCGAATTTCCCCTCCTACGCGCTCGCGCGCACACAAGAGAGAGAGAGAGAGAGAGAGAGAGGGGGGGGGGAAGAGAGAGAGAGGGGGGGGGAGGGGAGATCGACAGATAAAACGACAGACAAAGACTGAGACAGAAACATACACACACGCGCGTGCGCGCGCACGAGAGAGAGAGAGAGAGAGAGAGAGAGAGAGAGAGAGAGAGAGAGAGAGAGAGAGAGAGGCATGTGCATCGTGTGCATGTGCAACGTTCACCCACACACAACTTCAGGGCATCATGTACATGTTTATACAGAGGGCCTACAAGACCATGTAAGTGTCAAATACAAATTCAGGTTTTCGAGTCTGGCTACATGGTCGTCATATTAATTTCAGCAGAAGTGTGTGTGTAGGATTACTAACAGTTATTCAGAATATTACTTCATCACATCATCCCACTCGATTTAATGCAAGCACTTTTACTCTTAAACGAATAAAGGAGCCGTTTACGTCAGCTCATGATAATGTCTCCAAAGCATGAATGCTGTTACATAGTAGTTTGTTAAGTTGTCTCGTATGCCTCCTGTATAAACTCGTGAAATTCACCATCATTACCATCACCATTTTAACATCATGACCATCATCTGCGTTATCATGTTGTCATCATCGCCGCCATAATCATCGTCACAGTCATCGACATCATCATCATTATAATGAAACTCAGATTTATGCGCAACCTCACTCCAAATCGCAGCAGAATTCATCGAAGGTATCTCCGCAGCAGCCATGCTCGCAGTACGTTTTGGTTACTCCGTGACGGTAAGTATAACAATAATCTCCCGCTTGAGCTCCTGAAAAACGGAGAGAGAGAGAGAGAGAGAGAGAGAGAGAGAGAGAGAGAGAGTCGTATAAAGTTTTCATGGTAATGCTGTGTAAGATTAAGGTACCATTCATGGTGGCACTAAATGAAAATGTGGACCATGTCAGATTACTTTGATAGCAGTCAAAAAACCATCCCATCACCTTTTGTGGTGGCACAAATGAAAATGATGGCCACATCACATTGAACGTAGCCAAAATATCAGCCGGTATGACTACATAATTGGGAAGGTTTTCATTGCTCTTAGCTTGTTATGGCGACCATGATTTGGCCATATAGAGTCTGGTGGTCATTTAGGGTCTCGTCAAAATATACAGAAGGGGACGCGCGGGCGGGGAGGGAGAGGGGGGGGGGGGTATCCATTAGTCTGTGATTTGGACCCCGGGTTATCTTGAAAACTGTGTTCCATTTTCTGCATTTGTACCTCGGATTCACAGAAGTAAATGAAAATATTTCCCTACACACATAAAGAACAGTACAAAAAAAAAGAAAGACATCCACATTTTACACAATACAGGTTAAGGATCAAGCTCCACGAATATTGTCAAGGATGGGTAGGGAAGGAAGACGGGTGTGAGGGGAACTGACACGTAAACACGATACAGAATGGAACATTCGATTAGTGTAACCTGCTGGAGCCTGCTTTCTTGAGAGATCTGAGACTGAATGAGAACTATTAGTTTAAAGTCGGTTTTGGCAGGTTTGAGAGACGGAGAGTATCATGCATACTGCACCACAAAAAAAGAGAAACTTTGTTGGAAGTGGAGATAACTGTGAATGCATGAAGGCGAGGTGGTATGTGTGAAGGGAGGGGGGGGGTATAGGGAAGGGGTGTGGAGAAGGAAGGGTTGGAGTGGTGGTGTTGACGAGTGTGGAGACTTGGAAGTATTTATGTAGTCCCCAGCATTGCGATAGATAAGGGGTCCACGGATATTTTAAAGGCATTTTAGTAGTTTATTTTGTACCGAAGAGTGATACAAAGCTAGAACAGTGTTCTCAATAATACAAAAGAGCAAAACATATTTTGGAGAAAATAAACACAGAGAGAGGGAGGTCGGAGTGGTGAAAAGACTGAATTCCGAATGATATTCGACGGAATCTGTTCATAATAATGGAGTATGTCTCCAAACAGTTGAACTCATACATGCATAAGAGTGCTGTACTGAAGACCAACGAGGTGTAGGCCCAAGGTAATCACACGTGTTGCAGTAGAGACTGTTTGCTTACTACGGCAGTGCCTGGGGTCAAGTACTCGGCCTGTTTAGTGTTCTGTAGGTTTCACTAACGTTGAGTTCCGTGATGGTACATGTCACAACTACTGCCGCGGTCTAGTGTCGGTATGTACGCAAATAATGGTCAATGGATGTTCAAACCGAGCTATCCTTAACTGAATTATGTCTTAATTTTTAAATGCTTCGAATGCAGTGAAAACGTTAGCCCTTTGTCTTGTTTGAGGCATCCATTTTGCACTTGGATTTCGTGTCGCTTCGTCGTCGTCGTCGTCATCATCATCATCATTGTTATCATTATTATTGTTATTATCATTGTTGTTAATATTATCATTACTGTTACCATCATCATCATTATCACCATCGTCATCGATATTACTTTTTGTTTACGCACGTTCTCCGACATTTAGAAAATATTCACACATTTTGTGTAAGCCTAACAGTGTTTCATTTTTTTTTCATGTTGACCCCCCCCCCCCCCCCCCCCCCCCCCCAAACAAATGAACAAAGCTTTCCTGCCCTTCACTGGCTGCTTTGGGGTGCCGCTGGATTCTTATCTTTTTAACCCCAGGTATGAAAGAACCACGGACTTACAGACTGTGGTGTACTTCCATTTGACGCCAAGGGAGGACCGACACTGATGAGTCCCAATCAGCGGACGAAAGGCCTCTGAGCAGGCCATATGAATGGTTCTGTTTTCAAGATGCACTATCATGGTCCACATAGGCTGCTAGTGACGGGTTTTACTTTCTTTTAAGCTAAAGCCATAACATTTTTTTTTTAATTCCCGTTTACTTTCTCTCACAACATCCCCTTCCCACTTTTTCATAATCTATATCTTCGCCAAGTCATTATTATGATGACGGAGGAATTGTTAGCCTCCTCTTGTTCCCCTCCCCCTCCCAACTACTGATTAAAAAAACAAAACAAACAAAAACTTTTTAAAAAAAATAGAAATATGTGTTGCTGACCAACACTGGTGATGTGCTCAAGATGTTCTGATTGGCAGTCGCAGGGTCAATAAACACTCGATAAACAATTGTGTTGCTGACCAACACTGGTAATGTGCTTAAGATGTTCTGATTGGCAGTCGCAGGGTCAAGAAACACTTGATAAACAGACCGTGGGTCGAGGACTTGTTGAGAAGAGGGTTGTAGCTTTCAAGCGGTTCGTTGTTTACTTCTTGCTGGTTGTTTCCGTCCGTTCAACCATGTCTCTTGATAATTTGTACATGCAAAATTCGTCAGAAGTCAGTATTTTGTCGTTGTTACTGAAACAGTCATGAATACCGACGTTATTATGTTGATTGAGGTACCTTGTTTATGTCCATTGTCTACTTCATCAGATATCACTTAATCCCGTGTGAAATATAGATTGGAAGTGCCACAAAAGACACATGAACTGTGACATCGCAGCTTTTCCTTTTTCATTTCTTTTTCCGTGTGCATGTAGCATTTCAGTGAGCAACGGGAAATGCTTGGCGGCGCCCGTCTGCTCTGCCATCCTGGTACATACTGCATGTTTCGGCGTGTCAAACTCAAGTGAGCGCCGTTCCAGGCACTCGACTAGTACCTGTCAGTTCATCATATCAGAGGGTTCCCCTCTTTCTATTTCCCTAATGGTTTACACATACAGAATCCCATCTACTTCAAATATTGATTTCCTGAGCGTGCACATTTGGATCACGATGTCCTCATGTCTTTTGTTTAAATTTTCATATTGAAATGACATTATAATATTGTTTTTTTTTTCTTTTTTGTCAGAAAGACAGAATTCATGGTAGAACGTCGCAAAGTGATGTCGGATCTCACGTTTTCATTTAATGCACGGCATTGAACTGAAGCATTCTTACTCCTATAAGATCAAAAGTGATCCGCAGTGAATATAGCAATGTGTTTATATACTGACAATCAAACGCTCTACACTTGTCACCTTTGCTGTCCTCTCTGCCGCCAGCCTTAAGTTCCACTATAGTAAAAAGAAGTCCACGTAGCGGATATAAATAATTCTAGAAGTCAACTTGCACAGAAACAGAGACAACGGGCTGTCATAGGTACAAGTGTACTGATCCTTTGCCCTCCCAAACCTCCCCCTTCCCCACCGTCCCCCTCTCATTGATAACAGTGTTCGACTAACCCCATAAAGACCTCCCCCACCCCCAACTCCCATCCTCTCGTCTTCATGACTGGGTGCCCGTATGACGGTAACCACAAAAACTAGCGCCCTAACCCCATGTCTGCTGAAAACGAGTATGTTGTTCAGTGAGAGAGTGTAACTTTCCTGCGCTGGCACATAACTAACAGATTGGGTCATCGTCGTCGCTGCTCGACATGATCTCGTTGGTCTGGAATAGCCGCAAAACTGACCACAACTCCGAGTACAATTACACACTCTACAATCAGTAACCGTCTTTCAAATTCAGTCACTGATTTACCGTCTCTGATGTTCAGCAGTGAAACGGTTAAAGACCATGTGACTCAACGCTGGAGGTAGAGCACACCCAGCGAACCGTGACTATCCTGGCAGTTAGTTCGTAGCGCGCACCCCTGCTTTGCCGACATGAATCAATGGATCTCCGATGTCGGTGGGCTCTGCAGTTCGGTATTGATTTCCGACCTATTGAGGAGGGACCTCGAGAAGAACCAACAAAAGAACGTGTTCGTGGACCAGTTGAACAGCGCTTGTTGATATTGGCCGTTTCATCTCATAATAAAAGTTCAGCAGGGAATTTTGGAACTCTTTCATTTTAATTGATATGTTCGAAGCCGGGCAAAATGAAGCAGAAAGCTCTAAGACGTTCTCCTCCTGCTTTCCTGCCCCCCC
>CM065721.1:19750873-19760873 GCA_033310375.1 Conus canariensis
CATCTACTGTCTTGTAGATACTGACCCCTCAAACAACGCTGTCACTAGCAGATACTGACCCCTCAAACAACGCCGTCACTGTCAGATACTGATCCCTCAAACAACGCCGTCACTGGTAGATACTGACCCCTCAAACAACGCTGTCACTGGTAGATACTGACCCCTCAAACAACGCTGTCACTGTCAGATACTGACCCCTCAAATAACGCTGTCACTGATAGATACTGACCCCTCAAACATCTACTGTCTTGTAGATACTGACTCCTCAAACAACGCTGTCACTGGCAGATACTGACTTCTCAAACAACGTTGTCACTGGTAGATACTGACCCCCCAAACAATACTTTCTCTGGCAGATACTGACTCCATAAACATTGTCTCTGGCAGATACTGACTCCATAAACATTGTCTCTGGAAGATACTGACCCCACAAACAATACTGTCCGTGGTAGATACTGTCACCACAAACAAAACTGTCCCTAGCGGATACTGATCCCCACAAACAACACTATCTCTGATATATAAGACCTCACGAACAACGCTGTCACTGGGAGATGCTAACCTCACAAACAACACTGTCACTGACAGTTGCTAACCTCACAAATAACACTGTCCCTGGTAAATGCTGACCTCACAAACAACATTGTCACTGGCAGATGCTGACCCCAACAACAACTTTGTCACTGGTAAATAATGACCCTAAAAACAACACTGTCACTGGCAGATGCTGACCCCACAAACAACACGATTATTGGCAGATGCTGACGTCAAAAGCAACACTGTCACTGCATATCCCGATCCCACAAACAATACTGTCACTGCAGATGCTGACCCCACAAACAGCACAGTCACTGGCAGATGCTGACCCCACAAACAATACTGTCACTGGCAGATGCTGACCCCACAAACAACTCTGTCACCGCCAGATGCTGACCTCACAAACAACACTGTCACCGGCAGATGCAGACCCCATAAACAACACTGTCACCGGCAGATGCTGACCCTAAAAACGACACTGTCACTGGTAAATGCTGACCCCACAAACAACACTGTCACTGGCGGATGCTGACCCCACAAACAACACTGTCACTGGCGGATGCTGACCCCACAAACAACACTGTCACTGGTAAATGCTGACCCCACAAACAACACTGTCACTGGCGGATGCTGACCCCACAAACAACACTGTCACTGGCGTGAAATGTCACTGCGATGCTGACCCACAAAAAACACTGTCTCTGGCGGATGCTGACCACATAACAACACTGTCACTGGCTGGTGCTGACCCCACAAACAACACTGTCACTGGCGGATGCTGAACAACTCCTACATTTCCAGTCTTCCTGTTTCCAATAGAGGTAATCCCATGCATGCCTTCGTGCAAAAAATACATTAAAAAATCTCTTCTTCCGGGTTGGAAAACTAAGAGACGCTTTGTTTGGTACAGGCTTTGTGCGAAACTTGATATGACTAACGGCAGACGCAGTAACGGAATGTACCCAATATCATATATGATTTACACACACGTATGCCCAATGGATACACACTGATGAGTAAACACAAACATAATATACACTTCAGCTCTCCTCCGTCCCCCCCCCCCCCCCCCGCCCCCATCCCTCTCCCCAGCCCTTCCCTCCCCCGTCACATCTCTCTCTCTCTCTCTCACCATACAGAGAGAGAGAGAGAGAGAGAGAGAGAGAGAGAGAGAGAGAGAGAGATGAGATGTGAGACGAATAGGTTTCCTATATATATTGTTTCTGCCATTAAATGCATCCGATACTGGCTTAATTTACTCCATATGGAAGAGTACAGAATACCTCGTAAAGCTCATAATATGCTTTCTGATCTTGATTCTAGAGGAAAAAACAATTGGGCTAATAAAGTTCGTATGTGTCTTTTTGAATACGGTTTTGGTTTTGTATGGCCAAATCAGGGTGTTGGAAATGTTAAACAGTTTATAGGTTGCTTTCGTCAACGATTAGTTGACTGCCGTTGGCAAAAATGGTTACATCATGTGCATAATAGTAAAAGGTTTGATTTTTGCAGACAGTTTGGTAATTCCCATGATCTGAAACCTTATATAACTTTAGAAATGGATAGGCACTTTAAATACATAATGGCAAAATTTAGACTTGGAATATCGGATTTAGCAATACATAAATTTAGATACAAAACCGATGTTGATGACAATGATATGCTTTGTCCTCTCTGTAAAGTGTCACAAGAAAATGAGATGCATTTTGTTCTTTGTTGTCCAGCCCTCATGGACATTAGAAATGAACTGATTAAGCCGAAATTCTATAGACAGCCTTCGCTATTTAGACTGACCCTATTGATGTCGTCAACGTCAACAATAGATGTTAAAAAATTTTCGTTATTTTTGTATAAGGCATTTAAAATTAGAGAAATGGCTACCTCTTAAAAGTTATAAATAATTTGTCTTAATTTGATATACTTTGTTGCATGTCGCATACATTTGTTTCCAATATATTATTTCCATACCCCTTCATAAGGGGCCTAGGCCTATGTGAATAAATCATCCGAATCCGAATCCGAATCCGAATCTCTCTCTCTCTCTCTCTCTCTCTCTCTCTCTCTCTCCAACTCCCACGCAAAACAGAGAGAGAGAGAGAGAGAGAGATCGGTGGCAGAGTGGGGGAAAGGGGTGGTGATATCGTCTTTCAGACACTCATAAAGGAAGAGACCGATAGGTGGGATGGAAAGGAGGAGGGGGGGGGGGGGTGTGTTGGAGGTGCGGGATGATGTGAGGAAAAAAGAGAGAGGACACTTCATGTTCGATTCCCACTGCACCTCCAAATCTTTCCATTCCAACGTCGAGGGTTGGTTTTCAACCCCCCCCCCCCCCCCCCCCCCCCCCCCCCACACACACACACACACCCTCAGCCTTTTCTACTGCTGCCCAACAAATGTAGCACAACCAATCAAATTCAGATCAGACGTCATTTAAGTTCAAAGTGTGTAGCTTACCACCTTTCTTCCCATTTGTCCCAAGTGACGGATACAGGTCAACAGGTGAACTGAACTCGGCCAATCGCAAGGGAGTTTACAGTTTCAGTGAATCGCGTTGCCCGACACAAATATAATGCAGAGATAACAAAGTGTCATGAGCCTCTGATCATTTCTGCCCGTTTATGGTCCACCCGATCTTCCATACAAATAAAACGATTGGTGTCTTTTAGAGCTAGAGATCACAACAAAACGTTCACTATTTATGTAGGCTGCTGACATCTGTGTGTGTGTGTGTGTGTGTGTGTGTGCGCGCGCGCGCGCGCGCGCGCGCGCACGCGCGCTATAAACAATAACGTTCTTCTACTGATGTTTGGTTTCTGGTAGGGTAGCGGGTAAGCAAGGAGAAAGATGGTGAGGAAGAGCTGCTAATTCTGAACGTCAAAAGAGTACACTCACATGCGCGCGCGCACACACGCATAAACACATGGACGTGCATACACAATACACGTACACACTCGCACACATGCAAAATTCGCGCACGCATGTACGCACGCGCACATACACACTCATACTCGCACCCACTCACACGCATGCACAGGTTCGCGCACGCATGCACGCGTTCGCACACACAGACACACATGCACGCACACACGCAAATATTCACGCACATACACACACGCGCGCGCGCGCGCGCACGCACACACACACACACACACACACACACACACACACACACACACACACACACACACACACACACGGCAGATCCGTCAATAGAAACCCTTTGACCAAACTACGCCAGTCGTGTCCTCGCTCTCACTACTCCCAGGAAAGGAATAATCCTTATTTCAACATATCCACCGAAAAGAAATCCACCGCGATTCAACACACAGTTAGGATTTTCTTCTTCTTTCTCTCCATCGTTTACTGGGGAAGCACTACGAAGTACAGTGTTCTTTTCAGTGCTGCCTGGTTTGCTCGTCGATCTGTCCTTTCGTCTGTCCTTCCATCAGCCTGTCCGTCCGTCCGTCTGTCTGCCCTGAAAACAAAGCCTGGTTGGCCTCTATAAGATATATAAAGCACGGTTCCCCCGATCCAAGGATTTTAGGTTCAATTCCCCTTTCAAATAGTCAGCAGAGAGGTTTTCTCTTTGGATTCAGCATCTGCATAGCCCCCAACCCCGTCCGAGTCCTTTGGATCACACGTTACACACGAGGTCTGTTTTAACGTATGCATTTAAAAAGAAGAGAACGATTGCACGCATGATCCACCCTCCGTAGAAGAGTATGCCACTGTTGGCGATAGGGACTTATGGGGAAATAACCCACGAAACAATGAACACAGACACTTGTGTGATGTTTCGACATCTTCGAAGACAGATGATTGCTATTTAAATGGTGGGATTTTTAAATGTTCACATCCGAAGAAAATTTAATCTCTCCCATGGTAAACACTGTGTTCTACGGGAGGAACGAAAAGGAAGGAGGAGGAAGGGGAGGAGGAGGTGACAGTTGGACGGACATTCAATAAATGCGTTGTTGGTGGATTCAGCGTCTGCAGGTGCCAGTGTTGTTAATGGGGTCAGTGTCTATGAGTAACAACGTAGTTTCTGGGGTCAGTACCTACAAGCGATAGTGTTCTTTGAGGGGGTAAGTGTCTACAAGTGATCATGTTGTTTGTGTGGTCAGTGCCTACACGTGATACTGTTTGTGGGGTCAGTGTCTATAAATGATGAATATGGGGCTAGCGTTTACAAGCAACAGTGTTGTTTGTGGGTTCTGTGTTCTACAGGTGGCAGTGGTGTTTATGATGTCAGTGTATATAAGTGACTGTGTTGTTTTGGGGGTCACTATCTACATCTACATCTATAAGTGACAGTGATGTTTGTGGGGTCATGATCTATAGGTGACAGTGATTTTGTTGTGTTTGCAGGGTCATTGCCTCATAGTGACTGTGTTGTCTGTGGGTTCATTATCTGTAAGTGACAATGTTGTTTTGTGGGGTCAGTGGTCGGCTGGGCTATAAACGTCATGACTTCACGTGAGCTGCCTTCAGATTTCGAAAAAAATCTCTCTCTCTCTCTCTCTCTCTCTCTCTCACACACACACACACACACACACACACACACACACACACACAGAGCGAGAGAAGAGGGGGGGTGGGGGGTTGGGGGAGAGAGAGAAAGAGATCTTGCGCATGGATACACACATAAACAGTGTGTGCGGCAGGTAGAGACAACACGCACAGGCCGAACTTGAGCGGCCTCTTGCAGTAAATCTAAATATCGATCATGTTATGTGACAGGTTCACAACCTTTAGGAAGAATTCATACATCTATTATTTTCATGATATGCCAGATCCTACAGCAGATCCCATATGCGGAATAGAACCAATAAAAACTAGTTGAAGGACAGCTGGGAGACCAAAGACCTCAACCACGGTGAACGTCTTCTCAACTTCAAGCCAATCCTGACTAAGATTCCATCCGACAGCTTCCGAATCGTTTCTGGATCTTCCCGTTGATCCGGATTCGCACCGATTTAAAGGATTCGTCTATGGGTCACGTTCCATCCTTCCACACAGTTTTGTTAAAATCGATTTCATAGGTTTTGCGTAGTCTTGCTTACTGATCGACGAAGTAACCCAACCAACCGACAGACATAGGCGAAAACATAATCCCCTTAGAGGAAGATGAAGAAAGGAAAAAACAGAAAGGACAGAGCAACAGATACACGCATTGCGAGAATACAAATATACATCAAAGGCAACGAACGTGCTGAAGAACGCGAGGTTAAGCGTAGATAAACCGAAAAGAAATTTACATGAAGCATTTTGCAACAAAAGAAAAAGGTAAAAGAAAATTTTTTAAAAATCTAAGATCATTTCATGTGGAAAAAGACTATAAGCGTAGATAAACCGAAAAGATATTTACATAAGGCATTTTACAACAAAAGAAAAAGGTAAAAGAATTTTTTTTTTTTTAATCTAAGATCATTTCACGTGGAAAAAGACAACGAGGAGTTGACACACTAAGGTGCTATTCAACACACAGCACGGTCCCGAAAATCACCACGGAGGTTTTCAAGCATACAAAGACTGACAGAATATGATAGCGGGTTCGCCTTGCACCGCTGCCTTTCTATAACCACACCCCCGATCCCTTCAATCCTCCCTCCCTTTTTCACATCCTGTTCAAAAACCCTCTGGCCGTTTAAGTGACGTACATCTCTCTGAGCATACATACAATTACACGGAATCTTTTGCATTTGACTGACTGACATTGGCTGTGCTACACCTCTCCAGGTCGCTGTGCATGTTAAACATGGCGCTCCGTGCAGTGTTCGCTCCTTTCTTCGCCTTCTTCGCCTTCCTCTGCCTTGGTAAGTTGACGTTCTGTGCGCTGTTCCATGCGAGTACTTGCGTATGTGTACACACACACACACACACACACACACACATACACGCGCGCGCGCGCGCACACACACACACACACACACACACACGCGCGCGCGCGCGCGCATGCATAAACACGAAATACGGTGACTTTTTTTGTCCCGAAAACGCCATTTTAAAAAAATCAATATCAATTAATTTGTTTCGGTTTTTCAGAAAACAAAACTTCCGATTGCCCTCCGTGAAAAGCAGATTAGAAAAGCTGTTGCTTCAAAGCACATTATACAGATTAGAACAGGAAAATAAATCGGATTAGGTAGATCTACTTCCTCATAAGTCTGTTTCTTCACCATGAAGTATACTGATAAAAGCAGGAAAATGAATCGGATTATAAACATCCATTTCCTGATAAGTCGATTTCTTAAACGTGAATTATACAGACAAGAACAGGAAAAGAAGTCGGGCTATGAAAACCCAGTTCCCGATAAGTCTGTTATTTCAATGTATAACATACAGACAAAAACAGCAAAATAAACCGAATAACTAAGATCAAGCTCCTGGTTAGTCTGTTACTTTACTGACAAAAGCAAGAAAATAAATCGGAAGATAAGGTTCCTGGTAACTGTCTATTATTTCAATGGCGCTCGTTTATCTCCCTTGAGCTAAAAGCAGCAGCTTTGTCGTCGAGAATTCCGAGGAACATCTGTCGGTTCAGATGGAGTGCCAAATAAAATGCTGCAGGATTATCACATAAGCAGGTTCTTTACTTAATTGAACTAGCCCCTTCCCTCCAATACCCACCTCCCACGGCCTTCACCCCCCTCCCTCCCCCCACAAACACACACACACACACACACACACACACACACACACACACACACACACACACACACACACACACAGAGCTGGAGTGAAGGAACATTTCCAGACTCGCCAAGTTACCTTCACTAGTTTTCAATTCTTAACAAAATCAATGAACCAGCCAGATGGCGTTTCTTCGCGTCCGAACGCTTAAAATCAATGATTTGATATCCGGGTGTGTGTGTGTGTGTGTGTGTGTGTGTGTGTGTGTGTGTGTGTGTGTGTGTGTGTGTGTGTGAGTGGCTTTTCTTTCTTTTTTTTTTTAAGAAACAAAGGGATAGTTTTCATGTCACTGAAGAAACAGACGTTACTGCTTCCAACTTTGTTTACTAATGTTGTGTACCCGAGAGAGAGAGAGAGAGAGAGAGAGAGAGAGACAGACAGACAGACAGACAGACAGACAGACAGACTGACAGAGACATACAGACAGACAGAGAGCAATGACACAGCTATGAAGAAAAGATCTCGGATCTTGCGCAAGCTCCTAAAAAAGTAACAGATAATCTCTCTCTCTCTCTCTCTCTCTCTCTCTCTCTCTCTCTCTCTCTCTCTCACACACACACACACACACACACACACACACACACACATTCACGCGCGAGCGCACACAAACACATACATACAAAGACATGCCCGCACACTCACACATGGAGACCGATGCACGCGTGCGCGCAAACACACACACACACACACACACACACACACACACACACACACACACACACACACTTTGCAATTGCAACATACCCCATGTAAACAGTCCTAGGATCTTGCACAAGCTCCTTAAAAGAAAAAAAAAAGAAGGGAGAAGGAGGACTTTTCGACGTTATTGATTCTCTTTACTAGACTTCTGAAATATGACACACTGTTAACGACTTGCACAACTTCCTGCTGGTATCTGTCAAGAGAAAGAGGAAAAGAAAAGAAAGAACACATGAGTCGAACGCCCCACGTACACGTTCCTTTTTCTTTCTTTCTTTTTCCTTTTCTTTTCAAGATCCCTTCTTCAAGTCTGGAAATCAAAACAGAACGCCAGTTCCCACTGACATCGGAGATTGATAGAATTCCGATAAGGCGCAGCAGGGGTGTTAGCTATCCCGCTGCCAGGCTTGTAACGGTTCGCTGGGCATGCTGCAGTTTCTGCACTGAGTCACGCGGTCTTCAACCGTTTGAAACCTGGGTATCGACAACAAGAAATCGGTGAGTGAATTTGAAGGGCAGCTACCTTGTGTAATTCACCTGAACACTGTGCCGCTGCTGTCCTGCATCAAAGAGCTTGCATCGAGCAAATGCGACTGATGACCTAATCTGTCTGCCCTGCTCTACCACCAGAAAACCATGATTTCTCACTGAAATGCGCGTGCATTCTTTGTCGACAAGGCGTTAGGGCGCTATTTTTAGTGGTTACCGTCAGAGGTGGACCCATTGTGAGGACGGGGGGGGGGGGGGGGGGGGGGGGGGCGGAGAGGGGTGGACAGGGAGGGGGGAGGTTCCTTATAAGGTCAGTCGAACACTGACAACAGGGAAAGGGTGGGGGAAGGGGTGGGGAAGGGAGCGCGGTGGTGGGGAAAGGGGGCGCGGTGGGGTGGAGTGGGAGAACAAATGGAGAAATAAGAGATGGGACTTCGAAGAAGCGATGAGGGGACGGCAGGGGGCGGGAGGGGGGGGGGGGGGGCTGAAAAAACAGAATACGCATGTACCCACAACAGCCTACTGCCTCTGCACGCCACATAAGAAAAGAATTCTAACAGCAGTTGGGTCCGTTCTCTGGGCTATGGAAGGTGTTGAAACTGAGGACATTCACGAAAACAAGGCTGACAGCTGTCGAGGGTTTGCTTTTGAGTATACATATTATACATGGCCCCATTTGCAAAGAATCACTTTTAATTTCAAAACAAGATTTTAGCATATGAAATGTACCGCCAGTTTGTATACCCTGAACGATATTTTTGGGACCAAGAACCAGTAACAGTCTGGACTCAAATGAAAGACACGATCACAGCGCAATCCCAACATGCACGGTCAGGAAATCTGTGGATGAGGGAGACGGAGTCAATGGAGAGGGGAGGAGGGAGGAGGGGAGGGCTGAAAAAGAAGGGAAGAAGCCCAAAGATCAAAAGCCTCTCAGGCTCAATGAAGAGAGTCATAAGGTCCAGACCAACTACAAAGGACCCACTCACATCCTCTGGTGCGGACGGTTGGTCAAGGCCACAACATCGGCGAGTGGATTTGAATGACTATGTTCGAACTGACATCACTGGGTCATACCGACCGGAATCATATGGCCTTGGAAAGGAACTAGTGGTTGGAGGAACATGAGGCAGGACTGTATGGTGGAACCTGGACAGGTCCCTAAGGAATGACCTAAACACTCCAGCCACTTCGCCGCGAAGGGAAGCAACCCCATCGCCGACTACATGGGCATCAAGAAGAAAAACTGTCTATCACCTCTATCAATACCCTTCAGACATCGGTCTGGGAACAACCTGTCCTTAAGACTCTACGGCTGATAGCACTTTAATCTCGCCGTTCGAGTTACCACGATAGTAGTTACAGTCTAATCACAATCGCATGCTATTAAGTGAGTGAGTGAGTGTGTGTGTGTGTGTGTGTGTGTGTGTGTGTGTGTGTGTGTGTGTGTGTGTGTGTGTGTTTCTGTCTGTCTGTCTGTCGGTCGGTCGGTCGATTGGTCGGGTTTCTCTCTCTCTCTCTCTCTCTCTCCTCTCTCTCTCTCTCTCTCTCTCTCTCACCACACACACACACGTTGTCTCTG
>CM065721.1:19763373-19770873 GCA_033310375.1 Conus canariensis
TGGGGGGATATTTTGACTGCACTCAAAGCAATGTAACGTGGCCCTCATTTTCACTACATACACTATGAACGTTAATGGGCTATAATACTTTATATTCACAGACTAAAGCCTTTTTGGTGTAGAAAATTATTTCAAAATGCTTCGGGCTTGACGGGTGTTTAAATTGTTCTGCTTCAGATTCAGAGAGTGACGTCAATCATTTGGTCACGGTGATAATAACACTGGCAGTAATAATAACCAAAATGAATTACGATTAAAACGATGATATTAATCATATATCATGGGCATAGAATGCATTTTGTACGGTGGTATGTACATGTATGTAAGTTTGCACGTCTTTATGTTCGTATACCCTCACGTAACAATTTTTGTTGATATCTAAATTCCTGTAAAATAGACGTGATCCTTATACTATGTATTTTTCGTTTGAAGATTCGTTTGCCTGTTTGTTTCATTTTTGTATGTGAAATAGAAACTGAATGAAAATGTCATAAAAAATAAACAATGGGTTGACACTTTGACAGCAATACAGGCAAGTGACGTGGCCCTTATTTTCACTTGCCACTGTGAATGGTCCCTAGCTATTTACAGAGCTTTATGAAAGAAATTGTTCAACCCCTGTCCCCTCTCCCCCCCCCCCCCCCTTACTCAACCGTCTCCCCTACTCCCATTCCTCCCTCATCTCTCTATCTCTTCCCCTCTTTTGCCAGGTGTTCAAGGGGACTATTGTTACTCCTACTACGACGGATACACGCTGGACTGCGACTACGGATGCTGCGGAGACGATTATGACCAACACTGCTGCGCCTATATGTGAGACTTCGGACAATAGTTTCATCATGATGATGATGGTGATGATGATGATGATGAGGAGGAGGAGGAGGAGGAGGAGGATGTTATGATGATGATGATGATGATGATGATGATGATGATGATGATGATGATGATGATGATGATGACGACGACGACGACGACTACGACGACGACGATGATAATCACGATCACACTGATTAATAATGATCATGATCAGATTATGATGAAAACTACAATAATGCAGATGAGAATGACAAGGATAATAACGCCGATGATGACAACATAGTAACGTAGATAATGATCATGATGACACGACAGTGATGTAATGAAAGTAGCTTTGGTGAATTTGTACAGAAGCCTTGCGTGACGCGGTCTGACATAGCACACAAGATTAAGGAAGGGTTGGAATGAAGTCGTCGCTTTCTGAATAATTGTAAATACTCACATCCCTCTACTTCCCTGGTTGAAATTAGTATAATGCAATTATAAAGCCAGATTGTACATAGCTGCTGTAGATCCGAAGTAACCATAAACTTTGTATGAAATATAACATGTGGTGTGTGTATTGTATGAATACATACATGAAGCCATGAAGTTATGTAGCTTACAGGTGAAAACTGCGCACGTGTAAACGAATGTGTGTGCGTGGGTGCGCGCGCGTGTGCGTGTGTGTGCATGCGCGCGTATGGGGGGGGGGGGTGCGTGCGACCGTGCGTGTGTGTGTGTGTGTGTGTGTGTGTGTGGGTGGGTGGGTGGGTGGGTGCGTGCGTGCGTGCGTGCGTGTGTGTGTGTGTGTGTGTGTGTAAGAGAAAGAGAGAGAGAATTTCCGGTGTATGCGTACGTGTATGCAAAACACGAAGACACACGCGTTATAAATACACGGCTGTATTAAACAATTGGGATTATTTAGAGTTTACGCCTAATTGTGAATGTCACAGAAATTGTGACAATATCTGATCAGTCCTGAAGAGGCACGCCTGTGCTTGGCTAGGTTTAACACAGAAAGTAGGCTAATAACTACCCGCTATACATACAGAAAATGTATGCTGCTCTGTCAGCAGATCTCACATTTGCTCAAAGCTACCCACACACTTTCTCTGAACTTCATTTTGATGAACTGTTGTGCCAGGCTATTTGACAACGCATGTATAGCGGGGTGTCTCCATCTCAACTGCAAGGAAGTTAACGGAATTAGACAAATGTATTTATATTAAGAAATGAAAAAGACAGAAACCAAAAAAGAAAGAAGCGTAAACAATCCAGTTAGGCTAATAATGCAGCCTCTTTTTTTCTTTCTTTTTTTCTTTTTTTTTTTTTTTCGTTCTTCAATTCAAACGCGAAAAATCTCGACGTAAACGGCGAAAGTGAAGGGGAAAACTTTTCGAATTATGTGCACCCAAACTTTTTGTCCCCACGCACCTAAAATTGTAACGTCATCTTGCTTGTCAACAATACCACTGACGTAAATCAACTGGATTTAATCTGATTGTTGCCGTTTTTCCATGCATGCCTTCGTCAGACTCGGAGTGCATGCGATCATCGGCATCGTCCTCGGCTGCTTAACCCTCATCGCCATCATCGTCGTCATCGTTTGCTGCTGCATCAAGTCCCACGGGAAAACAGGACGCGTGGTTCAACCGAATGCAAATCGCCCGCCCAACCAGCCTAACGTCACCGTCATCTACGGAGGTACACATCACGCCTTTAATGTCATTTCAAGTATTGTTTCGCTTAATTAGCTGTCTCCTTGCATACTTTGTCAGAGGAAGAGAGGGAAGGGTGGGGAGAGAAGGCGGGAGGGAGGGATGTCACCTTCGACCTCACACCGCCTAGGGTTTGGGAACAACTCGTCCTTAAAAGTCTCAGGTTAATAAGACGTTAATCTCACCATTCCTCGTTAAGTTTGATCAAGATTGAGCAGTGCGCGCGCGCGTGTATGCGTGTTTAAGAGAGAGAGAGAGGGAGGTTATCCATATTTGGTTCTGCTCTGTATATGGGAATTAGTTGGGAGTTATCTGCATGTATGCAACTGAGGAAAGTCCAGAACCAGCTACGAATTTGAGCAATTCCGAATAGGAAATTCGCTAAAAGAGTAAAGACTTCAATACGGAAATTTACTTGACTACAATGACAATTCAAGCCTTAACGCTGTGCACTTGAATCACCCTTCTGCCTGATTATCAGATCGACGTTGAAACCTCAGGAGAAAACCCAGGAAAACTACGATTAAAAAAAAAACACACACATTTCAGAACTTGTATACATATCAAACCTTGACAGCGGCAGTCGCGATACATGATGCACGTGCACCAGTTTGTGCTCGTGATCCTTGACTTGTAATTGTAAGAAAAGAAAAAAAAATCCGAAAGTTATAGTGGGACCCAGAGAAGTACTGTCCTCAACTGCCGAACCAACCAGTCGGCAGCAATTCTGCACCATCTTGGAAACCTGCACTGTGTTAACGTAGGGTGCAGGCACGCACAGGGCATTCAATGAAGACGTATATGGGACTTAACTGCTCCTTGGCAGATGAAATTGTGTGATGGACACTGGACGCGACACAACAGAACCTCAACAGAAGCGTCCAAATGGGTGTACCAGTTTCATCACTGCACAGCCCACCGGACAAAAGACGCCATCAACAAGCAAACTGCTGCCCGCATCTCGTAGCCCTGTTGATGTTCAGCTGACAGATGAAACTAGTTCAATTCCTGACAAGACGACCTTTCGCACACGAACTTAGAAGTGCTCTTAAGACGATCCCGAGTTACAGTCTTTCCCGCTGTCACAGGACTTCCCCTGTGGTCAGTGGGTCTTTCCTCTCCGTCACTGGCTGACAGACCACAGGGAAAGCGCAAAGGCAGGCGCGAAACTTCCTTTGGAAGCGAAATTGCCTTTTTTGTGCTTCGTGTCTCCATGTGAACAAGGTGAATGGGTACCGAAAGCAGTGTTACTTTGGATTTATGTCCAATTGTTTCACTGTGAGAGCAAAGCAACTTTCCTCGTTTTTAACTGCCTTACACAGTCATTTTGCCCTGTGTTTTCTTGTATGAGACGTAGAAAATCCATTTGAAGCATTCAGTCTCAAAAGTCAACATCTGCTGTCAGTGTATCTACTGGCAAAGATGGAAATCATCACGATTCAAACAGTTTTACCGTCACTGGCAGATGACTGACCTATTTATCCTGATGACACCAAGTCTTGTCACGGCAGACACAGCCAAGGCGAGCCTTCGCTTCCTTTGTTGTGCTGGCGGTGCTGCACCTCTTGCTCAGCATGTGATCCGGCGAGCTGTCTGCCTTTCTCCTTTCCTTTAGCATCCTGCCGTCGACTTTCACTGATTTACTTATGACAACAAGGAAAGAAGTTACTCCGCCTGTACATTTCTGGTGGCACGGGGTCTTTTTTTCTGAATCTGGGTCTATTCGGGTGTTTTACTCTCTTAAAACTACCAGAAGGTCCATGCTGGTGTTTGGAGTCATCTCCAGTACACCATATCTTGTGGTCTTCGTCGGCGTTAGTCTGATTCTGTAGGTCTGTCAGATAACTGCACGACAGATTAGGTTGTTTCGGTCCTGTAGTCAAGGTAATGTATATAGAGTTTTCTGGTGCAACCTCTTATAATTCAGTTCAGATCATTCAATCAAATAATCTGTATTTTCTCCCGGAGTAGTGGACACTTCCCACACTCTTTACGGAGTATACACTTATCTCGTCCACAAATAACCCGTTATAAGGATGATGAGAGAGAGAGGTAGGGAGAGAGAGGAGGGGAGAGAAAGAGAGACAGACAGACGGACAGATAAACAGAGACAGAGAAAGAGAGAGACAGGCAGACAGAAAGACAGACAGATAAACAGAGACACAGAGAGAGACAGACAGACAGACAGTCAGACAGAGAGAGAGAGAGAGAGAGAGAGAGAGCGGTACAATATTAACCAGTTCAGTACACTCCCACAACAGCAGGAGGGCAGCCAGGACCCGCTTATGGGATGCAGCCAACTGGAGGGCAGCCTGCTGGCCCGAACTACGCCACCATGCCCACTGAGTACCCCCCGCCGCCCCCCTACTACCGTGACCCGGCCTATCCCCCTGGAGCCGGCCCTGGAGCCAGCAATCCGGCTGGAACCAACGGCAATCCCTTTGGACCACCGACAACAGGGTTTGCACAGCCCCCTGCCTTCACAAGCGCCGCACCACACTATAGTTCCTAAGCTGACGGCGCTTGGTGATGTGGTCACATCCCTACATTGTCTAAATCAGCAAAGAGCATATGTTTGTTTCTGTCTTTTTTTCTGAGATGGGTTGGTGTGAGCATAGTTTTCTGGTAGTATAGACGTATTAGAAAGCAACCAATAAAACAAGTTTTTGTTTTTTTTAGTTTCACGAGACATTTATAGCGATATGTAGAAATTCCACTTTCTTGAACTGAACTGAACTGAACTGAACTGAACTCTCTCTCTCTCTCTCTCTCTCTCTCTCTCTCTCTCTCTCTCTTACATCGTACGAATTTGTGAAACGCTTCTCACCATTTACCTGTTACCATTCAATGATTAAAGTAGCATCCATTGGTGTCATCGTTCTGCAATTCAAAATAGTTGCAGTTCTATCATGAATCACTTACAAGCTAGGTATGATATGCTTAAAATTGCTGCGTCATGCGCCCCGTCGAGTTCGACTCCCCATAACCAAACGTTGTTTGAAGTAGATCTGAGCATGGGATACAACAAGCCTGGGTGACATTGCAGTTTCCAAAGACTGGCTTCACGATCTAAATTACCTTTAAGTGGCGTTGCTACAATGCGTACAACCCGTATATTTCTAAATGTCGTTTGTCAAGTTTGCCTTTTAACATTTTTTGTTCTGCTTTGTATAAAGTTAGATTATTAACGTCCACTTTCGAAGAATAGTTTCTTGAATTAGGACTTAAAAAAGGACCAAACCTATTTCTTGAATCAAGACTCTTTTCCTAGCCATAAACAGCAACAGCAACAACAAAATATTGTTAATAAGTACAAGTAACAAAAAACTGTGAGATGATGATATTATCCTCAAAAAGAATCCTTCTTCCAGTTCAGTCTGAAATGTGTTGAAGGCCGAAAAGGTGCCACATAAAATTAATCTCTCTCTCTCTCTCTCTCTCTCTCTCTCTCTCTCTCTCTCTCTCTCTCTCTCTCTAAATTCGCTCTCTGCTGATCCCAACTGAAAGCAGTTCAGGGTATATAGATTGGAAAGCGGTTACCAACGTTGATTTAAAGACGTCATTCTCTTATCCCATTAAAAAGTGGACATGATAGGCATTGATATCTGGTCACCCGATCTGTCTGCCCGATCCCATCACAAGGCGGACAGAATCCCGTACTGACAACATCATCTGTCTGCCCGATCCCATCACAAGGCGGACAGAATCCCGTACTGACAACATCATCTGTCAGCTGACAACATCATCTGTCTGCCCGATCCCATCACAAGGCGGACAGAATCCCGTACTGACAACATCATCTGTCTGTCCCATCCCATCACAAGGAGGATAGAATCCCGTACTGACAACATCATCTGCCTGTCCCACCCCATCACAAGGAGGATAGAATCCCGTACTGACAACATCATCTGTCTGTCCCATCCCATCACAAGGAGGATAGAATCCCGTACAGACAACATCATCTGTCTGTCCCATCCCATCACAAGGAGGATGGAATCCTGTACTGACAAAATCATCTGTCTGTCCCATCCCATCACAAGGAGAATAGAATCCCCCAATGACAACATCATCTGTATGTCCCATCCCATCACAAGGAGGATAGAATCCCGTACTGACAACATTATCTGTCTGTCCCATCCCATCACAAGGAGGATAGAATCCCGTACTGACAACATCATCTGTCCCATCCTATCACAAGGAGGATAGAATCCTGTACTGACAACATCATCTGTCTGTCCCATCCTGTCACAAGGAGGATGGAATCCCGTACTGACAACATCATCTATCTGTCCCATCCTATCACAAGGAGGATAGAATCCCGTACTGACAACATCATCTGTCTGTCCCATCCCATCACAAGGAGGATAGAATCCCCCAATGACAACATCATCTGTCTGTCCCATCCTGTCACAAGGAAGAAAGAATCCCGTACTGACAACATCATCTGCCTGTCCCATCCCATCACAAGGAGGATAGAATCCTGTACTGACAACATCATCTGTCTGTCCTATCCCATCACAAGGAGGATAGAATCCTGTACTGACAACATCATCTGTCTGTCCCATCCCATCACAAGGAGGATAGAATGCCGTACTGACAACATCATCTGTCCTATCCCATCACAAGGAGGATAGAATCCCGTACTGACAACATCACCTGTCTGTCCCATCCCATCACAAGGAGGATAGAATCCCGTACTGACAACATCATCTGTCTGTCCCATCCCATCACAAAGACGATAGAATCCTGTACTGACAACATCATCTGTCCCATCCTATCACAAGGAGGATAGAATCCTGTACTGACAACATCATCTGTCTGTCCCATCCCGTCACAAGGAGGATGGAATCCCGTACTGACAACATCATCTGTCTGTCCCATCCCATCACAAGGAGGATGGAATCCCCCAATGACAACATCATCTGTCCCATCCCATCACAAGGAGGATAGAATCCCCCAATGACAACATCGTCTGTCCCATCCC
>CM065721.1:19775873-19873373 GCA_033310375.1 Conus canariensis
TGTGTGTGTGTGTGTGTGTGTCGTTTATTTGTTTGTTGTTGTTGTTTTGCTCACGTATTGTAATTTTATTTGGTGTGTGAGAGAATAAAAAATAAACTGCATGCAATGAAACTTAAACGAGAGTTGATGTCTTTATGGATTGTTGACACAACAAAATGTGTGCCAGAAAAGTACAGCATGTTGAACTGTTCAGTGTCTGCCATAGAGATCTTGATAGTACACGAATAGCCTGGGCTACTATAGTCTGAAAACAGAATGTCCAGAAACATACAACCCTCTCCCCCTGTGAAACACCAAGTAACGACGTTACACTGAATCTGAAAGTCTCAGTGTGAGAATAACCGTTTGAAACAGCAGGCAGACTGAAGCAAAGCGTAGCGTTGCTAAAGCAGTGTTTTAGATCACATAGAAATGGAGTTAGGCCCTATAGTACCTTTGCAGATAAAAATCACGTAGAGAAAAAAACAAGTCTTTAACGAACACAAAAACTCAGTCGATGAATATAGTTTAGCTTCGGCCTTTCCCCCCACTAGATGACTGATTATGACCATGCGTTATATATGCTCCCTTTGAAAGCTTCATCTCATTTGAGAGTGGAAGTGTCTATGGCGGCGATTCAAGTGAAGTTCTCGGTACTGACAAAAAAAGATATCCATTGCGGTTCAATTCGCACTCCTGAAAAGTCTCGCTAGGGGTGTAACTACCCCCTAGTATTTTAGAAAGAGAATGAATACCCCTTGCTCTGAGATTAATCTAAAACACTGTACAGACAAACCAAATAAAATGAATACAAAACAAAGTGCAATGTGTCGCCTATTTAATGGACAAAATGGAACAGACAAATGAATTCTTAGCGAATTGGGTGTGTCTTTGTCTCCCGCAGACAGACATTCGGACAGCATTGTTCTTTGCAGTGTTTATATGTTATTTCTAACGTCTGAAAAAAATACCTGTGAAAATATATCAATTGTTTCATATTCATTGAGCATTAAATACGTATTCCTTTGCGCCTCGTGTGTGTGTGTGTGTGTGTGTGTGTGTGTGTGTGTGTGTGTGTGTGTGGTGTTTGTGTGTGTGTCTGTGAGTGTGTGTGTGTGTGTGCGTGTGTGTGTGTGCTTGTGCGTGCGAGCGCGCGTGTGTGGGTGTGTGTATGTGTGTGTGGGTGTTTAACACATAATGTTACTTAAGGAAAGTGGTACAGAGTTAAAAGACCCTCATCTACCTAGAGGTTTGAAACCACGAACACAGTGAGATGCTCTGATTTTCGCACTGTCACTTTGTTGACCTTGTTTTCATATACTGGACAAGCAGTGTGTGTGTGTGTGTGTGCGCGCGCGCGCTCGTGCGTATGGGCGTGTGCTTGCGTGCGAGTGTGTGTGTGTGTGTGTGTGTGTGTGTGTGTTTGTGTGTGTGTGAACATCACTCTTGCTAAAGTGAGGACAGACTATCGTGCTATCTGTATATCAAAGTCCATAAATGAATAAGGAATGTAGTAAAGACCGGAGACTGCAGGACAGCTAAAACAAATGCAAAAAAAAAAAAAAAAAAAAAACTCACCCGGCAGCGGGTGGAAGTACCTGAACTTGGGATCCCTCGTTGACAGTGGAGGGGATGACCACAGTAGTGTTCTGAAGAGTGCAGCCTCCGCCAAGGTTGAACTACCATCCTCTTTTTACTCTGAATCCCAAGTTCTCGCAAGCAGCTGAGCTACTCTTTCTTTACGGCATGTTTTCTGCTCAATTTGTTTTCGTTGTGCATTCGCTTGATGCAGGCATACACACTGCGGACCTACCCTATGATTTAATAAGCTGATTTTTTTTTTTTCATCGAGATCCATTCTCTTGAGAAATTTACGGGGGATGTTTTATAAATCCTAAATCGCAGTGTAAAGAACGTTGCCAAAACAAGGAAATTGTTGGATCTGCCCGTATTCCTTATTGAACCGGGATCCACATCAGAACTTCATATCAATGGGTTTGTCTCGTTTGGGCCACATTAATCTCTTCACCAGATTTTGATAAAACCTGTTCACTGGTTTTCTGCGTAACCTTGCTGACCGACACGCAGACTAATATACCAACAGACGCGCGTGAAACTTCCACATTCTCAATGGAGGAGGTAATCATTATGATTATCATAAGACATTCCATAATCAATGTTTTCAGACGGATGATTTTCACAATGAAAACAAATTACTGTATGCCCAGATCACAGATTTGCATTCAGTTTTCGCAATGCGATTTAAAAAAAAACTTTCACTGTAAGTTTTCAGCTGACGCTATCCACTCGCAATCACACTGCGTAGTCTACCAAAGCAGACGACATATCAAAGCAGAAGTCTTTCACGGCAACCTCTCTTGAATGCAATGGGCTCTCTGCACCTCTGTCCCGTTCAGTTTCTTTTCCATCGGTTCCTCGGAACAAACTTCGTCACTTTCTTTCATTTCAGAGTCAACAAACCTCGGGAATTGAGTATAACACTTGTTTCTTTGCGAATATGTCTCAAACCCTGGAATGTGAAGATCGCGCACAGGCCTCAAACCCAATCAAAGCACGTTACTATTTATGGTACACCGGAAGGAATATTAGAAAACGTCAGAAATAATTTCCACTTCCTACAATGTAGGCCTATATCCAGGCTGCCCGAGAGATTCTTCATATGTATGTGGATGAGCAAGGGGAAGAGGAAGGCAGCGTAGGTGGGGCGTTTGATAGAGGGTGATGGGGTAAACAGTTGGTGGGGAGGCTGTATGGTAGGATAGAGGAGGAAGGGGGTAGACGGGAAATTAGATCTGATGTTTGAACCTTCCTGCCGAGGTAATAATGTCATAGATGGAGGCAGTTCCACGCACCGCTAGAAGGAAGGAATTCTCCCTGTTGCTGTCTTACAGGCGGGCAAGAGGTCAGACGACGGGTGAGAATGTCGAGCTGATCTTGTCGGACGGCTGGTGATTGGCCTACAGGTGCTGACAACAACTTCTTCATGGAGATTTTTGTGGAAGGTTTCCATCGTTGTGCACCTCCAGTGTCTGGGTGAACCCCAGAGGACTGTTAGCACACGTCTTGTGCTCTTGATGTTTAGTGGTGCCGACTGACCACCCAGCGGGCATCACGACGCTGCGCCTTTCCCACACTGTTGATGTCTTTGGCGGTGTAGGGGTCCCAGACAGGTGACACATAAGCCGCGTTCACTGTACCATGCAGTCGGCAGTGACAAAAATCCCGCCGAAGGCGAACTGGAGACTGGCAGTGTCACAAACCGGTCAGCAGAGGACGGACACAGATTTTCTTCTTTTTTTTTTTTTTTATCCAGTAAATCAAACTCTGCAATTTGCAAATGTGATAACAAGTCTTCCCTCACGAAGCAATACTGGAAGATAATACTCACAAATACAGCCCAACCACCTCCACTATCCATCACTTCCCACCCCACCCTTCATCCTTCATCTTTCCTTTATTTTTTTCTTTCCTTTTTTACTCTCTCTCTCTCTCTCTCTCTCTCTCTCTCTCTCTCCCCCCCCCCCCGACCGCATATGTGTTGTGTGTGTGTGTGTGTGTGTGTGTGTGTGTGTGTGTGTGTGTGTGTGTGTGTGTGTGTGATATGTCAATGATCTTATTACATTTCGATACAGTTATCGTAGAAAACAAACTGAACTGAACTGGGCAGGAAAGATGGGACTCGCAAAGGTGGACAGACTCAGTAGAAACATGACAGGATTTTAATTTTTGTATGGAAATGCCCCTTTGCGCCATTACGAGCGAAGTTATTCCTAGACCTGATGTCCAGCCCTCAGCAGTCATTGTCTTTACTCTGGTCCAGTATCTGCTGATTTTCTAGGCGGCGATCGTGGTGGATTGTTAGACACCCTTTCATTTTCAGACCACTGCGTGTTGTCCTTCATTACTCTGCGTAAAGCTAGAATCGAAAGACACTCATTATTTTGTTTTCTACGGGCACAATCGATGGTTTATGTCAAGACGCGTATTGGGTTAGCTAAAGAAACGGTAAATCTGAGAGATGTTGTCCGACTGTCTGTGTGTCTGATGACTGATGAAAGTACGTTTGATGGAGCTTCTATTTAATTGAAGTGTACGTCGGTATAACTTTTTTTTTTCTCATGAGGCAGTTTTGCTCACGTGACCTTTTTTTTTTTTTGGGTGGGGGAGGGGTGTGCGCAGGGGCTGTGTCTCATCTTTATTGCCTCCTCAGCGGCATCAACCTCTCCCCCTTCACCCCCCCCTCTCCCCCCCGCAACCTCCAAACCTCCCTTCTCTTTCAGTCCACCATGCTCGTTCCGGTCTCTGTATAAACAGCCATACCAAGATTCATCCATCTGCCTCTCATGCACCGCAGTAAAAACGAAGGGATGAAGATCAGGTCGTCACAAGGTACCCCACCGGAGGAGACATTGCACGCTGATGCTGAGTCAGTACAGTTGTGTTCAGCGCTGTCTGTCCTGATCTGGCAAAGGCAGGATACTGCTTGCTAAGCCTCCTCCTGACACGCTTTGAATGTTGATCTTGACTGATGATGTCTGTCTGTCTGTCTGTCTTCCCTGTCTTTGTTTAGTGATGTCAGTGTTTTTACGGGTTTTAAATCATGTTAAAGGTTAGGCAGGCCGCAAAATTGTTTCACGCAGGAATTTTATTTTAATTGAAAATAGTGAAAGATGATGATTTCACTTGGTCTGAAGGTTTATCATTGTACTGACGTTGTCTACATGTAATTCTATAACACTGGTAAGTTTTGCTGAACTTGATGCGATGGGGAAAAAAAAATCTTACGACTATGCACACAGCCGGCTGAATCATTTTCGGTCCTAAGTGTGTGTGTGTGTGTGTGTGGTGTGCGTGTGCGTGTGTGTGTGTGTGTGTGTGTGTGTGTGTGTGTGTGTGTGCGTGTGTGTGTGTGTGTGCGTGTGTGTGTGTGTGTGTGTGTGTGTGTGTGTGTGCGTGTGTGTGTATTGTTGTGACCGTTTCATTATAACCTTGCTTTTCTGAACGGGCGTTTTGAATCTGCGAGGGAGGTAATCTGAGTTAGGGGCCTAGAGCTCGTGTTTAGCGAGAATGACCCCGACGTTTTCATGGGACAGATACCGCCGGTAAGCTTTGGTACACCCAAAGTAATTTTGCCCAATCTGTCGGCTGAACAGTAGTTCAAACAGAGAAAGAAAATGCCTGACATGGGTGTCAGTGAAACGGTGCACCCTGAATACGGTCGATATCCCCATCATCATCAACCCTGCTGGCGTGCCCTTCAAATCAAATCAGATTTGACTCTGTGAACGCCATTTGCCTGACCCATGAACTGAGAAAAAAGTACCCCCTATTTGCAATGGAAGAGGTTCCCCCCCCCCCCTCCCCCCCTCCCCCTTTCCTCCTCTCTTTAGCATGTCGTTCATATTCGAGCAGGGAACAGAAACTGGGGGAATTCAGTTCAGATATTTCCATTTCTTGCCATTACTAATGCAGTTATTAAACAGAATACCCTATCTGACCGTTCTCAAGCACACGCTTTCTTTCCTTCAGGAAAAACAAATAAACAACAACAACAACAACAAAGAAAAAACGAAAAGAAAAAAAAAAGAGCTTAAAGTTAAAAGATAAAGCTTGGAGATTTTACCAAACCTGATTTGTGTCAACGACTGTGGTAGGCCATTTCAAGCAGCCAATCAAACATTTCGTCTTTGGTAAACAGGTTGAAGACATGTCACACGAACTGATTGCCGGCGCCTCGTCGCTGACGACGGTCATTCTTACGCTCGAGTTGTGAGCTTCGGCATAAATGCCAAGTAGGTACCGACTACGCTTTTCGTTTCAGAATGATTATAAAGATTTTACCTGATCTAAATTTGTGCTAAAAAGAAAAAAAAAAGGTTTCATTACAATCACTTAATCGCAAAGCTGTTATTAATCAGACTAGACTCAAAAAGTAAATTTACCAGCCTGAATCATTTAGATCTGTTGAATATAACCAGATCAGTGGCGTAAAGCCCCATAGCTGAAGCTGAGAAGATTATCAGCAGATCGGGAGAAAAGGCGTATTTCATGTTTCAATGGGGTAGGCCTACTTTCATGGATTTATCAGTCGACTGTATTGATCATAATTTTTAATAGTTAAGGAATTAAAACTTAAATGACTGATTAGGCTTGAAATAGTATTGTCAGAATTTATCGGGACTGCAACTGATTCTGAAATTATTGGAAGCCTAGTTTCTGGAATCTTGCTACGATGCCAAGGTGCCTACTGTGGTCAGTTCCGAAGTGTTGCCTGTTTTTAGAAAATAAAAAGCGCTAATAGCCAAACTGAAGACTCTTTTCTTTTTTATTTTCATTGACTATCATGTTCCCGCGTTTGTCATTCATAGTATCAAAAGAAATTCTTCAATCGCATAGAAATGATTCCAAAGTCTGAGTCTGTCCAGATCATTCAGTATCTTATTTTTTTTGTGTTTTGACTGTTTGAAGACAGTGAATGGTTTATGACATGAGAGTTGTGACACATTTACAACATTCCCAGCCCCCCCCCCCCCCATCTCTCTCTCTCTCTCTCTCTCTCTCTCTCTCTCTCTCTCGCGCGCGCGCGCGCGCGCGTGTGTGTTTAATGTTTGTTTGATTAAAGTGATAATTTGATGAGATACCAGAGAAGCGATAAGTGTATGTAATCTATATCATATGTGTTATGTATGGGGGAGGGGTGGGGCGAAGAAAGGTGGACAGCATAAATGGAACACATTTGTACATTATTTTAAGTCTGTGTGCGTGCACGCAAATACGCGCATATGAGCAGATGTACCTACGTGTGTGAATGTTGATGCGTGTTACCCACCGTTAGGATGTCACAGATTTAGTTACAGTGTCAGGAATATTTTCTTTTGTCCTTTGTTAATTAATGTATTTCTTTGTTATTTTTAACTTTTTCTCCACTGTGTTGACAAGTATGAGAAGGCCCTTTGAAAACGACTGGGTAACAATAACAACAATAACAAAATAAGTCACAACATTAATATGAAGGCCTCAGGGTCCAGCTTGTATCAAACAAATCTTTCTATTTGCAGGCGTCACAGGATGAACGTTTTCTCTGTACGTGGTTTATCACCCCACAAAAGGACACCACTGGTTAGTATTCCTGGTTGTGAGCCAGCACAGTGTAAGACGTCTCAACAAAAGTCCGGCAACCTCTACAGAAGACAGTGTTTGAACAGATCATTATCATTCAGCACATCATGTCCTTGGGGATCACATTACTGCTACAGTCAGCCAGCTGACCACTACAGAGGTCATGCCGTTGGACAAAGGTTAGGGTTTAGAACACGGTTACCTCGGCCACAACTGTCATTGAATGTGGTTGCGCAACATGTTTGTCTGACTACATGGGTGAAGGTCAGGTTGGACAGCATCCTTCATCAACTTGGGAATATTTCACCCAGGGCACCAAACGCCCGTGGATTCAGAATCAAGCAACTGTTGGGCGGAAATAACATCAAAGGTTATCGGGCTAGGATACCCCAAAGTGGTCAGGTGCCTCCGCTGCCTGTATCTGAACCTGCGCCTGAGAAACAGTACACAGACAAGGACGACACGAAACAAGATTCAGAACTCCAAACTACATATCAACAGCATAGTTTTGCGAAAGCCATGATTGATACAAATGAATGCATTTACTCTTATCATCAAGAACGCACATTTCCCAAACATCCTGAAAATGACAATGTGATTCATTCGAAAGGTTCTCTAGAAGAAAAGTCGGCACAACTTGCAGCTTCTAAGGCAAATACGAGTCGGGGGATATTGAAGACATTTCGATTGCCCATTCAGGATAGTTTTCACTCGCAAAAAGAACAAACATTGACCAAGCCGTCAGCCGTGGAAGAAACTGTAACTGAGAAACAATCAATGGACACTGAAGAAAAGGACGAAAACTTAACAACAAAAGAGTCCAGCACTGAAGATGACATCAAGATCGAGCAGAGTGAAGCCGAGGAAGCGCACAGAATTGCCATCCAAAATACCCTCCCTTATGAACATCCACTGAAATCTCCAGATCATCGCAAATTCAGAGAGACTATTGAGCTCAAAGGTTCTCCGCAAATCGTACCTTGGCCTTCCTTCATCAAATTTCTAAAATCGTTCTCGCTATGGGTGAATTACATTTCGCCGAAGAAAAAGATACCTAGCCAAATACTGCCTGCTGGTAAGATTACAGCTGCCGAACAAGAATCCAGCTTTGAAGAGAAGCATGAACGGGTCAGTCCTCAGAAATCCACCGAACAGAGCATGTCCTTGTACCACCCATTATCACCTCCTAAACGTCCTGCAATCAAACATGGCATTCAGTCCAAAACTCCTGAGGATGAAGAGGAAGTGGGATGGAATGTGTTCAGAAAGTTTTCAATCCCATTTCGAGATAGTCCAAGTCCTCCTACCGAAGTGATAGCGCGACGAAAAAACTTTATCTCTCGATCGGCCATTGAAGTAAAAACTCGGCAGATTGTCAGTGGTTTGAAATCAGCAGAAAGTTATTCTTCAAAGATGGATGGGGTGAGAGAACTGTGCGAGCACATCAAGAAGTTCCCCAGTTGCCGATATGATGCCACAGAGGTTAGTGTCTGTGCGAGCAGTGTGCAGAATGTCCATTTTCTGAGAATTTGTGATGTGAATACTCTTATATTTTCTTTGTATTTTAAGTCTGATGGTCAGCTAAATACACGGATTATGAACATCCGAAAACTTGTTTTACTGTTGTTATACAGTAATTGGTGTATAGTGCATGATCTTAGATAAATAACAGTACCTTTGAATTACATTACATAGGGCCTATCACATTACATGCACAACATGTAAGCTTACACATGTGCTGTGCCGCCTCTGGTGGGGTGCCTATTGGTTGCTTCCAACAGATCACAATGGGAAGGCAGTGACAGGATGATGCACACATGCACACACACACGCACGCACGCACACACACACCACCACACACACACACACACACACACACACACACACACACACACACAAACACACACGCGCGCGCGCGCACAAGCACACACATGAGCGCGCGCAAGTTTTAGGCTTCAGTTGAAATCTAGTTAAAATCCCCGGAAGTTTTTGTTATGTTCGCTCTGACGGCTTCAATCGGAAAAAGCTGTGGTACAACAAACAACTTTTTTTTTCTTCTAATGAAAGTGATGAACACAGTCCTTTTAGCCAATCTTGAATTTTGTTTTGAGAGAGTTGATTTTAAGATGAGAGTTCATTAGTATATAATACATTGTTATGTTAGCTCTTGCCTATTTGATCAAAGGTCAGACAATGTTACTGCATGTTCTAGAACAAAGTAGGCCTATGTGGCTATAAGGTCAGATGAAATAAAATGATACTGAACATCACCACAATTTAGAGACTACCATACATATGTGAAGCATTGTTTAGATACAGTAAAGATAATGTGGACAAACTGGTTTTGAACACCATTACTTCATCACTAACTTTACGTTTCTGGAAGCAGCGAGAATGGAGAATGACCTATTTCAAGAAACATCTGTCGCATTTGCTAGTTTTACTTACCAAGACTGTATGATAGTCACATGAACTCTTGTCATTTTCTGACTATTGTAAGAATGTTACTCGAGTGGAGACATCCGTTATTTATTGTCACTAGTATCATTTATCATGAGAAGAGAGCACGTTGCGCTTCCCTGTTATGTTGAATTAAGATTGATGTTGCATCCATCGTAGGTTTTGATTTGCTTTCTCAGCTTTGGTGTTTGTTGTAGTTGTTGTTGTTGTTGTTGTTGTTGCTGTTTCTCACTTTCTCATCTCCGTTTCTCTTAATGCCACTATTCCAGCAGTTTTTGCAGTCCAGTAGGAGAAATCGTTTCAGTTTGCTGTGAGGTAACCCACCGGGGAGACATTGCACTGCTACTAATGAGTCATTACAGGTAGTGTTCGGTCATGGGCAGGACATCACCTGCAACCCCCCCCCCCCCTTCCCTCCCTTCCTCTTCACCATCGCATCCTACTGAGGAAAATAATTGTTTAGTCAGGGAGTTTGATGGAGTGTTATCTATAGAGATTTCTTTTCATGGAATGTGTTTACACTTTTGCATGTTTTAATGTCAAACACACCATAGAAGTAAGTCTTGTATTATGACAGGTACTGCTGTTAAAAGTATGTATCCTCAGAGACAGAGAAAGAGAGTTCATGTCAGTGCCCTGGGCATTGGTAGAATCATGGGGTCTGTTGAAGGACCCGTTTTTAATGATAATTACTACTTTTAACAGGATACGTCTGTCAAGCTCATCAGTTAAGCAGTAACTGTATAATTTATAGAGGGCGTACCTGTAATGTGTTGCGATCAAAATAAACACACAACTCAGTGTCGCACGAACGATTTGACATGTGTCTGCCACATCAGATTAACACTTACTTCTTGTGGATTGCCACTTTTCTGAATCCACCACAGCTCCATCCTTACGCAGTCTGTGTATGAGAAAGTTCCAGGATAACTTGGTATGATGAAAAATGGATTTTGAAACTTGACCCAGCTTCTTTAAAAAAAAAAAAACACATAAGAAAAGAAAAGAAACTTGAGTTTAAAGGTTGATTTGCCCAGTGTTGCCTTGCAGTTGAAGGCAGTGCCTACGCTGCTGCAACTGAATCAGTCAGGAGACCAGGAGATGACGGAGGAGACCCTGGAAGCCTTGGCCTTGCTGGGATACACTGCGCCTGTCAAAGGGCAGGGCATCCGCATTCTATGCTTAGACGGAGGTGGAACAAGGTACTGCTAATGATCTTGAATTCTGTACATTGATTTTATGTCGTGTGCTGATTGGCTTCTTGAAGTATGACATGTGAAAAATGTTTGTTTGAAATGTGTCATGTTTGATTGGAAATATTTACATACCTTTGTTTTTATTGTCTGTCATGCATGTTTGCATAAGTATTACAACTGAAGACACTTTAGTCGAGAAAATGGAGAATCAAGATAACTTAATTACTCATGATTTATTTGTTTATATATAAAGTGATGCATATTTAGACTTGCATCTATAGAGAGAAATAGGTATATGTCCAGGACGGGGGAAATTGTGATGGTATTGCTTAAGTGCACTAAGTTGATGTATTATTAGTCAGGCTTAACACACCAAGGTTATCTTTGCACTCATACACGCATATGAACGCTCGTGCACCCACCCAACATTCACCTTTCTCTGGGAATGGGATGTCACGCATTCGTTTCTCTCCTAACACGACTGAGCACAAGAAATACAATTTCTATGCTACTTATAATCAAACATGAAGAATCCAATTACACAAAATGGAATAATCAAAACAAAAAGATCAATACTCTCTAATCCCGGGTTATAATAAAATGGCTTCTAACCTGGCCAGGTTTCCACACACACAACTACACGTTCACACCACACCACTGTTCTTGAACAAGTCTCTTCAAGTTTTCTTCAGCACTGGATGATAGTGACACCCTTAGTTGACTGGCTTCAGGTTTCAGGACTGGGTCTTCATGGTCGTCTCTGGGAACTCGACGTAGAAATCTTCTTCTTCGCCTCTTTCACCCACCTCTGGGTTCAAACTCAGTTTGTCTCTCTTCACCCATCTCTGGGCTTCAAACTCAGTCTTTTCTCTTCCAGCTTGTCTTTTACCCTAAGACCTTGCTGACACTTCTATCTCCTAGACCACGTTTCTCTTGACCCTACTCTGTCCTGCCCACCCTTCTCTCCTCTCTCTCCTCTGTCCTTCTCACTCTCTCTCGTGGTGGTGTTCTGCCCTCCAGTCACATTGTTCTCCCTCAGTTTATATAGGGATGGACACAAAGGATTTCCCTTCGGGCCATGCCTTTGTCCATGCTGCTTCTCCACTACCATGTTCACAAGTACCCTGAATTCCCCTTTCGCTACATTCTTCCACACGTCAGCATTTACACACATCCCTACCTAATTGATTAGCAAACAACCACTTGGCACCAGATGGACATCGAAATTTCCCGCCGACTTCGGGGGTCACTTAACAGTAATTATCCTGGAGAAAAGCTACGACAACAACATCCATGCGCATTCAACCAGCCTGACAATAGCTTCAACACAGTGCCCATCTGAACGAGCCCATCTGACCATCTGAACGAGCCCAAGACTCCTGCTCTTCAAGGACTGTTTACAAAGCGACCTCAGCTGACTGAGTATTTAGCACCTACTCCATGCGCCGAGGTCCTAGTGGTTACATTCCTCCCCTCTTTCGCTATCGGGAAGGTTCGAACGCGGGAGGGCCCTTACTACCTTAGGTGCCATCTGTCACCTGACCACTTCGTTCTCCTTGACACAGTTTGACAGTGTGCGGTAGGTTAGGCGTACTGCTAATGGGTCTATTACCTATTTCTCTACTACGTACAACATTCCTTGCCTGTAAGCACTTAAGGCATTTTGTGAGAGGTTTCGCTTCCTTGACAGTATACATTGTGAAATGTTTATTCTGACAGTGACTTCATCACATAATTTGAAAAGTGGACAGATTCAGTTTCATGTTCAGGGAGAACAGTGAGAAAGGGAGTTAGGAAAAGAGCAGATATTAGAGTCTATTCGAGTCACATCCTTGGGACGACATCATGTAGAACTTTTCAGGCTCTAGATACATTGCCGAGAGCTAGTGTGGCTAGCACATGAGTTGCAGGCTGGGAGGTTGTGGATCCCGTCAAAAATGATGTTGGAACGTTTTCTGAAAGGACGAGTAGTACACATCCCTGTCATATAATCTCAAGCCAGATTTGAACTCTATGATAGCGTCTTTGTTAGCATCCTCATGTTAAGTGATCATCATTCACATACATACGTATGCACGCTGGCACGCACAAGGAAAAGGTCGAAATGTAGGGCCTTAGATGCCGTGCTGTCATGATGACCTGAGTTTTATTACCTCCGCAAGTCCATACCTGTGATGAGTTTGGATCCAAGTCATCGGTGCTTACAATTTCACATGAACTGTTGTGGCTGTGCAATTTTACAACTGCTTCGGTCAGGAGGGGACCTAGTGAATGTTGTCCTGCTCATGTTGGATCTAAATGGGCAATACTGAACGTCAGTAAAGGGACCCGGCAAAGTGTAGTGCCTCCTCTGGTGGACTGCCTCATGAAGGCCCAATAGTAACTACTCCCTGTGGACTGTCAGTGGTAAGGGCACCAAAGATGAGACAGGTACCACACCTCCTACGCCCACCTGAACTCTCTCCCCCATCTCTCAAAAGCAAGTTTGGTTGGTAACTGGTCACATTTTGCTTGTTTTATACTTGCCCTTTTGGTGAGATGTCTCTGTTCTTTTGATTAAACGACTTCTGTTTATTGATAGATTATACAAATTTGGAGTTTGTGACTTCAGGCTGTTATTGTAAGAAGTGTCAAAGCTACAGCATTATTGAACTTCATTGTCATCATTGAAAATCGCCATGGAGGAAATGCATACAAATATTATATATAATGAAAAAGAAAAGGTTAGTTATAGAAATACCTTGTTTAGTTAAATGACAGGCTATAAGATTTCATGGCGTGTGGTTGTTAACCTACCTCTACATGGCCTGACTACTGGTGTGGCCTGCTGCTGTTGTCACAGAGGCCTGGTGTCCATCATGTGCCTCAAACAACTGGAGAAGCTCAGTAACCGGAAGGTCTATGAGCTGTTCGACTACGTATGCGGCGTCAGCACAGGGGCTCTCCTGGCAGCCATTGCCTTTTTATACCGCATCCCCCTTGATGATTGTGAGACCATGTATGAGGATTTCAGTAAAAAGATGTTCAGTCGCAGCCGTGTGATTGGTACTGGAGGTCTAGTCTGGAATTACGCCTTCTATGATTCGGATCAGTGGGAGCAGATTTTACAGTAAGTGACAAAAAAGCAAGTGATTCTTGTATAACATGTACATTTCACTGAGAGAGAGGGATGGTGTGTGTGTATATGTATGTGCATGTATTTGTGTACATGTGTGTGAGAAAGAGAGAGAGAGAGAGAGAGAGAGAGAGAGAGTGTGATTGAAAACTTATCTATGTATCTGTTTATCTTTGTATGTATGTATGAACAAACACACACACACACACACACACACACACACACACACAGCATCCATTGTTTAAGTATCCTGCTGACTCCATAGTCAAGGAGTAGCTCCATGAGAAGCAAGAACTGGACTTTGTTTTATGCTTCATCCAGGTCTGTCGCAACTGTCAGCGTTCTTTCCTTTCTTTGAAACCTGTCATATGCTTCACAGGCAAAAGCGGCTGCATTTTTCCATGTACTTTTATCTGCTCTGTAGCATCCTTGATTGGGATGGAGCATTTGTCTACTTTCAAGGTCTCTTGCAAGATTTCTTGCAATAGTTTGTTCTTGTTCCATGAGCTTTCATACACTTGCCAGTGATGATATTTCCCTAGCTTTCGTAAAGCTTTCAGGTAACTGTGTGTCCAGTCTTCAGGGCCTTTATCGAAACAGTCCTAGTAGAGACTGAAGAATTGAGTTCTGTCTTCTTCTGAGAGCTGTTTGATATCTGGATAACGCACCATGTCTGGTCTTGGAGCACTATCTTTGGTGCATTTGGCTGTTGCTTTATTTAGTACAGGTGCTGTAATTTCATCATCAATTTAACGCCAGTTTGAGCTAGATGTTGATTTAATTTGGTCAAATATTTCTTCAATATTTGACCAAGTCACAACATTTGCTGTTTACTTTTCTGAGACCACCTTGCCCTGTTGGGCCATTTGATCCTGCACCATTCTGTGAACCAGTTCAAGTATGCTTGTTGTTGATGATGCAATGCTTGTGCTAGACCAGGGTCTTCAGGACTTGGACGAAGACCAGTCAGAAAATAAGTCAGTCAGTGACTTCATTACCACTTACATTGTCAAAATTCTTTCAACAGTGTCGTTCACTGATACACTCTTTTGGCAGCTTTCATTCTAGACATCATCCAAGAATACAAAATGCCCAGACCCTTTTGCCACATACTCTGTGAAGAAAATCCAACACTATTCCTCAAGACTCCGCAACGCTTCTCATTGTTGAGGGGGGTGGCATGGTTACAAATATTCTGAGGATTCTGCAGCATTTTAGGGGCTCTAATGCAGCCTCTGGTGTAGCTTCAGTTTCCGAGCATAGTTTAGTGCTTATTGTTTACCTGGTTCTGTCTCATGCAGACTTTTTTCCCTGAGATCCACAGCCTGCCTCACAATTCTGTCCCATTTTGAAAAGTACAATTTTGGAGAGGACTTTGAGATAGCTTCTCTTACGGATTCGTTTCTTATAGATCTTTTTGTGGGCATCACCGAGACCCTCTCATGAAATATCAGCTCATTTGTTGCGGTTATTGATCTAACGGCATGTTTTCTGGCGTCTTTCCTAGGGGACCAAGTATCGTGTCAGCCTCCAATTTAGAAGATGACATTTCAACACTGTTTAAAAGGTGTGCATGGGTATACTGTTCCCTCCTTTTAGGTGTCGTGATCTGGCCACTCCTTCCACGTTAAGTCCTCCAAGAGGTTGATTTGCTTCTCAGTCCTCATGGTCTTGCAGCTAGCCACAGGCACCACCCACCATGGCTCTGTGGTTAGCGGCATGGATTCCCAGCCAGGAGGCCATGGATTCAAATCCCATCAGAGCCATTTGTGGAATTTTTCGGTCTATCACCAACTCCTACCGAGTTGAGTTCGCTGTGGGCTCACTTGGCGAGATCGGAACCATATAGTCAAGTTTCATCTACTTACTGGGTGAGTCATTGAGAGTGGTGCCAGAATTTCCTGATCAACACTGAGGGAGTCTGTATCTCTGGGGCCTGGTTGGCTGGTAGGTATCATGAACGTGTATTTCATTGCTTTTATTTTTACACTTTGAAATGATTCTACTCTTTAAGTTAATAAGAATCGCTGAATTGCATATGATTTTTTTTATGACAAACTGCTTCTACTCTTTAAGTTAATAAGAATAGTTAAGCTGCCCGGTAGAGTAAAACAATATTTGTAAATGGATGGATGGAGTCAAAGGTTAAAAGAAATTCCTGTCATGTGCTGTGTCTTCCTCTCATATCAAATCTTGCTTCCAAGCATTTTTGCTTCATCTCATACTATATTTCATTATTACCTTTTATACAGCATTATGTGACCTTTCTTTCCTTTTGTTTTAAAATTTGACTCTTTTTTTTCTTTGTTCTTCTTCTCCTCATCTTCTTTCCAATGTTGTTTTTAACCTGTAGTGGCTGTTCTTGGTCTGCTGTCCCTCATCTTTGTTGTATGTGTTCTGCTTTCAGGTCAGAGTTGGGCCATAAACCTTTAATTGAGTTTGCGCGTGACCCACTCGTGCCAAAGGTACACAAACAGACGGCGGTTTGCACTGGTTGGATGCAACACTTTCCCTCTGTGTATGTGTGTGCTTGCTTGTTTTGTGTCCCAGACTTAAGCCGGAACACTTGCTAACACACGGAACCAGATGTGAAGTAGCAAGGTGCATATTTCATGCTGATCTGATCTGGAGGGTATTGTTTAGTGTATTTTTTATGTCTGTAGTTAATATATTCGTTGAAAACGTACAACTCTGGTTTGCATTGTGTATTGAAATACACTTTATTTCTTGTGTGTGTATTTTCGTTTGTTTTCAGTAATGCTGCAGTTTGTTTCAGTTATTTCCACTACTTAGTTATGTTGGACTGCACTATGATTCTGTTGTTCATGATATCATGTTCTGTGGACTATTCAAATCACTTGATAAACAGCAGGCAAATCTCTATCAGACCAGCTGACTTCAAAGTGCACATGTTGGCCTAAACTTTGTGAAGTAAATGATGGGAACAATTTCAAAGGCCTAACAGAAACCTTTTTTTTTTCATTTACCCAGTCTCGCAAGTCACTGAAAAAAATATTCCATATTGCTTTTGCTTGGATTTCAGAAATTTACTTTCAGTAGAGCCACATACACATGCTAACACACGCACACACACATGCATGCATGTGTGCGCTCTCACAGCTCAAAGTTATGTCTTTAAACTCCTTGAAGGAGCATAGAAGATAACAAATTCTTTTAGGAAAATGTTAATAACACTAAGCAAGCAGTTTGAGAACTGCTTTACCAATGTAGGGAAAAGCAAACAGTTTATCGACATAAGATGATTTTCCCTGACTTTATATACTATGATGATCAGAACAGAACAGACTCATTTGCACTCTAAAGATTAAACAATGAAACAGCAATTTTACAGGACCAAATTTCTGGGGTAAAACTCTCTCTCTCTGTCTGCATGTGTCACTGACAGTCGTGTACTTTTTACCTGTTTTCTTGAGAATGTTAACTGGAGTTGTAACTATGAATAATATGTGTTTATTTTCATTTCGACTATACTTTCCCCTTTATCTTTCCTTACATATTGCTATACGAGATACCATGAATAAAGATGCTTTCCTGGAAATAAAAATCAAAACAACAAAAACTTTTTTTGCGATCATAATAGTCAAAAACCAAAAATTAGAGAGAAAAAAAGGAGGAGGGAGGGGCTAAAACATGTGCGAGCACACACGCGAGCTCACACACGCGTGTGCACATGCACGTGCATGCACACACACACACAAACACACACACACACACACAAGAATTGGGGAAATTGTTTCTGGTATTGTGTGAATTATGAAACTGGAGCACTTGGACAGTTAAAGACATGTACATGTGAAGCAGAAAAACGACTGCTTCAGCTTAAGAACAGCATTAACTCAATCCAACCAGGCCTAGTTGATTACAGGATAAATTACCATTGGCTTGCTGAAAATGGCAACCAATTATAAGTAGCTTTAGAACTGCAGTACAGTTCTGTCTATATACAGTAAGGCCTGTTGGATTCCTGACTTGAAACAGTCATCTGCTGTTAACTTTCTGACAGCCATCGCATTAGCATCAGGAAAAATAGTTCAGTGTCACATTTTCACTTGCCCTGCTATACAGGGTCAGAATGAACTTCACACGCCTGACAGCCATGCGCTAGCCCAAGGCAGTTAGGCAATGGTTAATGTTAAGTCGTGATATCCTTTTTCATTTACTTGTTTTTGTTTGTTTATTTTTGTACTTTTTTTTTTTTTTTTGGTAGTGAGGGGAGGGTGATATCCTCCAGTCACCAACTTTTTCTCACATTTTTTATCTCATGAGGGCTGGGTCCACCATCTTCCTTTTTTTTTTTTCCATTCTCTTCTTTTTTTCCATCTTTATCGACTTGCTCACAATGTGTTACTCTGTGCTTCATTACTGAGGGACATTTGCTTGGTGTAATTTTCGGCATTGAATTAGAACTTCATATCAAGCCAAAATGCACAGTACTCTTTTTCTTAGTAATTGTCATGTCTGTAGTCTCTTGATGTATACTTGCAAACTGACATTCTAGGCTGGCATAATATTAACACAATCTACTGAGTAAGATAAGATAAGATAATGTTGCTTATAGCCCAGCCAACCGCAAAGGGCCACATCAGGGCTGTCACCCCGTTAAAATCAACTCCCAAGTAATCTACTGAGTACATGAAATGATATCAGATAGAAAAATAATGAAGGGAAGGGCTCTGAAGCAAAAACATTACAGTTACATTTTTCATTTAATTATTCCAGACAAAAAAAACATGTAACCTCCATCACAATGAATGGACAGTGCAGTGTCTCCTCTGATAGACTGCCCATAATGTCTCATTATTGACAGCTCTCGGGGAATTGCTGGGACCTCAGTGGAATGGGTCTAGAGAGAGTATGTATGGATCAGGCAGAATGAGTAACATAGGAGTAATTCTGCTGAGGTGATTGAAAGATGACAATATACTCATACAGTTCTACAGATTAGTTTCACCATCGGTACTGAGTGACAGTAATTCTACCTGTGAAATGTGTGCGCAATGAACATGTGGAATGTCTTGTAGGTTGCGGCTGTGTCCACTGTGTTCAACACGCCACGCATGCAGACCTTTGTGTTCCGCAATTACAACTTTCCTCCCAGTGTGTACTCGCAGTACATAGGCAGCTGTACCAATGAATTGTGGGAAGTGATTCGTGCCTCCTCTGCTGCCCCTGGCTACTATGAGGACTTCTGTCTGGACAACTATGTGCACTTGGTAAGCCTGGGCATGACTGTCTGTTAAAGCATATTACATGAAAGCCTAAAGTGTGTAGTTAGCTGACAGTGTGTATGTGAGTGCGTATCTGTTTGTGCGTGCTTGTGAGTGTGTGCACATGCATATGTTTGTGTCCATGCATGCACTGATATGGACACAGTCTTCAAGCGTAAACGTTGATTTTATGTTGTGTATTTCAGTCACACTCTCTATAGATGAGTTTATTAAAAATGAATGATTTTTATGTTCACAGGTAAGCTTATATACAATTAGTAAAAGAACAAAGACATCTATGTGTAAACAGACATCCATGGATGTTCATTTGCTTGTGCAAAAGAGAAGGAAGTATTTGTTTCTTTTTGATAGTTATTGATCTGAAGCGTTTGTCAGAGGTCACACTACAGGGTGTCTTTTGTGAGTTATGTACTGCATGTTCATAGGCTATAGGTTCTCACTCTGTAAGACCAGAACCAGTTCGTCACTAATGTGTTGTGTCTCAATGTACATGTAATTAAAACTTTAAAGAAAACCTGGAAGTCTAGGAAGAAGATTACACCTGCTGATGGTGAGCAATGTGGGGAAAAAAAAAAAAAGCAGTTGCTTAACATCGCTTCTGTTTTCTCTCAACAATTGATGAAATCAGCACAAAGCACTTCACATACATGCATACAGGCATACACACAGCACATGAGCACTTGCTCTAGGGTATGTGCATGAGCACGCAAACAAGTACACACTTATGCATGCAGACAGCCACAGATACACATACAATTTGTCCATGAACATGTGATAATCTTGCAACGGTAGAAGCGTTAAATCTGCTCTTTCATCAGGATGGTGGACTGCTGGTCAACAACCCCACAGCTCTGGCCATTCACGAGAGTCACTTGCTGTGGCCATACGAAAGCATCCAGTGTGTGATGTCCCTGGGCACAGGACGCTATGAACCCATCATGGAGCTGAGTGGCAGCAGCAAGGTGTCCCTGAAGGAGAAGCTGTCCAAAATGGTGGACAACGCCACAGACACTGAAGGTACTGTGCCACAAGGTTAGGGCGTTCAGTTAGTTAAACCCCAGCTTGTCATTGACATTCATAATCCACCTCAAGAGCCAATGAGAAGAAACATTCCTGGAGAGCTGGATGAGGGGGCATATCTGATGCTACACTGATACCCAACTATTGCAGTGAGAGTGTCTTTTAAGGGCTAGATCAGTTCATTTTTGGTGGAGGAGTGGGGGGGTGGGGGGGGTGGGGCATATGCTGATTAAGCACGAGTCCAGGGACCAGCCAAGGCCAAAAGAGCTCTTGGGAGTTACCGTATACTAATGAATAATCAGTATATCAAACTGAAAATCCACTTTACCAGCTAAACTGCTGTACCACCAAAACTTGAATTCAAGCATTTAGACTTAACACATTAAGAGATCCTCTAGTCTGGTCCACAAACATGAATTAAACAGTTGTAACTTTCTTGCATGAAAAACAGTGATTGAACAATAATGACCCAAGCCACTTGTTCTCACATTTTTCCTGTTTTCTCTTTCACTTTTGAACTTTTTTCTCACACGCACATCTTTTTTCACAAGGTGATAGGGGTGGGTGGGTGTGGTGGAGAGAGGAGGCATCATGTGGTTGATCCTCCTTTTTCCTTGTGTGGCCTGTTGTAGGGGAGCTGAATACTGAGCTCACCCTGACATGGAGAGCCTCTAACAGGAAGAAGCCCATTAACAATTAATACACTAGTAATTCTGAAGGTGAAGGGTCACAGAATGGAAGAGGGCTGTAAAAGCACTGTTGAAAATCCTGAACATGAAAGGATGTTGCCAGCAAGAGAGCTGTAAAAATCATCATAGAGATGATGCCAGTAAAAAAGCAAAGACAGAAAAAGCATCATGGAGACAGCTTGGTTGGTATTGAAGGTGTGTGACACACAGTCAAGAAAATTTAGGTGCAGGTGCAAGACCATCACCTTCTTCTTCTTCTGCGTACGCAGGCTGATACTCCTGTGGACACTCCCTATATGGACAGACAAGTATTAATCCCATCTACCCAACAAAGGGAGTGGAGTTTTGTGTGCATGACCGTTTTTTATCCCGCCATTAAGGCAGCCATACTCCATGTAGGGGGAAGGTGCATGCTATGTGTAACGTGTCATCCATACCAACGGCCAAACTGGCCTTCTCTTCCAAAAGTTAGTGATGGGATTTTACATGTGTGCAAGATGTTAGTGTGCGTTCACACACAGAACCTCGGTTTATAGTCTTATTCGAAGGACTGCATAGGAAATGGAGTCAGAGCTAATGTTAACTCTGAGGGGAAAATCCCCCTGTAAAACCATCACCAAAACTAGAAAGTACACTCCAAAAATTACTTGACATACTGTCACCACTGCCCACATCATGCATGAGTCAAATCTGTACCAAGATGTGGGCAGCCATTTGTTTGGTTGCTATTGAAGTTACAATGAAACTGTTAAAACACTAGACAAGTCTCTACATTCAGTGCAAGATGATTTTACTGTTGGGCCCACTCTTTCCCTAGCCACTCCATTGTGTGACCACACAAGGTGGGTTCACTGGAAAACAATATGAAGATTGGTCACGTGACTTGCATATGGAATTCATTCCTAACTTGTGCATAGTGCATCATGCCGTTCATTCAGTGCAAATTGAGAATTTCTTTGGTATGTCAGTTTAGTGTATGAAATGGTAAGTAGAATCATGATTGACAGAGAAGCTGAAAGCAATGATGATTTCTCAATGTTGGTGAAGAACAACCGAAACATGTTGACCATGTTCAACTCCCCAAAGTGGGGGAGTATTCGCTCTAGCACTTGCTGAACTAGTTGGTTATGCTTCTCCAGAGCAAAAAAGCAAGCACACTTGAGCAAAATCCTTGCCTGGTGTGACAAAGGCCCCAGACTAGTTGTTGATATATTAAGTTTTGACTGTTGAACAACTTCACATTGATGGCCTTCGTAGGTCCCTTGTAACCAGCTACACTGTGAGCAACAGGAATGTGAACCATCTCCACCTTACTGTTGTTCTGTCATCACTATCTCTTTCAGAAGTGCACTCCATGATGGTGAACGTCATGCCCCCAGACACCTACTTCCGTTTCAACCCCTACCTGTCGGAGCAGCTGCCCTTGGATGAAATCCGCAAGGACAAGCTGGGCAGCATGAAGCGGGACACCACCATGTACCTGAGGAAGAACGAGCTGAAGATGAGGAAGGCTGTGGAGATCCTGAAGCAGCGCCGCCTGCCCCACCAGCAGGTCATGGACTGGGTCAAACTCAAAGTGGACACCCGCTTTTAGGCCTGGGGGCTGCAGGGTGTGGCCATCAACTGCACTGTCTGTGGACCTCAGGCTCTGCTGGCAACACTAAGTTACATTCGGCTTTCATACTTCAAGTGGATGTTGGGCTTTTGCACTTCCGAATCATATCGGGCTTTTGCACTTCCGGTGTACATTGCACAGCATTCGCACCATTAGTGAATGTTGGGCAGCATTTGCACTACCAGTGTTCACTGGGTTCTGTTTGCACCACCAGTGTGTATCAGGCAGCATTTGCGCTACTAATGTATATTGGACAATATTTGCAGCACCAGTGTACATTGGGCAGTCTCTACCAATGTATATGGGCAACATTTTTGCCACCAGTATACACTGGATAGTATTTACACTACAGTGTTCATTTTGCAGCATTTCCATGTTCATTTTGCAGCATTTCCACTACCAGTGTAAGCTTACAGGGTGTGCAAAAATCAGTTTGATGACACTGGCCTTTCTTATAATTAGAGTTCATAACGTGTAGAAAGGCTTTGGCCAGTGCAACGTGATTTTATCAGTATCATAGGAATTGAATACATTCAGCTTCCATTGAGTTTCATGAACAGTTTGTTGAAAACAATGATGGACGGGACCAGAGGCAGGCGTCATTTTTCTTTTTATATGATTTATGAAAGGAAAATAATTGTCCCTCAGGTGATGAGGAAAGAAAAATTACAGATTGAAAATTGTGATCTTGTATGATGTTTAGAGTACACACACACACACACCACACATGCACACATACACAGCACACGCCATGCATAGTATACAGATTATGATTTTGAGGGCTGGTTGTTTCATTTATGGCAATAAATAGAGATTTTTGCACTGTACTGGTAAATTACATTTTAAATGAATTTCTCAAACAGGAGAAATTATCAATTTGTAATATGCTTTCAGTCTCTGCCCATGATTCCTGTTATATGTGCCCATCTTTCTCTCACATGAAGATATAAGATATGCACACACACATTCAAAAAGAGAGAGCACACACACACACCACACACACACAACACAACACACGTGCGCACTTGAAATGTGAAACTGCCCATTGTAAAACAAACTTGTGTGACTAATAACTCTATGTAGTGGTTAGCACTGCAGTCTAAATATGAAACAAGCCAAGCACATCTTTTTCAATATCACCTTTTTTTCCCAACATGTTGCCAAAATTTTCGCTATACATAATTTACTTATTGAACAGTTCACATGTCACATGTCTTAAAAAAGAAAATGCAGTCATCTGCTTAGATCTAAATAGCACTTCAGTGTGAGTGCAATTTATATTTTAATTTGTACCTGTTTTTGATAAATTTTTGATGTGTTTCTATGTTGTTTCAGTGCTACACTTACTGTTGAGCAAAATGTTTGGAGTAGACATGTCTGGCATCCTTGTGAAACAGGTATAATCTCTCAGAAAAGTGTCATTGTCGCTTTTTTCAGCCATGGCAGCCAGGTCAAAACCATTTTCAAATTTCTCATGTCTGTGCTTGTGTCTGCTGTACAGTGTCAGTGGTGTTGCTCCCACACCATCCATCCCAGATCCTCCACACACAGCCAGACCCATGGTAATCCTCTTGCAGTCCACAAAGAGCTGTCAGAATCCCATCAGGTTCAGTTTTCAGATGTGTTTAGGCCAGCCAACCATACCGGGTTCTGTTGGGGCTGTCACCACACACTGGAACAAAGTTCTGTCATGAAAAAGAACCTACAACAAAGACAACTATCTACACCATTGACACAGTTCACATGGTAGGTGATGTAGTGATATCCTCATGACAGACAAAACCAGGCCATACTAAGGGCAACAGGTACTCTCCTTCATTTATCACATCTGTTTTACAAAACAGAGTTTTAAAATGAGACAGGAGTAAAAAAATAAATACAAGAAGGAAAAAGGAAATGAGGGATCCGGTTTTAATTAAGCTTTTAGACAGAAGGCCCCCCTGTTTGGTTATGACAGTATGAAACAGAATGAGGTTCGATGTTTTCTTTCATGATGAATGATGCATGGACCACACTGGGTACAGTCGTTCATATTTCCTTTTAGACTTACGAGGGATCTGCATGATGGTTTAAAAATTTACTTGGGTTGGTCAAAATGAAATTGGAAATTTGACCAGAGGAAATTGTTTTATTTCTTGTAAAATAGATTCATATCAGTCAGTAAGACCATCAAACCAGTAAGACCATCAAATCATTCTTTTTTTATATGAGTTAATACCTGAACATTTGCATGTTTTCCAGATTTCAAAGAAGAGAAATCACTTTTATTTCTGAGTGTCCAGTTTCCATTCTTCAAACCCTATGCCCAGTGTTAGGCTGCCGATTGATGTCATTCCCAGTCTGTGTGTGAACAGTGTGCTGGCAAAGTGTCTTGTTTACAGTTTTTCAGCTCATGAATATAAAGCAATATGCAAAGCAAGGGAGGTAATTTGTTCAGAATTCCTTCCTCAAAGGCATGCTAAATTCTGGTGAATAATTTGGTGTGTTTTATATGAAATATGCAGGGAATAAGACATTGTTTTAATTTTTCAGACCATCAAGTCTCGAAGAGCATCATATTACATGAAACTGGAATATGTTGATACACAGAATCATACTGTGGTAACCATGTGAAATTGAAAGCCTCTCCGTGAAAATGGCTTTAGAGATACTAGTTTAAATGAAGTGCCCACTCAATCATGCAGATGAGCCCTAACTAGCCATGCTGAAGAGGTTGTGCAAGCTTTAAAATCAGGAGAGTTGAAAAGGTTAGCTTTTGAAATCTTAAAATCCATATCAAAATGATTGAAACTGCTAAAAATGTTAATTATTGACTGCATATAATACATATCGTTAAAGTTATTTCTTGTTCTAAAGTTAGCCGTTTTTCTTTTTATAGATACTTGTATTTGAATTTTCTAAGCCCAATGTCATCAAAGTTAAATTTTGCATACATGGGTCAAGCTGTGTAAAGATCACTTCAGTGTTTTGTATACTTCAGTACACACTCACACACACCTATTCAAACACACACAGAGCTGTAGTGCCTTTGCTTTTCTTAGCATGCAGTAACGAAGAAATTTTGTGTGAGTGTGTGTGTGTGTGTGTGTGTGTGTGTGTGCAGTTTTGTATATGTCTATGTGTGTACACAATCTGACAAAAATATACTATCATCAACTAAAACGCTGTTTATTCAGTGGGATGAAAACTTTTATTTGAGGTATGATTTCATGCAGGCAACAATCAGTTGTAAAAAAAAACATAATGACTTGCCATAATTCTGTAAAAACAAGGTACTTAACAGACTGACATCAGCCACTAAACAGTGAATTCTGCATAAATATTTGTGGGCACTGATTATTCAGGAACATTTTGAACAGTAAACAAAGCATGGCAGTATTAACGGAAGACGTGTACTCAAAACACCCGTTCAGGAATGGACAAGATAAAAGTAAAAAAATTTTTTTTTCAAACATTATCAGAAAACAGGATATGTGTTGGATAACTTTCAATTAAACATCAGCTGACAGTCACACCTTTGGTTTTGAACCAAAGGACTTGCTCTGAACAATGAGTTGTCAACTGCTTTGGCTTCCATGAAAATCAGATTGTCCACAATGACAGTCTCAATATTGTACCATCTGTATCCAGCAGCTGTTGTTGATGTAGAGAAATATACTGTACCACATATACATTGAGCCAAGATCATCAGTTCGTCAGACATGTAAAACACTCATGCTTATACAAGCCCAAACTACTGCTCTGCCTAATATGTGCAAAGCACTCATGCTTATACAAGCCCAAATCACTACACAACCAGAATTGTACATAACACTCGCACTGAGGCACACCCAAATTATTGTGTGCCAGATGTGTGAAAAACATTCATGCTGATAAAAGCCAAAAACAAAATCAGTGTACACTCAGATTCACTACTATGCCTAGGCTGCACAAAACTCTCATGCTGGCACAACCTGAAATCACTACAGTGACAGACTTGTGAAACGCCCAGGCTGATAATTCTGCTGATACTTATCAAAATGCAAAATTGGGGGAGCTGCTCTTATGAGAAAAGCACAAATGACAATATCTGATGTTAACCTGTAGTACCAAAACAAGAATCATATGTTCTGGAGTGTACCATGCCGTGCACTGCATAAAAACTGAATAATGGAGTGAAACCCAGGAAAGCCACTGACGTGTTTAACGATAAGGTTGAAAAATGTTTTTCAATTTAATACATCTTTGTACCATGTCAGTATGTAATACATTGCAGTTAAAAATCGATCAACCAGCAATCATAATTAATAGAATGAGACTGCTTCTATTCAAAGTTTGTCAGCTATTGCTTATGTGAGATCAAGGCTACTCCAAGTCTGTCTCAACTGTTGTGGATTTCATGTTATTTCAAAAGCTAGTCTCCAGCTATTTCAACTTAAGTTTGGAAAAAGGAGAGAAAGAAACTTGATTTAGTCTTACTGATCTCATCAGACAAACAGACATTTTGTTTGAAAACTAGATCTAGACAAAGTGAACAAGCTTGCTGAATGACTTATCAAAGAATTGACAGAAGAAGTTTGGCAGCAGTATGAATAGTCTCTTTTTATACTGGGAATACCTAGCCAAGTATGAAACAATCTTCCAGGTTAATACCTAGTAGCCTGTTGTTCATGTGTGAACAGCATGAAATCATGAATGACTACAGCATAATAACAAAATATCAAATACCAGTACATCATTAGATTTTTACTGGTCCAAAGATTTTTGCCACACAGTAAGCGTGACTTGTAAGTTGCAAAGTGCATACCAATCACTGAATGTAACTAGACAAATAACGCAAACACTGGTTAATACTGAGATTGATAAGTGCACCAAGTACCCACAGGATCTGGTGTAAAGATGGTGACATGCTTCTGCTTCGTTTCGCTACAAGGTCGCAAAATTACTTATGACGTAAGATAGAAATCGTACTGATTCAGTGGAATGCAGCATCTGCTGCATTTTCCAAGATCTTCATCACTATTGAGTACCTAGCTAAATGTTGGTGTCGTCAACTTCCTGTTCCGAACTTCAGCACATAGTTGCAGTGCTTGGCAATGGACACTACTATTCCACCACCACCCTACCCTTCCTCCCCCCTCTCTCTGTATATAAAATATTATCCATCATGGAAATGGACAGCCTTGGTAATTTTCCTTCAAGTTCATCTCCTATCCGTTAAATTTGGAGAATTTTGATTTTGGAAGCTGTGTATACACAAACCATGCACCACTGTCAACAGAACAAACATGATTATGCCATCATGAGTTTTACTTCAATGCTTAATTTGTCAACATATTACACCTCAAAATGCCTGGTGGATTGTTTGCATGTGGGATATTATCAAATTCTTATTCACAAGCCCTGAATACACCACTGAATCATTTCTGGAATACATGCCATCACTGGGGATGTGAATTTTGTAGGAATTTCTTTTCAAGCTTCACTTTCAGACTATTTTTTTAATTCCTTCAGGTATTTCTGTCAGCTGTGGTGATTTTCTCTCTTTTCCAGTACGTCATCAACAAAAATTAATACCTATGCTTCAAATTTATTTTCAGACCTGCCCAAAGCCTGCCTTTCTCTGCATATTATAGGCACTAGATTAAGATATTTTTGATAAGCCTAGTACAGCAATCTGATTACACTTGATTATTGAAGATAGTCAACTAGTGGACATTAAAAGCAAAAGACCAAAGTAAAAATTGTATACAGATAAAATCAAATTCAATTGACAATGATTCTGCTTCATTTTGCATAATGTCAATACTGAAATTAGTGAAAAACATTGTCAAGAGATCAAAACATGACTAAAGATTCTTATTTAAAACATAATGTCCACAGCATCTGTTGTCATGTTTCTTCCATTCAACAGGAGCCAAGAATACTTTGTAGACATGGCACACACACCAGTTATTAAGTTGGACACAATGAATCAATAACAAAAAACATAATAACATCATCATACAGAACTTCAAACAAAATTGAACAAACTACTTGAATCAAAAGAGTCACATTTTCATTAAAGATATGTACGCACATAGTTAACCCTTTCACCACCATAGGCGCCTTTTGGCGACGACAGGGCAGAGCGCCGACGTCACCATTTGGCGACAAAGTAGGGTGACCTAACTCCTGATACTCTCATGATCCAAGTTCATGAGATAAAAAGCCAGCAATAAACGTCATAGTTGGGGGATGGTCTGGCCCGTGCTCACAACCATTTGCTTTGTCAGAACACTATTCAGTTCAGTGTTTTATCGACTTTATTCCGATTGTTTCTCCATTCACTATGACGTCACCACCAAGCACTTTACGTACTCGACCTTGCCGTACATTTACCACACATCAAGTGCTGGGAATATTGAATAGACGGTCAGTTGTTCCTAATACAGATGGAGAAGACCCAGATAGTTACAAGGAAACAACGATAGTGAGGGCTTGACCGAATTATTGCAACGTGAAGCGTTGGACCATGGCCAAATAGTTGGGAGAGGAGGCGTGCTGATGAGAGATAAGACTAGACGCCCACTTACTACCGCTGTGCCCCAGTGTTTTTGCGTTGAGCCAGCCAGCACTGACCGACTGTTCACTGACTGACTGATGGGTTATGTGAGGGGGCGAGCTAAGATTTTAGGCAGTGAACTTCACACATGCTGTGGGCCGACACTTGCTGGTCGAGGTTGAAGGGGGCGTGGCCGACTGACACGTGAGAGGCAAGCCACAGAGACGTGTTGGGTGGGTTTTATGAATAGCTGAAGGGCTCTCAAAGGTTCAGAGACCAACAGGCACATGAATGACTTTGTGTTCATAACAAATATTACTGTTGAGAGTGAAAGGGACGTGTGTGTGTGTGTGTGTGTGTGTGTGTGTGTTCCCTTTTTCTTTCTTACATGTGTACCAGTTAGGCATAAGCGTGTGTGTGTGTGTGTGTGTGTTCCCTGCTATTGGAGTAGTTGTATTTGTGGCTGTTTCTTCCACTTTTCTGTTGGAAATATCATACTTTCTGGTCTTCAATTGTGAGTGGAGTATTTTTCCTCCCTTGTTGAGGGTTTGTTGGCATTCTTTCTTCATTTTTTTACATTTAGAAGGAACATAACATTCTTTTTTTTTATTTTGCATTTTTTTTGCACTTGAAAGTACTAAAAATTTGAAATTGTTGTTTACTTATCATTACTAAAATGTTATAATATAATAAAAGTACAGTGTATCTCCTCCATTTTACAAAAAATAGCATGAGAATTGGTTGTTTAGTTCCAGAGATATCCGCGTTTCACATATGCTGGTATAAAATAAGAGCTTTTTTGGAAAAATGGCTGGCGATGGGGATTTATGCAAAACAGAATGTCTGGCGGTGAAAGGGTTAAAATACACAGAACTGTAATCCAAGTAACATTTTTAAAGGGAAGTTCAGCAAACACATGATAAAGACATGCAAACAGTTACTGCAACAATCATTGCCAAGAGTACAGGCAACTTACGGCTCCAAGTAAGGTTTTGATTCTTGGATTGCTTCTATACTGAGAAGGTGGGGAAAATGGTGGGAATGTGAGGCAGACAGCCAAGGTTGAGGTATGTAACATGTAATGATGTCTTCACATACTGGATTTTCCTGTGAGGCCCAAGATCATTTCGTGTTTGGTCCAATATCAGAATAGGACTAGATCTATTCAGCTCTGATTAACAAATGAATTCAGGCATATCCAAGCACTGTAACTGGTTAATACATTGATTGTCATGTTCGTTGCATCCAACAACTCCAGATGGAGCTGGTTCTTTTCATGTCACACCATTTGATTTGTGAATCTTCACAACTATTTTCACATATTTTCCAACAGTACTGAACCAACAACAACAAATAAGGCAAAACAAATTTGCATATCAGAAACTTGAGAGAGGAAAAATAAACGATGACTTAGAGGAACACAGAGCTCACACTTAAATGCAAAGACGCTTGGTAATGTCGCTCCGATCACTTTCAAAATTGTTGACAGGAAGGCACTGGTTTAATATTTCAATAATCTCATGGAAAATGAGCCGAATTAAACCTGCTTATCAAAAGATTTAACAAAACAGCTGTATTCATGAACATGGATATATGAGCTTTTCTGGTTAACAAGCATGTCTTGATTTGAATCCAATCCTCATTTTTCAATCGCCAGTCATTTACACACACACACACACACACACACACATTCTGTTAAAAATTCAGATCAAGGCTACATTCTGGTATTCATACAGTAGGGGAATAACAGCATTCTTAAACATTAACAATTGACAAGAACTTCAAATCACTGCATCAGACCAAATGCATTCTTTGCAAGCAGCATGCGTTCTGTAGGAAAAAGCTCAGCACTTTCACTCCAAAAACAGCCATGACAACCACCATTCCTCATTTAGGTATGTAGTATCTGGATGGAACAAAGGGCATTTTAGCCACAACTGCATCACACATCTTCTTTCTGACCTCGATCTTGACAGGGGTACCATTCTTCCCAAAGTCCCTTTCCACATAGCCCATGGCAACATTCTTTTTCAATGACGGTGAAGGACACCCACTAGTGATCTGTCCTATGACCTTGCTTCCACTGTCATCGTAAATCACTGCACCACCTAGGACAGAAAGAAGGATAAGTAAGGATGTTTGATAAAATTTCTACCAGCATGAGACTTTTTTTTCAAGGTTCTCTGAAACGTGTCTCCACAGTTTTAATTCTTTCTGCCCAGTGCTTGAACAGGGATAAAGAAGACTTGAATGTACATGTAGTTGCCAAGTGAGGCGACTGCAGGTGGAAATCTAAACAAATTTTAAAAGTAGTTTAAGGACTCTGCCGAATAACATAGACAAACGAACACAAGATAAAACACAACACATTTCGACCTCTTAGGTCTTCTTCAGGCAAGATACACAACACTCAGGACAACAAAAATGAATGAGCAATCACTTATCTTCATCAACTTCAACATAAGATGGGCATTTCTTGCTCCAAAGTTGATGAAGATAAGTGATATTCATTCATGTTCATTGTCCTGAGTGCTGTGTATCTTGCCTGAAGAAGACCTAAGAGGTTGAAATGCGTTGTGTTTTGTCTTGTGGTTCGTTTGTCTGTTATTCGGCGGAGTCTTTAAAATACTTCTGAAATTTGAATGTGCATATCTACCTGCACCCAACCAGAAACTGAGTACTGAATCTGTTAAAATCAAGCATATCCACCCTTTTAACCTATGAAGAAGCATGGAGTGAAAGAGTTTTCTTAAAGCCATTTTCTTTTCATGTGTATTGTGTTGAGTAAGCAAAATTCTTCTTTTCTTTTTACTGAACTCATGAGCCCCTTGAGGAAAGTGTTTCATGAAATCTCTGCAGACTACTTTAGCAAGTAATTTGTAAATACAACACATCAAAAAATAATACATACAAAAGATTTTTTTTAAATGATGCAATTCAGAAAATCTGTTTGTCATATTCAAATTTGAACACACTTGTGGTAATATGGCCTCTGAGAATAAGAAGTGTTGACGAAGTGGTCAGTGATGGGTTTAACCCCTATTAATCAAAGAACCCTGCATCTTTGGGTTATTCAAACAAAATTAAAATTGCTTATGTCATAGGAAAATCATATTTCTGTGAATGTGTACAATTCACTTCTAATGTGCCAATTTTCCTACTGAACAGCCTAAACATGCACAATGTGAAGGTCACTTAGACAGTGCTAAGCTGAGAAGCTCACTATGACAGTATGTTCACACTGAAAGGGTTAATACACATGTGAAAATGAAACATGGCACCTGACTTTTCATTTTTTTTTTTTTCAATAGATGATTACTTTTTTTAGTTATGGTGAAAGTACATGTATAATGTTGTTGCATAGGCATCTTGACAGCCTCTCTCTTTTCTTTACTTAAATTCCTGTTTGATTTAAATTAGAATGAGGGACCAAAAGACATTGCTTTTGCTTAAGTAAGCCAGATAAGGATGAACCATATTTTGTTTCACAAAACTGTCATATGCTGGATATCAGTGGAACTAATTTTGGATGGAAAATACAAGATTCAATGCCTTACACCTGAAGAAATACTTCAACACCACCCAGGTGATGTCAGGTTAACAGCCCAGCATCAAGTAGCCTATCCAGAAATGGGAACATGGTCCACAGAGTGTAAGGTAATAATAATGGCAGGGACGATTTGACACACAATAACGGCAGGAATGATTTGACACACAATAATGGCAGGAATGATTTGACACACAATCCATACCTCGTGGGGGAGGTCCCTGTGACAGAAAGCCCACCCTGCGGCGCTCTGGTTTAGCAGAAATCTGGTCCAGGATGATCTTGGCCCCTGGAAAGTCTCCCCCGGCTCTTCTGCGTTTTCCTGCACACAACGGCAGGTGGTTCACACATGCACATGAACAAAACCAATGTAGCAATGACAATATGAACAAATATTACTTGATCTACTCTCAGCCTGCTAAGTCAAAACAAGAAATTTGAGCACAGTTACATCTAATTGTAAATAAAATGTCAAGGACCTTCCTGAGCAACTAAATGATGACACAAAAACTTGTTTGATATGTTAATGAAAAAAAGTGTCTTAAGCAAGATTAGTTGTGCCAAAGTTCAGAGTGCATCAGTTCATGTTCAGTGTATTAGTAAATGGTTCAAAGAGACATTATTCATTTTCTTCCTAGCTCTGACCTGGTTGAGTGAAGCACCTGGACAAAACACAAATTGTTGCTTTGTTTTCTTTTGACTTGTATGAAAGAGAATAAAGTAACAGATTCAGGGGGTTCTCATTCACTACAAGGAGTGGGCTTGGTTTGGGGTAAACTGGGACGTGTTCAAAACCTCGAGACTTGAACCAAGTGTCTGGGTAGTCCAAGGTGTTTGTGGTGTGGATATTGGCTTATGCTGGTTCATCTTTTCTACCCCTTGCTACTTTCTACTTACCAATGACCCAGGTGAGAGAGGCTTCAACCGGGGTGGTAGTCTCGTCAATGTCATTGCCGTACAGACAGAGACCTGCCTCCAGTCGCAGACTGTCCCGAGCGCCCAGTCCTATCATCTTCACGTCAGCCTCTTTGGATGACAGCAAGGTTTCAAGAACACCCACAATAGCGTTTGGTGGTACAGAAATCTGAAAAGAAAAATGTGTATACAAAACTGATTACATACATTAGAAACCAAAACCGTTTGTCTTTCATTGTTTCCTAATCCATTCATCAACTCATCCATCCATTCTTTTGCCCTTATTTGTGGGCGATTCAGACTTGAATTCTCAAAAAGTAAAAAGTTTTCTTTCAATATGCCATCATTTCATGCCTTTCATGATGTGCTCTCGTTTGAAAGCTAGCAGACTTAAAATGGATAAATAATGAAAGATTTTGAGGATAAAGGTAACTGCATCAAAAATTTCTTCCATACCACACGCAAGACCTTTATTTTGCACAGAAAACATACTCTTGTCTTTGGTCAAGATCCAACACCATGAAGAAAAAAGCCCAATGTGGAACAGAACCATGTTATGCACTGTTTTGTCTTTGTTTCGTTGTTCTGTACTAACATTATGAAAGAAGTACAAACCTCTACGCCATCTTCTCCAGTGTAACCACAGCGTGTCACCCTGCAGTTTTGAACACCACAAACACTTGTTACCCTGGTTGTCATAAACGGGAGAGTTGAAAGGTCAAAATCAACCAATGGCTGCAGAGCTTTTGTCATCAAAGGACCTGGAGGAAAAAAAGGTTAAAAACTGAACATAATGCCTGTAGAAACTTCTTGACAACTACTTCTGTACAAGAGGATTATATTACAACATTAATGCAATGTCAAAATGCAAGAAAGATGACATCAGTTTGCAGTTTAGTATATACCATACTGAGTGTTTTGTGTATGAGCTGTCTTGTCTTCAGTGCCCCTGTGGCATTTCTCTCATGCCACTTCTTCTAGCTCCCTAGACAAAACCATAGCCAGATTCAGGACTGGCAATCCGCAGACAGCAATCAATGTTAAGATGTCATGAGCTAGCCCACTAGGGACTCCACACTCTTGCAGTGCAGGTGGTGCTCAATGGTACTTGGTCTGATCTGACATACACAAGGCACCACCCACTAAGCCAGCGTGATCGAGTGTCCCTCTTCAAAGGGCACCGCCACATCCATCAAACGACAGTCCTGACAAACTTGCAGATTCTAACGTTGATGACCTAGCCACAGACAGGAACATGAAGAAGAAATAGGAATCAAGACGACAGCAAGGCGTGTTAGACCCCAGATTTTGAGGTTTTTGTTTTAATGACAATCACTGAGGATAATGACGATATGCTGCTATGGAGTTCTGTTCTGGTCAGAGGCTGCAAGGCAGGACTGAATGCTCATATTCTGCACTTGCTTTCATTCTACATCATGTACTTAAACAGGACAAACAGACCACGCTGTGTCAGGAAATGTCTTGGATGAGAACTGACCCCACAACAGTCCAGCCTGCAAGTCCACCACAGTAAGCACTGCACCACAGATGCAGGATATGTGCAGTGAGCTTGTAAAGGATTAAAGTGATAAGCCCCAAAAGAAATTACTCTGTGCCATGCTCTTGTGGTGACCATAGTTGACATTTCCCCTCCACAAACATGTCTGTGGTGAGTTGGTTTTGCTCTCTTTCTCTCTTCAATCATCAGCCAGAACTTCCAGGGTTCACCACTCTTTGAGATTTTTGCATGTGTTTTTCCATCCAACCGTTCAGGTAACCAAATTTCCATCTTCAAGGATGATATCTGAACATGACAGTACTGTGTATACATGGTTTGTTTTTCATGTCACCTATCTTACTGGCACACAGTAGCCTTCTTTTCTCCAAACCTGGAATGAGATATAACACATGTGCATATTTATGCATGCATTCAAACACGGTTTACTGTCTCAAAGGACTGGGAGATTGGAGTCTGCACTGAACATTAAAAAGTACCTTGTGTGTAAAAGATCCTTTGGATGCACTGGTGTTAGGTCTTTAGAGAAAATCTCTGGCTAGGCAATCTTGAGTGCGGATCAAATCCCTTGTCTGCTATATTCTCCCTGCATATGTTGGATAATAATGGAGGCTATTTACAAACAAAAAACCCACCATCTGTCCACCATGAGTATGACTGTTGTTTACAGAACAAGAAAGATGAGATAGAATACAAACAAGACACTGAGCACTGGAACATGATAGATTTCACAAATGTTTTAGACATAGATCAAACAGAGCAGAGAGGAAATCCTGCCTTTTGCACTGTGAATACACAATTCAAAATTGCTCCATTCCTACTTAAGGGGGAAATTATTAAAAGGCCTGTCACAGTAAAAATGTGATATATCTACCTTGTACAGCAATGAGAGCATTGGTGTTGTGCTCCAGTTTGACATCTTTTCCGGCATCTTTGAACTTTTTCTCTGCAGCCTAGAGGCAAAAAAAATTATTTAAAAAAATACAGGGTAATGAAAAATCTTACTCAAAGATAAATTCAATCATCCACCAAGACTAATACCAGCCTACATGATCCCTCCCCCACCCACCCACCCCTCTCTCTCTCTCATTTAGAAACCATAAAACTGACACAATCAAAGCTTATGAAAATTATTAAGCAAATATTCAAAAACTAAACCTGCTATGGGAAACTGGTTTGCTTGTTTACATGCAAACAGAACAACTGATTCTGAGGACAAACTTAGGTAAGTAGGTATATGTCTGCATGTGTGTTTGGGGGGACAGGTGCTAAGTGTGTGTGTGTGTGTGTGTGTAATCTGCATATGTTCATATGTATCTGTGTGTACAATCCACCCACGCAAGAGAGTGTGTGTGTATGTGCTCCTAAATGTGTCAGATTCTGGGAGAAGATATCGTCAAATCAAATCATGATTCAAACAATAGATAAAACCAGGGAGGGAGAATGAATAAACCACTTACACTCATGTTGGCCCAGTCTTTGTCAATACATCCAGCATTAGACACCACATAGAGGAATCCCTGGTCAGTGCTGGAGACAATAAGGTCGTCTTGGATTCCTCCCTGCTTATTGGTAAAGACAGTCAGAGTTCCTGTATTGTCCTTCAGGCCTGCTATGTCGCCCACCACAAGGCTTTCCATCATGGCAACGCGGTCGGCGCCACTCACGTGGGATTGCAGCATATGAGTCACATCGAATATGCCCACAGAATTCCTCACCTTCAACAACAATTTACATTGTCTTGGGACCAGTTCATACGAATGCCATGACACATGTACATGTATACATGTCTATATTACAGCTACATCAAAGAGGAGTCACTGTGCATCGACTAGTCTGCTACACCACACCAGCTGTGCCATGAAAACATTATGCACATAATAAATGAATACCATCGTGTCAATGCAATAATAGAACTGGAATAATGTGCAGTTTTTACAACTGATTTCCCGATATTTTTCATGTTGCATAAATTATAGCCCACCCAACCCCAATGGGTCATATCAGGGCTGGATTTACCAATCATCTGATTAAACATAAATTTATATAAATGGAAGACCAGATATTTACTAGAATGCAGTTTAGAAAGTAAAGAAGTGTTCTAAATTTTATTATGGTGAGTTAATCAAGTTCTTCAGGTATATATCTTTAGTTGACTCTGAACATTTTCAGCCATAAAACTCACCTGTAAATGCTCTTCTGAAATGCTGGTCTTGTATTGTACTGGCATCTCCCAGCCAGCAAATGGCACCATCTTGGCACCCTGAGATACATGGAAGTCATAGAGGCAGGTTCTCCGCAGCCCACTCTGAAATCAGGAAACTAATGATATTTAAAATGGGGTCATCTAGATACGAATGAGGCTGAGCTTAACAGTAGTTTTCTTGTGTCCTTTCATCTTTTATGCCCCCGATCCCCACCTACTTCCTCCCCTCAAGTGGCACCATTTCAATGCCGCTCGTGCTTCCTAGCTCCCCAAACAGATCTAAACGTTGGGTTGTTCTTATTCACATATTCCTCTCATAGCTCCAGCCCAGCAGTCAACAGGATGCAGTCATTGTGTGTGTATCATACCAGACAAGATATTGCACTGCTGGTAAGTCATTTCACTGGTGTTCAGAGGAATCTGTTCAGATCAACCAGCGGCTTCGGAGGTTATTTGCATCAGAGCTGACACTGACAAAAACATCCCTAAGTCTGCCACATTTGTGAATCGTGTGTGTGTGTGTGTGTGTGTGTGTGTGTGCGTGCGTGTGTGTCATCTTTCACATTTTCATAAAAGTGGGAGTGGGGGTGGAGGCTCACCATCAAAATTTCTGTGAAGGTGGATGGAAGAAGGGGGAGGGGGAGGGGGGGGGGGGTGATGGGGAAAACTCAATTTCTAAATTCTTAGAGGGGATGTCTTCCCATCTTCCTAATTCCTATGAAAGCAGGGGAAGGGAGGGGCGCTATCACTTGCCATCTGTATTTTTTTGCTTTAAATATTTGGGGAGGTGAAGGGGGGGGAGGGGGGGGGAGAAGGTAGTCTGCCTCCCCTCCCTCGAAACGTTTTCGAGGGCAGGTGGGAAGTCCCTGCATCGACCACCTAATAACTTATCAATTGCTTAGTCAGGAAGTCGGCTTGAGTGAGAGTCCCCTTCTGTATCATTGCCGCCACCCAAATAACAGTCCCCATCAACTTGCCGATTCCGAAAACTTTAACACAAACTCACCAAGGGGATAGATGTGCAAAGGAAACTGAAACTGAGGTCACCCTATGAGCAGGGCACAAAAGACTACACATTTTTGTTTGTTGGTTGATGTTTTTTTTATAACTAATCCTGATGGTGAAGATGATATCACTGAGTTTTATTCTGATTTGAGACAACATGACAGGGCTGTACATTATGCCTCCTTTCATGATATACTGCAGCATTCACCAGCCCTGATGGGCACAGACACACACAGTTTTAGTCAGCAAATTTTTTTAGCAATGCTTTGAGAGACACATGCATCATGCAGATGAAACTCAACTGGATGGTTCCACTTCCAGTTTAGTTCTAGATTCAACGCCTACCTTGCACTGAAGAGAACAAGCTAAGTGACAAACTTGTTCATTTTTATTGTCCTATTTGTTTGTGTCTTGCCTGAAGAAGACCTAAGAGGTCGAAATGCGTCATGTTTTGTCTTGTGACTCGTTTGTCCACATTTCTCTTGGCGGTTCGCTAACATTTATTTAAGAATTGATTGGACGGTTCCAACCTTCCAAATGGAGCTCAGCCTGCAGCCCGCTCAGCTCTGGGCTGGAGCTGGCTGGGGAAGGAAAATCCATCAAATCAATACCTGTGATGGACGTCAAACCCATGATCTCCCAGTCCACATGTCTGCAATGATTGCCACGGCACCATTGTGGTGGTTGTACTGGACAGTCTGTATGATTGCTTGACAGTTCTTTAGTTCCTCTGCCTTAAGTTGGGTGGAAGTTCTACTCGCATTCATCCCATGCTGCTCATCCCAACACAGCCACACCCATGTTCATATCACAACACCACTGCCACCAGCCCCACAGAGATCTGTCCATACAATATCGCCTTTGAACCATCCATTACAGATCCTGCCCTGCAGCAGTGTCACTGTCCTGGTTCAAGACAAGCAGTACACCATCTACCATGCTGTGTGCCACGTAAGCTGTGAACTAACAATACTTCTGTCACCGTTTGCATTCATCATATGCAGAATAAATCTGCTAATACTATACACTAAGCTCTTGACTGACAACAATTTCCGGTCACTGTCTGGATTCAGTAAATTCAGCATAACATCTACTAATACTGTGTTCAATGCCATCAATGAAGAATTTTTGGTTACTATTCAAATTCAATATTTCATTGAATTCAAAATTCATTTTGGTTACTATTCAAATTTGCTTCATTTTCCACTCTCAGTCACCTCATTTTGAAACTATTCAAATTCAACAAAATCAGGACACCATCTACTAACTCTGGGTTTGTGTGCACTAAGCCTTTGACTAATAACTTTGTTAGTCATAATAACCACATCCAGCAACTAAAGATTCTTCCCTGCAATACAAATCCCTAAAAATACACAATATCCATCCGATGATAAAACTGCTTTTGAATCAGCTAACACTGAAGGATGTATGTGACTACCACTTTAGGCTTTATTCACCATAGTAATAAATGCAGATATGAATCTAAAACTGAGGTCATCATGACAGCATGGCATAAAGGGTCAAAATCTCACATAATTTTAATGGTTTAAGACTATACAGAACAGGGAAAAAAAGTGATGCCTCTGCAATGTTCCATTTTGGTTTGATACTAGGTGACAGGCCTGTAAAGCATGATAGTTAACAAGCCATGAGATACAGACACCTACAGAGCTGCACAGAAAAGTTGAAGTGGACAACAATCAGTATATATTGTCACAGACTTCCTACTTTGGTAATATCCAAATTAGTTCTGTGCACTCTTCGGCATGAATTATGGAAGTAGCATACCAGATACATTCAAGTTTGTGAAAGTTGCTTTTCCATACTTTAAACAGAAAAGTACATGGGGGAGGGGGCCATGCTGGTGTAAATATGGATACTGCCTCCATTTCACTCCACAACACACTCAACTTGGTTAACAGTACACACACACACACACACACACACACACACACACACACACACACACACCACACACACACACACACACAGAGCTGGGGTTTAAACATATGACCTCTTGGCTGCGACTTTGCAGTACTTGACCTCCATATATCATCACCAAACACACACACACAAACAATAAATGGGTCATTAAAATAGGACATGAACAGGACTAGGGGAGGGGGGGCATACAAACTGATAAGCAACCATCGCTCACTGGAACAGTCATGACAAGTCTGTAACAAATTTGGTTTAAAGAAAAAAAAAAGAAAGAAAAAAAAAGAAGAAAAAATGGCTGCGTGGAAGTGGTTCAAGCAACATACACACTCACACACACATGCATGCACGCACACATGCATGCACGCACACACACGCACGCACACACACCACACACACACACACGCACACGCACACAACACACACACATTCACCCTACATCTCTCTTCTTTGAAGGTTTTCAGTGATCCTGGCGTTGTGGAAGAGACTTACCAAAATTGCTTATGTCTATCCGATTCCAAGGTCGATCTTTTGGAAAGCTACCGTCTCATTTAATGATAGTAATAATAATAATAAAACCATTTAGTCTCAAGCAACCTGCACAGCGTTTATGAAGGTGTTTTTTTTTTCTTTTTAAATGTAACATAAATAAAACTGTCCACCCGACCCCGTCCCTTTCCTTTTTTTTTTTTTTTTTTTTTTTGTTCTTTCTAAAAATACAGAATCAGTACCAAGGTGTAACTTGAAGGATATCACTGGCGTCATCTTTCACCATGACCGTGAACGAGCCTCCACTGGGACCGAGAGTGTTAGTACTGTTACTCCTATTACTGTGTTTGACATAAGCTGCGACTTAAAAGTCAGAAAGTTAAAGTTTACCTCTGTCGCATAGTTCCGAACGCCATTTGCGATCACTCTGCATTTTGTCAGAATTGTGACCCCACTTCTAAATAATGCCATATTCACAAACAGTCCGTAAATCAGTCGTGATTTGACTTTGAAATCTTCTGTTAACTGATCGCCGTAGCTTCGTCAAGTTTGTGTGAAAAGCGCAGCTGAACTAGTTTCATTCCTACTTGACATTGACCTTCATACTTTGACCTTTGACTTCCTACGGTTTTGTTGACCCTACTTCTTAATTTTGTAATCAACACAAACAATTGATTGCTGATATCTTGGGAGGCACATGTCTAGCAATCAAAGACTTCCACAGTTATATGATTCAACCTTATAAAATAAACAATAATACTGGTCAAGCACGTGGTTCTTGCTCATGCCGTAGTCGACAGCAACAGTAACAGCAAATTTCATTGGGTTAGTGTTCGGGTAGATTACATGCATGTTTAGTTTAAAAAAAAACACACTAGAAAGTTTTCTTTCAAAATAGGTTAGATATACACTTTGCAGTAATCGATAATATTGTTGATGATCCTAAAGTTATTCAGCAAGATAAACACTTTATGAATTAATTCTTGAAAATATGATATTTGAGAGGAGAGTATTTGGCCAATCAGAACAAACTATAGTTCATGAGGAAAACATTCTCACAAAGCACACGACATCATTCTCAGTGTGTGACAACCGTCAAAATGTTGTACCTTGAAGACTATTTGGAAAGTATGTTAATTCTGTTCATAACATTTTGATGTTTAGATTTCTCATTGCTTTTACCACTGAGGATTCTAGTTCAGTTTTATGATCTGTGCAACTGTTGGTTAGATAATAAATGTAATCATAACATTCAAGATTGGATTTTTTCTGATGTGCTTTTAAACTTTGCCATGACGAACATGCTTTCTGTTTTCATTCCACAGTGATAGAAAACCTCCCCATGGAAATGAGGGAAAGGCTTACGGAAATGAGAGAAATAGACCTTCAAGTTCAAAGTGAGTTTCAGATATGCGAATTTGTATTTCTCTAATTGATTAATTTTGTTACAAAAATGGGTGAGTGAACCTAACCTCGAGAATCGGTGTAACCACAGAAAGTCTCCCCACACCAAAAATGCCAAGGGCTGTCTTGGTGAATTCCAAATATGGCCAAACTGCTCTGTCTTATGCACGCCATCCCACCCAGTGTTTTGTGACCTGAGGGTCTCTCTCTCTCTCTCTCTCCTCTCTCTCTCTCTCTCTCTCTCTCTCTCTCTCTGTGCATGTGTGTGTGTGTTCCAAATTCTGTACATACTTTGTCATATTAATTTTACTGTCTGTTTTTATACATGCTAATTGTTGTATGTTTTAGTTCATCTCCATTTCCAATTATTACATTTTGTGCTTAACTATTCTTTACATTTCTGTTGTTCCCCCTCTCCCTTCCACCCCCCCCCCCACTCTCTCTCTCTCTCTCTCTCTCTCTCTCTCTCTCTCTTTCCAAATTCCATGTCACTTTGTTTATACCTTCTATGTATTTTCATGCCTTATGAAAAATGATTACATGTTGTGCCTTATTCTTTCTCTCTCTCTCTCTCTCTCTCTTCTTCTCTCTCTCTCTCTCTCTCTCTCTCTCTCTCTCTCTCTCCTCTCTCTTCTCTCTCTCTCTCTCTCTCTCTCTCTCTGTGCATGTGTGTGTGTGTGTGTGTGTGTTTCCAAATTCTGTATGTACTTTGTCATATTCATTTTACTGTCTGTTTTTATACATGCTGATTATTGTACGTTATAGTCCATTTCTGTATCCTCCCCCAGCCCCCCCCCCCCCCCCCCCCCCACTCTCTTCTTACCCTTCATTATTATTATTTTTATTATTATTTTAATTTTTTGTTTGTTCATTTTCTTTTCTCCATTTCCCTTTTATTTTCATTTGATGTTCCACTATTATTGCATGATTTGTTTGTTTGCTTGTTTGGTTTCTTACATTATTTCATTTCATTGCGTGTTGTAGTCACTACTCAGGGCGAGGACTGGATGTAAAAAAGCGTGTCAGTGCTTATCTGTTATCCTCATAAATAAAGAATTTTATCTTATCTTCTCTCTTTCTCTCTCTCTCTCTCTCTCTCTCTCTCTCTCTCTCTCTCTCTCTCTCTCATAGCTATTTTTATTTTGGATCAGGATTTGTAATTCTTAAATGCAATCCTTAATCAAGACAGCTACACACCCATGTCAGTTTCATAGTTATTGCCATTGAGGAATGATTATCACATCATGAGTAGATCTCGCATAATTGCTGGGAAAGTAACAGTGTTTTTTGTTGTTGTTTTTTTTTATTTACACTATTTTTTGGCACATTAAAATTCAAATTGCCCAGGCAACCCCATGCATAATGCATGTGTGTGTGTATGTGCGTGTGTGTGTGTGTGTGTGTGTGTGTGTGTGTGTGTGTGTGTGTGCACGCACGAGTGTGTTGTGTAGCAGATCAAATAGCCATGAATAACTCAGTATTCTTTCCGCTGTCTATCTTTATCCTTGAGCCAACACTACTGGGCATTACTTGAGCTACGCACTTTAAAAAAAATTACAAAGAAGTTTTTTTGTGCATGTTTTGTTTGTTTTTTCACTAGTAGCAGGAAAAATGTTCATGGTCAGTGACAAAATTTAGTGTAAGTCGAATGACCGGAAACAACTTTTTTTGGAGGTGGGAGTCACTGGAAGGGGGAAGGGGGGGAACATAGGAGTCCATTGAGTGAAATCAGATCAGAACAGCTGAAATTCAGAATTTGACTTTTGTTATTTTTACAGAGATCTGGAAATTACATTGTGGCAGGGCTGATTTAGGGGGGAAGGTAGCACTTGTGCAAACAAACCCAGAACACACTTCATTTACCAATCCAGTGTTTGCCAGATCAGCATTCCAGTGACATTATGAAGAGTCAGGAAGTGAATTCAGAGTCAGTGTCATAGTGTTGCTCATTCAGCTGAATGAGAATACAAGTATGGTGCTGATCCTCCCAGATTTTACTTGTCAAAAGTGAAGAAACACATTACTGCATTAGGAAGCATGGCAGATTGCTTTTGAACTATCCCATATGCCTTTCCCTGTCCATCCACAGCTTTAAGACAACAGAACTGGGCAATATTTGAAATAGGCATTTACAACACACACACACACACACACACACACACACACACACACACACACACACATACAGAGTAAAATAGCATAAATAATCCTTCTTCACCAACCCCACCCCCACCCCCATGCCCCACCACCCTTGTTTTTTTTCAAGAGAAAGGTTGCCTTAAAGTGAACACGTGCTATATGCTGCTTACACTTTTTGATGCCGTTCTGATAGAAAGTGCTTTCCTAGAAAGAATCTGGAAACTTGATTTTCTCTGTTATGTTGTCAATTATATCAGTCTTAAACCAGGACTTTTCTGCATTTGTGTGTGTGTGTATACATGTTTTCTTTTTTTTCCACCAGTATGGGGAATAAGTTCATGGTGAGTAACAAAATTTAGGGTCAGTCAAATAACTGAAAACAACTTTCTACTCATATTTTTATTCAGTGGGGGTGAAGGGTGGTGTGGATGCAAGAACTTTTGGAGTGAAATCAAATCCGAAACAGCTGGAAACCAGAATTTGACTTTTGTTATTTTTTTAAGACATAGAAATTATATTGTGTTGGGGCTGATTTGTGGGGAGGGTAACATTACAGTAAAGTTATACCCTGAATACACTTCATGTGCTGATCCATTTTTTTGCCAAACCCAATGTTCCAGTGACATTATGAGGAGTCAGTAAGTGAACCCCGAGTCAGTTTGCTTATAGTCATGATGCCGCTCATTCAGCTGAGCGAGAATACAAGTGTTAACTGTTATAATGGCAGTCTTTCTTCCAGATTTAACTTGTAAAAGTGTAAAAATACAATACTTTAAGGGGCTTTGCTCCTTTATGCTCCGACATGGGTCTCGTTCCCTTGACCTATACCTAAAGGTCTAAAGTGGCCTGGAACTTTTGTCTTCTTGCTTTTGATTTTTTTGTAGAATCATTTTATATATGTTGAACCAGAAGCTTTCAACACTTGCTCTCTGTCAGACGTATTTTCTCTGTCTGGATTTCTTTCAATTAATGAACAAATTCAAAATTATTTGGAAGTGATCTAAAAGTTCAGTGGAAATTAATTACATGCACAAGTTGGCATATTTTAACTGCAGTGACCTATTAGGTAGAAAAAAGTGCTTTTTATTGTAAAATTAACTGATGGTGGTTTGAATAGGGACCTATGAATTCAAAATTGCTTAGAACTAATTCATTCCATACCTGAACACACCAGGAGATGGCTGCTTTTGCCATAAAGAGTTAAAAAGGGATCGTTTCAAATGTGTAGGAAATCTTTTGGATCGTTTACTTGTTCTATGGCCAAGTAGTTGAGGTGATTTTCCTGATAGGAAGAAGGTCAGAGGCTTGGCTGGATGGCATGGGTGACTGTGAACCCAAATATGATTCAAACCATGAGAACTTGCACATTCTTTGTTCTTCCTGGCTGAATTTTTTTGTTTCACTTCTATATTTATTTTCCCATTTTCTGTCTGGTAATAATTTTTTTCCAGCTGAATGAAAAAATGGGTAAAATACAAATTTAGAATTGTTGTTGTTATAATTAAGAGTATGTCTGTGGTACCAATCCTCTTTTAGACCAAGCTTTACAGTATATGCTTTCATTTGTATAGTATATGCTTTCTGAGTGAAGGGCTGCCTGCTGGTGCTACATTCTGTCATTTGAGTATGTTGTTGAATTATCAGTCACTCAGTTTTGTCATTCTTTCTGGGTTTTTTCACAGAAGATGCATGCTATGTGTATGTGTCATCCGTACCAGAGGTCACACTTGCCTTCTCTTCTAAATGTTGATTACGGGATTTTGCATGTGTGCAAGACGTTATATATGCATTCACACATGAAACCTCAGTTTCATAGTCTCATTCAAAGGACTTTTCAGGAAACAGAAACAGAACCAGTTTTATCTGTAAGAGAAAAATCCCCCTGTACCAAAATGACTTGTTGGCGATCCAAACCTGCAACCCCAGAATCACCAGGATTATGAGCCTGGTGCTTTATCCACTGACCTATTCAGCCTTCCTACCACTGCCCCTTCCTCCATGTGGTGCGGGTTTTTGCACACCTATACGTTATTGAAGCAATCCCATAAAAGAAGTAAGGGTGTGAGCACCCTATGTAGACGTGGATGCTGTTTGTTTTTTCTCCTGTAAAATAAGCATGGGAATGTATGCAACCTCATCATTCACAAAAAAGTAATCATAGTGTGTCCTGTATTACAGTGCATAGGTGCACACCCAGACGGTAAAGAATGCAAATGTTTTTTACTTCATATAGAGAAGATTAGAAGAAAAGAAATTGATGAGACAGTCCTTCTGAATGTGTGTGTGTGTGTGTGTGTGTGTGTGTGTGTGTGTGTGTGTGTGCGCGCGCGCGCGCACAGTTGATTGGGGTGAGCTACTGTGTTTATGAATTAAGTTGCAGAGCAAAAGAATGGTGATGATTAGTTGGCATTCACTAGACATTTCTCTTGACTACACAGTCCAGCAATTGTGGGTCAGCTAATACCCATACATGTTGCATAGGCTTTACAGTTTTAACTGTGTGTATATCTATTCAGATGTTGGACCCATACTAGTCAAAGAGCCCTCAAGATTTTTATAGCTTAAACAGATAATCCAGGTAGTATGGGTCCATCAGGACTCGTGTCATACTTCATCAGAATTTTACAGTTCAAATGGTGCAGCTGATTATTCCTTCCTTTTCTGAGGCATGGACATCAAACTTTGCTATATAGAGTGAAAAATCTTTTTGAAAGTTACGTAAAATTTCATTAGAATTTGGGAACAGTGGTGCTGTAAAAGTATGGTGATGATTGAATTGTACAACTCTGTGATATAAAAAGATATGCATTCACACAAGCATATACACACTCAAAACAAAAAAACAAAAACAAAACCACATGGAAATTAGTGCAGAGAAGACTTAGCTGATGGTAACAAATTCAAAGGCAGCAAAAAGAGACATCAAAGCCAGTGTTCCCAAAACTGAAACAGAAAAAAGCTTAAGTACCTGGGAGCAGTTGTAATAGATGAAGAGCCGGTTGTTGAATGGCCCAAGCATCAAAAGCACTCAAAAGTCACTACCATCTGAAACAACATGTCTCACAGTACCAAATGATAACGAATTTTTCTCTTTGTGAAACGTGGACAGCAGATCTACAAAGAAGAATCCAGTCATTTGAAATGAAATGCTACTGAAAAATCCCCCACATCTCCTGCAACAACTTTGTCACTAGTGAAGAAGTGTGAGAAAGAACCAGAGCAGCCCTTGGCCCCTTTGAGGACCACTGATGCCAGCAAAGAAATGGAAACTGAAATAGAATGAAATGTTTAGGTCACACACACCTTGCAAAAACCATCTTGCAGGACACTGTACCAGAAAACAGAAGAAGGGGCAGGCAGAAAGAGGTGGGAGGACAGCATCCAGGAATGGACAGGCCTGACCTTTGGCTGTTCCCACAGAGGACAGAGAAGGATGGAGGAAGATTGTCAGTTCAAGTGGTGCCCCAAGGACCCTTGACTTAAGGGTGATGGTGATGATGATCATTTGACATATTGTGGAAAACAAGAAATCCCCTCTTCATTTCATGACTCAAGGCCTATTGAGTCCCCATTTTTCCCTGTTTACAGAGCAAAATTCATATTATTCGGTAATTGGCCTTTATTGAAGTGTATAATGTGTAATGCTGTTGTTCATTTGCTTGTTAGTCAGCTTATTCACATGAATAATTCTGCTGTTCAGATACTCTTTCACCTTTCATGTTTCCTCCATTCTCCTTATTCTTTCTGCCTGTGGCCATTTGTTTTTCAAGGCGCAATGAAGAAATTACTGATGCAAGTATCGTTATATTGTTTTGTGCTGCCTATATTTCAGTGGCATATTCTTTCAGATACCCTGGACAGTTTGGACGAGCAAGTGAAGGCATTCTTTAAGAAGTGTACACAGCCAAACGCAAAACAGGAATGGAAAGATGAACAGTTCAAAAAGATGAAGGATGTACGTATTGACCATTACATGTGCGGTAGCCATTCAGATCATGTTAATTTTCTTTTTTATGTAAAAAAATAGATCCTGACTACTGTTTAGTTTAAATTAGATTTGATTTAAATGTGTTTCTAGCTTTTGTTTAGGATGCCAGGCACTCTTTTCAGTATAGATTGTGTCCTTGCCTTCTAAACATTCTTTGGTATTAATTTTATCTTTCCTGTCACTTTGTTTTGTTCTTTTTTTTTTTTTTTTTTACCTTTCTGTTCTGTTCTCATCAATTTTGCCTGTGTAGCCATTTATCTTTGATCTAGGACTTTGTACCATTTTCTTGAGTTTATGTCAAGACTTTGTACCATTTTCTTGAGTTTATGTCAACTTTTTTGTGAGACTGTACTCAATGTCAAATTTGGACACTACCTGTCCATTTTGCAGTATCTGTTTACCCATACGGCGCTTTTTTTGTCTTTATTTTCATGGTGGCTTTTGCATTTTAAAAAGTTTTAATGAGCTTTTCGATTTTTTTTTTTTTTTTTTTTTGAATGGTGAAAAATCATGCTTGTGCATCATAGCAAGGCTAGTATTGTCCACATTAAAGATGTCAGAAGATCAGTTAAAAATGTGTCGTACATGTCTTGTAGTTGTATTTAAAGAGAGAGAAAGAGAGTGAGTGTCTGTGGTTTTTGTGTATGTGCGTGCATGTGCATGCGTGTTTTAAGGATAGGACTTTCCCCCCACATTGGTGACAGCCCTCAAAGGCCCCCTGTGGTCAGTTTGACCTAAATGAACTTGGAACTAAAAACTCTCGCAACCAACACAGGGAAGAGACCGTTTCCTTACACCTACAAGGAAACTTCAGTCACTTGATGCCCATTGAAAATCTGCTTTCTTAATATATATTATAGTGAAAAAATTAATGCCCCCAGAAGTTTCAACACTGCAGAACTGTGCATAAAAGTGTTAAAGTGTGCCGATAACCCATCCTAGGCACCATTTTGAGTATGCACTTTGATGAAAAGTGGGTCATGTGAAATGCACAAACACAATACAGTATGCATATCTTTTCCCAAATCAGATGCATTATACATCACATCAGATGAATCCAAACTTTTGCTTGAGTGAATTGATAGATAGTTGAATTTGGTGTAAATTGATTGATAGTTGAATTTGGTGTAAATTGATAGATATGGGGAGTTTGTATTATACTCCCTGTTTGGCTAGTATACTTACCATGTCAGACCATAGCATTCACGGCAGTTAGTCAGCTCTGTCAAGCCGGAGATTTTGTGTGGCTAATGCAGTAATAAGACAGTCACGTGACGCCCACCCTACTTCCGCCGAAGGAAGAAGCCGGTGTAAACTTCCTGTACCTCATTCGTCGAGGCCTGCATGCCAGGTAACCCCAAGGACCTTGGCGCTAGTGGGGAAGGTAGGGCGGGCATTAGAGTCTGACATGGTAAGTATACTAGCCAAACAGGGAGTATAATACAAACTCCCCATTTTGGCGTCATATACTGTACCATGTCAGACCATAGCAGAATTTATCGTAAAAGGAGGAGGGCGAGTGCCCTAGTGGTTCTTGGGGCCAGGGGGGGATCGCCGGGGGAAGGAGGAGGAGAGGATAGCAGAGGGGGGCGATCGTGTGCCCAGGGCAGATGGAACCCCTCTTGTAACACTGACACTATCCAAGGGTTGAGTCCCATACGCCGCCACTGGTGGGCATGTCGGGACAGGCTGCCTGCCAAAGGGGCCGTGGGGCCGGGGAGGGGCAAGAAGTCTGCCAGTTCTCGCTCCTCCGAAGGTGAGTCTACTAGTCACCTCCGAGGCCGGGCCTGTTGGCCGAACCGAAAATTCTGATGGGGGTTTTTCGGTTTTGATCTAGCAACGGCAGAAGAAGGTCGTCTGGCGGGCCTTGAGGTGCGAGGGGGGGCCTGTTTGGGGTAGGTCTGGGGGCCGGACGGGAGTAGGGTCCAGGAGGGCGATGCTGGCGAGGACGATGCTGGGGAGGGGGCTTGGCCACAAAAGACGCTGCCTGTTTGCGTTCCTCGACTGCATGAGTGATGACAGCAGTGGAATAGTCACCGAAGAGCGACTGTTCCTGACCCGGGATGCACCGTAAGGCCGCCTTGAGCGCTGGGGAGAGATTGGCCTGAGATAGCACAGCATCTCTCACTGCTAACAGGCAGTTAAAGTGGCACCTGGCCACGCTGTCCGCCAGCAGCCCAAAGGTGATGCGAAATCTTGTTGACCAGGAAACGCATGAGGGGGTCGTCGAATAGGCTAGGATCTGCCTCAGAGTCGTCGGGGTCCGAAGCCACCGAGGCAGTGATGCCCTCCTTTGCCCAGAGCTCCTCCGCTCGCTGCAGGAACATGTCCATGAATGCATGTCCCGCGGTGGTATGGAGAATGCCAGTCCTGGCAATTCTATCCCACTCCGTCAAGTTCTTGATGAGAACAGGGGTGGATGTGGGGGGGGCGAGGTTGGGCATGAGCCTGAGGTCGGCGGAGGAAATGGCAATGTCCCTGGTGGCCGGATTGGCAGAGAAGAGGGAAAAGACATGGGGGCCATGATGCGGGTTTTTGAGGAAAGCTCCTACTGGAGCCGCGTTAGGGGCTGACAAGAAGTCAATCCCCGGTGGGGGAATGGCATGTGCACCCCTGGCGAAAGAAGCCGGTCTGTCCCACAAGGGAGGGAGGGTCTGGGGGGCGACTATCCTTGGCCATGATCGCTGGGCAGGGGGCTCCCCAGTGAAACGGCTAAAGGAGAAGATGTTGTCAGAGGGAGGGGATTCCCTCACAACAAGATCTGGACGCCAGCTCTCCAGGATGGAGAGGTCACCAGACTGGGGGAGGGAGTCCTCGACCCCGTCCTCGAGTTGAGGGTCAGAGTAATCCAGAAGGGGATGATCAGATCCACCTTCGGAGGGCCAGGGCAGGGGTGCGTGGGAGTCCAGTCCTTGAGGGGTAATGGGGGAAAAGGACGGGTCCCTGGTGGCTCCATACTCGGCGGGCAGACTGGGGGATCGCCGATCGGACAGCGCCCGAGAGGAAGGGGGCCCCAGGTCGATCCAGCTCCGGGAGGCAGGATGCCACATGCGACCGGAGGAGGAGTCTGGAAGAGTGTCAGCCCTAAGCCACTGATTCCTCTCGGGGGAATAGAGCCACCGGTCCCCGGAGAGTACGACGGGCTGTGGCGGCCCTGGGGCAGAGTCTCCCCGGGGACCCGGGTAACCTTGGACACCAAGGGGAGGGTAGCGAGAAGGCGAGCTGTCTCGCACCCGCCCCAGGGAGAGTACTGCCTCCTGCATCTCCCGGGTGCGATCCGTGCCGGCCCCCTGCATGGCAAGGTGGCCGGTGGGTGGTACGGTAGCCGAGCCTCCTGGCCGTGTGGGAGCGGACTGGGATGGCTGCGGCGACGGATCCACCTCAGAGGACGAAGGGAGGTTACCCTTGGTCCCGCTGGTCGATCCTCCCCCCGGAGGAACGGGACCGCAGACGATGCCCAACCGGGGAGCGAAAGAAGTCCGCTCCCCAACGTCCTGTACCCCTAGGGGAAAGTTCAACGGTCGATCGGGGTGGTTCGACCGTTGGGGGTGAGGGCGCAGATCCGACCTGGTTGATGCCTGCGTCCCTGACCCGGGGTTGTGGTCAGTGGGGAAGTCACACCAAAGACTGCCCACAGCCCTTCCACCGAGTGATGACGCTCCTCGTGTCCGAGTAGTGGCTGACCCCGGACACGGTTGGGGAGAGCGTGATTTGACTGCGTGGCGTTAGTGGGGGGGTAGCTAGCGTCACGAGTCTCATCTGATCGGGTGACGAGCGGTGATTCCGGCCGCGAGTCGTCACCCGTGCTGGTCCGAGTCTCGGCAATGGTCCCCAGGGGCTGACGATCGCCGGACGCAGCATGATAGAGAGTCTCCTTGTGCGATGGAAACTGAGCAGGCGATTTGGCCGAAGAACGGGAAGATTTTGGAGAACGGGAAGATTTTGAACGGGCAGGTCCTTTCATGGGGGCCTTGCCCTTGGATTTCGGTTTAGAGTCAGAATAGAACGAAAAACAGTCGGCAATGACGGCCGATTGCAAGTTCGATTCGGCCAAATGCCTGTTCGACTTCGATCGCAACGATCGTGTGTCCGCCGATCGTGAAGAGGAGGAATAGCAAAGCTGGTCGCGCGTCCCCTGCGCGGAACCCTCCTCCACACTGACCGTACGCTCAGAGGTGTGAGCGGTTTGTCCCCTGGAATCGATACTCGGGTCCTCCGGGGCAGAGCGCGACTCGCGAACAAAGGAGCGGCTCGACCCGTTAGTATCCTTCACCATGTTGGGCACTGGTGGCGAGACAAACACGGAAAACACGATCGCAAAGGGGAGACAAAGAGGTGGATCGAGGGATAGGAAGAGCTCGACCAACCTCGGAAGGGGCACTGAAAGTGCTGGAAATGCGCAGAAGTCGCGCTGTTCGAGTAAGACAGTGCGATCGTATGTGTGCCGGTATGGCCGGTCGACGCAAAATGGCGGAACAACCGAACACAAAATGGCGGAACGACCGGCGCAAGTAATGGAAAGCGAGTGAACGACGAGGAAGGTCGTCGAATAGGAATCCAAATGGAAGTGAAATGGGACTCGCAGACAAAGGCCGTAAGGCTAAGTAAAGCGAGGAGATGGAAATCGGCGTGTAGCTCGGAATTCCGAATGCGAGATGCACGGAAGGCAAGTCGCGAACAAGGCACGAACGCGAGAAGCGTGGCAAGTCGCGAATGTCGAGGACAAGGCACGAACGCGAGAAGCGTGGCAAGTCGCGAATGTCGAGAACAAAGCACAAACGCGAGAAGCGTGTATGATAAAATCAGTAAAATCAATAAAGCACGCCAAACCAAAGCCTCACCGGCAAGGGTACAAGGGTTCAGCGCGCAAGCCACAACAAAACAAGCAAGGAGCAAACACAAGGCTATCTTAACACAACGGCAAAGAAAGGCGAGACAGAGCACAAGACTTATCTTGCTTGGACGGCAGGCCGAGAGAGAATGAAGTACAGGAAGTTTACACCGGCTTCTTCCTTCGGCGGAAGTAGGGTGGGCGTCATGTGACTGTCTTATTACTGCATTAGCCACACAAAATCTTCGGCCTGACAGAGCTGACTAACTGCCGTGAATGCTATGGTCTGACATGGTACAGTATATGACGCCAAAAGCTGAATTTGGTTTGTCGACATTTCTCCCATTAGCCAGTGTCATTCGTGGCTGTCGACTTACAATTTTTGTTAATGTGGACTGACATTAAAATAAGACCTTATAAATTTGAACAGTATGATAATACAAATAACACTGCTGATTCAACATTTTCTGTTGCTTGTCAAAGCATTGACTTCTGAGCTAGTATTTTTTTCATTCATGTGTATTATTTTTTTTATGTTACCAACTTTCAAATTATAGACATTTGCGTTTTGCGTTGACTCCAACTTTCGTTACAGGAATACCAAAAAGCTGTAAACGATGCCGATGAAAAAGTTCAACTTGCAAACCACATCCATGAATTGGTGAGTTACACCTTACCCATTTGTTTTCTGTCAGATCTTTATCCCATCTGTTGCTTTAATGAAAATCTTTTCATGCATCTGATGCCAAGTATATTTTGTCAAACAAGAGCAAATCATAATCCCATAATTCTGCACTGGCTAGTTCCCAGAAATGTTAATCTGGAAATGATGAATTTTCATGCACAAAGCTTTACTTTGGATATATGAATGCAAAAATAAAAAGTTAAGAAAAGTTAAGAAATGAAGTTAAGAAAAGTTTCTCCGACTAGTTCCTGGACACCGTCTTAACATAGAATTTAAGACATTCACCATCGATAGCAAATTCAACTCTGGGTAGCAACCAGTCGGGACAGAACAATTTCCTACGTGAATGGCTTTGATGGAAATCATATGTTTTAGCCTGAAACCTGTGATGTTAACCATTGTGGCTGGTTAAAACACTTTTTCATTTGGACTTTGCACGTGATGTTGGAGGGGACGAATGTATTTTGTAAGTTTGAATTCTCAGAGAATGAAATCTTGTGCCAGTTGTTTGCTCTACTGTCAATACCAACAGTACCTAATAGGTGGAAGTACCTCCTTGAGACAATACAGGGCTCCCTGTGGAGTAACTGAAGTTCTTCCTCTTCACCCTTCTCCATTTGAGTTCTGTTTGAAAACAGCATATGCAATTTACTTTCTTTTTCAGTATTTCATTATCTCTGGATTTTGTGTTTGAGGAAAGGCTTCAGATAGACCTGATGCCTTAGTTTTGAAAGATGCTGCATCCTGGTTCGCTGGGTAATGTGCAGTGATAATAAATTGAGTTTAATGGTGATGTCAGGTGGACAGATATACCAGGAGACTGGACCAAGAACTGGCCAAGTTCAAGATGGAGTTGGAAGCAGACAATGCTGGTATCACCGAGATGCTGGAGAAACGTAAGGCCTGGGCCATGGAATAATGTTTTATACTATTGTTGGTGTGAGACGTAATAAGGGATTGTACTAAAACTATGGTTGGTCTGTCCCAGATAGTTTATTAACTAAAACAGGGTGCAGGAGTCAAGAGTGACCTGTTGCTTAGGTCTCTGCCAAACAATCAGTGACATGTTAGATTGAATAGATCTATAAAGAAGTTGGACAGGCACAGTATAGAAGGCAGAATCCTGGGTTCCTTAAGTGCATACTTCACATTTAAAGAGCGATTGCTGTCAGGTTTGTTGGTAGTTTGATTTTGATGGGAAATGATTATTGACGTAAGAACCTTTGAGTGATCAGGTGGTATATATGTGATTGGAAACTGTTCGTCTAATCTGAATTGCATTGTATCCCATTGGATCCCGTTCTATTAACAAAAGTGCACCTCTGATCATCATAGAGAGTCAAGGATTCACACGTGGGTTTTTGGGAACCATGGATAAAGTTGACTGCTGACATCACTCATTGACCATCGAAGAATGTTTTATATCTCTGTAGGTATGAGAGATGTGGACAGTGCTGGCTGACATCATTGAGATGTTGGATAAACACAAGAAGCTGATTATTGAATTGAGATTTATACCAGTGATGGAGGGGGATTGTGAAATGTTGAACACAGCAAGGAATGTAGGACACTGCCCAGCATTAGATTTAATTGTTGGTGAAATTTAGGACACCGCCCAATGGATATTCAACATATCAGAGTACATGAAAGACATCCTATCAGGAGGGGGTTCTTATGAGGGAGATCCTAGATAGTGGGGAAGACAAATCTTAAGATAGTGGGAAGAATGAAAATAGCTTTGTTGTAGACAAATCGTAACTGATGGGAGTTAGACACTGGTTTCTTCCCAGATTCATTTGGCTTGGTGAGGCACCTGCAGTTGTGGGCACTACATAGTGTTGAATTATCTATGTGTGGTAAACGTGTATGTGAATGCATGTGGGAACGTGCATTTTAAATGGCAGAGTGAAGGCTTAACCAGTGGTCCATTCTCTTGGCTGTGGAACCCTGTAGCCTTTGTACTTTGTTTCTCTGCAGGGTCTCTTGAACTGGACAAGCCACCAGTCCCACAGCAACCACAACGAGCAGAAAGTAAGTTATCTTAGAGCCAGCTGACTTGATGTAATGTTCAGAAGTGTCATGCTTTTTTTTTTAATCTGATAAAACAATTTTCAACTCCATTTCTTTCTTCATTTTGAGTATGTGTATACAAAACACACAACACATGGATATGTATACACACAGACAAAAGCATAGACATATACACACACCAAACATACATTAATCTGTTAAAACAACTTTTGGTTACAGTTTCTTTTGCTTTTTTAGATTTTTTTTCCAAGGATCGGGGATCAAGTGACCTGCTGGTGATGAAAATGAGGAGTCTGTTTCGAAAATAAATAGGGCAAATTGGATGGATTACTTCACAAGCTGGGAAAGGGGAGGGGGGTGGGGGAGAATACTGGTAAACTCTGGTATTGGTAGTGGCATCAAATGGAAAAGAACCAGATTTTTTTTCAGTGTATGTATACACACAGACAAAAGCATAGACATATACACACACCAAACATACATTAATTTTTGTTTATTTGTTTTGCAAATGTGTAGAATTTCAGACCCCTTGAATCGACCCTCGCCAACTGATGTTGCCTGAGCTTCATTTGTCAACACATTTTACACATTAAAACATTTTAAAATAATTAAAAGAAAATGCAGGTCTTGCTGTTTTATTGGTTGAAATTCCCTTCAGTTTGCTCTACACATTCTCCTCTGAAAAGATGTTGGAATGATTTGCAGCACTGTTCATTACCCAGTAGAGTTGATGAGAGTGCTGTTAGAATTATTTAGCTGTTAGAACTAACTTTTTTTTAAACTTGCACTGGATAATTGAAATGGATGATTCTGTGCACTTCCGCCCAGTACTTTTCTCATTTTGCTGGTGCCAGATATATGCGGACAGTGATCTGTCTCTATGTTATGCCATCAGCCAGCCAATGTGGACCTTACAGGCGCATCTAGCTCAAAAGAACCATGTGTCATTTCATAATTGTGCTAATGGCACAGATGAACCAATGATCTAAAGCTCTGCACACACAACACATGTACACAAACACACTGGTGCACATGCATATACACACATTCACACATGTGTATGCATGCTTACATTATTTGGTGATGACAAAAACTGTGTGCAGCTGGAAAGTGGAGCTGCTGCTTTTGAAATAAGTGTAGCAATGAAGCAGCCTGCTTGGTTTTTGGGTGTTCACAGAGAGGAAAGCGGTCCACACCACAGCCTCCTTGCACAATCCTGCTGACAAGCGCCCCACCTCTGAAGTGTTGTCCAACCTGGCCAGTGAAGTGGCCCGAGAGTCCCTCAGCAATCTGGCCTGCTCCTCCGCCTCAAACTCCCCTGCCCTCAAGATGTTTTCCTCAGGTTCCAGTTCCTCCATTTCCTACAATCTGGGGCACATTGGGGCAGGGAGTAATGCTGCCATCGCAGCTGCTGCCTCCCAGGCCATTGCCGCTACACAACAGGTCAGACTTGCGTGTGCTTCTTGCTTTCTGTAAAGCTGCCTAGATGCTCTTGGTAACTCATCATGAGCAGCAGCCAAAAATGCTGTGAAACACAAAAATAGTTCTGTCTGTTTTAAGTTTTAGTACTTATGAAGTTGCCACCTTGATCATGGTCACTGTCATTTATGTGCATTTTTCTCATTTGCTGAGTTTCTGTTGAATGTCTGCTGACAGCTGCTTATTCTGTGGTTCATTCAGATGGAATAAACAGCAGTTTCCAAGTTTGCTTGATAATAGTTCCACTCTCAAGATTTCTCTTCTTTCCCTGTGCACTTGCAGATTAGCTGAGCTGTATTCATGTTAAAAGTTTGTGAAGTTTCTTACAGAAATGTTTGAAGGATGCCATGCTGCTAATAGCACTTGAGGGTATGTTGTTGTATTTATCATAATCACAGTCAATTTTTTCCAGTGTTTATCATAAAATTTTAATGTTTTCACAGTGGGACACATCCATGAAAACTTGGCAATGTAGCTACAAGTCTTGTCATTTTAAACCTATAGGACATTTGATAGCTATGGAAGGTAGGATTCAGTTGTACCTGAAAAATCAAGAGAGATTTGCTACAGAAGGGATTCAGACCTTGACCTTCCAGACACAGCCTGCGATACTACCAACACACCACTGTGGGTGGCTGTGAGTGACAGTGTTAGTGATTTGTAAATCTGAAACGTGCTTTACATATTAAATTCATGTTGAAGCTAGTGCTCCATTCATGATGTTTAGAGCCCAGCTAACCACAAGGGGCCATAGAATGTGGTGCTTAGCAATGTGTGTGTGTGTGTGTGTGTGTCTCTCTCTCTCTCTCTCTCTCTCTATATATATATATATATACATATATAGATTGTATACTTGCATGTGTATAGACAGTCTGATTCTTTTGGAAGACATTTTAACTTATAAACCTGTAATGAACATATAGCAAAATATAGAAAATAAAAAGTGAACATGAATTTTTCTAATTGAATTAATTCTTATTGCATGTAGGGGTTCAAATTTACTGCACAGCGAAAAGATTCTTTTATGTTGATTTTGTGTAAAAGTATTGCTTTTTAAAATCTGTTTCACTTTCAGAGTATTGCTTTTTAAAATCTGTTTCACTTTCAGAGCATGTAATAACTGTTTGAATAAAAATGTCTTTTTCCCTTGTTACTTTTATGTTGGTCATATCAAAGTCAGTAGCTCAAGCATCCAAGTGAAAAGACCTGAGAAATATGTTGTTTTGTTGAGTGGCTGTAAGTGATGTCATGGGCCTGATGACCTGTAACAGATGCAGCAAGGTCGCCGTACATCCAGCATGAAGGCTAGCTATGAGATGTCGAAAAACGTGCTGAACAAGGAGCTGTCACTGGCTCTGGGAGCATCATCCACTCCGGCCACGCCGGAATCTGCACCTTCGTCCTCCACCTCCTCCTCCTCTGCACCACGCTCACAGCGCACCAAAAAGTTTGTACCATTTTTTTTTCCCATCACGTTCTCAGTGCACACAGGTATATATCTACCATTGCAGCCATGCAGGCACACACATGCATGAACATGCATATCTTTCAGCACTGTGTGCCCCTAGTGGTGTTCATTTTTGTGCAGTCATTGTTTAGCCAAATGCACATTGCCTCATATTGTCATGCGTTCATGCATTTGAACATGATAGATTACTACTTTTAAGCAAGGACAGTTTTGGCGTAGGCATGTGTATTTTACATGTGGACATTTTCAGTGCTTTTTCTTAACAATGATCAGTTTTGAGTCTGCCCTAGTAAGGAATTCCAGCCATATAAGAGTTGCTAGAAGGACATTATTCACTCTGTTAATCTCTTGCATTGTTTTGAATTGCCATTTATTTGGCATGCTCTTTGACTTTTATCATGAGAATGGACCATCATGCTTGCCCAGTCAATTTTTATTGCAGTATTGTACGGCCTGAAGTATTTGCAGTGTATATAAGGTATGGAGTATAAATCAGGTGATGAGAGAAAAAACAAAAACTGATCTTTGAAAAACAAAGCAACAGTTGGAAAAGGGCTGTTTGGTTTCAGCTAGAAGGGAAGTAGCTATTCGTGATGGCTTATGCAGGTCAACATGACATATGATTTATGTCTTGTGATGTTTAATTACAGGTTGTATTTTTCAAAATTATCACATTTTTCTGTTGAAGTATATTGTCACAAACTTTTGATGTTGACCCCATCAGTGGGCCTTCGGTGTGATTGTATGTGCATCCAGGCTGGAGAATTCTCTTCAGATCCAAGGATTTCCAAGAAAACCATCTGATTTTCAGAGGCAGGAAAAATGAACATCCAAGGGAGGGGAAAAGGAAGGGTGGGGGGGGGGGGGGGGGGGGGTCCATTGTGAAAAAAAATTGTGAATATCCCAAGTCTCATACTGTATCCAGTTTTTCCAGTCCAGGTTTCCATGGTTCTATGTTCAGTGCTCTGCTACAAGCGATCAGTATGGTGTATTACACCGCTTCTGCTTGCATTAATTGGGAGCATTTCAGTGGCAGGAAAATATGTAGATGAACACAATTTTTTTCAGTCATTTTTCTTGTTGTGGGTTATGCAGTGGCTGCTTCTTTGGAAGGGAAAATAGGATGTCTTGCATGTCATGAATTGTATATCAAAACAAGACATTTGAGGAAAGTACAATTTTCAACTATTGGAGATTTGAATGGACTGAAAAGACTACAAAAGTGAGCAATACAAAAGTGAGCAATTTTCATCACCAGATTTCAACTTTTTATCAGAAAGTGATCAAGTCTGGAACAGCAGGTTGCTAATTTTTCGTTTGATTAAATAGAGCAGAACTACACCGATCTTGGTGTTAACATTGCTCCTGGAACAAGTGCCCTGGAACAGGTGCAATGCAAGAAGTATGTTGATGCTTCAAACACACAGGACTGCAATCAGAGCAGACTGGATTTCTTGATCGGATTAATATTTTGCCTCCACCCCCTCTCCCCTTTTTTTTTACCCCAATAATAATGAACATGCACAGCGTTTTTATTTTGACAGTGTGGCAGCCCAGATAAGTAGTACATCCCTGTGGTGGGCTTGGTTATGAACAGCTAAAAGTGAGATGAACCTAGTGACTGTGTCCATTGTAAAGAATATTGCTTTCGTTACTAGTCATGATTGCTGGGGCAAACACCTTTTTTCCTTTCTTTTTTGTTTGTTTTGTTTTGTTTTTTACTAGGAATTTATTGAATTCAAATAAGCATGCCTCTGTGTGTATGTGTGTGTGTTCTTTTTTTTTTTTTTTTTGGCAGGGGTGGGTGGATGGGGTGTTTGCTTCCTACATAGTAATTTGATTTTCATGAAAGACCAGAAACAGTGTTCAAAACTGCTTAGATTTCAGTGGGGGGGGGGGGGGGGGGGGGGGGGGGGGGCTTTGCCCACCTGAACCCTCCATCAGGGCATTGGCCCTAGACCCCACTGGGGTCTAGGTGGCCTCAAGACCCCAGCCTTTTTCAGATATTTTTTTTAAGTCAGCTGCTCTCCAGCCTGATAGTCTCAGCTTGAGGCTTGCTTTTGATACAGCAAGTCATGCTCTCAATTTTTTTAGGCACATTTTGTATGAAAAAGATTTTATGTTAAAAAGAAAATTAATAGGTTCACCCTTTAGTCCATTGAGTCTTGTGGTTGAAAACTAACTGTGTGTACAGATCACTAAAATAATTTGATAAATTTGCCAAACAAGATTTTTTTTCTTTCATTTGCATACATGTTTCTTTGCATACCACAGTCTTTAGAAACTGATCCATGTCACAGGCAAACATCCAAAGCAGCAGCCCTGGCACAGCAACAGCAACAGCAGCAACTCCAGCAGCAACAAGCAGCAGCAGCTCAGCAACAAGCAGCGGCGGCAGCACAGCAAGCTGCAGCAACACCCCAGGCAGCAGTGGAGGGGACAGAGGAAGCTGGAGGGGAACTGCAGGTCGACGAGTGGCAGTCCGATCCTAACGAACCTCGCTACTGTCTGTGTAACCAGGTGTCTTACGGGGACATGGTCGGCTGTGATAATGATGATGTAAGTCAAAGAAGGAAAGAATTGTTTACATAACATTTGATAACTCAAAGCAATTTGACTGAACAGGCGTTCAAAACCGATCAGATTTGGAGCATATAACAATAGCTGGGAGGGGGGTGGTGGGTGGCTGAAATGGTGGACTGTTGCTCTGATCATGGCAGGTTTGAGCCCTGGCAAGGCATAGTGGGTGACTTGTGGAGCCAGGAGTCTTTCTTATTCAGGGCTACCTTTTTTCTGTAAGTTTGTGAAGTGTGCAGGGCTACCTCTTTTCTGTAGATTTGTGAATATCACAGAAATATATGAATAATAAACCATGAAATAAAAATTATTTCAGTGAAAATAGGTTTCTGTACAAGGGGAATTGGTGTGAAGGGATCATGCTGGAGTTAACAAACTTTGTTAAAGTGAACCAATGTATACGAGTGAACGCATGGTGATGAATCCCCAAATTACTTTATCCTTGATGGCCTTTTTGTCGCTGTCTCATTTTGTGTGCCACTTCAGAGGCATTACCCCCATGCTACTCATTCCAGCTCCCTGTTCACAGATACACCCTAGCTTGTTCCACCACAACCCTTGAACCAGAAGTCTGCAGGTAGTAGCAGCAGTCAATGTAAAAATTGTTGTGAAGCAGCAGAGGAGACATCGCACAACTGCGGAGCCACTTCACCACATAGTAAGCCCTATGCTGATGACGATTATAGCTTCATCTTTTAGTCAGTAGGAGTGCCCCCTCAGGAGGGTGCCACCACATCTGTTGGGTTACAGTGAACTTGCTGATTCCAGCAGATTTGATACAAACTCAGGAAGGGCATAGCCATGGAGAGGAAATCAAAACTGAGGTCAGCATGAGAGCAGGTCGTGAATGGACACACATTTCATATCTTTTGTTTTCAAATGCTGATCAATGAGGAGGAGGAGGAAGATGATGCAGTGGAGATACATTCTTGTCTCAGACTTCATAATTGGGCTGTACTCTACTCTGTCCATGCAGACACCTGAGATATTGGTCTGGTGTGAGACAGTCTTTCCAACTGGGCCTATAGCAAATTCAGCTCTCAGTAGGAACCAGTCAGTGATGAATAATCCCACAAATAAATGGCTCCAATGGAAATAGAACCTGCAACTTTCCAGCCAGCTATCTGTGACATAAACCACTGCGCCATGGCAGATAGTGTTGATGGTCTGTATGGAATTTAAAAGACATTCAAGGCATGACCAGGAAAGGTTTTACAAAAGTGGGAGCAGGGCAGACATGGTTTTATCACAAACTGACATGGCATTAGAAGGGCAATAATATGTTGTGGGTTAGATTGGAAGTTAGGAGGTTTTGCAGCAGGAGGAAATTAAATGGCAAAATGCCTTAGGTCTTAAGCGTGTGGGAATAAAACTGGCAATCTGTCAAGTTTTGTGCATTTTCTCCAGAAGTTCAGTACAGAAAACAGAAAGATGAAGGGAAAGGTGAAAGATGATGACTGGTGTCCTGTTGTCTACCATGTCAACTTTTGCGAGCTCCATTCTGTTTTGCCAGATTTTGTGACCATCACAGTGCAAAGACAGCCCACAAAAACATCAGACATTTCCACCCACAGCCTAGAGAAACAACCACTTCCTTTCATTCTATGTTCAAATACTTTGTGTGGAGGACCTGTCGGGATTTTTACCTATAGTGAAGGGATATGAAATGTTGAATGTTTGCCATGTCCAGTGTCTGTCACTTTGATGGCTTTGTTTCAGTGTCCCATTGAATGGTTCCATTATGGCTGTGTGGGTCTGACACAAGCCCCCAAAGGAAAGTGGTTCTGCCCTCAGTGCACTGCAGCCATGAAGCGTCGTGGCCGTCGCTGATCCATGTGACCCGAGTCACCATCCCTCAACAGTTGTGCGGCATTGACCCCAGGTGGCATGCCAGTCTCCAGTCGGCTCCACCGTTTGGAAGAATGGAACCTGGCTGTTGCAGTGTACGCCAGAATTAACTTGTTCAAGAGCTGGTGCTTAACTCTAGATAAACTCCACTATTCATACGGGTAGTTTATGACTTTGAAAGGGATAAGAACAAAAAACCCTGATTCAGTGTACAAGGATCTGTTGATTTGCTCACTTGTATTTCAGTTTCTTGCTTTCATGTGGTTTCATTCCAAGGGGGTGCTAACATGGACTTTCTTCACACTGCCAGGAAGCTGAGGCTGGATTGTTAGAAGAATGTGGCTTGCAAAGAGAACTCCCCCCTTCCCATTCCTCTAGGCTACCTTCCCCCCCCCCCTCCCCCCCCCCCCCCCCCCCCCCCTCTTTAATCAGAATGCATTCATACTTCAGTTGTACAGTCAATGTTCGTGATAAGAAAATTTTATAAGTAGGTAAGGTTTGATAACATCCCCGACATGGCCCTTTGCTGGGCGATAAACAATATGAATGGTAAGGGAAAATGTTAGGGTGACTAAACTGAGGGCACTGAACACTTAAAGCTTTGTTTTTCTGTAATCCATAAGTGTTTCATTAACAATAACAGCTCATAAATAAGCAGAAAGAGGAAGTTACTGGTGGTTTCAAAATGGTCTGTGTTGAAATTGGCGGCATTTAGTCATGGTGGGGTTAACCGATATATTAAGACAATCTTTATGTAAAATAAGCCAGTAAAAAAACACCTGGGGGATGGCTGGGTTGTGGACAAATTGTTTCTTCAGACCATGGGAATTCCACAAGGAAGTTAAAACCAAATTTGTCATATGCATGTTTGTGCATCTTACGGATGCTTCTGTGTCTTAAGCATTAAATTGGAGGTCAGCCATTTGATAAAGGTCCAAGGAAAGCGGATGTTTTTCAACTGCAGGTGAACAGTTAAGTGGTTTCTTGGACAATCAGCTCAAGAACTCCAGTGACTTCTTTGAAGAATCTTGTGTGCAGAAAAAGATGTCCTTGCTGTGGTTTAGTCATAAAGTGAGCTAAGTATGAAAAAGCAAGTTTACCCTTAACACACGGTATGTAAACATATGCTGCTTTGACCATTAACCTATCATCAGGATAACCATTGGTTTATTTCACAAAGAAAAAAAAAAGGCAGCACGTAATCAGGGTTGCAAGCCTTCCTGAATTTCAGTTCAGAAAAAAATTCAGATGTCATGTTCTGTAACCAGTATTCTTGCCCATTTCCATGACTAATGCAGGACAAAGACCTGCCACAAGGTTGTCCATTTTGGGGCCACAGCAAGGAGCTACTTCCACCTCTTCTCTGTTCTGTGGTCAAGAGCTACAGGTTTTTTGCTCCGTGTCAACATATATTCAGTACACTTTTTGCTCTTTTTCACCTCATGCACATGTTTTCTTTTACTAAATGGGTTACACTAATCCCAACCAAAGCAGCACTGAGCCAATTGGCAGTTTCTGGATTGGTAACAGTTATTTGTGTAGTTGAGAGTGTCATTCTTTTACTTTAGATTTAAGCTTCTTTCTCTTTAACTGCCAAGATGGTGCAGCACACTGCAGATGATTATGGACGGCATATTCAACTTCGTAGCCTGACAAATGGTGATGCTTGACCTTTGTCTTACAGACAGTTGATGGCATCGAGCTTTCCTCCCCCTGACCCCCACCATTCCTTTCACATTGAACTGTTTTAAAAAGCTTACTGCACTTCGTTCTTCTTCAGTGGCTCTCTTTCCTCAAGCTTCTCACTTATTGTTCCCTTCCTCCACACACACGCACGCATGCATACCCCTTACATTATGATCAGCTTGTCGGGATCGTTGTGATGCATAAGAGGGGATAGATGGGGGAGGAACTGATCTGCTTGGCTACAGAAAGACAAGGGTGTTGGTGAGGGAGTGTTGCAAGGAACGAGGGTCAGACCAAAATTCAGATAAGTAGTAGCCAGGTTAGCCAATACAGATGGGGGAAACAGAAGGCAGAGCAGTGAAGGGAGATCATCCTTACAGTTGAAGGCATTGAGAAGAGAGGAAAAGCATATTACGCAATGTGATGTATCCCCTGCCTAATTGTAAGAAAGCATATTTCGATTGGCACACAAGTTTCATCATTGAACAGATGATGATGTGCTAGCATAGGCTTATCAACACCCTTACCTTGTTGGTACATGAGACAGATACACACACATGCACTCTAACATGATACTCTATCCTAAAGCAGTTGGAGCGACTAGTCAGAGTACAGGTGATACTGCCAGTCACCGTCCCTGTTCACATTGATTACACATGTACTATGTAGGTGCTCGAGCAACCTTCTCTGGCTGAAGTGCGACAGGCAATGTAAGCTCTCACAACCAAAGGAAAGCAGTAGGTCAACAAGTCATAATGCTTGCCGTTGGGGCTTGTTCAACTATGGTCGCCTCACCCTGAGATCCTGCATTCTCAGAATTTTTCATTTATTCATAATGGTTAAATAGCACAAATGAGGCAAGAGGCCATGGTCCAGGCAGTAATTTCAATGGCGGATGGATCCTTTTGAGATTCAAATTTTGTCTGCTATTTGACTCGCTGAACAATTGAATTGGGAGAAGTGTGCAGGTAATAATTCTGTGTTTCGTCAGTCATTTTATAATTGGGCAATATTTTTTCGTATGAAAATTCATGCATTGATTTCACACAAAAATATTTGATATACAGATGATTTTTTTCTGTTTACTTTCATGAGTTATTTGTAGTTTTATTCAACTTTTCACTGTAGCTCATGGACCCGACAGGCCCATTTTTTTTGCTTTAAATAATCCTGTTTCCATCTGAGACCAGAAATTTTATCAGATCAATGCATAGAAAGTTTGAGAAACTGAGGCCGAGAACAATTCCACACAAAGCTTAACTTCTGATAGTGAAAATTCTGCAGTCCTGAAAAGTATTGTTACTCATCTTGTACTTGGGTTGTTCCCCCTCCTCCAAACATGTGCCCCATGATCAGCACATTTGTTTCTGTTCATATATTTTGAGTCCTTCATTGTGTAGTTATGAAAGAAGAAATTACGGATTGGAGAAAAAAGATCTTTGTGTCAAGGGAAGTAATGGACAGAAATTTAGATTAAAAGAAATGATTGGTAACAGATGACAAACGTGAAACTGGGAGGCTCAAGATAAATAGGTGCTCAGAGTTGAAGTGCCTTCAGAATATGAGTCTGTAAGACCCACAAAATATAGTTTGTACGTAACAGTGAACAACCATTTCAGTCAACAGTCATGGGTCTGCAAGTCTTGGGATGGTCTGTGAGATCCACAAAATGTGATTCAATGGATGAATGAGGAGGGTCAGGAGAACAAAAGGCAGGTTATTTCATTCTGACTTCCTTGTGTGTTTTCAAGATGTCATGAGGAGCAGAGTCAAACATTTGAAAGGGTACCAGTTGCTTTATGTCATTTTACCCTTTGGACAGTGTGCTGCTTTAACATTACTGAATTCTTCATGGGTGTGGGTTTATTTGTGTTTTTATTTTTCCTTTTCAGTGAACTCTCCCATGCTGCTTGTTCTCAAGTTCGTGTCCCTGCTCACTTCTCCCAAATCTTTTGACCATCTGAAAAAGGAAATTGTCCTTCAACTAGGCTTCTGAACACTGGTTGAATCTCCCAGTCATTTATATGGCCAAGGAAAATTTGTGTAACAAGACTGTATGAATCCCCAAAACATCAGGTATATCATTAATTAGTTCACCTTGTGTAATCCAGTGGTCGCCTTCCCCTCCCAGTCCTCCCTGTCATTCCCATATAATGTGCTAAAAAAGGCTGTTGCAATGTTCATCCTGTCAGTAGTCGGCAGACGCTATAATTAGGTCTCCCGTTTTGTGACAGCATATAACCCAAAAATATACATAATTGTCACATGACTTGCCACCTTTTTTCCCCTTTCTTTTTGTTGTTAATTTTAATAAGTGACAAATATTCATTTATCTTGTTACCTGAAAAACAACCCGAGCATGGTTTAGAGAGACAACCCATAACTGCCCCCCAAAAAAAGGAATACATTTATGGAAAAAAAATCAATCTGAGCATGATTTGGAGAGCCGCCCAAATTGCAGATAAATAGGTTATAAAGGACATGTCAGGGTGTAGTAAGCTCTAGTTATTCTGTTCTCTTTTTAAGAGAATATGTGTGGTGTGTGTGGTGTGTGGGGGGGGGGGGGGGGGAATTCAAGAATATTTGTGAAGTGTGTGTGGGGGAAAATTTGGATTATGAGGTACACTGCAAGTTATGGACAATTTGCAAATTAGCACATTGCATTGTTGAATTATGTCTACTTTTTTTTTTTCAGTGGGCTTTCATGGTTATGTATGTATTTTTTTTTTATAAAAATGTTGTGAAATGCCATAAAACGACATACTGTTCTTGGTAGTAGCTGCCCCAAAGTCTTGATTATGAATTGTGCCCGTTCTGTGATTTTAACACACACTAGGAATCAGACATGAAATTCCATGAAGTGACTATTTTATCAAGTTGGAGTAGGTACAGTCGCACAGGCAATGTTCTTTAGTTTTCTGTGGTAGCAAGTGTTTAACACCTTTTAACATCTTTCAGCTGGAGTTATTTCTATGATTCTGGACGGTTTATGGAAAAATGGGCAACTTTAGTGGCAGTTCCCAGTGACAGTTCCATGCAGATGCAAGTGATATTTAGAGATCACACGAGTGCCCTGTGCATCCAACATTCAGATAGATAACACTCTTAATTATTTTTTTTCTATAAGCAAGTACACTGTGCTTACACATTCAGATACACCAAATTCTAGAATTTTTTTTCAACTTAAGTTTTGGGTTACAAGAGATTTTCACACCATGACTTCTATTCAAACATGCTGCTTCCCTTGAAGCGAACGGAAATTTCTTACTGGTTGTTGAGGAACTGTCATCAAATACTAACATTTTCTATTTAAGCAAACTGTCTAATATTAAATATTGGCTACTAAACACATAAACAGTGCAGATTTTAAATCAGTTTGGCTGGACATATTCCCCCAATTTAATTAAGTGGCCTTTCACCGTAAAGTTAGGCCAGTATCATCTGGGTTCCCAGGTCTGCATTTGAGCCTGTCCAGCGAGCAACAATGAAGTTCTTTTGCATTCATGTCCAGAGAGCAACAATGAAGTTCTTTTGCACTCTTATGTCCAGCTTCTCAAGAGATTTTTTGTGGTGCCTTGGGACCCCAAAGTTTCAGGGTCTTGTAGGCTTGAAACAGCTCCCAGTGTTTCCTCATGATGGAGTTGGCAAGATGCTTGCCTTTGGCTGATGCAGTCAGCTGCGCGTCCATGCTCATTTTCTTTAGCATGCATCACGAGAAATGCATGCCCATAATACTTGCAAGAGAAACGCACACCTATAATACTTGCACTGTTGTACTTGCACTGTTTATGTTTATGTTTGGATGATGATCATTGTTTATTCTTCTTGATCCACATTCACCGCGTTTCCTTTAGCCACTTCATTTATTCCTGCCGAGTTCCATCGAAACGCCATGCCAGATTAAGGCCATAGTTCAGACAGACGTATCAACAACAGATTTAAATGTTTGCGTCCAGTTCATCCCAGATGAACGTACAGAATGTCTGATTTCCCTTTAAAAAAGAAAAAAAAAAAAAATTAAATGTTTGCAGTTGGTGCCTAATGGAATTTTGAATCTCAGGAGAGATCAATTCATACCTGGGCCCCATCTCCACATTTGGCAAGTTTTGTTTTTTTTTTGGTGGTATTTTCCTATTTCATTTAAGCTGCTGACACACGAGCCTTTTCGTCCATACAGTTGAGACGAAACGTTTGAACCTGTGCGGTCCAACCAGTCAGTGTCGAACGGACAGAGTGCTTCACGATTGTTTTAAAACCTTCGAGTTTGATCCCACATGCCGCTTCAAAGGACTGCACAATTGAATACGAAGCTTTTTCTCAAATACTTAGATTCTTATAATTTTTGGAGTTGACATTCCAAAGCACACCATGGCCTTGGTACGATTCAATCAAATGTTTGGTCTCCGAATTGGACAGTCTGGCCGCCTTGCTGGACGATACCATTTTTACTTGTGTCATGGGTGTTGGCTCAATGTTGAGCGTTGATTGGTTGGAGGATACTAACTGTCTGTTTCGAATAGATCACGGTATATCTCGAACGGTCGGGTTTAACTGGATGCCAAAGTCCGTTTGAGATGTACGTTTACTATGACGGACGCTACGTTTGGGATCGGGTTCGACCGGTACTCCCGAAGCGCAAGGGCGGGGAGGCTCGTGTGTCAGCCGCTTTACAATATCTGACATACTTTCCATGTTGAATACCTGGTCTGGGCCTGTTCAGCTGAAACCTGAAACTCTGGTCACGATTTATGCCATGTGACTAGTAAGCATGATTATACATAATAGTACTTTCTGACTAGTCAGTGCCAAGACTCGCTGTTCCATCTGCAGTGCATTTTTTATGTTTTTGCAATGTTTTCTAAAATTGTATACACACTGTGGAACCTCTCCTTCCCCACTCAGCAGTCCTTCAAAACAAAAACAACAAAAGTCTCCATCTGCCCACTTCACATTCTCATCTTTTTTTTCCAGGTTTCCGCTGGTTAGCTCTCGGTCCCAGTGTGGGTAGGGAGTATTTCTACCACTACTGAAAAGCTTTCCCCCTTCCCACTCTCTTTCCATCCCACTCTAAATCCTCTCCGGACCTTTCCAAGTGTTTGTAAAGGCCATGCAACAAAATGTCTTGGACAATAGTAACCAAACCAGAGGGCATTAAAATTGTAAGCATTTATTTATTGGTTCTCATTGCATGAAATAATGAACATGGCAACATAAGCAAACGGATGCAAGCAAGTCCAAGGTAATCCAGCAATTCCAACAACCTTGTTTCTCAGCAAGTTCAGTCTAGCTAATGCCGATGCCTGAACTGGCGTCATAGAGAATTGTCTGAGACTAGTCCCAACTGGCATGCATCTGTTCCGCTTCTCTAGCTCTGAATACAATGGAGCAGACAAGTGCTCAACCTTCTGCTGCCTTGTATTTTGTGTGTCCCTACACTACAGAACTAGGTTTTTGGTTGTTGGTTTTTTCTTTTTTTTCTTTTCTTTTTCAAATGGCTGATGACGAGAATGAAGAACATGAAAACAAGAATAAGAATGGAATGAAATGGATGAACTGAAAAATGTCAGTCCTCATAATAAATGCTGTGACAATCACCACTGCAGTTGCAAGGCCACGCAGTTCTTCCACACTGAACACTGGATGCTGAGGGCTGCACAGAATCTGCTTACTGGATGTGGAGGGTATCGGCTACCAGAGCTCTCCTTCACGATCTCTGGCTGGCACTTCGATGACACGGGGTTTGTCAATGATGCGGGCTGTGCGGTTCCCTTTCTCCACAATGCCAATAATCCAAGACTGATAGCCCTCCTGTTTCTCAATGTCCTTGCAGAAGGCTGCAGCCTGTTCCCGTGGCAAAGCTATCAGCAATCCACCTGAAACAAGAGTGCAAGACAAGATGACCACCATGCCTTGCAACATATGGCTGCCCTACATGAGTAGGCAGTACCATTCCATCCTGCTCCGACTTCCAGATTCTACGAGCATTAGAAAACTTGGCAAGAAAATCAAATTAAACTTGCACACTGGGGACATCTTGCAGCCACCTGGTCACACAACAGCACGAGAAAACAGGCATCATTAACCGTAACAAAACAAATGTAAGGCGAGTCATTTTACAAGCACATCTTCACCAGGACAAGATCGCTTATATACAGTGAACCTACAGCCACCCTTCTCAATACAAAGGCACAACTAACTAATCGCCTCCCTCCACAGACTGTGGGGTCACACCATCACCCCTTCTCAACCTCCCCTTGGCAGTAGCCAATTTGGTCATGAGCACCAAGCGCACAAACTTTGCACCTTGCTTTCAAACCAAATCCCCCCCCTCTTACCAATATACACACCTGAAGTTTCAGCAGAATGTCCCTGCAGCAGGCCAAACATGTTGCCGCATGCTTTGCTGATGGCTGCCATCTTGGCGATGATGGGGAGGTTGTGGATGACAAAGCCCACCTCATTCTTCTGGATCTTGGCTAGGTTGTTGGCATGACCCAGCAGCCCAAAGCCCGTCACATCTGTAGCTCCATGGGCATTGTACTTGTGCATCAACCTGGCAGCTGAAGCAAGTTGCAGGAGTTTATACAGCACTACTTGTATAAAACTCCCCAATCTTTTCCCAAGCAAGACAGATCACTTCCAATAAAAGCAATATGAAACCTACTTGAGTACCCGCTGCATGTGTTTTCCACATTTCGATATTTTTGCTTAACATAATCCTCAGCAGATTCCTCAATCCCTGTATTATGCTCATTTACCTCCTAACCCCTATAAAGCTCAAAGAAAAGAATTGTGGAGCTGTGCAAAGAGGGCATCAACACATTTAAATTTTGTCTCCCCTTAATAGGGTACTGAACTGGGAATCCAGTATTGTGGGTAGAGTCCTCCGTCTGCCTCAGCAACATTGCTGGTTCCCAGACCTCCTCCCCTAGGTCCACTGCACTGGGCTATGTTTCAAAGGAAGGACAGGATTTGAGAAAGTGGGCTGGTGTTTATGGACCAGTGCTATATGGGCATTCATTCCAGTGAGAAACCTTCAGCCTGTAGAGATGCTGGAAGAGCTGATGACGAAGATAGTAACTTGCTGCACCCCTTTCAGCTGGTGGATACCATCTGCAGTCACTATCTCTGTGGTTTTGAAGTGGCTTATAAGTACAGTCATGAGGAAGAAGGGTGGAGGAGGGGAGCGAAAACGAAATGGTTCAACGAGTCAAAAGATGAATTGGGACGAAATTTGAAAGGTGCATTTGTTACACTGACTTCATACCAGGATCAACAGCCAGGTGGTACAAGTCACAAACTATAGCCCTATAAGATTCTGTTTTATCATTTTGGTACTCGAGGCTTCCGTGAAGATTCATGTATGAGCTAAAATTTTGTCCTCGCGTAATCTTCTTCAAAGTCAGTCTAGGTAATCTTCCTCAAGTCAAACACAAACCACCTGCACACACCTCCGCAACATGCATATTACATCAGTGATAATTCTTTCGCACAAATGTGCGTCTCTGATACATAAACTTCCCATCTGACACACTGGAATTCTGGCCAGTGCGTTACAAAAATTTACCATGATTCACCGACTTTCTCCTGTACGCATTACAACTCTGAGCAGCGCATCATGCAAAAGGGCTTTCATCTCATCCACCACGATCGAAGTTAAAGACGTAAATTTCCTCAATGTTTTAGAACGTTCTGAATCGAACACTTCCGCTTGAGAACTCTTCTCTACTGAAAACCAACAAGAGTATCAAAATAGACCAGGCCTGTCCAGTCTATGATAGGACCAGAAGATCACGTGATTCAGCTAAGTGGGAAAAGTCTGGAAAACCGTAGGAATTTTGGCTTTTCAGAATCAAAATCTGACAGGTCAGCTGTGGCTCATGAGTGATAATCTATCGAATGGAACAAAAGTTGAACGATCTATGCAACATGACCGGTTCGGATAATTAAAATGGCTCTGTTCTGGACGTACGCCAGTCTACAGTTTTGTCATAGGTTCCATCGGGCTTCCGATGCTCATTGCATGGCAACTGGAATTTTGTCATACAATAAAAGATTTCGACACTGAAGGAAATTCTGTGATGGTAATCGAAGAGGACATCCCACAAATCAAGTTTCACTGTTAAATCCTGATAGTGTAGGTGCTCACATTTATGTTAGTTAGTTGATAACACTTTAAAAACATAGGAACACGAATACACTTTAAAAACATAGGAACACGAATATGAATAGATAATATTTAGCACCGTCTAGATTGTTTTATTAACTTTATTATAAACACCTCTTTTCCAATGTATTTCTATCTCTACTACAAACACCTCTTTTCTAATGTATTTCTATCTCTTTCTCTGTGCATTTATGTGTGTGAGCCAGTGAAAGCACGCTCGCGTGTGTGAGTGTGTGTGTGTGTGTGTTCACTACATTTTCTAGCAGTTATTAATGGTGACCCCCTCAATTGTTTTGTGACCCCCTGAAAATTTGGAAGCAAGTACTTGATACCGAGTCTGACCCCCTAATTTTCAGGAAATAATCATTACTGTTACACTGACATGAAATCCAGCTTAAAGACCATCTCTCTCAGGCACCAGTCTGAAAGTCGTGACAGTGTATCTGCACCTGCTAGACTGAGCAGCCCTTTTAAAACAAAGTAAAATTCTGTGTGCTGTAGGCTATAGTACAATTAACTAAATAAAAACCACATAAGTGATTTTGTCATCTTTGGTATATGTGACTGGATTCTTTCCTTCAACATGATATGGGTAATAACATATCATTACATTACTTTCTCATAAAGTGTTATTGTTTCAGACCTTCCACATCTTGAAAACAAAGAGGACGAGCCAGGGTTCTAGGGACCAGCATAGCTCCCCCCACCCCCACACAAACACTCCCCTTTCCCCTTCCCGGTGGGGCCCAGGGGTAATACTCAGTGGGGGCCAGCTGAGTTGGAGACTTGCAATTAATGAGCCAAATTCGCCCCAGAAAGAGTAGATGGACTTTTTAAAAAATCATTTATCATCTACTATGATGACTACATTTGAGTTAATGAAGCCATCTGAAATCTGTTATGAAACCTGATTTAACTGAAGAAAGCAGCATTACATATTACAGCTAGTGCATATATGTGCCTTGTGTGTGTGTGTGAGGGAGCTTGCACATGCATGTGAGAGACGGAGAAAGAGAGACAGAGACAGGATCATAGAACTTTGAGGCAGATATAACATATTGACTGTTATTTCAATATGTAAAAAATTAGTACTTAACTGGCTGCTTTCAAGTTGGCAATGAATCATAAATGAACAACAGCTGGTAGATTGTGTTCGATCACAAACTTTGTTAACTTAACTTCAGAGTGCATGACAAGCTTTTATCAGATGTAGTCTTCAAGGAAAACATTTTGGGAATCAACTCCACAACTTTTGCATGGTCAAGATGAGCCTTCGTCTTCACATGTCTGCATAATGCATGTGCACCCCATGAGCTTAAAGACATGTTGTCTCTGCTCCACTTCTGCACATGTAATCTTATCTTCTCCTCTGTAACCAGTTGCACTCATCTATCCAAGATGCCATTCCAAATAAGTAGTATCCACCAACGAAAATTAAGGGACGATTTTCTGGACATTCAGTTCCATACACTACCAACTGACCTTACGCCACACAATGTCAGTGGTCTTGTTTGAAAATCTGTATGAATTGCGTATTTTAAATTTTTTTTTTTTTTTTTTTTAAAGCAAAAAAACAAACTTTGTCCAACAGCTCTCAAGACACTGGAGCTCTGAATGACAGATGCCAGATATTTTCATACTTTCATCTTTTTCCTTTGCAAAATGAGCCTGTTAATAATACTAAACATTTTTCACACCCACCAACTTTCTTGACAAGAGAAACTCACCTGTACGGTTGAGCCTGGCCATGGAGAACATGGCACGCTGGTATGCCTTCCGCACATCATCATCACTGACTACCAGCTTGATGCGATTCCAGCGCTCTGGCTGATCCAACCACTGGTAGGCGTTGACTGCAACTTGGGTGCCCAATGGTTTGGTCAGCACAAGCACATCACCCACAACTGCATTTTCAGGCCTGTGAATAATGAAGATACATGTTTTTATGGGTGAAACATCAAAGCTCGGGTTTACACATACAAACATGTATTTCTTCCTTTCTCTCACTTCAATCAAGCATGCTCAAACATCACGTTTTTAAATTTCTCTCACTTCAATCAAGCATGCTCAAACATCACGTTTTTAAATATTCGAACATGTACACTACAACTATGCATGCATCGACAGCCACAAACGGCAAAGACTAGAACACTGTTAAAAACCAATTGCCTGCTATACAGTACTATTTTCGTAATGCCAATGTACAGTAGACAATGCGAATTGGCCAAGACACTGTTGTCTCTTATCAAAAATTTCTTTCAAAACCATTTCTTAAAAAGCAGACACACAAAGACAACTATGCTCCTTTAGAAATACTCCATCTCGTGTCCTTTCTATCAGCTGAGATTTTTTTTTTAACCTATGCATGTTGCAAAGTCCAGTATAGGTAGGCTGTTGGCACTACAGCTACCAGTCAAGTGAACAATGGTTTCATTCATTTGAGACAAGTAATGGTGTGCATAAACACATACATTCAAGGAAAATGGTCTAGACTGCAAACCAACCCACCACAGGCAGACAAAGTGAAAGTGTGCAAGTGAAATTTCATCAGTCTAGTTCATGTACATGAAAAATGTCATCGAACTCTGTCTACCTTTCAACAACATCCACCATTACCAGTTAACTGATCCACCATGACAATTATTTGGGAAGGCTGGGGTGTTAAGACACAATGTTCTCAGGCATGTGCTCCAGCATCAGTGAATGACATTTGCTATATGCTTCAACTCGAGCCATGAGAGGTTTTCAAACTAAATTTCAGCTCATACTGGGTGTGGCAATAAGTGACAGTAATACTTCACTGTAAATTTAAACAATTATGGACAAATCAGTTGCCCTGACACTACCCAGTTGATAACCACAGCACAAAACAGGCATGTTTAAAATCTTTTGAAACTTGAGTGACAGAATGTGAAATGGGAACTCAACACCGATGTATGGATCAATTCTAATTTTCTTAAATAAAGGTCACTAACTATTATAATTTTCATTTATATACGTCAATAAAAACAAAATTTTTTAAGCATGCATACAGAAAGACTTGCCCAGAATCTGAACTTGACAAACAGTGCCCCCATCCCTACCCACCCCCTGTCTACTTCCTCCCCCTTACCTAAACATCTGAGTATCAATTCAAGTGCGTCAACCACCCTGGGCATTACTTAAGAATTTAGGAGAGTCAAATTCAAATTAATAAACAAACAACAAAATCTCCAAACGCACACTTCTGCTTTTCTTCTGCTTGCTTCTGCCTTCTTCATCACCCCGACCCACCTCATACAGACACCATCACAGACAGCAAAAGAATGTAGAGGATACCTTCACTTTTATCAAGAACTATCAAGTAAAACAGAATTTCTACCAGTGTTTCCAATGATGTAGAGCTGCATTTCTAGTATGCACAGATTTTGAAAAAGAATGCTCAAATTTACTATGAGCGGGTCCCAGAGACGTATGTTTTTAATTCCTCTGATGGCCTTCCATATTTCTCTTCTTCCACAGAATCAGTTTTCTTGGATCACATCATGAATGCAGTCAAATGTAAAACCCAGCTGTTACCAAACAGCAGTCATTTCAATCACATTCGCTTGGCTTGTTTTTCATGGGTCATAAAACTAATCAAGTGAATCATTATCTTCCCTTATCAAAGCACAATACCATAAATTCAATTGAAGCATGAAATAATATTACAAGAGTGGACAAAATCTGGTTGAAAAACAATCACATGGTAATATCGTAAACACGATGGTTGAAAGCGTCAGAAATGCAACCTGGAAGCGACTGTAAAAGTTGAGACTTGAAACACATTTCCAAAATGAACCAGCACCTTTGCGTAGCAGCACAAGTCCAACTTGAGAGCATGCACAAACTGAATCCATCTTATATTCTTCACCTTCAAACTAATCCTGACAACATTTGGACGGAAAATGGTAAGAAACACAAGTGTTGTGACCGAAGGTGAGAGGAAAAATTGTAGAGTAGATGGAGTTTCTACAGCTGCCAGTATGGTAGACAAACTCAGCAAAAGTAAAGTTATCTTTAAACCATCATCTTCAGCTTAAGGCCCCTTTTCTGGTAAAGGGCCAGAAAAAATTCTGTTTTAAAGATGACAAGGTTCTCTGACCATGGATTTTACTTGAGGTACAGATTATCTTTCAATCAAACAAAGCCACCAGGTTAATTCCTCCAGCCACTGATCATCGAGTTTTATTTTCATGCCTTGAGGCAATCCCTGTTGAAGGTCATAATCTCTGCTTTCCTCTGGGAGGATCTCGCCTCAGATAAGTGGGTCCTCTCAGTATCAAAAGGCCCAAGGATCGAACATCTGTCTTGTGCATTTCAGCTAAAACTGGCTGGCCTGTAGCAGCTGAATTGATAATTCTGATGCAGCATAATGAGAATACTCTTGCTATTTTTCACAGATTGTGATGGTGACAGTCAGTGCTACATGAAGCAGTTTGCTGTCGGTAAGCCCAGTCTTTGTTTTGGACAAACACAATAGCAGCAATACTTTAACTCTTGATAAGCGTGCGCCTGCTAGCGCCCAACCGGAAATCACACAGCCAAAAGGCTGAGCACCTGCCAGCGCCCAGTAAAACACATGGCAACAATGGGCGCCGCCATGTTTCTCGTAGAAAAGGAAGTCTTACGAGAACGTGACTTCCTTCTTCCTGTAGCCATTCACTTCTGTTTGCAAAAATACGCGATCGATACGTGCCATAGTTCTCTAGTTATCAATTTTTAAAGTTTTGTGGTCGAAATGCTGTTTTTCACCATGACTAACCTTGATTTCTGCCGTTCTATAATGAGATTTAGTAATGAAGATACTGTGATTTGTGGGATTTACGGCATAAGACTTAGTGAAAATGCTGGGTGATGAAGCTTACAGTGACCTATATTTCGACCGGGATGAGGTTCCAGATATGATAAACAACGATTCGGAAGAAAGTTCTGAAGAAGAAGATCCCCCCCCCCCCCCCCCCCCCCCCCCCCCAAGTAAATGGCTCATGTGACATTCTTCAAACTTATGATATAGCAACATATATATTCGTAGGAATTTTTAAAACGATTTTCATTTCTGATTTTCATTATTTCCTATATATTCATAGGAATTTTTAAAACGATTTTCATTTCATTATTTCCTTTCCTCTCTTTTAAATTAATTTTTAAATTGGGTAACCATGTTCAAATTACGGAGTTACTTATCTTGCCGATGGTTTTCGGCGTAACTAAGCTCAGGTAAGTGCATACTGAGGAGGGTTAACAGACCTGGTTACCCCTCAGAAATTCTATGTGTAGGTTTTGGGTCAAAAATGTGTACAATTATGTGTAAAATGTGTAAGCTTTTGCAGTGCAAAGTAGCTGTGTAGGAAACAAAACTGAATGCATTCAAGACATTGGAAACACTGAAAATTTATTATTATAAAAGATGCATTTTCATGAAAGGCATTAAAGTGGCTTCATCAACAATTAATGATTGTCAAACTAATCAGAGTTTCTTGCCAGTATCCTCTGATGGGCAAAAGCCTTTGCTCAGAAAATTAACAAGAACATTAACTGATGTGAATTTTTTATAACACTTTTAAATAGCTCTCTCTTCACTGTTTACTATACTGATGGACATAACTGGAGAAAAAATCTTGATGTAATCTATTTCTTTCATATGCTAAAATGGGCACTTTTTCACTGTCTGTTGATAAGCTAAGCAGTCTTTCTGAAGAGCATAATAATTATGATGTGAATTTTATTTCAGATTTTGGTGATTTCAGCTCTTTTAAATTGTCAGCTGAGAGGCTGTGAACTGCATCTATTGAAGAACAGTTATCATTCTTCAGGATGAGAAAACTTTCAAGAGTTTCATTGGACAGTGCTCCTTTGGGGGATTTTGGAGTTTTTTGTCCCTTTGCACGAGTAGTTTGATGTTCCAGTCTCTCATCAGAAGAAGTGCCAGCAGAACTCGACTTCACAAAAGAACTTTGAATGTTCATAGCCTACCGTTTTCCAGAATCACTGTTTCCCTTGTGACTTTTGCTATCAATGTGCCGCTGAATGTCAAAACGACCGCTGTGAGCAACCGAGATTTCACAGTTACACGTGGTGCCGTGTGCAAACCTATCGCCCTTCTTTGATGCAGTAATGAACTTGAAAATTCTATGATACGCTGGTTTGTACTTCTGTTCATATTTCTTTTTCTTTTTGACCACAGCTTCCACCAATGAATCTGAATTTTCGTTGTCTGTTTCATGGGCGTGAGTAGAAGCTGAACAAGAAGCCATGTTGATATGCATTCATAGAGGCAGGAAGTGCACATGCGCCATGGGAACTTTGGAAGTTGGATCAGACTCTTGGACTTGGCCAGATTATGCGTTTAGCACATTTCGTGAGCTCGGTCATCAAAATTTCATACAATTCGGTTTTCAAACGTACAGCTGTACTGAATTTCGTGAGATTATACGCAAAAATCATAAAGTGCACAGGTTTGCTTTAACCCGTTGACTGCCCTTGCACGAACGGCGTTCGTGATGGTTTCGGGAAAGCTGTGAGCCGTTGCACGAACGGCGTTTGGGGTAATTCCATCATCAAAATTCAGCGATTTAAAGAAGGGAGGCAAGGAGAAAAAATGGTTTAAATGGTTGTAGGGATCCTAAAGGACGGTTTCTTCCCTTTCACGAGTCGCTGACTGACCAGCTCGCGTCCATTCGAACAATAACTTCGGCAAGGTTCGGATGAGTCATTCTCGGTTCAAGATGGTGAGTCGAGCAGGCAGTTCGATCAGGCGCGTGCCGTTTTCAAACGATCTAATGCTCTTGAAGTGCTTCAAGAAGTTATCCGAGACCATGAAAGCGATGACGAAGACTTCAGAGAAGTGGAACGAAGCGATTCGGAGGAGGAATAAAGCGATCACAATCAACACCACCCTTTGCTATCGGAGATTGGTGTTGATGACGAAGCTGATCCCCGACTTCAAACCAAGCAATACCGGCGCAAGTGGGCCTGAATCAGAGAGTGACGAGCCTATTCTGTCAACGTCGACTGCCCCTTCCTCCTTTTGTGAGAGGTCGGGAGGAGAGTCAAGGAAGGGGAGGGGGTTTAGGACAACGGCGAGGGTCCAGTGTGAGGGGGCGTGGCAGAGGAAGAGGGTGTGGCACTCGTCAGTCTGAACTTGTTTCAGAATGGACAGAGGCCAGTGCTGATCGCCCAAATCTCGACCTTTCTTTCACGGATGATCCAGGTATCAAGGTGAACATTGACAATTTCAAGCCTATGGATTTCACGGAGTTGTGTGTGGTGTGTGTGTGTGTGTGTGTGTGTGTGTGTGTGTGTGTGTGTGTGTGTGTGTGTGTGTGGGTGCGCGCATGCGTGCGTGCGTGCGTGTGCGTGTGGTGTTTGTGCATGGTGTGTGTGTGCGTGTGTGTGAGAGAGAAAGAGAGAGAGAGAGAGAGAGAGAGAGAGAGAGAGAGAGAGAGAGAGACAGTGCTTGTGCATGGTGTGGGTATACATTGTGTGTGTGTGTGTGTGTGTGTGTGGTGTGTGTGTGTGTGTGTGTGTGTTAGTGTTTGTGTATGATGTGTGTGTGTGGTGCTTTTGCATGTGGTGCTGTGTGTGTGTGTGTGTATGGTGTGTGTGTGTGTGTGTGTGCTTTTGCATGTGTGCTGTGTGTGTGTGTGTGTGTGTGTGTGTGTGTGTGTGTGTGTGTGTGTGTGTCTCCAAATGTGTGTCAGTCAACTATAACTGGCATTTACTGGCAGTAGTGTGGGATCCCGATCCTTCTGTCCATAGGTTCTGTGGTGTGGTGTATTCTCTGCTACACCGGTGTATTTTTCAGTTGTTAGTGTGCTTTCATCATCTGTGGTGTGGCCTTTTGTAGCTCAGTCCTATCTGTAGCAGTCTTTTTTTTTTTTTGGTGTGGTTGGTTTTGCAATGTTTTATTCATTACCTTCTGTGGTGATGGCTTTTTATCAATCGCACTTAGTTCATGAGTGAACCAAACCACATGTGTGAAAGAAAACTGACAGAATAATTAGAAGTTACACTTAGTGTTGTTATTGTTAGTTCATCTCTGCTAAACAAGACCAATTCCCAAGAGGCTTGCAAGATGTGCAGACTGATGCTGTGGATAATGTGCAATTCCCATCTTCTTTCCCGCGTTACCTGGGCTGGAGTGCCCCCTATGATATGGGTTGCTAAACATTTTATGCATTGTCAAGCTTTATTGTGAATACAGATGTTTGTCATGAAGTTCAAAGGATACTAACACCAGTTTTTGTGGTATTTCATTGTGATTTTAGTGCTATAGTTTTGTTTATGTTCTGAAAGTGTCTTTTTCAAACAAAACATTCATCGTTATATATATTTTTGGTCTACTCATTACAAACAAAATCAAACTATTGTGATATCTGGCTGTAGCCAAGGATATAACAAGAAACTTTCCCAAGTATCTAAGATATGTCACGAATTGAAAGAGCAGTGGGCATATCAGTGAACCTACCTAAGAAAACAAAATTGTGTCCCTTGATACCTGGATTGTACTGTACCCCAGAAATGCATAAATTTATCATATAAAACAACAATTGTGGGTTGTAAATTCACTACCAAATATTTACACAGGTGTTCAGTAAACACTAAAACCACTTTCTGCTGGGTTTGTATGTTTTTTGTTTTGCTGCTGTAGGGTTTTGTATGCTTGCAAAATATATATATTTTTTTTATAAGTTGAATTATAAGATTATTTATTATACTCAGAATGAACAAAATCAAATACTATTTGCAGATATTATAGCCCTGGGTATAAGAAGAAAACATGCCAAAAATCTAAGAGATATCTCCACAAATAAATGAGCACTGATCAAATTAGTGAACCTACCGCAAAAAGTCAAATTTTGCTCCAGCACACAGAAGTACAAAACTGATACAAAATAGCGGCAGTCAATGGTTTAACCTTCCAACTGATGTCAATATGGGAACAGATACTCCTCCTCTGGTGTGTTATGGCACATGTATTGACTGATAAAATGCAGAATAAAAAGTGCATTATCACTGAGGTATATTTGTGCATGATTCACGCACACAGATGTGTAAAGGGAAACACTGAAATACCTCAAGATTTGTTTTCCTGACACATATTGAAGGCCTATCCATTAGTCCTGGCAGGCTCAAAACGCACACAACTGTAATTAAAACTGTAATTAAAACACAAACACTGAGCCTCTTGAATTTTCAACTCTTACCGTTCCTGGAAAAGAAAAACACCACTACTTCCAGCCCCTCCTCCCCCTAAAAAAAAAAGGGTGGAAAACGAAAGGCTTGTCAGGCCTGCACTCACAAAATAAACTCATTGGGCTGACAAACAGTTGTGGCCACCCCTCCAATGGTCAGCCAGGGATTGATGACAGTCTGCCCTCCAGTCACCTGTGTGCCCGCCTCCTCTGCACAGTCCTGTTCACACACATCTACGCCTCATCATGTTAGAATACCACAATACAGCTTTTTATTATCACACAGAAAGTTGGAGTATATTCTAACTGCCTAGCACAGAGGGACCTCAATAAGCAAAAAACAAACAAAACAAAAAAAATACATAAAGCATGCTTCTCTAGTCTACGGCTGTCTTATCTATGGTTCTGCAAGATCTTCCTGTCTCAAAACTCTGGATCTCATCGATCACTGGGAGCTTCCACTTTTTGTCTGGGTGTCCCCCATCAACCCTAAAACTTTTTTTCTTAGCCCATTGTCATTACTCCATGATGCTGAAAATATGACACTGTAACAGCTAAAACACATCATCTCCTCTAGGAGAGGAAACCTTTGTGACAAGAAATAAAACACTTCAGTCTTGAACTCCCTAACCTAGTGGTCTTTATTGTTTGGCAACGGTAAAAGTTATTATGTTGTTCCTCAAAAAAGTCTTTTCTGTAGATTACCATAGCACACCATTTTACATAATGGATCATTTGCATGAGAAATCTATGGTCTTTTCATCGCTGAAGCCAAATTTAGGTGTCTGACAGTGGACGTGGCAAAAGAACACACCAGCAATGCCCATGGCTTAAAAAGAAGTGATTTTTCCACTTCCTGATAAAAAGCTCCTGATAGCTGCAAGTGTTTTCCACGATTTTTCTCCCAAAAGTAGACACACGACTGGGAAAACCCCAAGCAATTGTTCAGGATATCTATTTTATTTCTGAACACTATCCCGTATGGGTTATAAATGAAAATGAGCAAACAAATAAAATATTTTTTAAAATTCATACCAATCAAATTTTGCCCGTTATAGAAAATATCCAGACATATTCTTATTCGTCCAGTCTACCAAACACTATTCTTCTGCTCTGGATAATTTTGGAATGTTTGAAGCCTTGCAGATCCCTTTATTGTATGTTATTCTTCTGTTAATAACCAGCTTAGTAATCCGATTGTAACAACCGGATTTGCACAAGGAAGAGAAAAATTTAATTTCCATTAAATTCAATTTAAAAAGTCAAAACAACAAGACTACCCCAAATTCATCACCCTGTGGTCTGTTGTCAATGTGTCTTGGGACTGGAATGGGTACTCTCTGCATCTGTCTGAAGAATCAAGATCAGCACTGGTTTTCAAATGGCAATACCCATACTTTTTCCCCAATAGAAGAAAACCCACTGACTAAAAGAATCTCAACGACTGAATAACTCAAAGAGCACCCTTTCTATCATTCGCATCAGTTAACTATCTACACTTACAGGAAAAAGAGTTATTTTGAGATGAATTTGACTTGGACATGCATACATGTAGGGATAGCAAGGGATTTTTTTTTCCTCCTTCCTTTTTTCTTTTTCTGCGTACGCAGGCTGATACTCCTGCGGACACTCCCCGTTTAGTCAGGCAAGGATTAATCCCATCTACCCAACAAAGAGAGTGGAGTTTTGTATGTATGACCCTTTTTTATCCTGCCATTAAGGCAGCCATACTCCAACTTCAGGGAAAAAACACTGGGATAAGCACAGAAAAGTTCCTCATGGGGACTATGAATAGCACGACTTCTGTGTACACTAAACACTTTCAGAGCTGCCAAGGCCTCAAAAGCACAAGGTGTAGCATTTTGATTATTCCAAATTCAAGCACAGCACACATAATACGACTCGACCTGTCAGATTTAAAGCACTTTCAGTCATACTACGCTTACCTCACAACATGACTGTTCCAAAGGCAAAAAAGTCTCAAGAACGAATCGAATCACTGCAGAATTGCTGTTGTCTGTTGCGATTTTTCTACTACTGTTTCTTCCCTACCAAACTGGCTTTATCTTTTCTCCGTCTTTTTTTTTTTTTGACAAGTCAACAGTTGTAAAGATCTAAGTTGCCTCAGCTCCAAATCCAGGAATTTTTTTTTTCTTTGTGTAGCATTTCATCACAAAGAGTGAAATCAATCACAGTATGCTAGGGCAAAAAAAAAGCACCCGGCATCTCTGCACTTTAGCCATCTGCATCACAGGAAGAAGCTATGATCTGGAAACATTTCAATGCTTACCATGCAAAAATTAATTTGATAAAACAATTTTTACAAGAAACACCAGACAGGTAATCATAAATTTTACAAAGAATCTTTAATAACTCCGCCAAACAAATGGACAAACGAAGCTTGTCCTTGTTGTTCAGTGGACTCATTATAAATACTTTTCAAAATTTATTTAGATTTTCGCCTGCAGTTGCCTCACTTATCAACTAACACGTAAAGTTTCACATTGTTGGATGCAGGGCAAAATTGAGATTATTCACTTAATTTCACCCTTCTTTGCATTGATTGTCATCCATAATTAAAAAGAAGCAATTTTCAGTTTTAATGAACCTTCTACATTTAGGAGAACATACTTCATTCACTGTTTTCCAACATTTTGTGCAAATTATTCAGAATGAATAATGGCAACTATGCAAGTGGCAGCATCACTGATGGACTGTGTCAATTGCAACATATATTCAATTTTGTTGTTGACTTTTAGTTCAGTTAATAAATTTTATTCAATAACTATTAAATACAACTTCTTTTCAGTAATCAGAATCTGTTCATGTTTAACTGCATTCTGATAGTCTGTGAATCTTTAAGCTGACAGTATGTTGACTAATTAATTCAAACTTTAACAAACATATTTCTTGTCCAACTCGCTTTACAAAATATGAGACAACTTTAATACTGAGCTCTAATCTAATAAGAAAAAAATTCTCTTTCAATTGCAAGGAAACTGAAAAATTTGCTTTTTTCTTCTTTTTTTTTCGTTTCTTTTTTTTTGGGGGGGGGGGGGGGGGGGGGGGGGGTATGTCTTGCTTTTTTCTTTTTAATTCCCTTTTTTTTTTTTTTTTTTTTTTTTTTTAGTATGTCTTGCATACAAAAATCCTTCTTTTACACAAAGAATGGGAACTAATTTCTACTAGCCAATTTTGACTTTCAAAGTGATGTTTTGATTTTGCATGATTTGAATCATTTACATGATCTCGGGGATCATTTCTGTTTCTGATCATTAGTATTGGCCCATTCACAACAAACCAAAGTACAGAGAAACTCCTTTTTCATTGGAGCCTGCAAACTGTGAAGGGTTCTCAAACCCCCAAGAGCTCACACTGAAAATTTGACTGGCTGCCTTGGGGCCAAGAATGGTATGAACTTCACAGGATGAAGTGATAATTCTTACGCACAAATGTGTGTCTCTAAGGCATGAAATTCCCATCCGATGCACTGGAATACAGGCTAGTGCGTCACTAAAATGTACCAGAATTTACTGTGACACAATGATTTTCTCCTGTACACATTATAACTCTGAGCAGCGCGTTACCCAATGTCCGATCCGCCACAATCGAAGTCGATAAAAACATAATTTTCCTTTTCCTTTCAGAACGTTCTGAATCAATGAACAACTTCCACTTGCAGTGATAATTCTTATGCACGAATATGCGTCTCTGACGCATAGATATCCTGTCTGATGCACTGGAATTCAGTCCAGTGCGTCATTAAAACGTGCCAAATTTACCGTGACACAATGATTTTCTCCTGTACGACACATTGCAACTCCGAGCAGCATGTCACGTAAAAGCACTTTCGTCCGATCCGTCACAATCGACGTTGATAAAAACTAACTTTCCTCGACGTTTCAGAATGTTCTGAATCAATGAACAACTTCCACTTTAGAACTCTTCTCTGCTGAAAACCAAAAACAGTCTATGATTGGACCACAAGATCACGTGATTCGGCCATGTGCGAACAGATGGACAACCGAATGTACTTCGGCTTTTCCGAGACAAAATCTACAGTCCATCCATGACTTGCAGGTGCTCATCTAGCGAATGGAACACATGTCAAACGATCTATGCAATACAACCAGTTCGAATAATGAAAATGGCTCCATTTTGGATGTAGGAATGTGTAGCGCACAATGCATATTTTGTGAAACGTTCGACACGAATATTCATCACTCGCCTCTTGTTTGTCACTGGGCTCCCAATGATCATTGGAAGGCAAATGGAATGTGGTCAAATAATAAAATGTTTCAGTGCTGACAGAACTGGTTCACGTTGTGCAAATTTTGTAATGATAATCGCAGAGGACATTAGTGTTATTTAGTGTGCAGATCATATAGAATGACTTTATTTTGTTCCTGAAGGTTTCAGTACTTTGCTTAGACATAGAAAATCACTCTGTGCTCCTAATCCATGACATTCTGTGGGTACAGTGAATTCAGGGAAAATTGTTTTAGCACCAAGAACACTGAAGCAGAGTTAGTCTGTTTTTTTCCTTGTGTACCAGTTCACTACATATGGGGAAAAATGGCTGTTTTGGATGGAGTCATGTCTGATATTTTTTCATTACTTTTATAGAATAGATGAGTTATAAACAAATTTTTTATTGAGGTTTCTTTATGGCAAGTGTGTATGTGTTGCGGAGTTACCTCGCTTGGCATGGTATTCACATAGTCATGTAGCATCAAGTCATGCAGCAGGCAGAGGGTTAAAACAACAAAACCCTAACTTTTCTGGCAACTTTGAAACATATCAACATAATCTATTACATGGACGGTGATGCCAGAAACTAAAAACGTTCAAACCTGATTTAGAAACAACAGCCCATGGACAACAAACATAAAACAGGACAAACACAAAAAGGGAGGCACACTATTTTTCCAGAAACATCAACCCTGTTTATCTCTTTAAAAACTGGTGTACTGCATATGTACATGCATGGCTGGATGTATCGAGTGCCTAGGCATATTTGAGTGCCTAGGTATATTTGACAAAGACATACCTTAAAGCCACGCATGATGAAAGGCATGATGGTGTCACGCTCCTTCTCGGACATCTTGTTACTGGCAGCAACCAGCATCAGCATGTTGTCACAGTCGGTGACCCCCATGGCGTACAAATCACTCAATACATTGGCACAGGCTATCTTGCCCTGAGGCAAAGCATTATCAATCAAAAACTTCAAAATGAAACAGACCCATCCAGTTTCCCCTCTGCTATCTCTAAACTGCTTATTCCCATTTCAATGATGCAAGGATAGAATTTAGAAATGTCCATTTTCACTAAAAAAAACAACAAAAAAAGCTAGAAAAAACAGTAAACAAGTGGGGTATTTTTTGCTCCCATAAGAAAACCTAACACAGAGTAACTTTTATTCAAGACTGGCACAGCCTTTTAAACTTGAATAAAGTCAGACAAATACATAGACGAACAATCTTAATAGTGGGGGAAAAAGCAAGCGCAGGCCAACAACTGAACTGTCTTCATAGTAATGACTTGGCAAAGATTTGGACTTAAGGAGGGGGGGGGGGGGGGGGAGTTTGAAGATGGAGAAACTGGGAACATGAAATTAAGAAAATATGTTACAGATATGAAAACTCTTCACTAGCTGCATAAGGGAACCATCGCAATCCCCTTTGAAGGCAGATATATTTGTATTGCCTGCTCCGAGGCCTTTCGTCCACTGGTCTGACTTTATTCAAGTTTAAAAGGCTGTGCCAGTCTTGAATAAAAGTTACTCTGTGTTAGGTTTTCTTATGGGAGCAAAAAATACCCCACTTGTTTACTGTTTATCGTTTACTGTTCCCTGCCTCATTTCATTTCCGAAAAAAGCTAGAGTTAGGGTGGGAGGGGGTGAGCGCTGCAGGCCCTAAGTGGGTTCAGACCCCCAACTGGGGTCAGAGGTCCACCCTCTAAAGATGGGTGAATATATTTCAATACTTTAAAATAAAAATAGAAAATTACTTTAACAAAATGATATCTTCCTTGAAAAGCACAGAATTTGGCAATAAGATAAAAATCTGGAATGCACAGATCCTGGGGCTACCCAAGGCTGAATTTTTTCAACATGTGATTTTTGAAAAATCTTCAAAAAAGACTGGAATCCAGGAGCCTCCAATACCCTAGTGATATTCAGGGCAATGCCCTGATGGGGGATGAGAATCTATAGGAGGATAGGGCTCTGCCCCTTTCCACTGAAATGGGAGTTTTAGTAGTTCTGAAAACCCTTTCATGGCCTCTCATGATATGCCAATTACTATACAGCAAGCAAAGAAAAAGAATACACACAGACACAAAATTACCACACACACACACACACACACACACACACACTTGATATATTTCTGGAAAAAAGAACAGTCAAAATAAAATCTATCCATGTTTGTTTAAAAAAAAGGGCAAAACACTGATTCAATCAAGAAATCCAATCTGCTCAGACTGCAGTCCAGTGCTCTTTTAAAGTATCAACATGCCTCTTGAAGTGCATGTGTTCAAAGAATGCTGGCATACTTCAGCTCTTTTGAACAAAAGAATGCTGGCATACTTCAGCTCTTTTGAACAAAGTAAAGAAGTAACATTACTAACAACATATCATTCCCGGCTATTCAGGTCAAGAACTGCTGATCGATATTGTTCCTTTTCATAGTCTGTTCAGTTCACTCCTCTTTCTAACAGTTGCTGATTGTGCCTTCTTCAAACTTTTGATTTACAATTTGTAAAACGCGAGATGCTTTATTCCTCCTCAAAAGATGAAGCCTATCCTTTGATGCACTACCAGAAAAATGGTGAACAAATCGCCTTCACCTACATATTTGCCTGTAGAATCATGAAAACCCAGATCGGAAAACTGGATACAGTACAGGTCTCAGCCTGATTAAGCGTTTCATGATTCCCCTCACACACACACACACACACACACACACACACACACACACACACACACACACACCTCCCCAGAATGGTAATTTTTCCTGCCTCTCAAACTTAAAGTCAGGTGGTTTTCCTGGAAATCCTTGGATCTGACGAAAGTTCTCCAGCCTGAAAAATTCTACATGTTTGGGAATACAGACAGATCATCTTGATAGAAAATAAATCACAAAGATACACCTCAACAATTTTTTGACAGACCTATGCGTATCTCAAGATTGATACCCGTTGAGATCGATACCCAAGGGTTCTAAAATAATGGAATCATTAAGAAAGAACAAAAAATCTCATCTCTGTGATATCCGATCAGGTGATCTTGCAAAACATTTCCCATTAAACCCTTAAAAAAAAAAAAAAAGAACATAAACACAAGCATCAAAAAACAAAAGAACCTTACCTAGTAACCAAATCTAATGTTTCTAAACATGATTTGACTTTACAAAGTCTATCTTTATAAACGCTCTTTGTCAAATTATGTCCAACCTTTAAAACCAGCAAAACCAGAGCACGCATAACTAAACATTGCCAGAATTTTTTTCCACAGTCACAACAAAAACTTTACCTGCATAAATGGGTCATCAACCAAAGGATAGAAAAAGTCTGTCGTCTGAACCAGGGAGAGTCCACCATGACGCAGTGGTGTGATGGAACTGTCCATTCCAATTCCTGTACAAATACATCACATCCAGTTTACTGCATGCATACAATAGTCAAATATGCCACACATTAAACAGAAAAGATTTTAATCATGACTGAATAACATGAATAACAGTATGTGTGGACAGTTGGAGGGTAGACTATTTTATGCAAGTGTCAGAACATATTAGATTCAGAATGAGATGCAGCAGCTCTAGTATATCAAATATTAAAGTCCAACAACTTATTCAAAAGACGAATATGTAAACTCTGAAATAAGGTTTGGTAAAGCAGAAAATTGGTGCCCCCTTTATTGCTTGTTTCTATTTCAGTCATCACAGCCCAGTCAACCATACATGGCCCGTTTTAGACTGTCATATGGTCTAAGGAAAATCCTATCAAGACTAGGAAAAAAAAAAAAAAAGCAGTGATGGTGTGCTTCAATTGTACAAAATGCAATCAAACTCCCAAAAATGATCTGCAACATCTCAAAAACACATCCAATTTTGTTCTTTCAGACAATGTGTGCTTATCTAACTTGGGGAAACTGTCAAATGCAGTAGAACGTTGACTTTTGGTAAGATAACGCAAGATAATGTTGCTTATAGCCCAGCCGACCGCAAAGGGCCCCATCAGGGCTGTCACCACGTTAAAATCAACTCAAGTCATTCATTCACACAATTCTTTAAAATACAACGAAAAACCCATCCAAAAGTTTGCTAAAAATCTTTCCACTGTAAAATCTCAGATCCGATGAAAAATGTTAATCTCTTTCAAGAACTCAAACTTCTGGTCTGCTCAACAGTACTTCAACGTCCGTTACTTCGACGTCAGTTTCTTTCATAACTGAGACTATCGCAGTGCTTTCTTCAGGCTGGAGAACAGCTGACTTGAAAAATCTCTGAAATAGGCGGTGGTCCAGGGGCTGCCTAGTCCAGGGGTAATGCCCTGGTGGGGGAATTTGAGCAGTTTTGAAGACTTTCGTGGACTCTCATGAAAGCCAAACTACTCTGCAAGAAGCAGAGAAACCAAAAGAAAACACAGAAGCAGAGAAACCAAAAGAAAACACACACACACACAAATAGTACACACACACACACACACACACACACACCACACACACACACACACACACACAGGCATGCACACTTAAATTCAATAAATTTCCAGGAAAAATAACAGAAGAAAAGAAAAGAAGAAAAAAACAACTGGTGCTTGTCTCTGCAGTCATGCTAATAAGCTGGTAACAAAAGAACAATATCTGTTATGTAAACACAATCACCATCCCTTTGTGCATCTCACTTTTTGCTGTTCATAACCATGCCCACCACAGGGGTACATATGACATAATATTCATTCTGGGCTGTCATACTGTCAAAAATACAAAATCCATGCATGTCCGTTTATCATTGGTTGGGGGCAGGAGGAAGAATATTAATCCGATCAAGAAATCCAATCTGCTCTGACTGCGGTCAAACTTGTGTTCTTGAACTTGAAACAACAAACTTCTTGCCGTGAACTTAATCCATGAACGCTGTTAAAAACTACACTCAGCGTAGTTCAGCTCCTTTTAATAACGTGAAAAAGTAAAAACGTGCTGTTCACGTTCCGATAAAATGAAAACCGTTGATTGAAACTGCTCACTTTTGTAGTCTTTTCAGTCCAATCAAATCAACAGGAAAATTGTGCTTGCTCAAATGTCTCACCTTGATTTACAATTCATGACAGTTATTGACACACAAGATGTCTTTTCCCTTGAAAAGAAGCCTCAACATGACTGGCAACCAGCAAAATGGTTGAACGAATAAGCGTTCAGCCACATATTTGCCTGCCACTGACATGTTCTGATTAATGAAAGTAGCGTGGTATAATGACTGAGGGCAGCAGTGTGCTGATTATAGAATCATGGGAACCTGGATTGGGAAAACTGGATACAGAACTAGACTCGGGATACTATTTTTGCCATTTTTTTTCCAACAAACTTTTTTCCCCCCTTTGATGTTTGCTTTTCTTTCTTCTGAACATGAGATGGTTTTCTCCATAAAAATCAGCTGTGACAGAAAATTTCAACACAATCTGTTTCACATGGGAACGCTGAAAACCACCAAAACCCCTTTCACATGGAAATGAAATAGATCATGGAGCTTTTTCACCTTCAAGAGTGGATATAAAGAGTATAAGCTGCAGAAAATGGTTTCTTTTTTATGGCCACCAAAGGCTGAACGACACAAATCGGTGCTTTCAGTTTCAGATCAGTCTGAGTCAGGGATTGAGAGAACTGGCTTTCTTCTTTGTTTGAGGTGCACTTTACAAGCCAATTTTTGTCATTTTCCATCAGCCGTTATTTTCAATACATGGTTTCCAGAGAACAATAAAAAAAATCAAACTTATTTGAAGATGCCTTTTCTGGTTTGAAAGATGTATGGGAGTATCAAATGTAAATCTTTTTCTTTTCAATTGTATCCTGGTCATTCAGAATCTGAAATCAAATAATTTTCTGACACCCAATTCATTCACAAGCTGTCTCTGTGCTTTGTTATATCAGGGAAAAATAAAAGAGAATTATACATAAAAGTCTTATGTGCTTTGTTATATTTGAGAAAAATAAATTACAATATACACAAAATTACCTACCAACTGTAGTTTTTTGGGTTTTTTTTTAATAAAGCAAGATTTCATCATGCTTTACCCCTTGTACAAACTTCTATATTGAGCTGTGTGGAACGCAACATAACAGAATATGCTTCATATCTTCATCCTCAAAAAAGAAAATGACCAAGATTATTGCTGCATACTTTTCTGCTTATACAATATTTCACGGATCCACGGATGTTGGGGATGCCATGAGGTGTCCTAATAAATAACTTATTAAGCCAAGCTCAAAATCTGGAAATCTGTTGCCTTGAGAAGGCTGTTGACCATGACAGACATGCATTTTGTCCATATTCAAACCTACGGTATCTACTACATTAGTCACATGATTTTCTGTATATTATCATGCCTTATGTAATGAACCAAAAATTGAACTTTGAGACTTCTGTTGTCATATATAATAATATATGATGGGTGTGTTTAAAACTAGTAAAATATTAGATCTAGTTACTATTCATGAAAAATTTTCTATGTCCATTAGGAAATGCAATCAGTCATACATATACCATTTTATTACCATAAACAGATACACAAATTTTTGTTTACTGAATTGTTTCTTTTGACCTAAGCGATCCTCATTAAGGTCTTCAAGCCTGAAATGGGGTTCAAGGCCATTTCTAGGTAAGGGCAGATAGGGGGGAGGCGGGGGGAATGTTCGCGTCACGTGATGTCTTGGGCAGACATGTGCTACACCCGCCACCTTAGTCGCCATACTGGATTTAGGCAAACCGAAAGGGTTCCCATATTTTTTTCGATTTCATTCCAAAATACGATTCCTAAACAAAGTACCAATAATGCACAGACTAGAAGTTTGTCATATTGACACCTGGATTTAAAACAATAATGATTAGCAGAAAACATAACTAGTTTTACGTAGCCGCAATTTCTTGGAAACTACTTTTGGAAACGACCAAACGAAGCTTATGACATTTTTTGGTATATGCGAAATTATTGACTTACCAAGGCGAGGGACGGTCGCCACGTATTGGAACTGCGACTGCTCAACATCCTGAGCACTGCTGTCCTGTTGAAGTCCCTCAAGAAGTTTGAGCAGAACCTCTTGAGGGACTTTACACCCTCATCCCTTTAGGTCAGCAAACTTTGTGAGTCGGAAATTGGGATCCAACTCGTGTGCTGCAGGGTCGAACGGCCGTCGCATCGCCATCCCGCCTTTCTAAACGATGACCAGTTCGGCAATTCTGTAAAAATGCAAAGTAGAAACATCCTAGATCTGTATGCAAAAAATCAGAGTAACTTTCTGATCAAAGTACGAAACACAGCGATCTTTCACGGTTGCCATACCTTCAGCAGCGTACCCAGAAATGACGACCTCCCTGGTCAGTAGACGAACACCCGGATGTTAACGACTCACTCGCTCAACCGGGAGATATTATTGTTCTCTATGTTCTCTACTTTTTTTTATTACTTCGTATTTCTGTTCATCTGCAATAACGTAGATTCTATTTTAAACTGGAAGTATAACTGAAATATTTTTCTGCGCAACAATTGGCCGCATCTGCAATCAGGAACTACAGAATATAATTATTTTAGGGAGTAACTGTTATTACTTTTTGAGTCGTCTCGTTTCGGTCACAAAACTTCCACGCGCAGCATCAGTCTGTGTCTAACAGGGTGTCCGAACCAATGACACACCTTCAATTTTATGGGCCAGAACGTGACCAGCATAAGAACACTGACAAGGTTGCACTCCTTGTACCGTTATCAATGCGTGAACATATAAAGAGGTCAAGGCTGGTGGTGGTGTATGGCCCGTCAGCGCTGACTGCAAGTCACCCCGCAATTTTGTTGTTAATTTGTTTTAGGAGGGGGTAGGGAGAGACTTATGTTGGTCACATTGACAGTCCATACATCATGCAGCAATTTTTGTTAACAAGCATTTCGGCGATGGGAGGAATTATTGTGATGTACCAGAACTTGGAAGACCAGACATGATCACCAACTGTAGCCGGCGCACGCATGATACGCATACACACACCGGCACACCGGCGCGCGCGCGACATATAATTATACAAACGAATTCGTAAACGCACACTGACACTGACACATGCTCAAAGGAAAGAAACTAGCCTATAACGGATCTAGTTGCAAAGTAAGACGACTGCAGGCGGAAATCTAAACAAATCTTAAATAAATGTTAGCTAACCGCCCAGAGAAACGTGGACAAACCAGTCACAAGACAAAACACTACGCGTTTCGACCTCTTAGGTCTTCTTCAGGTAAGACAAGACACAAACGAATAGAACAACGAAGATTCACTTAGTTATTCGTTTGTGTCTTGTCCTACCTGAAGAAGACCTAAGAGGTCGAAACGCGTAGTATTTTGTCTTGTGACTCGTTTGTCCACGTTTCTCTGTGCGGTTCGCAAACATTTATTTAAGATTAGCCTGTAACGAGCAAGCAAAGCTGGCGTTAGAATGCCAAGATGTCACGTGGCATTATTGTTTCTACATAATGCTAAAAAGGCTCTCTGAAGAGAACCTAGATAGTTCCCTGTCACGTGACCAAAGCTGAACTGAACTACTAAACTGTTTATAGTAAACCCTTCCTTTGTGTTTCATTGGAGTCCCACTACATACTACATAAATCTTTTCTACCATTTGAGGAATGCAGGAACTTGCATGCTCAGGCTCGCAAAATGCTGAAATATCCAGTAATTGAAATGTCGATGAAATGCTATTCAGTCATACCTGGGTCCAGAATCGAGTCAGGCCACAGAAAGAAACAAAAATCGCCTGTATTTCCACTATCGAACAAGCAGATTTGTCTGTTGAAAGAAACATATTCTTGGGCTGATGTTAGTGTGGAATCGCTGGCAAAATGGGCTAAGTACATGAAAGGGGGAGGGGGGATAATTTGAACTTCCTAAGCATTCGACCTTCTATCTCAGTAATTCAACCTCACCCCACCCCCAAAATAAATAAGTAAATAAATAATTTGTTTTAAATAATAAATAAACTACGTTTAAGAAGCAAATAACCTGAGCTGTACACTCCAAACAAATAAGCCTTCTAGGCTGAATCTCCCAGACTTGGTATCATTTATTATGCCCATCGCTCCCGGTGGAGCATAGATCATCGATGACCCTTCGCCATTGCACTCTGTTCTGAGCTGTTCTGGCCATTCCAGTCCAGTTGGTCCCTAGTTGCTTCAGCTCCGCCTCAGTGTCTCACCTCCAGCTGTTGCGAGGCCGGCCTCTCTTCCTCTTTCCCTGCGGGTTCCAGGTCAGGGCTTGACATGTGGTGCTGGACGCTGGCTTCCTGAGGGTGTGTCCAATCCAGCCCCACTTCCTTCACAGTATCTGCTTAGCCACTGGTTCCTGTCCCGTATACTCCCACAGATCTTCGTTTCGGATCTTCTCCTGCCATCAGATTTTGTAGATGCGCCTTAGACAGGTGTTGATGAATGTCTGAATCTTTTGTTGCATCGTCTGTGTTGTCCGCCATGTCTGCGTCCAGAGTGTCCACTGTATACCGTTGTTCCTGCCTGTTGTAGTGGTCTTCATGGTCCAGTCGATGACCAGGAGGAAGAGGAACGGCGACAGCAGGCACCCCTGCCGAACTCCGGTCTTCACCTCGAAACTTTCAGACAGCTGGCCGACGTGGGCAATCCTGCAGTTCATGTCCTGGTAGGTGCACCGGATGAGGGAGATGATCTTCTCAGGGACTCTATAGTGCCTCAGCAGCTTCCACAACATCTCTCTGTCCACACTGTCGAAGGCCTTCCCATAATTGATGAAGTTGATGCAGAGGGGGGAGTTCCACTCCAGCGACTGCTCCACAATGATGCGCAGGCTGGTGATCTGGTCGGCACATGATTTGTTCCGCCAGAAGCCTGCCTGCTGGTCTCAGAGCTTGGGGTTGACAGCCTCCTTCATCCTCTCCAGTAGAACCCTGTTGAGAACCTTGCCTGGCATTGACAGGAGCATGATCCCTTGGTAGTTGCTGCAGTCCCTGAAGTCTCCTTTCTTCGGCAGCTTGATGATGATTCCTTCTTTCCACCAGGCCGGTACCTCCTCCTTCTCCCAGATCTTGCTGAAGAGGCTGTATAGCATGTTGACAGCTGTCTCTGTGTCTGCTTTGATGGCTTCTGCTGGTGTGTTGACAGCTGTCTCTGTGTCTGCTTTGATGGCTTCTGCTGGTATCTCGTCCGGCCCTGCAGTCTTCCCATTTTTCAGAGTCATGATGGCCTTCTTGATCTCTGCCTTTGAGGGTTTGTCACAGCTGATGTGCAGTTCTGACTCTGCGGGTGGGATGTCTGGTGGTGCGTCAGGGGCGGGGTGGTTCAGCAGCTCCCTGAAGTGTTCTGCCCATCGTTTCAGCTCTTCCTCAGTTGTTGTCAATGGGTTTCCGTTCTTGTCCTTCACTGGCTTGTCTGTCTGCTGGAACTTGCCCGTTAGCTTCTTGGTCACCAGGTACAGGTCCTTCAGGTTCCCCTGTCCGGCTGCTGCCTCTGCTTGACTGGCCAGGTCGTCAAAGTAGTCCCTCTTGTCCTTCTTGATGCTCCTCTTCACTTCTCTGTTCGCTGCTGTGTGCTCTTCCTGTGCCTTTGCCTTAGCTGCTCTTGTTCGGCTCGTGTTCAGCGTAGTTTTCTTCTCTCTCCTTGTTTCAAGCTTGTGGATGGTGTCGGCAGAGATCCATTCCATGTGCTGGGTCTTCTTCTTGCCAAGGATCTCTTCACATGTGTCGCGCCAGAGCTTCTTCAGTGTTCCCACTGTGTTTCAATGTCCATCTTACCATCTTCTATCAGCTCTTGTAGCGGCTGGAACCTGTTGGAAAGGCTGATCTGGAATGCTGTTTGTGTGTCCCTGTTTCTGAGCAGTCCAACATTGTACCTTGTCCGTGTGTTGTTGGTGTTGGTGAATCTCTTGAGGCGAAGTCTTCACTGTTGTTAAAAGAAGGTGGTGGTTTTATGACACGTCAGCACCTCTCATCACTCGTACATGCTGCCATGATCTCCTGAACTTGCAGCTAATGCAGATGTGGTCAATCTGGTTCTCCGTGACGTGGTTCAGGGATCTCCATGTGGCCGCTTGTGTGGGAAGATGCTTCCTCCTATCACTAGCTGGTTCAGGGCGCACAGGTCTACAAAGCGCTCAC
>CM065721.1:19878373-19920873 GCA_033310375.1 Conus canariensis
TCAAATATGATATCCCCCAAGGTACAATACTAAGCCCTTTGCTTTTCCTCTGCCATCAGTGACCTCTCAAATTCTGTAGCATCAAGATTATGCCTGTTTGCAAATGACTGCTTGGTCTGGCAAGAAACACACAATGTCCAGGACCATATTGTACTCCAGAAGGACCTCAACAGGATGGAGGTATGGGCCAAGGACTGGGGCATGCAGTTCAATGTGCTAAAATAAGTTGGAGCAAATACAGCAGCAAGCAGCTTGCTTTATCAAATGAAGTCATGAATTTAGAGAAGCAGGCTGTATTGATGACATGCTTCATGAGCTGGGACTCACTCCACTGAAAAACTGCTGGAAGCAGCTGTGACTCACTACCTTCTTCAAGATGGCCCAAGGCACATATCCAACTCTACCACTTGATAAGTGTATAAATTCTGCATGTCACTAGAAAAATCAGGCCTACCACTTTTGCTGATAATGTAACCTCAAACATTGTTGCAAATAGAGCAGTATAAATGTTTGTTCTTTTCCCGATATGATTTTTGAGGGAAGCCAGTTGGAGGAAATCATTCAAGCCCAATATGCCTCTGCATTTTAATCAGCGATTGTGGCAGATTCCCGTGCACACTAGCCCTCTCCTCTCATCCCCACTACAGTTCCCCTCCCCATCCCCCAACACCTTCTTCCACACACCTTTTTTTTTTTTTTTACGCTGTCATAGTTTCCATTGTAAAACAGTCATATTGGTTCGGCAATGTATTGTGCCACATCCAGATCCAGAAAATACATATACAATTACTTTGTACATGATAACAAACAATTCAAGGTACTTTTGGACCTAGAAATCAATGAGAATGTTGACTGCTTTGATTTCAGTTAAATTAGGAAAATTATGACATGCCACAAAGAAAATCTCCATTGGCTGTTCAATTGAGCAGCACAGCCTGCACTTCCATATATCTGTATCTAATCTATTTCAGAGGAGCCCTCATTGCTGTTGTTCTTTCTGTACAGAAAAGTCTCCATTAGCCATGCAAAGAATTGTTCATACAGAAAAGCCAAGACAGATATTTTGGAGGGAGTGGGTAGGGTGAAGGGGTGGGAGTTGGGGGGCAGGGAGTCCTTTGCAATGGGATCTTGAATACCTTTTTTTTCATCCTACAATAAAGCTTCCACACTGATTGCATAAAGAAGAAAAGACACAGTTTCTGGGTCAGTGCCCATCTCCTTAATATATCATACATACTTGCACTGTGTGATGTTCAGTGCACAGCGCCTTCTCATAGTGCCTCTGATTGAGGTGGATGGGGTGAATGCATAATGCATCAATAATTATGGAACTAGTGAAAGGGCATACATGTATGTACATACATCTTTGTCTGCCTCTCTCTGTATATATGTAAGTGGATGAATTGGAAAGCTATTTGTACTGTGTTAAATTCTATTATTTAACTATTTACAACAAAGAACTAATGTGTTATATGACTTGAAAAAATGTTTTCATAGGCGCAGAAGATGGGGGATTCTGCAAAAACCAGTTATCTGCGACAGGTTGACAAGTCACCAGCACCATACTGCTACCTCAGAGCAACCTTGTAAGTAGAGGGTGCTTTTAGTTTGACACAAAATGTGATGCATGAAATACGTTTTCTTGGAGTCTCTTTGTAACAGCAATCAATCCCTGTGATTGAACTTCTTATTTCATTGTGATTTGTAAGTAAATGATGCATCTTAGTTGCCAGCTAAGCATAGGCTGCATTACCATTGGTGAAAAACAAAACGGTGAAAACAGTGAATGAGTTCTGACAATGCACAAGAGAGAAAAAAAAAAAAAATCTCAGCTCTGAGAAAATACGGATTAATTCTTAATTAGTAAATGTGATTCTGTATGTGTATGTGTGTGTGTGTGTGTTTCTGTGTGTGTGTGTGTGTGTGTGTTGTGTGTGTGTGTGTGTGTGTGTGTGTGTGTGTGTGTGCCCGCACGCACATGCATGGTCTTGACTACACTGTCGTAAAGTTGAGGGTTTTGTCAGTATCCATACAGTTTACTGGATGTTTTTACTGTGTTTATTCTTATTCAGATGTTGCAAATTGTATAAGACCCTTACTCATTGAAGAGTTCTCAAGAATTTACACCTGGACCCATATCCAGTATGCTGCAGTATCCACTTACCACTCTACTGGCTACTGGCTTCATTGAACGCATATTGTTCAAATGACACGCCTGTTTATTTCTTTCTCATTTAATACAAAGACATCAAAATTTGCTGACATAGTAAATTGTGTGTCTTGAAATTTGCTAAATTTTCATTGTTGCTGTTCTGATGATTGCAGGAGAATGAAGACTTTTTGTGTGTGTCTCATTACTGGAGTAGCCAGGAAGCACCATGAAGCTTAGCTGGATTCCCCCACTCTCTCTTCCAGCCTCACATAACTCTTATTTATTAAACAAGCTAAGGTTGATTATCTACATACTCTACACAGTCACACACACTCTTACACGTACGCACTTGTTTTCTAGCTTATATGGTCAGGAAATGTTGGTTTATTTAGCCATTCCCGCAAATATTATGATCTACCTTTGACTTAGTATACAAGTTTGTAAAGGAGTTAGCTGGGTTTTTTTACTTAGATATACAATTTCAAACCTGTAGAAGTTTGTATATTGGTTCATATAGCAATTCCCACAAAGATGATGATCTGCCTTTGATTTAATGTACTGGTTTGTAAAGGATTCATTTGGTGTTATTTATGTGTAGAATTTCAAACCAGTTTGTAAGGAGATATCAGTGAGCTATTACTTTGCCTGTGATTTATTGCTATATTTATGCCATCTGGCATGGGTATTTGTGATGGTAATAATTTGTCATGGTTCTGTTCTTGTGCTTCTTTTAAGTAACTCATCAACTGATTAATTAAGTAGTGTTACATAACTTTTTGTGCAGCTATTGTTTGTTTTGGCATAGAGAGCTTACAGTGCATGTGAGGTGCTGCATTATATAAATCTCAACAATTATTGTTGTTATTGTTATTGTGGGAATGTCTCTGTCCCTGACCCAGAGAAAGTGAGGATAGAAACTGTTACAAGTTGCGCTTGCCGATAACAGTTCGCAACCTAGTTGGTCTCAAAATATATATCTAGTTACAAGGGCAAATGATTTACTCACATGATATAGTAGAGGGCTAGTGATGATATTAATATTGATGATATACTACTATGTTGATATTGTTATACAGAGCATCACCAACTGATAGTTAATAATAATTGTTCTGTTGTATAGAAACATTTTCTCCAAAACAGTTTCGATTAAATGGAAATATCTTGAGCAGAGTGATATAATGCCTTGTACCACAGCTCTGCCCACATTAATTAAATGCATCATTTCATGACAAAATCATTCTGGGGGAGAGAAATTCAAATGGAGAAAAAAAGAGTATGAAGATCTAACAGGACAGTCTAGACAAACTGATCATTGTGTGTTTCCTTATTTATTTATTTAGAATATTTATTGAATCTGTGTCAGGGAATATGAAGGCAAAGGACTGGAGACAAATGCTTTGCAGTTCAAGCATGTTCTCATGCGAGCCTTGACCGAGGTCTTTGGGCAAGTAAGTACAGGCTTGGAAATACACTGTACACTACCATGTGTTCACGCACACAAGCATGCACGCACCCACAACCACACTCTCTCACACACACACACACACACACACACACACTCACACACACACACACACACACACACACTCGTACATACACACTTGGTTAATCTCTTACAAACTCGTCCATTTCATTTGTTCACTCCCAAGCAGTCTTTAATCTTATGGTAGAAATATTTACAAATAACTGTATAGTGGGGGAAAAATCAAAGTGGCAGCTTGATGGAATCATCCATGTTGTTCAAAGACTTGCGCAGTTTTACAGATTTTCAGTGTGACTGGAATATTCTCAGAACCTTTTCTTCAGCCTCTTTTATCTTTAGGGTTTTTTTTTTTATGTCTGTGGCAAGTATTGGATATGTCCACAGACTGGTGATATCATAACTTAAAAAAAAACAATTTTCCCCCATAGGATCAAGATTTTTTTTCAGAGAAAGAGAGAGTGATTGTTTTCATCTGAAAACGTCTTGAATTACAAATTCCAGTGTGAATCGTTTTTGGGTCACTGTCCTCCATATTGTCAGAATGTCGATCATATCAAGGATTGCAATGCCATCCTGGCAAAAAGTGAAATGAAAGAGATTGCATGAGAAATAACTGAAAACAAGAGGATGAACATCCAGTTCCTTTTCAATGAAGATGGGGATGCATGAACTACCTGAATATGAGTGAGCAAGTCTCTATTTGAAAAAATCAGCATACCTGGTCTTGTGCACTGCATTTGTTGTGTGAACTATGCTGGTATTTCTGTCTATGTGTTATAAAAGATTTATGTTTATGTTTACTTTTAAAGTACCTCAGATTGCACAGGTTTTATTAAATCTTCAGGATTTTTATGGAGGACCCTTCACCCCCCCCCCCCCTCTCCAGATCTCCCAAGAGTTAGATTTGGTCCCCCCAATCAATTCTTATGCCTAGTGATGGGAGAAGGGGAAGCAGCATTTTTCAGAAATATCATCGGACTGGTTTGCTGAAGTGTATACACATGTCACAGTCTTTACTATCAGCAGTGTTTATTTTCCAGGTTGGTGCCAGTGACACAGTGGATCTCCTAAAACTATCAGCAACTGGTGATGCCATACTGCGAGTGCCTTCAAGGTACCCCCCCCCCCCCCCCCCCCTGATGATCCAGATGTTATTTGGATATTGGCAGTCGTATGTATGGAAAACACATGGTCTTTTTAAAACTGCATATTTGTCAACTGAAACACACAGGGGTTAGAGTGCTTTCACTCAGAAGTCAAACTGCCCCCTCCACAGCTCATTCTGCCCCAGCCTTCCCCTTGGTTTCCCAGTTTTGACTGCAGAAGGTTGGCAGCTGTGCACCAACTGTTTGAATGACATATTCAGAAAAAATATGTACACATTGTCTCATAATTTGGAATTGATATTTCATTTCCATTATATAATTTAAGTTTATTTTGTGCAACCGGTGAGTGGGTAAGAACATGAACAACAGGAGGTTGGGAATGTCTTGCTGGCAGCCTGGGTTTTTTTTTTTGAGATTTTTTTTTTTAATCTCTTGTTGTCTTGTTGTTGCAGGAGTTTTGTAAAGTTATGGGGATCGATGACCTTGTTTGGAAAATTCAAGGGTCAGGTGTGTGCATTCCGGGTGCAACAGGTGAGCCACTTAACAATGTAACGGTAGATGGAGCAGCAATGGCTGCATTGTAGTGAAGGGAATGATATGTACCTGGCAAGCAAATGTACAGCAGTACTAAAATGCAGTGGCAAAGATCACAAATTAGAAGTATCACCTACAGTAATCTTAATATCAGTTTCAAAGTTCTGCTTTTATCGAGACGGAGCATGCAAATGTATAGGGTTGTAAAATGTTCTGGACTCAAACTTTCTAGCTTAATGGTGAAGTATTGGTCTTTGATGTTTAACGAAAGAGAAAGTAAGTGGGAAGTTCAAAAGTGTTGTTATTGAAATTGTTTGTTAAAAAAAACGAGTCTTGTAGGTTTTGCTGACTTTGTTAGTTGTTTTTGCAGCATTTGTTTTCCTTCAGGTTCAAGATGTTTTCCCTCCAACAGGTTTTAAAAAGATTGTGAACAAATGAATAAGTATGGTGAAATAGAGCTGTAAAACATGAACACATCAAGGAATGCAGCTGAACCATGAAGTGGAAGGTTAGTCAGATAATACCAACGTCTACCAACCTTTACAGCTACAATTCTGAAACATTTGCATTTGATTCTATCAGCAGATATCAGATTCTGTAAAGTTGCATATAGATTATTACGAGTGTTAAACAGAATGCAGAAGCTAGTTGATTCCACAATTTCCAGCGTCATTTACATACTTTAGTTTCTAGTTTTGTGTGTGTGTGTGTGCATATGTTCATGTGTGTGATTGCAGAATCACAAATTCTTTGAATCAACAAAGAAAAAAAAGAAAGAAAACCAAAAGCATTGTTTATCTGTTTACAAATCCTACCACATTTTGTAAAGTGGTGTCTTAACTGGTAAATCCTTAATGCAGACAAGACCAGGCCTCGGTGAGTGTGTGTCAAATACTCAACCGAGTGTAACTTTTTTTTTTTTTTTTTTTTTGCTCTCCCAACCTCTGCGCCACCTCAGAGGCAGTGCACCCACGCCGCTCATTCCGACACCCAGTCCACAGCCACAGCCCGGTCAGCCCCGCCGCAGCCCAGGCACCGGCAATCCACAGGGAGCAGTCAATATCAAGTCGTCCAGAGGCAACCCACCGGAGGAGACACTGCACTGCTACCGAGTCACTTCGGTGGTGTTCAGTGGTGCCTGTTCTGGTCTAACATACGCAGGACACCACCCACTAAGCCCCCTACTGACGACAATAATTGCTTAGTCGCAGAGCCGGCGTGAGTGAGTCTCCCTCCGGAGGGCGCCACCATGTCCGTCCAACGATAGCCCCCATGGACTCGCTGATACCAGTGACCCTGACAGAACCAAACCAAGGCCACAGACGTGGAGAGGACATCGAAGTCGAGGTCATGATGAGAGCTGGGTATGAAGGGCCACAGAAATTGAGACTTTTTTTTTTAATGCTGATTGATGAGAATGAGGATGATTAAGATGATGCTATGGATTTCCATTTCGTCTGGGACTACATGACAGGGCTGTACTCTACGCTTCCTTTCATAATATATCCCGATGTTGACCAGGCCCGAGAGATACAGGCACCTGCAGTGTTGGTCAGGAAATTTGAGCAACTCTCTTGAAACGCATCCATTAAGTGGATGAAACTCGACTGTGTGGTCCCAGTCTTCCCAACCGAGTCCGCAGCAAACTCAACTCTGGGTAGGAGCCGGTCGGGGCAGAAAAACCCACATGACTCTGATGGGATTCGAACCCACGACCTCCCAGCCAGGAGTCTGCGACGCTAACCACTTCGCCATGGCGGCTGGTTAACCGAGTGTAACTTGTCCAATATCAAACAAGTGAAAGGAAAAAAAAAGAATTTTAGTGCCACCCTCACCATCTCCTTTTACACACACACACACACACACACACACACACGAGACCGTTCTGGCAAATCTGCAGAATGGACTGTTAGTACCACTTTTGGGTTAAGAATACACTGGTGTAGAAAACTTTTTACAGATCTTAACAAGGAGGAATTTTTCTTAAACAAAGGTGAACTGGTCATTAATACTTAAAAAAAAAAAAAATGAAAAGCTGACAATAGTAAAATAATATTAGCATAAAAAGGCAGAGTCCAAAGGTGGCAGGGGAAATTTCCGGTAGAAGGCTGATTCCAAGAGAATGACAGAATGAGGACAATTCTAGCAAAAGGCTGAATCTAGGAAAGACAGAGGGGAAATTTGTAGCAAAGGAATTTGAAATGGGATAAAGTTTATATTGAAAGAGTCCTTATCATTTCAGATCTGGCATTTTTTTACTTTGAAGCAGACATATTGGTTGCATGTTGATAGATGATCAACTAGGCCGGTGTGAGCTTTTTATGCGTTTGTGTGTGCAGATCTCCAGCAGTCTGATGGGCTTGTCAAGTAACAGTCGCACATGGAACATTCCACAGCTATCATGACACCAGGGATAACTGTGAAATATGCGAGTATGTGAGAAAAAGATAGTTGAGACAAATGCATGCATGTGCTTTAATAGTGAATGTCCGATAGGTTGAACATGAAAGAGTGAGCGAACAAAGTATGTGAATTTGCACAGTATTGTGTTCAAGTATCCTGGCAGATTTTTGTTTGATGTGCCTCATCTTTTTTGTGTGTGTTTTTTCTTGCCCTTCTTTATACAATGCAACAAATGCCCGCAGCCAGGAGCCGGAGATATGACAGTCCTATCTGTATACCTGCTTCATCTCGTCGTGTGGAAAATAAGGAGAGTAAGACAATACCAGTACTGTGAGAAAATATTAGTGAGTGTGTATGCATGTGTGTGAAGTAAACGCTTTTTGATTCCAATGATTTTGTTTACTTTAAAAAACTACCACCATCAAAACATGTGATAGTATTTTGTGCGTGTGCATGTGTGTGTTCACATTTTGGTGTTAATCTACACCATTACACAAGACATTACCATACCAGAATTCTTTGTTACTTTTGTTGATTCTGCTATAGAACAACATAGTCAGAAGTTAACAAGTGGATCAGCGTATATAATTGAAAAATTAAAACTCTGGTTATCATGATTTTTGGTATTTCAGCAAAATTAGCATACAGAAAGAGCAAAATTTGCTCAAAAAAAGAAAAATGAAAAGTTGCATTGAGTTGCATAACTACATTCCTCACACACACATGCAATCTGACCTGAGTGAATACAGATTTTCATACTCACATGAAGATAAAAAGTATGAAAGCCCAAATGAATTCAACTGACTCTTATGTGTATTTGTGATATTATTTCCCTCAAGCACTTTTGTTTCCGATTCTTACACTTGATAATAAGAACACAGCAATAGATACTCATGGGTACAAGTGTCGGTAGGAGAGAATATTCACTGAATAGTGGAGGATACAGACCAGCACACTTGACAAAAACTCTTCATACGAAAAAGACAAAAGCTTTCACACTCTTTATTGGGTGTCAAGTTCTATGGCATTTAAATTGCTGGTCAACCAAGAAAGCGCAAGCCGTCAATTCATGTGACAATCCACAGGACTTCAACAGTGCACATTGTAACAGATAACCAAACTATTTTTATGGTATAAGGTAATACTAAAGGAAAATGGTGGTTGATGGGATGAGGGGAGGTGGAGTAAGTAAGGGAGATACTCATGGAAAATGGACACTGGGAAGAGGTGGATGCCCTCGTGAAAAATTCCTGGATTTGCCCTTTGATACGCATCTGCCCCAAAATGCCATGGCTTTACCCTTGCTCCACATTCCCTCTTTCCTTCAAGCATTGTTAAAGTCAGTCTGCTATCTTCTGTGTCATCTTGCTGACAGACAAACCAACAGACAATTCACTCCACTCTTTGGCATTTGTAATAAACTGTGAATGAGCAAGTCAGAATTATAATGACTTAAAAGAGAGCACACTCAAAAAAAAAAAAAAAAAATTGAAACTTGCTGTAGGCAAATGTAGCAGCACTTAGTACAAAAGTATAAAATATAATTTCTGCATGCAAAGAAATTCCAAAGACAGAAATCCCATTAAGTCGAATCCTGCTCTTGAAATTCTTCTGACAGTTTTATAGTCTGATGTGAGGGTTCCTAATTGCTTACTTCTTTATGTTTTAAAATAAATGGTTGTAAATAAGCACTCCACTTTGCATCTCCTAAAATAATCACCTATGATTAACAGTGTGTAACATTAGTGTTTGACGATGGGCAAGGAACAGAAAAAAAAAGATCTGATGTATCAGATCTGGGTAAGTGAAACTTTGTTGTTGGGAGAATTTCCCATCAAAGATAAAGTGTGTTTCCAGAATACTGGCATGTGTCTGCTCTCTAAAGGGCCTTCATTTAGAACTGAAAACCTATTTATAAGATTCCAAGTATTAGCCTTTTGTTTCAGCATATTTAAAATGAACATGAACAGCCAGCAAAAGACACAGCAACTTTTAAGCGACACATCCAATTCTTATTGGCCACATTTTGTAACATATCAGTCATTTACCAGAATTAAAGGACATACATACACACACAAATAGACTGATTTTTACACCAAATGGGGGTTCATTTGGCATAAAGAGTATCTGGAGAAGGGGAGGGGTGGGGGAGATGCATATACTGTGTGAGCTGGTGTTTCAGTTTTTTATTTCTGCTATTTCATCTGTCTGACCCCTCAGTAGCATTATTCCTACGTTGCTCACTCCATCTATCCCAGTCAGACTCAAATGACAATAAATGCTTAGTTGCAGAGTGTCCCTCTCTAGAGGTCGCCACCACATCTATCCAGCATCAGTTCACATCAACCAGCTGACACCAACAACTTCAACAAAAACTCCAGGGACATGGAGGTGACTTAAAACAAGATCACCACAACAGCCAGGTTTGGAGGGCCAAAGAACCCCAAGATTAAGGATGACCAATGAAGATAGCGATGATGAATAGGAAGTCATAGAGCCCCTCTCTGAAATGATGCCACATGACAGGGTTGTACTTCACGCTTCTCCTCACAAAATATACTGGCACCAACCAGGCCCAAGAGTCCCAGACACCTGCAGTGTTGGTCGAGAAATTGGAGCAACACTTTCTGGTACACATTCATTAAATGACTGTCTTCCCTACAGCACACACAACCCTAGGTAGGTGCTGGCTGGGGCTGGGAAAACAAGCTGAAACCCCCAAACACAGAGACAAACAAATAATTGCCTCTGATGATAATCAAACCCACAACCTCCCAGCCAGAAACGCTAACCCAGTGCTCCACTATGGCAGGTGGTGTTTTTTGGTGTGCTTTTTTTTTTGTATCTCCCTCCAACTACCAACAATCCATGTGCAAAGGTGTGGAATCTGATGCAAGCAACAATGATTTCAACACACACAGATAAACACTTTTATGATCACAATTATGAAAAGCATGACACGATTTTTAGATAACATTCCTATCAATAGGAAGATCTTTTCCATGTCTACCAGCGGAGTATAGACAATACAAAAAGCAGCATTTATGGCATTTGTGTCTTTGTCAGCTTCTGGATGGAATATGTGAAATAACATTATAAATACTGTTATTGTCAACACTGGAATGAATGTGATTGAAAACGTGACACATAACACACACAAACCATACACCACATCTGATACAGGATTTTTGGAATAAAGAAGCAGACAATACTGTGTACACTAAACCTGTATTGGCCGATCAGTTCTACACATTCCTGTGCCCTGGCACTCTTTCGTTCTTGACCTTCAAATTGTATAACACTGTTTGAAGAATACTCATGCATGGATTTCAATAAATGTTGGTTTGAACATTCACAAAGGTTGGGGTGAATGTTTACAATGGAGTATATTATCAAGTGGACTTTGGTGTGGCAGATTCCAGATGATAGATTATTTCCAAGGTTTATATGTAGTTACAGTGTGTCATAGATTATTTCTAAGGTGTATCGTTAAGTCTGTAGTTTCCCTTTCTAACATACAGTACTCAGCTGGTGTCAAAGTCCATCAGTCTGGAAGAACAAACAAGAAATGCACTGTCTTACTCATTTCTTCACCACTGGTTTCAGGTACAGAATGACCTGAAGCAGAATCTGTACCACCATCCTTTCCTTTTAGCTCTTTTCCTCTCTGGCTATCAGGCATAATTTTGTAACTTAGCAATTACTTTAAAAATAAAAAGTTGATCCACAATCATATGTTTTCTTATCAACAAAACTATGTGGTCAAGTTGAGAATGAAACACAAAAATACTGTCCTTTATAATCTTTGGAATAAAGACAAATTATATGAAGACGCGCAAAGCAAAAATAATCGTCTTATCTGTAGATTCTATGTTTTTGAATGATCACAGCTATGTGGTGTGGCCTTAGAATCAATGTTTGAGGACATCAATATGTTAATTACAATTTACAATTGTTTTAATACATCCAAGTGAAGATCATATGGCTGAACTTTGTCACATAACAATTTTTAAAGCTATCTGGACATCTTGCTTCCTGATCTGGATCAGAAGCTCCATCGCAGTCACATTATTGCAAGAGAATGGGTTTTGATATGCACACTCGAAAAAAATATGTTGGTGCATGCCCCCATGCTTGCATTTCAGTCTTAATTATTACAGCCCAGCTTACCACAGAGACTACACATTTTTTTTTCTATGCACGCACAGTACATGTAAAAAACAAACTGGAGAAATAAGTTGACACTTGGATGCCCAAACTAAATTTCTGATAATTCAACATGTTCAACAAGACATTCACTAGTGTCCACAAACTTTTCTCCCCTTAAAAGCAACATATCCACAAAATATCAGATAAATAACTTGCGACAAATAAAACGCTGAGCTTGTTTATGATTCCTTCCTTCCTATTTGATTGGTTGGTTGACTTGGATTTTTCTTTTCTTTGGGGGCAGGAGGGCAGAGGACGGGGGTTTTTCCATATCTGATATATAACATCCCACACCAGTGTCCAAAGCTTTGATGATACTTCAGCACAACAAGCAGAAGACAGAATTGGACTAAACACTGACACCACACCGCAACACTGCCCAGTGAATCAACAAGCCATAAGAATCATCCAATAAGCCTTGAGAATTCAAATGTGTGGCAAGAGGACCAGCCAATGGTCTACAATCACTGCAAAGAGAAGTTGAACCCAACTATCCATACTACAGAAGTCCGGTTCAGAGTGCACCATGTATACCTATCCAAATCCCTCCCCTCTTCCTTACTCCCTCCCCACTTTCCTCCCCGACCCATAGGAAACAGTGGAAGAAGATTATTATAGAAACATAATGGGTTGATCAGAGTGTCATTTTTGTCTGTCCACTAGATTTCATGGCAATATTTTTTCCCACACCCTAAGATGAACTCCAGATGTAGGAAAAATTCACTTTGTTCTGCCAGAGTTGCAAACAGAGTATCATGCAGACATGGCCAGTCACTTGAAAGACATGGAGTGAAGTCAGTTGTATGCCTGACTTTTCCCCTTATTTTAAAGGGGTTCTCACCCATTTTTACAAATCTATTTTGACCAAATACACAGTTTTGGTATGTGGTCGTATTGCGAAACCCAGCCCCGAATCAGCCGCCTGTGCTCTCATCTTGCAGTGAGAGCAGCATTCCCTGCGGATTGGGACAGCGAGAGGCTAAAACAGGAACAAGAGCCTCAATTTCGATAAAAGGGGGGTTTCCCGATTGATGACGTCGAAAAGCCAAGTCGCTCTTCGTGTTCGGCTGAAGTGAGATGGGGCGAATGTGTGCTGTGCCTGGCTGCAGAATTTCATCAGGAAATAATCAAAGAGTAAGCGTTCATGCTTTTCCAGGTGCTTCCAGCCAGTTTAGGCGATTGTGGATAAATTTTGTCACCACAACGAGGAAAGATTTTGTTATTCGGGACAGTTATCATGGCATTTGCTGCCGTCACTTTGAAGAGCAGTTTCCAAGACCGACACACCTGGAAGGTAAAGGTGGAAGCCGGAATTCGGGTCCGAAGACAGCTGAAAGAGGATGCTGTGCCAACTATTATAACAGAAAAATGTATTAAAGCACTCTCTGTTCATTCGCCAGCTGCAAGTGCAAGCCTCAAACGCAACAGTGACACAGATTCTGTCAGGAGCAAGAGAGCCAAACTCAGAGACGTAAAGAAGGTAAGGTTTATGGAATGAGTGGTTGATCTTTTTGAGTTTCATTCCATTCTCAGTGCATGGTTGGTTGTAAAGATAGTTGTTGGTTTTTGTAGAGTGTTGGCATCAAACTGAAACATACATTGTTCCTTTCAATCACACATGCCAGAGTCATAGAGGCAGTCAGTCTGTCACACTGCCTGCTGTCACTGAAACTGTTGCATGTTTGTGAGTGATTTTTTCCCCTGCTGTTGCCGTTTCCAACAAAACTGAAGTTACGATTCTTATTAACAAGTAAGTGTCCATGTCCACAAATAACAGCTTGTTGGACTCCAGTGAATAATAGTTTGGGTTTTCATTTTTCAGGACATTGCTGAACATCAGGCACCGCTGCAAGTTCAAGTTTCAGCCCAACAACCATATGCTTTAGTAGGTGAATTATTCATCAGTATTTGGATACAGGATGGTGACTTAGTGTGCATTTTAAGATATATACAGGTGTGGTATGTCTGTATGCTATAAACTGCCCTGGTGAGTAAGAGAATAATGAACTTAGATCTGCAGCTTAGATCTGATGTACGGCACATCACGCATCAGTTTTTAAAATAACAGCCAGAATATTTGACTGCAATATATTGTAAAAGACCCCTCAGATTCTAATTGTCATTGGGACTTCAGAATTTAAGTGGAGAGAGTGAGACTGAAAATGAGGAATGTAAAAAAAAAAAAAAGAAAAGAGAAAAAAAAAGGGTGGGGGGGGGGGGGGGGGGGGGGGCTGAAAGTGAACAGCTATTGAAAAGAATTCTACAGCAGGGAAGAGAATTAGTGTGATGATGCAGTAGCTGACAAAACTCCAGTTCAAAGGAAAAGGCATTATCTGATAGATCTAAACAGCTGAAGGAAAATGTGGTTTATCACATAATCATTTTAAAGTTATTTACATACTACGGTAATGTGTGTGTGTGTGTGTGTGTGTGTGTGTGTGTGAACAGATGTATGCATGTGCATGTGTATATCATGTACTATCTGTATCATGCGTATGTGTGTACATGTACATAATATGGTCAACCTGTAAAATGTCTACCTGAGGGTGAAAACACCCTCTTAAAACTGCAAACACGGAGGCCACGGTCAGCGTAGTGGATAAGGCGCTGGACTCATGACCGAAATGTCGGTGGTTCGACCCCGGGTTGGTCTTGGGAAATTTTCATGTGGAATTTTTCTTGTTAAAATGACCATAGTTTACCCCCGATATCCACCCTGGCCCGCTGGTGTCAGGTTAAGATGATCCAGCCGGCTGCATATCCTTAATTTGGGTGTGGACGTTAAACAAAACTCAGACAAACAAACTGCAAACATACAGTGAAGAAACCCTTTAAAATATTAATCAAATTGGGAACCCTGATTATTATCTCAAGTAAAATGTGGGAGCATCTGCCACTGTCTCCTCGAGGTGTTGGCATTTATACGTCACTTGCGGAATCCCCGATTCTTGTGTCTTTCCGTACTGTGCTCGGCAATCTCCGTGGCGAGTCACGATTTGGCTACTTGCACAACCCGAAACACGGATAGCAGTGAGTTCCAGAACAAAAGTAACACATACATCGAAACACGCTCGATCATACTTTTGAACAACCCAATCATGCTATTTATGGGCGAGGACCCCTTTAAGCATGCACACTCTGCTTGGAAGCACAAATGCCTGCCAGTGAAACAAAGAAGCTGAAGTCACTGGGTGATCATTAGAGAATAAAATTTTGGCAATGGTCAGACGTACGCAGTAAGACAACAATGCTTAAATAATGACATAGATACTTGTCCCTAACCTTTGGCATTCAACCCCTGTGTCGTCTCGGTCACAAGCTTTAAGTCTTCAACTTGACAAAACCAGTTTTTTTTCCCATACACAGCTGACTTTATGTGGTTGCTTTCGTGTTGCAAACGCAATCCACTGTTTTTACTGCTCTGCATTTTTTAACTAATAATTACGCTGTGTGACTACGCTGTGGACTGAATTTACTATTGAATCAGCATCAGCGAAAATACTCGCCATTTCAGAAGGGAAGTAAGCCACACACTGGTTATCTATTGTTGATGCCAGAAAGCTATTCTGATTGAAAAAATTGCAAGTAATATTGGCATGAAAAGATAACTCAGATAAAACATAGTTCTGATCGGCCATCTTCCCCAGTCAAGGTTGTGGAAAGATCTGACCAATGCTAGAAACAGAGTGACTCAACCATTCAAGCCCTGAAACTTAACATATGCATGCTTTATGAAAAATGGTGTTGTATTGTTTATTGTCAACAAATGAAAGCTCTCATTTGCCTTCCCTTTTTTTTCACCCTTTTGACAGAAGGATGGGAGGGAGGTGGAAGTTACGATTAATCTCTGGGAGTTTCTTGGGATCTGTTATTTTGTTCATAAACGCCAAAGTTTAACACAGATATTAAAAAAACTTGACTGCTCACAGAAGAAAACATACAAAAACAGCACTTTGTTAATTTCATATGCCATTGTGAACTAATATTTCTGTCTACCTTTTTTTTCCCCAAACTACAATGTTAAAAAGAACGCCAAGTGAGGGCGAGGTGGGGCTAGGGGATAGGGCAATGTGTTTAACAAAAATAACTTTAAGTCCTTTCAAAAGCAAAGCATTTGCCAAACCCCATTATGAATACACAAATTATACCTAGAATTAAAAAAAAAAAACATGTTCACAAATGCCACTGACAAAAAAACCACACAGAGTGCTGAAATGTTCACACATACATGCGCTTAAACCTTACACGTAATACATTCTATAAATGTAAATGTACTAAGTGTAACATCACAAGGAATAACATGCTAATGTAAATCACACACCATCTGCAAGCAAAGTGCATGGCACAGCACAGAATGTGAGCCCAACAATTTAGAGCAGATCTATGCCAAGCATGTGAACTCTGCACAATATTGCACATTGATTTTCAATACAACACTTTTGTCAGAATCAACAAATACATACAATTTTCAAGTTACAAACATTTAAACATGACCTCTACCACACACATTTTCTTTCTTTCTTTTTTTTTTTTTTAGCAACTGTGACACGTGAAAATGAAACCTAACAGAGTTCCAGCACATAAATCAATTTGGCAGCCATGTTTAGTAAAGAATCCATGCAAAAGATTACATTCACAGCACAGTTTTATGACTTTTATATCTGCCTCACAGTTTAAAAACAAACACAACTTTTTTTTGTTTCATCAAAACTGACTTTGTTCAGTTAAGTTTCTTTCACATTCCAGTGACCATTTAACAAAATCATGTTCACTTCAAAACGTGTTCATTTTACCAACCATTGCAACAATCTGCTTCCAATACTGTTCCATTAACACTTTGTGTTCAGTCATTTTAAGGACAGCATATGACAGCAGCCTGCAAATTAGACCGTACAAAGGTAGCAAACTGGCCTTAATTTGCAAGAGATTGACATGGCATTGTGTATAACATCAACAATTTGTTACCTGGACTTGGTTTTGTATTAAAGGGGAATTGTAAATATTTCTTTCTAAACAGAAAGAGAAATTTTGTTCAAGGCAAATCATTCCAATTACTTCCATCCACTACAATACACCAGGACTGCACTTCTAACAAAATCTCAGGACAACATACACAATCATCAGAACTTGCAACAACAACAAAAAAAGAAAGAAATTGTTTATTTTTCCAGCATGCAAACATAACTGAATGTAAAGAAAAACGAGATGTACAAAGATGAAGACACTAAGGTGGGCCAGTAGCAAGACAGACCACCACCACCAGTTGTAAAGCAAACAATAAATAAACTTTGTAAACTTCAAACACACACCAAAAAAGAGTCCAGCTGTTGTCCACTGTGCACAAACCGACTAGAATAAGACACACACAAAAAGTCTGTAAACAGTTGACTAGATACATTAAAAGCAAAAATACAACTCTGAAGCGCAAACATATAAGACAAGGTATCCTTCCACAAGACATGATTTTCATGTGCACAGATCTAGAACCCAAGGTCAAAAATTGTTTTAGAACTGGACTTTGAGCAATAGAAAGAAATGGAACTATAGTTCACAAATTCCCAATCTTATCCTCTCTCTCTCTCTCTCTCTCTCCACACACACACACACACACATACACACACAAAAGACAGTAGCACAATGCCAATATTGAAAAAAAGAAAAAGAAGAGAGAATAGACTTGCATCAAATTTTATGGGAGCGGTGAGGACAGGGTCAACAAAATCACAACAGAAACATTAGCAGCAGAAAAAAAAAAAAAAAAAGTGAAAGATGTATTAACTGGACAAAACCCCTTGCATTTTATTCTGTCCACATGTATCATATTGCACTAAATCAAAATACCTATGGCCTGTCTTCAATATCACAGCTTGTAAAATGCTACAAAAAATGGCCGTCTTAAAATGATCTGGATTTTTTTTTCTCAAAGAAGAAAACCAATCTGTCTAAAAAAAAATGCATGTTTGTTCTCACAGCAATACAGTTTGCAATTACTAAAACAAACAAACAAATATGGAATGTCATTCCCTGTGTTAAGTACCACTACTGGTCAACTGACAATAAGACTGACAGAGATCAGTTCACAATAAAAAGTCGGCGTCATTAAATGTCAAGAATTTAACACAACACAAGGCAAACATGACAAAAAATCAAAATTCGTGAGATTTACAACAACAAGAACAAAAATCAGCCATATATTTAAGATGCACACTAGCCTTCTATTGCGACGAAGCAGTTCTGAATACTTTCTTTTTACTTTCTGTGTGTGGAGTGGCTGGCTGAGTGAATGCTAAATCCAGCACTGTAACAACATAGAACAATATAGAACATCATGTTGACGTACTGTTACGGTGAAATCAACGTATATGCACAATGCAACTCTTAATTCCACTGGAGAAAGTCATCCAGAATTAACAACTGATGTTTATACAGTTAACTATAATTTACCCAAAAAGGAATGTGCCAACATTCTGGTGAGAATAATTGGATTTATAAGTCCCAACAGTTTAATTGGGCTCTTTCAAAAAGAAATGTCCGCAATAAATGAATGTTTGTACAAGTATTCACCTTGTAGAACATGGTTATGGTACTGTTCTACAATGCCTAGAACTGAATCTCTAATGCAGATGCAATGAACAAAGTGTTATGGGCAAACAGTGTACAAATCCACTGAAAGTAAGAAGAAAAGTTTCTGCAAATCAGTGTAGGAATGAGCAGAAATTCTACTGGATTTCTCTCTACAAGAAAGCTTATTCTAGACTCTCCCATCTAATAATGTCCTGCTGCAAAAACAGCCTATGTCTTTCATTTGTGATGTTCACAAAATGCACATCAGTTCAGTAACAAAACCTAACATAACACTACTAGCTACACCACTGCCATCCTTACAGAACAGAGCTATGCTGGCAGCATAGACCACTCTACTAGTAACTTTGTCCCAACATTGATCTGAGCAACATTTACCACCCACACATTTATTTTGTGATGAGTGCAGGCATAATGTAATATACATTTTCTGCAAAACTGCTTTCTTTTTCTCTCTCCACACTGAAATACTATTATGATTTCAGCAGATCAAACTATCTTTTGTTTTTCAATCCAAAACAGAGGGAAGAATTTAAAAAAATAAAAAATCGAACTTCTGTCTACTAGAGGAAGAGAATTCCACAAAATTTCCCCTTCAGTTTTGTTGCTGTTGTTCAACCAACATTGAAAAGTATCGTTTGCAAATTTTCTATTCTAATATCGATTCACACAATTTTTTACCTTTACAAAGAATATGATGGAAATCGTTTATTTTTCATGCTGATAGACAGCCTATCTGTCTGCGCTTATGTTCATTAAATACTTTTCTTCCTTGGAAATCTGCTCATGCACTTTCTTGCATTTAATGGACACAACACATAACATCATTCTAAGTATGACTTGCTGTACAAAGATGACTTCTCTTTTTCATAATTCATTACACATATAGACAGACTCAACCATCTTTCAGTATAATTATAAAGGAAAAAAAATCCAAATCACAAGATGTAACTACACAGCATGTATTATCTACAGCTCATGACAGATATGTGGCAAGTAATTAAGAAAAAAAAATGACAGTAATTCATGGAACATCCAAAAGTGACGGCTCAGCATGCAAATCTTTAGTTTGCTTGGCAGGATGAGTTTGGTTTCAGCTCAGAGGAACCTCTCTGAAAATCCTTTTTTTGTTGTTGACATTTTCATTTGTTTCTCTCACAGGGAATCTGCACCATCAGGCAAGTGTGGTATACACATGAAAAAAAATCTGGAAAAAAAACCCACACAAGTCTTTAGAGGGCTAGGTCTTCCTCTGAATGGTCTTAACTGAGAGATTCAACAATAAAATGCATTTCTGGGACTATTTTATATTAAATACTGTTCAGTTTTCTTTAACAAAGCATCATCCACATCAGGCAAAAAAAATTTATCAATGGATAACACGCCCGGGGTAATGAGAGCACAAGCCCAACACACCAAGGGTGGTGAAAACAAGAGCCCCAAAGCCCAATTCGATCAGAAAATCGCTTGGGATAGCAACACTTTCAAAGGGTTAGCCTGGATGACTGTAGTCTACTCCCACCTCAGTCCTGTACAGCTCTTTTCTACATACCAGATTTGTTTTCCAGTCATCGAGTTGTGCTAAAATTTGGTCAAGGCATTTATGGACAATTTCTAGCACTGCAGATCGCAAAATCAAATTTCCTTGACCTGTGTGAGTGTGCTCAACCGCACACAAGTGCTTCAATCAAATGTTGACTACAAAGGTTTAGATTTGGCTACAAGCTTTTTGTGTGACCAAGCCAGGTTGGCTGCTACAATAGAATGCCTTTCATCACACCTGCAAACACACAGGCAATAAAATGATAATTCTACATTGAATCACAACTGATATGCAGAATAAAGGCAGGCGCGCACACACACACACATATACATACACGCGCATGCATACATTTATAGATGCACTGTATTTTTCATTGATTCCCTCTTTCGCTAGTGACTCCTTAGCAACTGACTGATACTGAACGCCGACTAGCATCCATGGATCTGGAATACAGCAATTGTAGTTTTTGCAGACTTCAAAAGGTGTCACCGATTCACCACAATGAATGCAGACTGTGTCAAGAGAAAGAAGATGTGCAGATAGTGCTACATGGTAAGCATCCTACCCTCTTTCATTAACCAAATGTCCCAACTGAGAGCGATTAGAGACAAAGAGAGAGAGAGGAAGAGTCAAGTTACCTGTATTTATACAAACCCTTACAATATCAATTTCCAAGAACAAAAATGGACAATGAAAATATACAATACATACATATTAAAATAAACGTTACAATCTCCATCATATCACCACCTTCTGATGATTGAATAATTTCAGAAAGATTTTGCCAAACATCCAACAAGACGGAGTAATTACCAACAGACTGGGAAAAAAAGTATCTTAAAAGAAAATACAACTGATTCTCCCCACCACCCTTTCCCCTCCCTTCCCCCAAAGAACATTTAATGCTAATTAATAACATTTTGACAAGGTGTTTACCACATTAAGGCAGGTACTACATTATCATAAACTTACACTGCAGGATGGAATCAAATCAAAATCTTAGGCCATGTAATGCAATTGAGCAAGTTGAGTAATGCTGAAAGAATATTACTTCAGAAAAGGTAAATTCAGTTTCATTTGTTTCACTTGTTAAACATCTCCTTCTCACCAAAAAATAGTAGACCAGAAATCAATCTCGTTATGAAAACATTTAAATCTAAATCATAAAAACATTTAAATCTAAATCATAATACATTATTTCTTTTTCTTGCACAAGCACTCTTTTGATCTCTTTGTATGATACAAGTAAGTAAGTTACTTTTTAAGCAAATCTAGCCCTATATTTGTACAGACAATCATGAATATAACAGTTCCTTTACATCAGACACAATATCACACGCACGCACACAGACACACAAGTCACAGGCAGATCCTTTTGTGTGAGTGGGGATGGAGGGAAAGAGGGAGGTGGTGAACGGAAGGGTCCAGTTTAGTTATTTAAAGCAAGCCTAAAGTTGGTAAGTGTCTGTGGTCAACTGAGACAGACCATCTGGCCTACTGAATTTGGAACTGTTTTGCATAGGCTGTAAAATCAATTCCAGCAGTGTCTTTGTCCTGGAGTTTACTGATCAGTTTGAAGTACTTCACCAGCCATCTCCATTCTTTACAATCCCCTGGGTCTGATTTAAAAAAAAAAGCTTTGAGCACCCATGTCAACATCTGATGGAGTATTTCATGGCTATGGTAAAATATTCAGCATGAAGAATTCACAAGTTACGCAAGTGTGGCTGCCTTAAAGAAGGGATCAGAAAAACGGGGATTATTATGCTGGAAAAAGTACTTGTGTGTAACTCTGAGGTACAACTCTCATGTGCATGATTAAAAAATGATATAATTTCCTATTTATTTATCAAGCACTTCATTCTTGAACCTCACTGGCTGGGACTTCTACTGAGTTCCAATACATAATATCATGGATTTGACAAAGTGACTGTCACTACAGTGTCAGCATGATTTTTCAATGAATAATGAACTGATCTTCGTTAGCTCACACTCTGGACCATTCATCAAACGTGGTGATTCCAAACAACCGATGGCTAACATAGCTTTAAAATTCTTGTACACACACAAACACACACACATGTTTCATACAAAACAGGTATAACTGCATCAGTTACTCTGGACAGTCAGAAGAACTATACGATCCATCGTGTGTCACACAGAATAGACTGCACTGAATCATCAACATAGCATTGCTATACATCCATGTTAGCAGATCTTGATCCAGCTGGCTTAAAAACATACCCTGAAAAAGCAACAGTATACAGCATGTACATACTACAATACTGATAGCGATGCTGATGAATCTACACGGAAACAAACACACAAACAAACAAAGCAGCAAGTTGGCCCCACTGGCAAAATGAACACAAATGGCACAGCATGACTGAAGGCTGATGAGACAGAATGGTGGTAACTGATGGCACAGCTTACAGCATGGCTGGCCTTCAAGGAACAACAACTTTTCAGAGCTAGTCTGTGAACAACAAAACAGTGTAGCGTGAGGTTGTCTTCTACTGATGGCACCACATACACTGTGAACTAAGGGAACAGAATGATCATTCTGCCTTCCAGAGCTCCACAGGTCCCATGGACACATGGGTGGAAAGCAGTCCTGGGTCAACACAGGCTCTCCAGTCCGGAGCTGGAATTGTTGAGCACATCTTCAACATTGTCTGATGACAGAAGAAGAGTTACAATTCAGCATTTTGATAACCAACGTCTTGAATCTGGATATAAACAGACAAAATTTCATTCATGGAAACACATAATAATTTATAGTGACATAAAGGTTCTGCACAATAAGTTTTTTAGAATTAAAAAATGACAACAGGCAATGAAGCACAATGTTTAAAAATTTAAAAAATTCTCCAAAATATATTTGAGCCATTTTAAACTATAAGAAAGGTTAGTTTCTTTTATTCTTCCTTCCCCCTCTTTCTCATCTTCTGTGCCAACCAAGTGGCATTATCCCCACACTGCTTATCCTACACCCCCCCCCCCCCCCCTCCCCCGGATTGTCCACCAACATCAGCCATTCGGGAAAGTCAAATCGTCATGAGGCAACCCACCAGAGGAGATACTGTACTCCGATGGTGTTCAGCGGTGCTGTTCTGATCCAATGTACACAGAACACAACCTACTTAGAGTACTAAGCCCCCTACTGATGACAATAACAGATTAGATCATGCAGAACCAACTTGAGTGAGTGTTCCCCTCTGGAGGACCCACCACGTCATCCAACGACAGCACTAAAAAGACTATGGCCAGCTTTATTCAGTCTACTATTCACATTAGCTGCATTTAAAAAAATGCCATTTCCACTGTCCAAGGCATCTTGCAGATATATCACATGGTCATAGTTGGGTATTAATGTCAGTCTCAGTTTGACTATATTATGTGGCGTATCTATTAGTTGTTCCATTCATTGATATGGCCCTTTGCGGTCGGCTGGGCTATAAGCAACAGCCTTTCCTTACTTACTTTACCTCCATTCATTAACTTTGTGACCCTCACATAAGATGCTTATTCTGTTTCCTGTGTGAGGCTGGCCCACAAAGTTGTTCAGTTGGTATGGAGGGACGCTGAAGACCACTGCCTGACTGATGCTCCATTCTGCTGCAGTGTGGGACATAGCTTGGCCATGAAAAGTTGACTAAGTTAACTCTCTTTGCTGAACAAGAAGTGGAAGGTGTTGCTGCAAGAAAGTGAATGAAAAGTTTCACTGCTGAAGTTACCAATGCTACCACCACAGGCTAGGAGTATAACTATAAGTAAGGGTCTGGGCTCTTCATTCACATGTACACATACTGATGTTTGTATTTCACATTCTATTACCTGAAAATACTCTTTTAAAATATTCAGACTGCGTGACTTGCAACCTGCATCACCAGTCACTTGCACTTGTGTTGTCCACCTTTAGTTTTATCATCATCATGAATCAAAGCTTACATGAAATTTGTTATATATGTCAGGAGTATTTGAAGTTTGAAAGCCATTTGGTACATCTTCCTCCCACCTAAAATATGTTGATTCTATTTTTTGTACTTAATATGCGATGCCTGTGATATAATATTACTTATCTGTAAAACTTCAAAGTGTTCAATGTGGTGCAGTGGTTAGACAGCCTGCAGATACAGATTAGAACAAATCAACATTGTTGTACGAACATACCATCATTTGCCCATCATGAAAGACACACCATAATCTCCCTTATCTTTCCCCCAATCACCTCATCATGTATGCACACTGTTTACAGTGACATGGACACCAGTGATGCGGAAGAAGAGAATGTTGTCACTGCATGGATTACACAACAGAACTCTAGTGGCTTTCAGATGTGAGCCAGCGATGTTTTAATACTGACACAGACACCTGAGTGGTTCAAGATGACACATGATCCCCACAGGCACATATGCACACAGTACAGTCACTATCAGCATCACCTGAATCAGTGTCAGCTGGAACATGCACCACTTTACCAAGCACTGGAGTGTGAGGGAGTCAACAGGTATCCGAAACAGGATTCTCATCTTTATTATACTCTGCTTTCTCTATTGCCAAAAGGTTTGAGCAAACCATCAAACTACCATGTATGCAGGCTCTCTGAATCAGTGAATGTAAGGATGGCAGATTGGGTTGGTCATGAGTTCAAGTTCAAATCCCATCAGATGTACATTTTGCTTCAATGCTTGTGGGACTTTTTTGCCACGGCTGACTCCTAGTCCGACCTAGAGTTCAGCTTGCTATTAAAAAATAAAATAAAAAAATGAAAGGAGTGGAAGCACAAACAACAAAGTTAACTTTGCTCAATTTCATGGATGTGTCCAGTGCTGTGAGTGTTGTTAACATTTCTAGCTAAGTAAAAGTAAAACTTCAATGATCTCTCTGGCCACACTGATTCTGGGGTACATTACACTGTTTTGATCCACCTTATAGCAAGATGTATCTTATAGCAAGATGTTCTTTTTCTATAGAAAATAGGGTATAATCATACTTCCAGCCAGAATTTTCAGGAGAACTGACTAAACTGAATTCAGCATTCAATGCCAAAACTTTTGACTGTGTCTATGTCATGACCATTCACTCTGAAATAACGTGGAAGCTTTGAAAGGTAGCATACTGTCGTGGTCCTGAATAGTCATCTGGTGCAAAAGGAGCCACGGCCAAAATGTTTTCATCCAATGAGTGCTTGTGTTCTAGAATAACTTGAAATTGATAGTTTCATAGAATAACTGCTTCTGATTGACCCTTTTGTGAATCTACTGTAGTTTTCTTCAAGCTTGATATGCGTATAGATTATCAGAAAATGCTGAGACCTCTGGAAAATAAGATTTATATTCTTACCCTTTTCCTTTACATGATTTTTCGCCTCAAAGGATTCTGCCAAAGGATTCCGCCAGTTTCTATGTGATCTAAAACTCTCATTATCACATTATTAAACTTACAAGAATAAAGTGCTGCCCTGTCATGTAGTCTCATTCCAGAGTAAAAAGGATCGCCTTCATTAATAATCATTTACAAAAAAAAGTTCCAGATTATATGAGGCCCTTCATAGCACGGTCTCACAGTGGCCTCAGTTCTAATACGTATTACCTCCCATGTCCATGCCTGCAGTGAGTTTGTTTTCAAATCAGTAATAGCAAGTTTAACTTTAACTTAGGAGACTGTCGCTGATGGACATGGTACTTCAGCATCAACAGCAGGAATACATTCACCTACACTGACTCCACAGCCATGCAGTTATCATCCTCAGAAGCTTACATAGTGGTGTCCTGCATTCGTTGGATCAGAACAGACACCACTCAACACCACTGAAGTGATTCAACAGCAGGGCAGTACTTCTGCTGGGTTGTCTAACGATAACCTCGTACCGAAGGCTCCCTGTGGACTGCCAGCACCGATGACATGATGACAGGATGATCAGATGTGACTGCAGAGGGAAACAGGAATGAACAATAAAGGAGTTATGTTACTGTGACTGATGGGACCCTAAAATTGTGGATTCTGACTCAGCCTAAACCATCCTCATTGTGTGTTTCTGGTTGTTGTTCATGTGTATGCTTCCATTTGGATTGAGGCTGGGGGGATACTGTAATAGAGTTCCATGAAAAGGGAAAAAGGCCCCTATGTAACAGCATCCAACATGGACCTTCTCCAGTAGTTCATTGTTACATGACTTATAATGCATTAGAACTGAATAAAGTCCTGGAACTACTCTGGGCTGGTTTGAATTAAATCACAGTTATATATACAATATATCTATCTATCTATCATATATTATATAATATATATACACACACACACACATAGCTAATTAACCTGAATACAGGGTATGATCATATGATAATTGTTCAAGTGTTTATCCTCACTCCACTTACCATTTTCAAAATCAGCATAGAAAAATGCAGACTGGGACGTTTCTCGTTGTACCTGACGATGGGTCATTTTACCTCCTCTGTCCTGAAAACAGTTCCGTTCTGTTTGCTTGTCATGACACTGCTCAAGCTTCATGGCCATGTCTGTTGATTCAGCAGCTTGAAGATTTTTAACTCTGACAGCTGCTTGTGATATGCCCTCACCCCCATTCACAATAGAAGCTCTGCTGGTATCTGCCTTTTGTACAGCACTGTCATCTTCTAAATCTTCACCACTCCTAATGCTATTTTCCCTTGGAACTGAACCATCACAGGAAACCAGGATCATGTTACCATCTCTGACCTGTGTCACCATGTTGCCCTTGTAACACTTTCCAGCTTCTCTGTTAGTTAGCTGGGATGTTATCACATTTTTCTGCACACCCAACATCCTGATACGATAGTCAGTGGCACCAGGCATAGCTGGCTTGTCATCTTCATGACACACACTTCCAATACATGTACCCACATCAATTGAGCTGTCAGCAGAATCATGTATAAGAACAGATGTTTTTTGAGCATTATCAATTTGAATGTTATGATCACCCATGCTGTTACTTCTGGCATTACCAGAAATCTCAACTACTCTCAGTTCATCAACCGGGGTTCTTGAACAGTTCATCTCTACTATGCTTGAACATTCAACATCAGAGTCATCAGAATCTACTTCTGATGAAACAGGATTTGTGGACTCAAGTTTAGTCAGGTCTATGTTTTCACTGCCAACATCATAGTCATTTATCAACAAACTGTCTGCATCTCTTAACAATCTGCTGAGATCTTCGCTGCTTGGAGAATAGGGGCATGAATAAGTGTCTGCATTTTCATTTTGTATGTGGGGATCACGTTGTAGATCTTCTGAATAGCTTTCATTATGCGTAGAACAGTAAAGTGTGTCGGGTCTTGAATGACTCTTTATACTGTTTACCTTTTCACTCATACTAGTACTATGAGTTTCTGCTTGATGATGAAAACTACTGTCATTACTACATGATGGCAGACTGTGTGCAACATTTTCAATATCTACATTAATTCGGGTTGCTGTGCAAACAGACTCTGGTGGAGAGACCATACTGGCACTTGCCATTGCTGACAATCTGTCCATGTGACGAATGGGCAGAGGAGGTGGGTGAGACTCAACCACCTGTTTGGTACCGTGTTGTGATGAACGTGGCGGGTTACCATACTTGTGATCACGGACGGTCACGGTGAGGTTTGGTGCACTCTGAGCTCTAAGAGGTGCATCCAAATAGTGTTGCTCTATGTGTTGGGTCCCTGCAGTTCCACAGACTTGACATGACTTCACACCATGCTGAAAATCACACTTCTCAATTTCTAGCGTGGAGCCATTCTTGGACAGTCTAAGCGTGATTCTTGACGTGCCGCAGCACCCATGTTCGTAGACTGCGCTGGTACAGCTGTGGGGGGGAAATTGTCTGTCCACGGGGGGCGCAGAATAACGGTCCCTGGGGTAAACTCCATTCCCCCCTTCATCTCTCCCTCCTTCATCACGGCTACATCTGCTGCCGCGATGTCGGAGTTTCACGGAATTGTCGCCGGTGAGGGTTCGAGGGCGGTTGGATCGTCCACTCCCCCACGGGCCCTCCCCGGCCACCCGCACACACGCCACGGCACGACGACTTGGTCGACAACCCATGCGACCAACTATAAGTCACAACTAAATGGACACTTCCATGAAAATCCACCATCGCTTAGCCATACCTCTTAACAGCAAACCCACAGCTGCCTGACGAAAAAAAAAAAGAAAAAAAAAAAAAAAGGAAACAAAATAGTGCGTCGTCTGTCGCTCATTGAACCATCGCACCAAAAGCGGAAGTTCTATTTCTATGATCAGCAGTGCGCAGACGCGATAAGACAGCGGGGAGGGGGAAAACAGAGACGTGATTTTACATAACGTGACTAGCATGATGCTTTTAACATAATGCCTGTCCCAGGAGCAGGTAATAAAACGGCTTTGTGTTTCCTTGTTACTTATGGCGACCTTTGGAGACATAACACGCACAGAATCCAAAGATGAATCCATCAACAATCAGCCAGCGTCTTGAAGAACTTTCGATTTTCTTTCGTTTTCTTTTTCATCCCTCCTTTGCCTCTCATGATTAGGCAATGAGACGGGCAAGCTCGTTGGTTGCTAGGCGACCCATTAGAGGTGTCGTTAACCTGCTGTCTGTGCATAATAGATCACCAGCAGCACTGTCTGGTAGACCAGTCACGAACAGTTCGTAGCCATCAAGTTTTTTTGTTGGTTTTTTTTTAACCCCAGTCATGATGTTGCGTTTTGCGGGTAGTACTACCTCTTTCCACCCATTGTTCTGCACAGGGCCGGACGAGGAAGGAGGGGGAGTGTACCCGGATCTCACTCCCCTCCCATCCACCGTCCCCCACGCCCACTCACATCTCGCTGGCAAAAATCACATTTTCGCCGTGTCATATGAACGGGACCCCAGAGCCCGTTTGGACACGCTCACTCACACACACACACACACACACACACACACACACACACACACACACACAGAGGGTCTGGCAAACATTTCACCCGCCGAATTGTCTGTGCAATATCGGCTGAAGAAACTGAAACTGAAAATCAGTATGCTAAATTGATCAGTTGTCCGTCGGGAACTGAACCAACAACCCTCTCTCTCTCTCTCTCTCTCTTTGTCTGTCTCTGTACACACACACACACACACACACACACACACACACACACACACACACACACACACACACATACACCGTCCACCCCCCCCCCTCACCCCCCCACCTCGCCGCTCGGTATTTACACAAATTTGCCAGGAGAGGAGGGAGTCCCTCCCTACCCTCCCCCCCCCCCCCCCCCCCTCCTCTCCGCTTTCAACATTTCAGTGAGAGATGAAACCCTAAACTGATTCCACCTCCACTCCCCCCTCAGTTGGAATCCCCTGTCTTTGATGATGATCATGTAACTGATATTGTAGCCCTGCTATGGAGTGATCCGTGTTACGGATGTTACACACAAAGGCTTGCTATAGGAAGACTATAGATGATGATGGTCATAGCCCTTCAGCCATAAAAATCACATGAGGCGACTTTCAACAGCTGTAATCTGATAGAGACCTGGGCTCGACATCCAACTGAAATGGCCGGGTGCCGCCTTTTTAAACGATTATCATCTTTACCACCACCATCATTCCACCTGCCTGTACAGAACTCCGAAGTTCACCATTGGTATTTTTGCGCATGTGACAATTATTATTATCATTATTTTATTATTATTATCGTCATTATTTATCTATTTATTTATTCCTTTATTTGTTTATATATCTATTATTATTGTTATTATCATTATTATTATCATTAGCCTATTACTGGTATCATTATTATTATTATTATTACTATCATTATCATCATTACTGTTATCTTCATTATCATTATTATCATTATGTGTAGGATACTTCTGTACAATTGTTTCAGTTAAAAACCTAATAGACTATAAGCTTGTTGCATGACAATACGAGACAGTCATGGAAGATTACCGACTTAAAACAGTAATAATGACTGTTTTCACGTGAAATTATCATTTTTTGTACAGACAAAACCATGTTTTATGTCTGAAAACAGTAATTTGCAGTTATGGCTTTTAATGCTGTTTAAGCATAGAACCGCGAATGTATTCAAAACAAACGAGCAAACAACCAACCAAACAACAACAACAACGAAACCTTTATGACTACTGCAATTGGAATCGGAATTGGATGGGTTCTTTGATAAGCCAGCCCTGAAGGAGTTGTAACCGAAATGAACATTTGTAAAATGTATGCAAGTGATTTCTATCGTAGTTTTTGCTTTAAAGTATTGAACACTAATCAATTTTATGTGCAACGTTTCTAACCTGCTACCTGTCTTTCTGCATGGTGTGACGCTCGTGTGTGTGTGTGTGTGTGTGTGTGTGTGTGTGTGTGTGTGTGTGTGTGTGTGTGTGTGTGTGAGAGAGAGAGAGAGAGACAGACAGACAGACAGACAGAGGCAGAGACAGAGAGAGGTGAGGGGGCAAGGGAAGCCACTTGCTTAATATGACAATGTTTTCTGTTAGATCTACGGTTGTGTGGTCCATAAGGTCAAATAGGCCTATCTGCATCCCGTACAACCTCATATCCGTCTTTCCTCAAATCTGTGCTCAGTCCACATGCATTGTGGCTGGTAGGTCTATGCTGTTAAAAGCCCCAGACTGTATGCTGTTTGTAAACAGCAATGTTTGTACCAAAGCCTGCATCTCTGCAGAGGAAGAGAGGGTATCGGTGTTGGTCGTTTATATCCCAGCAGACTGCATGGAGCCACGTAAGGGCTGTTACCATGTCAAAATTGATACCATGCATTGTGCACGTAAAAGAATGTTTGTTTCAAACATGCCAGAAACTTATTAAAACCAAGCAGAGAGAGACACACATATACCCATACACGCACATACACACACAAAGATAATATATACACATACGCGCGCGCGCACATGCACGCACGCACGCATGCACGCACGCACACACACACACACACACACACACACACACACACACACACACACACACGGGGGGGGGGGGGGGGGGGGGGGGGAAGAGAAGGGGGGGGCGGAGTTAGGTTTTTTTTTTGTTTGTTTTTATCCCAGCCGACGTTGAAGGGCTATCAGAATCACACGGGGGGAAAAAAGTCATACCCCTGGACAGATCAGATCATGAGGACAGCTAAACAGATAGGCGGATGGAAAGACAATGTATTTCAGAGGCTGACTTTACAATGAGTGCACGACAGTGGCAGTGTAGCCAAGACGCCAGATCAAGCGATATATATACTACGCACAAAAAGTTAAGGATCGGTATGTGAAAACAGGTGCGTAATAAACTCAGTTCGCTACTGTTATTTATTTCTTAGTCCAGCCAAATTGTCATGAATTCTTGTTCAGCTGTAAGTGGGCGATGTTGTGTTAGTGCGAAAATTGCACGGGATTCTCTACTACTGAGCTGGGCCGCAATAGGAAAAGCGGAAACTTGCGAAAAATGACCTTGTTTTGGACCGTTCTGCCTGAACACATTGCACTTGCCAGAGGGAAAAACCATTATGCACGTGCAAGCTCTGCTGTTTATGTGTGAGATGCTGTCGCTCGCTTGGCTATATAAGAAGACATTCCACCAGTAGTAGGCCTGATCTGACAATGCCTCCACGACGAAAATTAAGCGAGTTGGATAGGGGACGAGCTGTTGCATGGTTCCAAGATGGTGTTCCCAAGCGAGAAGTGGCCAGGCGACTTCATGTGTCCATCTCGGTCATTGTCCAACTGATTCAACGCTTCACAGCCACTGGGATTGTTCATGAAAGACGCAGATCATGTCGACCGAAGAAGACAACCCCACGTGACGATCGTCTCATTGAACGACAAGCCCTGCAGACAAGAACAGCCTCTTCCAGCATAATTCAAAGGCAGTTCAGGGTGGCTACTAACATCAACATCAGCCAGCAGACCATACAGAACCGCCTACATGGGTTTAATCTCCGTTCTCGTCGCCCAGCAGTACGGCCACGCTTAATTCCAGCCCATAGGGCAGCACGCCGCGCCTTCTGCGCACGTCACGTGAGGTGGACACGTCAGCAATGGTCCCAGGTCCTGTTCAGTGATGAATCACGCTTCACCCTTCACCACAACGACGGCCGACTGAGGGTCTGGAGGCGCCCAGGGCAACGCTTTACTGACGCCACTGTCCAAGAAAAGGTGGCCTTTGGTGGAGGTTCTGTAATGGTCTGGGGGGCCTTCAGCCTTCACCACAGAACACTCTTGTATCATATACAGGGTAACCTGACTGGCATCCGATACCGGGATGAGATCCTTCGACCGCTGGCTGTGCCTACACTGCAGCAGATGGGACCGAGGGCTGTTTACCAGGATGACAATGCTCGCCCCCACAGGGCAAGGGTGGTCAACGACTTCCTGCAGCAGTCTGGAGTCAACAGAATGGAGTGGCCAGCATGCAGTCCCGATCTCAACCCGATTGAGAACCTCTGGGATGAGCTGGATCGCAAAGTGAGGAGCCACCCCCCTCCCAGGGATGCCCAACACCTCTACCAGATGCTGCAGGCTGAGTGGCAGGCGCTTCCACAGAGGATCTTCACCAACCTGGTCAACTCGATGAGGACTCGCTGCGTCGAGTGCCAGAACAGCCATGGTGGTTACACGCATTACTGAGCTTTTGGGAGCATCAGTATGCCCTGTCTTGTGATTTCAATGACTTTGGGAAATCAAATTTGGATACGTACCCACTTTAATCAAATGTACACACCAAACGATTGCTCGAGATTGAAGGCAATTGTGTATCGTTATCACTAAAGAATGGAATTAAATGTTGGCCAAACTTCAACGCATTGACTTTCTTATTTTGACAGTTATGAATGTTTGTGAAAGTGATCCTTAACTTTTTGTGTGTAGCTTATATATATATATATATATAGAGAGAGAGAGAGAGAGAGAGAGAGAGAGAGAGAGAGTATACACACAGAATATGTAGCCTTTACACGGATATAGTAGGCTACACCTACACATGCGCGCCCGAACGCGCACACGCACATACTGACATATGAATATATAAGCTTAGTGGGCTGAGGCAAACTGCTCGCAGACAGATCTCTTTCTACTTGCTTGCTACTAGTTCTATGTATGTGTTCGTGTGCGGCGTGAGAGGGAATTGCGGCACTGATAATACGTATCTTGACTGGCACACTCACCTTCGGTTTATCGCTTTGCAGCGTAGCCGTAGCAGACGTTGGAATCACGCAAGAGCCTGACGAAGGCAAAACGCCCTTCTTTCACCTCCTCTTGTTCCTGTATGTATTGAAGCTTCGAACTTTACGCTCCACGCCTTTCATCAGATCACTGAGACACACGCTGCGATGTTCCGGTAAAACAGGCAGCACATTGGTCTGAACTAACCAGATCAGTTGGAAGTGATGGGTGTAGAATGAAGAAAAAGGAAAACAAAACAAAACCACAATTTGTAAGTCGCAACTCATATGTTTGTTGCCATTCTGTAGACACAGTATGAAGCTTGTGAATCCCAAAATCAAACCACTCCAAAAGTGCTGTCCGGGATCTCTTATTCTAGAAAATGGCGCTTTAAGAATAAAACGAAAAACAAAAAACAAACAAAAACTCACAAAAAACAAAAGCAAGGGGAAAAAAAGCTAAAGAACAAGAAAGAAAGAAGGATGGGATGAAGAGGCGAGTGCTGTGACACAGACACGGTGACTTGATCCACTGAAAACCTGGCTAATGGAATCGAACTGGTTAACTGCTGGCAGATGTACCGGCCCAGATATAGGTGATAGGATTTGTGTACCGAACTGGTCAAGTATTAAGAGGCACACAGGCCCAGATACAGCCACTGGAATGTGTGATATTGTGTATTAAATCGGTTAAGTGTTAACAGACCTTCGGACCCAGATACAGCGACTAGTATCGCATAATTATCCCAGTGGACATTGCGGACCCAGATAAAGCTATTGGCGTTTGTGTTACTACGTAACGAAATAGTTGACCATTAACAGACAAACTGGCCCAGATATAGCGACTGGGACGTGCAGCGCTGTGTACTGTATTGGTTAAGTGTTAACAGACACACGGGCCCAAATATAGCTACAGGGATTAGTGGTATTAGGCACGGAATTTGACAAGCTTTGATAGACATACGGGCCTAGACAAGCCTCAAGACATATGGGCCCAGATAGGATGCGTGGTACTACGTATCGAATGGTCATACATTAACAGACATACGGGCCCAGATATAGCAACTCTGTATGTATATGTGGTGTTGTGTATCGAAATCGTAATGTATTAACAGAAAATAGAGCCCAGAATTTTGCAACTAGGACGTGTCGTTTTCCATACCAAAATATATGTGTCTCAGCCGATATGCGTGCCTAGGTATAGCTACTCGGACAGTGGTATTGCGTATCCCATAGGTTTAGTATTAAGAGACATACGGGCCCAAATACAGCTACTAGTATGTGTTGTGTTGCGTACCAAATTGGTTGAGTATTAACGGACATACGGAAATACGGGCATACGGGTCCAGATATAGCTACTAGGATGTGCGGTATTGTGTACCGAATCGGTTAGATGTTACTAGACATACGGACTCATACAAAGCTACAGAGATAAGCAGCATTGCCTACCGGCTTGGTTAAGTATTGGCAAACATACGGGCCCAGATAGCTATCGGGACTTGTGGCAGTGTGTATTGAATTGGTTAAACATTAACAGACAAATGGGCCTTGATATAGTCAATGGGATTTGCAGTATCGTAACTTAAGTTTTTATCTGTATCACAACTGAAATACTGACGCTCTGAAGCTACGAATTCCGAAACTTGGTCAGTTCAGTAAGAAGACATCTTAAAGGTATCTGTTGCCAGAAAAGTGCGCGCGCGCGCGCGCGCGTGCACACACACACACACACACACACACACACACACACACACACACACACATACGCACGCACGCGCACACACACACACACACACACACAAAACACACACACACACACACACACACACACACACACACACACACACACACACACCGTGTAGCAACCGGTCTTCACAAAATCTACTGACTAAAAGCGTACGATTCAGCACACAAACTCTCTCTCTCTCTCTCTCTCTCTCTCTCTCTCTCTCAAAATCCTAGGATATGAAAAAATGCCAAGTTTAGAAGCAAGAAGAACATTGCTTAACACTCACATTGGCAACACACCACCATGAATTAATGCGCCAAGAGGCCGTGAATAATGTTTGGAGCATATAGATATACAGGCATAACTGGATTGTCAGAATTTTCTATCGTGTCTGAATGTTGATTGTTCCTTTTTTTCTCTGTATGTACATCAACATACGGGCAAGGTGGTGGTTTCGAGCAGACAGATTGTAATGAATGGCACTGGATTACATGTAACTGGGGAGGCCTGGGCTGGCGCAAAGAGTGATAGGGTCAAAGGTTTTAAGGCCAGAAAATCTGACGTCAGGTAAGGTTCGGTTCATGTACTCTTAGATTATGAGTCGCGTCATTCGTCGGGACCCCTTAAAACACGTGAAATGACTGGTTCGGGTGATACTGTAAGAGCTGAGATGTGGGTTAATTACTTGTACTTCTCTGTAACTATTGCAAGGCCAGGCAGGACATGCCTGGAAACGATGATGTGTATTATGTAGTGTTTTGGTGCATAGTCCTTACCGTGGCGTGTGAGCACACATACTGGAAACAAGCTCCATTCAAAAAGCCAAGGACGTTGAAACGCTCGCCAACACAACAGTTCATCCTCACCCCCACGCCACTGCCACACACACCGCCCCAAGACCTCCTCATCCTTTCGAGTTAAACGGTAGCATCCAATGTCAAATAATTACACCTACATTCACAAGTAACGGAAGGATCTGAACAAGTATGAAAACTCCAGAGAAAAGGTAGAAACGACAGATTCAAAGGGTAGAAAACGTCAACGCTTCTAACCATGGATTCTTCAAATGCAAAAACATCATCGTAAACATATAATTATGAAAAAAGAAAAAAAGAAAAGAAAAGAAAAGAAAAGAAAACAAAAACGAAGAAAGAAAAGAAGAAAAAAGGGTGTAATTCCCATAGCCTGTCAGCTGTAGGGACGGTGAATTGTAGGAGGTTCACATAGCCTGTCGGCTGTAGGGACGGTGAACTGTAGGAGGTTCACATAGCCTGTCGGCTGTAGGGACGGTGAACTGTAGGAGGTTCACATAGCCTGTCGGCTGTAGGGACGGTGAATTGTAGGAGGTTCACATAGCCTGTCGGCTGTAGGGACGGTGAACTGTAGGAGGTTCACATAGCCTATCAGCTGTATGGACGGTGAATTGTAGGAGGTTCACATAACCTGTCGGCTGTAGGGGCGGTGAACTGTAGGAGGTTCACATAGCCAGTCGGCTGTAGGGACGATGAACTGTAGGAGGTTCACATAGCCTGTCGGCTGTAGGGGCGGTGAACTGTAGGAGGTTCACATAGCCAGTCGGCTGTAGGGACGGTGAACTGTAGGAGGTTCACATAGCCTGTCGGCTGTAAGGACGGTGAACTGTAGGAGGTTCACATAGCCTGTCGGCTGTAGGGACAATGAACTGTAGGAGGTTCACATATCCTGTCGGCTGTAGGGACGGTGAACTGTAGGAGGTTCACATAGCCTGTCGGCTGTAGGGACGGTGAACTGTAGGAGGTTCACATAGCCTGTCGGCTGTAGGGACGGTGAACTGTAGCCTATCGGCTGTATGGACGGTGAATTGTAGGAGGTTCACATAGCCTGTCGGCTGTAGGGGCGGTGAACTGTAGGAGGTTCACATAGCCAGTCGGCTGTAGGGACGGTGAACTGTAGGAGGTTCACATAGCCTGTCGGCTGTAGGGACGGTGACTGTAGGAGGTTCACATAGCCTGTCGGCTGTAGGGACGATGAACTGTAGGAGGTTCACATAGCCTGTCGGCTGTAGGGGCGGTGAACTGTAGGAGGTTCACATAGCCTGTCGGCTGTAGGGACGGTGAACTGTAGGAGGTTCACATAGCCTGTCGGCTGTAGGGACAATGAACTGTAGGAGGTTCACATAGCCTGTCGGCTGTAGGGACGGTGAACTGTAGGAGGTTCACATAGCCTGTCGGCTGTAGGGACGGTGAACTGTAGGAGGTTCACATAGCCTGTCGGCTGTAGGGACGGTGAACTGTAGGAGGTTCACATAGCCTGTCGGCTGTAGGGACGGTGAACTGTAGGAGGTTCACATAACCTGTCGGCTGTAGGGGCGGTGAACTGCAGGAGGTTCACATGTCTAGGGCATGGCATGATGGAAGGCGGATCGCATCACTCTCCTTCCGTCGCCTATAAACCTTTCCTGAACCGAATCGGGAACCCGTTTGTTTCTGTTCAAGCTTATGTCAAAGGCATCTGGCAAGATGAATGGAACTTGCAGACAGATAACAAATACTACCGTAAAGAAGAAACAGACTTGTGCCGTTTGCACACAGGCCATTCCCTTTACACCCGTCGTGTCTTTTAAAAGGTGAAGAAGCTCCGTGGTGATTTCGTGTGATGTTTCACTCACTACAAACTACGCTCCAACCGAGTGTTAGGACTTTCATGATGTCAGGTATAAGCATTGCTATCAGACCCCATGAAAATCTAGTTCGGAGATGACACACTCGATGTGATTTTTGAATTTCTGAAAGAGGTCAACATTTTTCATCTGATCTAAGATTTTACGGAAGAAAAGTTTTAACGAAACCCCGGCGTGTCTAAAAAAAAACAAAAAACTGTTTTAATGAGCTGTGTGAACTTCTTCTTTAAATCTAACTTGAGGTTGACTTCATCGGGTCACAGTCCTGATATGTACCTTTACGGTCGGCCGGGCTATAAGCAACATGCCTCCCTCTTTCTCCCTCTTTTCTCTCTCTCTCTCTCTCTCTCTCCCTCCCCTCCCCCCCCTCTCTCTCTCTCCCTCTCTCTCTCTCTCAATGAAAACACTATATCCAATCTAGCACAATATGTTTATAAAGCTCAGAAAATACCAGATACTGCAAGATCTTAGCATGTCCATGTCATGCACATTTTATTTTGCCAGTTGTTCTAATATGGTGTTCATTTTCTCCAATGTGAATATTACAGTTTCACCAACCGCATTTAGTATTGTTAATATGCTTTCTGCATGTGTACCTCTTCAGTGAAGGGCTGTGGCCTATATTGAATAAACTCTCTCTCTCTCTCTCTCTCTCTCTCTCTCTCTCTCTCTCTCTCTCTCTCTCTGGGTGGACAGACAGGGTTTTGAAGCTGAAAAAATCCGATTCCACGAGTGGTTCGATCTCACGACCGTCAGGTCAGCAGACAAACGCTGTAACCATTTGACCTCGGGTCGATCTATCGCAAACATATATACGTCATAATTTTCATTACGTACTTGTGAGAAAAACGCAGTTTAAAACAATAGTGGTAGGGGAGGGGGCGGGGGGGGGGGGGGAGGGGGGGGCGAAGGGGTCAATGAGGCATAGGGATGTCTGAGGATAATGATACAAAAATGTGTGGAAATCAGTAAAAACATACATGACTGAACTTTTCCTTAAGCAACTTTCGTTTCATGATGTCGCTTCATAAAGTGTGCAAACCGGACTACACAGGCATTATTATCAGCTGCACCAACGTCAGCATTTCTAATCTTGTACTCGTTCCCCTTTCAGTTCAAGCGTTCCAGTGTACGAACTTGTTCTTTCGTCCGCCCTGCCTGTTTGCCGCTTTGCCCACAAGTCCGTCTCTCCTCACCTTCTATACCCACCTCTAGCATCTAAACCAGGAAGACGATGTAGGGGGTCTTGGAATTCTTTTCCTTGCTTGGCAAGAAGTCCATCCGCTATGAGGTCTTCAGCCACACACACACACCCCACCCCCACACCAACCTCACTCCGCCCCTCTCTCGCTTCCCTTCCCCATCTCCCCTCGCGCCGTGACGTCATTACCGTGCGTGAGGTGCCTGTCACTGAGGTGTCTCCCCCTCACGACGTGTTTATGAAGGGTCTCAGGGGCTGAGCGCACGAGCGACGCCTCAACTGCTGTTTCCTATGTGATGTGGTGGTATTCGATGGAGCTTTCCTCACACGACTTTCCCCGACTGTGAGCGTCATGGAATGACCCCACCTGAGGCACCATCCTTCCCGCTACCAGTCCCTGCCCATATAATGTGCCTGTCTTTCTCTCCCATCTCCCCCATCGTCTCTCCCGCTGCACTACATGGGATTCTCGACCAGGGAAGCTACACGCTGTGGGGGGAACGGAGTCGTGGGGAGGAAAGGGGAGGGAGATGAGGGGCGGACGGAGAGGGAGAAGAGGGAGGGAGAGGGGGTATCTCTTACCCCTTTCTTGCATGGCAGGAGAAGTCCCACACAGAAAGGATTCGCGGCAGGCAGTCTATACTTTGACATCATTACATGGTATGAGGTGTCGTCCACAGAGTTGTCCCCACTAGCCACTCCTCCCACCACACGATGACTTGAAGCGCCTCACCGATCCGATCCCCGTCGTGTCCGACCTCCCCCCGCCCCCACCACGTCCCGCCACCCCTTCCCCTCCCCCTTGATTGCTGACTGGTCCCTATATAACGGGAGTTCAGTGGGGTTCTCCACACACACACGACCCCAACTGTGACGAACGTCAGCAGGACACCAACAGCCATCCGATGGAGCTGCAGGACTCTCTGATGTCTTCGGCCTGGGAACACGTACGTTTGTCCTTCTAGGAAGCGAAGGCTTCCTTGGACGTCGGTCTCACCATCCATGAGTTACCTTGTTGCCTCGTCGGCTCATGGTCAGAGTACCGAGGTTGCAATCAACCGTTGCAAGTTTCTGTACCGTTGGTGTCCCAAGTTTAAAGGGGGGAAATGCGCATTTTGGCTGCCCCGATCTCTGTCTGCTGTATCGTTTATGGTGGAATGTAATGTAAAGCTGTCCTGGGAGACCCCCACTGCGAACAATGTTGTTCTCAAAAGCATCTGGCTACAATGACGTAAATTTCACAATTCACGAGTCGTCCACGAGTAGGAGCGTTGTGACAGGAACACCAACCGATCGTGGAGACGAGGCATAAATGGTGCGTACATGACCATGTAATTGTCTCTCTCTCTCTCTCTCTCTCTCTCTCTCTCTCTCTCTCTCCGCACTCGCATGCATGCGTATCTGTATGTTCACGTGAGCGTGTGTGCAATGCCCGCGTTCACCAAGACTTGTATCAGTGTATGTGCATGTATGAGTGTACGGTGAGATATACAAGCTACCGAGTCCAATGTTAAAGTTAGTATAAAAGCATACAACTACACGGACGTTTCTGTCAGGTTCATTCATCTGTACCGAGAACACTACATACAAGCGCGCACACATGCACACACGCACACACACACACACACACACACACACACACACACACACACACACACACACACACACACTCACACACACACACTTCAAGAGCACTAATGAAGGCAACGTGTTTATGCATAACAGATGTGAACATAGCTAATGAAACTAGAAGACTCTCCAGCTCTGGAGTGCTTGATTCTAACCCTAACCTGACCCTAACCTAACACCCAACCTTACCCTAATCTGACCCTAATCTAACCCTAACCAAAACTTAATCTGACTCCAGTCTAACCTTAAACTGACACTAACCTAACCCTAACCAGACTGACCTAACCCTAACCAGAATCTAGCCTGACCTTAATTTGATCCTAACCTAACCCTAAACAGACCCTAACCTAATCCTAACCTAACCCTGATCTGATCTTAACCCTAACCTGACCCCTGACCTGATCCTTACCTAGCCCTTACCTGGCCCCCACCCTAACCCTATCCTAACATAACTCTAACCTGACCCCTAACCTGACCCAAACCTTATCCTAACGTGACCCTAAGTTGACCTTAACCTAACCCTAACCTTATCCTAACTTGACCATTACCAAATCTAACCGAATCCTATCTTTATAAACACACACACACACACACACACACACACACACACACACACACACACACACACACACACACAACGCACGCACGCACGCATGCACTCACACACACACACACACACTCACTCACTCACACACACACTCACACACACACACACACACTCACTCACACACACTCACTCACACACACGCGCGCGCGCGCGCGCACGCACGCACGCACGCACGCACACACACACACACACACACACACACACACACACACCCAGCGATAAACGCTCCCGCAGTGGGGGCCAGTGCAGCTGTCTTTTTTTGTTTTCCACCGATAAGGGAAAGAACAGTGTGTCACCTGTGAACAAGCAGTCTGCCTCTCTCTGCCCACGGCTATCTCTTCGTTTTTCTTCACCTGCTTCCTTCCATCACTGCCCCTCACGGAACGAACACGAATCTCGACCAGGTGAGAAACGCCATGCGGGGGTCTGCGGCTCTGCTCTGGCTTGGCAGGGGATTCCATCCGCCATGAGGTCCCCGGGCCGTCCCCCCTGTGACGTCACGACATGGTGTGTGGTGTCTTTCCCCGAGGAGTCCCCCCCCCCCCCCCCCTCCCCTCTCGAACACTCGGTGGAGGGCCTCACCGGACCCATCCCCGGGATGTCAAACCCCCATGGATACTCGGTATTGCTATATATTGAGTGTTCAGTAGAGTTCTCGTCACACGACTCCAAACGGCGAACCGAACTCCATCACGGTGGGACTCCGACGAAATGAAAAGACCAAGGACTGAGTGGTATGGTGTGTATATTTTCTGTCGGATTGTCTTTCCATTTGTCTGTCCGCCCCCCCCCCCCCCTCTCTCTCTCTCCCTCTCTCTCTCTCTCCTGCGCACACACGCTCGCAACGGTCAAGCCGTCTCTCTCTCTCTCTCTCTCTCCTCTCTCTCTCTCTCTCTCTCTCTCTCTCTCTCTCTCTCTCTCTCTCTCACCTGCGCACACACGTTCACAACGGTCAAGCCGTCCCTCTCTGTCTCTGTCTCCCTCTCTCTCTCTCTCTCTCTCTGTCTGTTTCGCCACATAGCCCTAACTGCAGCTTCCTGGCCAGTCAATCGAGTAGGCAGGCGTCCTTGATCACTGAGTTATATCTATATCTGTTAATCTGCGTTTCCGGTCAGCCTATCTCACTGTCTGCTGTGTGTGTGTGTGTGTGTGTGTGTGTGTGTGTGTGTGTGTGTGTGTGTGTGTGTGTGAGAGGCGAAGGGGGTTGGAGTGGTAGAAGGCACATGCACGCACGGATGTACTCACGCGTGTACACACGCGCGCACCTCCACACACACGCACGCACGCATACACACACGCACGCACGCACGCACGCGTGCACACACACACACACACACACACACACACACACACACACACACACATCTTCATCAACATCAACATCATCATCATCATAGTCGTCGTCATCATCATCATCATCATCATCCTCAACAACAACAACAACAACAACAACAACAGCAACAACAACAAAACTATCGTAAGAGG
>CM065721.1:19923373-19925873 GCA_033310375.1 Conus canariensis
GAAGTGTCGGTACGGAAGAAGTGTGGTTTAATTGTTATTTTGTAACGAGTGCAGGCTAACCTACAGGTATGTGAGCCAACTTTTTAGGGGATGATGTACCTTTACTTAGAATACTATGATGAAAATTGCCGTGGTTGTATTTTAGAACGATTGTCAGGTCATTTGTTTGTTTTTTGTTCTGGTCATGATCTACACTCTCAACCCCACCCCGACCCCACCTGTCTCTCTCTGTTTGTTGTTGTTGTTGTTGTTGTTGTGGTTGTCCGGTTTATCTCTTTGTCTGTTTATGTTAGCTAACGCTCTCTGTTTCTGTCTGCCTCCCTGACTTGTACCCCCCCTCCCCCCCCCTTTCCTTCCGCTCTTTCCTCCCCTGTTCCCCAAACCCTATCGCCTGCTACTCCCACATTTCTCTGTCCCTCCCATCACTGCCCTCTCTTTCTCTTTGTCTGTCTTCAGTGTTACTGGTCTGCGGGATTTTTGTGTATTTTATACTGCTTTTGTTGCTGGATTTATTTTCAAAGAACTTCTTCTGATCCTTTTTCTTCTTATTATCAAATAAGACATTTCCTGTGTTACTTGCTAACTAGGAAAAAGCGTCATGTTTTAGCTTTTTAAATTCTCTCTCTCTCTCTCTGTGTGTGTGTGTGTGTGTGTGTGTGTGTGTGTGTGTGTGTGCGCCCATCCATCCATCTTTATGTCTGTATCTGCGGCTACTTCTCTATCTATCAGTTTGTTAATCAACTATCTATCAATCTGTTTGTCAGAGTGTGTCTATCTGTCTGTCTGTCTCTATGTATAATCTTGTTTTCATACAAATTCTCTCTCTCTCTCTCTCTCTCTCTCTCTCTCTCTCTCTCTCTCTGTCGGTCTTGCGGTCCACCTAATAAATCTTTCATACCAGGTGATGTCAAATGCTTTGTTAAAATCCATGCACTGTGTAGCAGAAATCACGTTGGTGTCAGATGGGGCCGGAATAGCTCAGTTGGTAGAGTGCTGGACTCATAATCTTGCTGATCCTGGGGTTGTGGGTTCGAATCTCCGCCGGGCCGTTTCGGTGCAGGGGGACTTTTCCCTTGGAATTAACATTGGTTCTGACTCCTTTTCCCATACAGTCCTTCAAATGAGACCATAAACCGAGGTTCCATGTGTGAACGCACGCATAACATCTTGCACACACGTAAAATCCCATCACCAACTTTCGGAAGAGAAGGCCAGTTTGGCCGTTGGTATGACTGACACGTTACACATAGCATGCACCCTGCGTGAGAAATGGAAAGAATGAAGGAAGTAAGGAAATTGAGTGAACGATATTGACTGGACGACACAGGAAACGACTGAATGAAGCGCCGGCAGGCAGCTCTTCAGTCAGTACTACCCAGGTAGGCAGCCCGTTGTGTACACAACAGTTTGGATTGTCAGCGCCTAGAACCTTTGGCAAGGTGCTTTAAAGATGCTTTGTTAATAAATAATATATAAATAAATCTATCCGCAGTCTGATGTTAGTTGAAGATCAGTCCAGGTGGGTTCCATTTCGGCCTGAATCTGGCCTCTCCTCCTGCAAGACTGGATTTCGTCTGCCTGTCCTTTGAGTCTCTTCAACAGGACTGACGACATCATTGGCCAGAGTGGCTGTCTAAACTAATGCTTGTTGTCACAGGTTTCCAATCTTGGGAAATGGTGTTGTTAGGTATCAGCAATTAAACATGTCTTTCTGTCTCTCCATCACAGCACTGCAGCGGCAGTGCCACTTCTTTTACTCCCACCAAACTCTCTAAACTACAAAAGTGGAAAGTGCATGCTCCCAAGTCTACAGATTATCTCTCCTCCCTCCTCCATTTCAATCCCTTCCCTCTCCCCATTTTCACTTTAAGCCATCTTTTACTCTCAAATGGCGCATGTGCACACAGAGGAAAGGGGGGGGGGGGGGGGGGAGGGCTAGCTCTGCATAAATTGAAAACACCGCAGCGTTGGTTTACCATCAACGTCGTCTGTAGTAGCTCAATGGTTTGACTAGTTAATAAGCGCTAATAAATCTAATTGGAGAGTGGTCACGCTAGCAAAGCACGATTCTGACCTACGTAGGGTACCGAAGATCAGCGTACCTAATAACAGGCTACTGTGTGCAGCAGTTTTGACGTGATGCGAACACCAGAAATTCCTCTATATAATTGGTTTGCAGTATTTTTGACAGACAGTTGTCACTGCTTCCATGACTGTTTTGTTCAAATTTTCAGTGTTCCAGAAGTGCCGGCGCTAGCTGGTGACATGGTTTTGTTTACATCAGTCTGTTTGTGTCAGCACTTGACTGAGTTTGCATTTTCCATCTGGGCATAGTGAGTTGTGTGTAGTTCCGTTTTTAATTTGCTTGCAGCTCTGATGTGGCCTCCGCTGTCGGCTGGACTATAAATTTTAGATACTTGAGTTGACACCAGATAATCTCTCTCTCCCCCCCCCCCCCCCCCCCCCCCCGGTAAGGTAAGGTAGTTGTTGCTTATGGCCC
>CM065721.1:19930873-20015873 GCA_033310375.1 Conus canariensis
CAATATTTGCTCAGACACAGAGTTAACATGGATGCGGACACCCCTCTGGAGAACCTTATGCCATGTCCACCCAACGACAGTCCCCATGAAACTTGTCAATACCGTCAACTCACCATGGGTAGCCACTTCTCTGTAAGCAGGATAATTTCAAAACAATGAGACGCATCGATAAAAAATTGAACAAGGCTGTCAGTAGGATCAATGTCCACAACTGATTCTATGTTGAGATTTCTGCTTGCAAACACTGAAACCACTGGATGCTGTGGACCAACATCATATGCGCAGGCATGCGTCAGTGTGCGCGAGGGTCGAGTCCTGCTCTCGGTGCTTGTTTTCATTTTCCATACCACTCTTCCCTTCCCTTCCCTTTTTTTTTCAATAATTTGTATTCTTTCATTGCTTTGCAGCAAAATGCACCTGAAAATGTTTTGAAGACACACACAGCTGTGAAAAATCGAACACCTCAGCCACCAGTTCATCCTTCTTTATTATGTCTGTCTGTCTGATTGCTGTTCATACTATTTCATCGTTCCATAAGTTACTGAATGTCCATCAATCTCTCTTTTCTGTCTGTTAACCAGTAAATTAATTATCCGTCTGTCAGAAGTGGCTGAACGATTGCAGGCACATTATGTAACAATAGTTTGTATCAGGTACGAGAGTTCAGTGCAATGATTCGACCACATTTTGTACATCGGCCGGGAGTCATGGTGTGTGACAGTTAGTCTGGCCGATTGCTTCCACCTCCATTACCCCCACCCACACCCATCCCACACCCATGCTTCTGTCAATATTCCTATTCTCTGTAGATCTTTAGATCACATACAAACGAAACAACAGAATGATATTCGAACTTGGAACACTGCACTACTTCTAAACTACTAACGAACAGACCGAACCAAAGACAACATAAAAGCAACGCGTTTCGATCTGAGGGTTCTCTAAAGACAGTCACTGAATTTTTCAATCTAACATGCATGTTTTTGAGGCAGGCCATGTTCTGTGAGGAAATGCATTAGGTTCCCCTGGATCTATGCTTAGATCAAGATGGGAAAGGATGACCATCTTCGCCTTTTATTCATGAGAGTTCCGATGCGCATATTCAAAGCATTCACCACCTCCTGTTGATCTAACTGGCTTACACTCTGCCTCCAGTCCACAGGTTGGCTGTCCCATGACTTCACCACTATAGTGTCAAGTTCAGTTTGAAGCACATAGACTGGAAGGTGCTAACGCACGTAAAGACTATGTGCAGACAGAGAGCCAGCCCCACTGAACGGCAGACAGCAAGCTGGCATATCTGGTGATCAGAGAAGGCATCCCAGCCAAGATATGGAACAATATCCTCATGGAGCAGGGTGATTAGTGACCTGTGTGGGCGCATGGGACTCTGGCAAAGACGAACAGTGGGAAAGCATGGCAAGATCATAGTACCTGCTGTGTTGATATCTCTCAGGCTGACAAACTAGGTGTGCTGAGGGTGGCGGGCATTCTCCTTGAGTCTGTGATGCCAAAAAAAAACCCCAAAAAACTGAAGGATTTTCAAGGGATTCCAAAATGGTCATCTTCATCATCATATTCCACATACTACAACTCTCCCTTATCACCAGTAATAGTAGCTGTGGAAACACAATACCCATCAGTCTGTAGGTAGCCTGAAACTATGTCTGACAGTTGTTTTTTTTTTTTATCCTGGATAGCTGTGGCTATAGGATGTGTATAAAGTTTCTATATCCTTTCTCTTCCATCTCCTGGTCCTACCCCTACCCACAGCGCCTTGTCCATACTCCCCTTCTCCCACTTTTCACCAACTCCCTATTTCATTGCCTCGCCCTTATTACCCTCACCTCTTTCTCCCCACTAAAATGATATGTCTCCTTAACTTCTCAGCTTAACCATCCTTCTGTCTACCCATTAATGTTGACCTATCCATCCATCCAATATTCGTTTGTCTGTCTGTCAGTCTATGTAGCCATCCAACCATCTGTTTGTGTATCTTGTCCGTTCAGTGTCTCCTGTATTCCTTGTGCATCACACTGAGAATTTCTTTTTAACAGTTCAGCAAAAGAATCGAGCAAAAGCAAACAGGAAAAGGAGCAAAGAAAGAGTGTCTATGCTAACAAACCTGAACATTTTATCTCAATCTTTCTCACAAATGTCTGCTCTGTCCTTTGATGTACCATGGTTTTCCAGAGTTTTGTGAAACACTTTAAAAACGTATTCACAGTATGGGTGGATCTCATGTGGCAGAACTGGCTGCTATGAATATTGACAGACTGCTCTCAGAACACTTTCGCATTGAATTTTCTATTTTGATGCCTTAGATCCGATGGCTTTTTTTTTTTCTAAGAGAGAGGGGTATTAAAAAATATTTTCAACTACGTGGCTGTAGATCTTACTTATAAAAGAAATAAACATAAAATTATATATTTATTCTTGACAAGAAAGTTATCCCTTTCTCCAAATGCAGAATGACTAAGAACCCTGAAGAAGACAACACCACAGAAGAGCAGACCGAAGCCACGCCCACCCGCGCCGAAGAACCAGTCAACACAGAACCAGCAGCAGAAGCCCCGCCCACCGGCTCAGAAGACCCACCAACCAGCACAGAGGACCAGACCAACGCCACGCCTCCTGCCGCCGAAGCACCGCCTTCCGAAGCACAGTCGAACGAGGTCGAGGCCCCAGCGAAAAAGACCGACGATTTCTTCGACATGGAGCCGGGAAAGGCAGACACAAGTGCTGAAGGAGCTTCTCAGGAGGTGACGGAGTCTTCTGCTCCACAGGAGGCGACTCCTGAACCAACCAGTGAGTCAAGGGGACACAATGCGACTGAAGATGAGGGCCTGGATGAGCCTGACACAGTTCCTGTTTTGGAGGGAGAGGAGGAAGGTGAGTTAAGTGTGATTTGAACAGCTGGGGTAGATGCTGAAGAGTTCCAGTGCTGCCTCTTTGCTGAGTTTTCTTCTCCACCCTGAGCTCCCCTCCTCCCTTCCCCCCCCCCCCCCCCTTTTGCTACTACCCATTTCATCAATCCCCTCCTCCTACACCCTCCAATCTGAAAATATTCTTTTTTCAACTTTCGCTTTTTCTTTCTTTCTTGAACACGCTCGCACGCACGCACTCTCTCTCACACACACACGTGTATCTCAAAATTAAGTTGTTCATTCTCACGATGTTTTGTAGAGGGTTTCAGTGTTATGGGTTGACATTGACTGCATTGATTCCACCGAGGAGCGTACGTATTCACCTGCTTCTGCCAACAGATCTGCTTGTTTGTCTGTCAGCAAGAACGCGCAAAATCTACCCAACCAATTTTTCACTTAAGTAGGTGAAAAACGAACCGTAACCTCAGGACGAACCCATTCAATTTTGGAGTGTATCCGTGGTACAGATCTGAGCTCAAAGGCCTATCCAGTATCCATCAATTCAAGCATACAAAAACTACTGAACCGGTTTCAACGAAACTTGGTGGAAAGATGGAATGTGGCCCAGATAGGAACCCAACACATTTGGTGTGCATCCAGAATGAAAACACTGATTCATGATCAATTGGATGTAGGCAGAGTTTCGCATTCTCCCGACTACCCTTCTGGATCCACGTGTTTCCTTACCGTCATCAAAGAACGCCTTCAGCCATGATCAGGAGTGAAAGTGAATGTGGGGATGATCACTACCCTGACCATTGTCGCATCAAAGTAGATGACTCCAAACCCTTATCTTCCCCCACCTCCTTCCCCCACTTCATTTTTGTCAGCAGAAAGCTTGTTGTGCAGTGCAATGAATAGCACACATTCTGTCGTACGTGGGGCTAGGGGTTCGATTCCCGATTTTCATATTTTTGATTCTTATGTTAATTATTTTCTTTCTTTTCTTTCATTTCTTTTTCTTCTTTCTTCTTCATTTTTTCCTTTTTTTTTTATCGTGCAGCTTACAAATCAAATGCAATACGAACCGTGGTGAATCGTGTTTGATTATCCATTTCTCTCGCAGAGCATGGTCGTGCTAGTTAGTAAGTTATTTTTCTATGATGATGATGATGATGATTAATGTTTTATGACCGTATATTACGTGAATGCTTTGAAGTCTGCATGAGCAGTCAAGAATCTCCACAATCCTCATTCAGGGCGGAGGGGCTGCACAACCCCAGTCTTTTTTTCTTTTTTTTTTTTGGGGGGGGGGGGGGTTGTCTATCCAGGACTTCGGTCTGTCTCTGGGACGTCCACCCTCCACTGTAGTCTGTAGAATGGTCTTGAACAGGGACTCTTGGGGAGATACATGTCCACCCTCCACTGTACCCAGTGGTATGGTATTGGGCAGGGAGTCATGGGGAGATACATGTCCACCCTCCACTGTACCCAGTAGTATGGTATTGGGCAGTGAGTCAAGGGAAGATACATGTCCACCCTCCACTGTACCCAGTAGTATGGTCTTGGACAGTGACTCATGAGAAGATACATGTCCACCCTCCACTGTACCCTGTAGAATGGTCTTGGGCAGGGAGTCATGGGGAGATACATGTCCACCCTCCACTGTACTGTGTAGAACGGTCTTGGGTAGGGAGTCATGAAGATATATGTCCACCTTCCACTGTATCCTGTAGAATGATCTTGGGGAGGGAGTCATGGGGAGATACCTGTCCACCCTCCACTGTACGCTGTAGAATAGCCTTGGACAGGGCGTCAAGGGGAGATACATGTCCATCCTCCATTGTCTACCATCCACTCTACCCCGTAGAATTGCCTTCGACGGGGAGTCATGGGAGATATATGTCCATCCTGTATTGTACTTTTTAGAATAATCTTGATCAAGGAATCATGGCGAGATATATGTCCAGCTCCACTGTACCTTGTAGAATATTGTTGGAGAGGGAGTCATGGCGAGATACATGTCCACCCTCCACGGAATCTTGTAGAATAGTCTTGGAGAGGGAGTCGTGGCGAGATGCATGTTCACCCTCCTCTGAATCTTGTAGAATGGTCTTGGAGAGGGAGTCGTGGCGAGATACATGTCCACCCTCCACTGAATCTTGTAGAATAGTCTTGGAGAGGGAGTCGTGGTGAAATACATGTCCATCCTCCACTGAATCTTGTAGAATAGCCATGGAGAGGCAATCATGGCGAGATAAATGACCGTTCTCCACTCTACCCTGCAGATTGGTCATGGACAGGAGTCATTCTGAGATAAATGTCCACCCTACCCTATCATTTGTAGAATTACATTGGACAAAGAGTTACGGTGAGAACATGTCCACCTTCCACTGTATCCTGTAGAATGGTCATGGACAGGGAATATTGGTGAGATACATGTCCACCTTTCACTGTAGCCTGTAGGATGGTCTTGAGCAGGGAGTAATGGGGAGATACATGTCCGCCCTCCAGTGTACCCTGTGGAGTGATCTTAGACAGGGAGCTATGACAAATTACATTCTGTCCATCCTCTACTGTACCCTGTTGGCTGTTAATGGACGGGGAGTCATGGTGAGATACATGTCTACCCTAATTGTACCCTGTAGAATGGCCCTGGATAGGGACGCATGGAAAAACACAAGTCTAGCCTCCACTGCACCCTGTAGCATGCTCTTGAACTGGGAGTCATGGCGAGACACAAGTTACCACCAGGTAACCCTATGGCATTTGATTGCTGTAAGGAGAGGTTGTTGTTATTCAACGTACATGTTGACTTGGTGTCTGATGTTGTGTTTTCCTTAAATAAAACGCGCAGAATCTGTCCGAAGCAGTCATTCTCCGACGCATGGATTTTTCGTTGTGGATCTGCTACTGTCAGTGTCCACCTCTCGAGTTTCTGGAGCAGGACAGATAATACCAGAGACTCTGAACACTGAATACTTCCATATAAAACGAACCGTCCTGAACCCAGATCTACATGCAGACTGGAAGCAGCCCACAGCAGCATTGGATTAGTTTCTGTAGAGCAATGATAAGTTCTTAACAGTACCCCACAAGTTCAGTAATTCAGGATGAGTCAATGAGTATCTTGCTTTTAAAGGATCTGAACTATCACAATCATTCCAACTTCCATTTGGAAGGATAGCAACGACAGTTATTTGTTTTATACACTGTAATTTTACTCAGTTTCAGTATGTATAGCTGAATCACACAAACCTGACATTTTCTCACACATACGTCAGTTTGTTGGAATGATACAGAGACTGTTAATAATCGCGGCTTTTCAGCTGAAAGTCAATCTTCTCTTTTCTTCTTCAGTTCCAGTGCAAGAAACAGGCGCCATCTCGACGGCAGAACCAGCCAGTGGCGAGGACACCACCACCACCACTGCTGCTGAAGGTGATAACACCCCTGCCGTCAACGGAACAGAAGAAGCCAGCCAGCCAGCCGAAACTAGCCAACCAGTAGAAGCTACTGCAGAAGACGCTGCCAAAGACAACCCTGTGACCGACTCCACAGCAGAACCGCAGGAGGCTTCCGCTGAAACCCCAGATGCCCCTACCCAAGCACCAGACTCGTCCGCCGAAACGAAGGACACGCCCTGTGAAGTGCAGGTAACTGTCACTGAAGCTGAGGAGGTAGCGGCTGATGGGGGACAAGAAGAAGGCGGGGTTGCAGTGGAAGCCAGTGCAGAAAACGGAGGTGAAGCAACAGAGGGTGAAGATGTGACTGACACCCCAACGCCCGTTTCAAGTCCTGTGGTTGAAAAGAGCGAGGTCCTCCCCGTCGGGGCACCGGAAACCAGACCCTCTACTGCCGCCTACGATTACGATGATGACTTCCACTCTTTACTGTCCACGGAAGGAGTGACTTCAGCCGCGGAACCGGAAAAGGCTGCCACAGAAGAAGCTGCTGCCCAACCCATCGTATGCCCTAGTCCCACTGTTAGCGAAGAGGTTCGGGCAGAAGCAGGTTTTGTTGTGCCTGTGCCCGCTTCAGTCCCGCAATCCGATGGGCGGAGTCAGGTGGAGGAGAGGGGAGAATACCGCGGTGAGGACCGCAGCGAACTTCAAGGGGATGGCGGGGAGAACGCCAGAGGTCAAGGTCAGTGGAAAACAGAGGAGGAAACCATGGTACAGTCGACGCTGGCTGAGCAACTCGTGGACAAAGAAGCCATGCAGAAGATCACCGAAGAGAAGGAGAAGCTGGAGAAGGAGCTGGACGACCTCAAAGGTCGCTACGTGAGTCTGGAGGAAGGCAGCCGACAGTGGGAGCTTGAAGCGGGTTCGCTGAAGGAGAAGTGCCAGGTACTGGAATCACGCATCAAGGAGCTGGAGGCCGAGGTGGAGCAGCTCAAGGAACAGGCCGAAGCCAACAAGCAAAACGAGGCCAAGGTCAAGGACCTACAGGAGCGCCTGGCCACCCTGTCGGACGAGGACGCCAAGAAGGAGCAGCGCATCCAGAAGCTTCAGGGAGACCTCCAGGAAACCGAGTCGCGACTAACGGCAGCCGAGCATCAAGCCACAGCCAGCAGAGAAGCTGCGGAACGAATGCAGCAACAACCTAATCAGCCGTCCAAAACCTGTTCTATCATGTAGACATCTCTCGGATCAAACGGACTCTCTGGGGATCTCACACGGTTTTTCATCTGGAAAAGCACAAAAATCTGCCATTGTCATGTACCATTTTCCCTACAGCTTTAAAGCCTAAAATAGGTCACACGAACATTCAAAGCATTCTTTCTGCTGACCTTACCCAGTAATGAATCAGCCTTACTTTTCTTCTTGAGGCATTACATGTCATTCATTACAAGATATATATTTTACCGGGTGTCACACACCCATGTTTGTGAACATACACACTTGCATTCACAAACACAGTATGCTTACTTCGTACACAACACGCAATCACTCCATTCACCCAAAGGAGCACTACCACAATTGAACTGAGTTTTCTATAAAACGCTCCCTTTACTCACAAAGAAAAGGGTTTTAATTCTTCTTTGCATTTCACTGCATTTTCCAACAATTATTTCTTCTCTTCACAAGATAATTCCCCACATAGAAACAATAATGCAATATTCAAAGTTTTACCAAAAATCCAACACACTCACACACATGTTACACTATCAGTTCTTGTATTAAATAGTATCAATAAAGACAAGTCGTCTTGACTTGTCGAGGAGCTTTCTTTCACTTGGCTGTACCACCTCTGGACCACCACAGCCTGGACTCTCACTAGGCTCGTACAGCTCAAGCCTGGACCACCACTGGACCACCACTGGACGCTGAGGGATTCTTCTAGGGAATAAGCGACAAGCCTACCCTAGTAGACTTCCAGTCTACATCTACACTCTATACTCGAGTGAACTTGCCACGCCAGGCATATTACACCCACCAAGGGTTAAGCACACCCAAACCAGGGTTGCATCGGACAAACCAGTCCAATAATATAGCACACCCAACCCAGGGTTGCATCGGACAATCCTAGTCCTATGTTAAACCCAAAGAGGGTTACAATCAGACATCCTCCTATGTCTGTGTCCAGAGCTCCTCTGAAGTAACAATAATCTTCCACCCTTCCTCACATTGGGTGAACACACTTCACAATCCACTCAGCGTCCTACTCTTCCACATCACTGGCGGTTGCACTCCATGAATACAAAAAAGCATCAAACCCGTAGGTTCCATTCCACAATTGCAAAAATTACAAAATCTCTTAATTGATATGAAACTTTTCCATTCACATCACTTTTTCCTCATTCACATGACACCCCCAACCTCCGATAAAAAAATTTGATTCATCAAATTTTTTCAAAGAAGAGTATAGGAGTTCACAAAAAAAAAATACACCATTGACAGTATTCTGAAAAAATACTTTCCCAAAATGACATGAGTACATGCGAACAGAAAAATGTATATTTATAAAAACATTGTTTCCAAAAAAAATTATCCAAAGCCAACATCAATGCATCAACTATCACTACCGCAAGTAATCAATATTGCACACAACAACATTCCATTACTCAAATACAAACATATAAATTCAACTTTCAACAGCAAACTTGAAAACACACACTGCTTATTACTGTCGAGACAAAATGTCAGCAATCACATTGCTGGACCCTGAAATTGGATCAACCCTGAAACTGTATTGCTGGATCGCCAAAGACCACCGTAATAGACGGTTATTCTTTGTTCTTGATGTCTTCAAAAACGTCAGAGGTCTGTGATCCGTCAGCAGGACAAAAAACCTGCCTGTCAAGAAACGCTCAAATTTTGCAAGTGCCCACACAATCGCTAAGCATTCCCGTTCAATAGTAGAATACTTCGACTGTGCATCAGTGAACTTCTTACTTGCAAACTGTACTGGATGCAATAAATCTTGATGTTCTTGCAAAAGAACAGCACCCATTCCTGTTGAACTTGCATCAGTCCGGAGGACAAAATCTTTCTCCAAGTTGGGCAGAAGTAAAACAGGAGAAGAATTCAAAACCTTTTGAACTGCTTCCAAAGCATTCTGACAATTTACAGTCCAATCAATAGATGAATGCTTGGAACCCTTTGTCAACTCAGTTAATGGAGCTGTAAGAGTTGCAAAGTGAGGGACATAGCGCCTGTAATAAGATAAGAGTCCAAGAAGTGAACGAACCTGTTTCTTTGAACATGGGGTTTTGATTGCCAAAATCTTTTCCATTTTCTTCTTTTCTGGCTGCATCGAACCCACAGCAATTGTATGCCCCAAAAACTCCAGTTTTTGAAAACCCGCCATGATTTTCGATGGCCTTGCTGTCAAACCAAAAGAACGGAGTCTTTCAAAAACACTTTTCAAACATCTCAGCAGATTACTCCATGTTTGTGAAGCCAGCAAAATGTCATCAAAAAAACTTACAGCAGACATTTCATGTAACCTGAGTTGTCTCATCATTCTCGCGAAAGTTGCCGGTGCATTCTGCAAACCAAAAGGCATTCGCAAAAAATGAAAAAGTCCAAATGGTGTTTGAAAAGCTGTTTTTTCTTTATCATCAACACACATCGGTATCTGCCAATAACCTTTGGTGAGATCAATTTTCACAAAATACTTGGCTTGACTCAGTTGACAAAACAAATCCTCCACATCAGGAATTGGTTCAGAATCAAAAACAGTCAATTTATTCAAAGCCCTGTAATCAATACAAAATCTGACTGAACCATCTGGTTTTGAAACCAGCACCACAGGAGCCACATATGGAGAACTTGACTTTTCAATGACCCCAAGATCCAACATGACCTGTACCTCTCTTTCAATAATTTGCTTTTTTGCAAAAGGTAAAGGATACGACTTCATTCGTACAGGAACATCTGTTGTCAACCGTATTCTATGAGGTTCAACACCAACTGCAGATCCTGGTTTGTCTGTAAGTACATCTGTATAATCCTGTAGTAAACACTTTAGTTGAGTCACCTGAGATGGTTTCAGGTCCTCGTTGATCTTGACATCCTCGTATGTTTCACCTTTTAAGGATAATGTAGGCAGTTGAATAACATCATCACCAGTGTCCTGAACTACACCAACAGCAGTTTCATGAATTACAGGCACCATGTGAAACACAGGTTTGTCAAGACGTTGCAAATGTTCTGTCACACAATCCATTGGTAACAGACATGAAATGTCACATGCCAATGCTGAAATCTTATCATCAGGGACAGCAGCCTTGTTGATCATAACATCAGACCTGTGAAAGTACTTTTTCAACATGTTAACATGGAAAATTTTCTTCACACCATTCATATCAATTCTGTAATTGACATCAGAACATTTTTCAATGACGACGAATGGTCCTTTCCACATCACATGCATCTTGCTCTTGTCATCTGTCAAAAGCACCAACACATTGTCACCCACAGAAAACACACGCATCTTTGCCCCACGATCGGCATACTTTTTATGCGTAGTTGCACTGTTATAAGCATTTTCTTGGGCAATACGACATGCATCTGCTATACGATTGTGTAAAGTAAAAACATAATCAAAAACATTTTTTTCTTCTTGAGACACATTGTCCCCAGACCATGACTTTGACAGGATGCTAATAGGTCCTTTTGGTGAACGACCAAAAAGCAACTCAAAAGGAGAGAAACCTGTGCTCTCATTTGGCAATTCCCTGTAGGCAAAAAGTATGGCTGGAATGTATCGATCCCAGTCTGATGGTCTTTCCTTAGAAACTTTCTTCAACATCATCTTGAAAGTACCATTAAATCTTTCCACGAGGCCATTCGACTGTGGATGGTATGGAGATGTAGTACATGCAGAAATTGAAAGTAAACGAAATATTTCTTTCATGAGATCTGACACAAACTGAGTACCCAAGTCAGATCAGATTTCATCAGGAAGTCCCATTCTGGAAAAAATAGAAAATAATGCTTCTGCCACAGAAATGGTATCAATCTTTTTCAAAGGTACAGCTTCAGGATACCTGGTAGCAACATCCATGACAGTGAGCACATAACGAAAACCAGAATTGGAAACATGAAATGGACCAACCAAATCAATACAAACATGACTGAATGGTTCAGTAATGACTGGCATTCTTTGCAAAGGTGCAAATGGTATACGACCTTTGGGAATTGTTTTCTGACAGACATCACATGATTGACAATATTTTGAAACTTGCACACTAACACCAGGCCAAAAAAATGAAGACAACACACGTTGAAGAGTACGTTTGACTCCACAATGACCCGAAAACATGGAATCATGTGCAGTATGCAAAACAGTATCACGTAAAGACATAGGAACGACAATCTGCTCCACCACCTGTTCATCTTTAGGAAAAAGACAGTATAAAAGATTATTCTTTTTTATATACATGATATCAGTCACTTTGTCAGGTACCTCAGGAACAACTTTCTGAAACAAATGAGTCAATGTTGTATCTGTCTTTTGTAAATCACTCAAATGTTTAGGAGTCACATCCAATTTTGGGACATAGGGAACAACCAGGGGTTTTTGACCTTGCCTTTCTTTTTTCTCTTGTGAACGAGTGCTCACCATAGAAGGCACAAAAGAACCACATTGTCCTCCACAAGACGTGGAAACACCCTTGAGATTTCCAAGAATGAGGTCTGTCACAGGATCACCAATGACACATGCTGTTATTTCACCTGTAAAATAGGGAGTACAAACATAAACACATGCCAAAGGAAATGATTCAATTTTGCCACCAAATGTACGACATTGCTGATGTGTCCCGGTGTATTGTTCTTTTCTGACTAAATCTTTGCGTACACCAGCAGTAGTACACCCAGTATCCCTCAACAGTGTAGCACCAAACCCATTGACAGTACACGATTCAATGTGTAGACCTGTAACATCAGTGTCAGACACTAAAACATGCTGAGTATCTTTAGTAGTTTGCTTGGGATCTGTTGCTAAGCACACATTACCCTGTGCTAGAAAAGGACAGTCTTTCTTCTTGTGAAATATACAGGAACAGTGCCAACAACCATTGCCCGCACCAGATACTGTATTTGGTACTGTACTATGATCAATACCACCACGGTTTGAAAATTGTCCACGGCCACGAATAGCTCTAAACTGACCAGTCCGTCGAGAATTGGTATATCCTCTTGGGTAATGACTTGCATTTGGATTACCCTGTGAAAAAGTTTGTCCAGAATTATTCTCTTGCCAGTTATTATAGGAATGTACATTATTCCTGTTTGTATTCTGTCTTTGAGAAAAACTCTGGCCTCCTCTATGACCATATCTCCTGTTTGGTTGAGAACGACCCGGACCAAACTGGCCTGTTGAAGCAACATTTGCCTCAAACACATCACGGTCAGATTTCCTTGAAAAATGCTTTTCCGGATGAGCAGTCCGATACTGATCTGCCAGCTTACAGATATCCTCTGCAGTTTTACAAGATCTCTCTTTTAGAAAAATAGCTAGGTCTTTGGATACGCTTTGTAAAATCTGCTCACGTAACAACAAGTCACGCAAATCAGCATATTCTTTCTGTGTTTGGGACAATTCAACCCAACGATCAAATAAATGACTTGTCCTAATAAGGAAAGCTGCAAATGATTCACCTTTTTCTGGACGAACTGAACGAATTTTTTCTCTAAAGCCTTCATCTGTATATTGAAACTTCTTCAAAAGTTCAGCTTTCAGTTCTTCCCATGTGAGAGAATCACGAACTGCCAAACTATGATACAGAGATAATGCGGTGCCCTTGAATAGGGAAGCAGCATACAATGTCCATTTGTCCTTGCTCCAACCACATGATGAAGCATGGTTTTCAAACCTAAAAAGAAAAGAGTCTATGTCATCACGATTCTCATCAAAAGGGGGTAATTTGGGAATGTAGGAAGTCTTACCTGCACCCTGAACAGGAACAGCATCAGTTTGAGAAACATTTACATTTGCAGATTGTTGAACAGCCTGTTGCTTTAACTGAAGTTCCACTCGTTTTTGTTCAAGTTCCAATCTTCTCATTTCAAGTAAATTAAGACTTTGTTCTTTTCATTTCAAGTTCATGCACCCTGATTTTTTCCTCTCTCTGTCTATCCTTCTCTTCTTTCTCTAACTGTGCTTGTCTATCCTTCTCTTCTTTCTCTAACTGTGCTTGTCTATCCTTCTCTTCTTTCTCTAACTGTGCTTGTCTATCCTTCTCTTCTTTCTCTAACTGTGCTTCTGCTTGCCTAATCTTATCTTCTTTCTCTGTCTCTTTCTTCTCCTCTCTTTCTTTCGCTCTGAGCGCACGCTCTTCGCACTGATCAATGTAGGCCATTAAAGCATCACCAGACAACTGTAATTTCTGTCCCTGGGACAAAAATCGGTTGAAACGAACCGTTTCCTCATCCTCCTTTACAAATAATGATTGGAACTCCTCTATTTGTTGATCATCTACTGCATCAGTCATCTTGTATGAGAGTGTAGATAACGCTTAAAGAATTCCCACAGCGTGCAAATGGGGTAGGGAAATTAAGATGTGAAATAAAAAAACTATTTAAAATAGAACAACAATTTAAACTTAATTGCCACTGATTACTAGCATACAGAGCTCACAACATTCAAATTTGTAAAGAACCCCCCCCAAAAAAAACAATGACGGGACAGAAAAGAATATTTTTTTTCCAGTAAAATTTGATTGAGTATGGAAATGCACCCTCACTGAAAAAATGTTTTATTTAAGTTAATTTAGTTGGCCAAAAAATGTGAGAAGTAAATTTAGAAATGGCTCTGAAAGTCTGAATTGTGAGAAAGATTTCCGAAATACCAAGAAAAGCTAAGAATATTTTTTTTTAAATTATTGTTTTAAACTAAAGCAGAGCACTGTTTTCAAAAAGGAATCCAAGAGAATGTGCCAGAAAAAACACAATTTTACAAGAAAGATTTTCAACTAAACCTTACAACATTTAAAATAAAGGGAGCATTTACACACACTAATCAGAAACCCTATTTAAAATAGCAAAAAAACCCGCCTAAACTTGAAACTAGAGAGGAGCTTATCGTAAAGAATATCAAGAGAATTTTAATTAGAATAGAGACAGAAACCAAGAGAGGCGAAAATTTGAAAAAAGTAGGAAAAGTAAGACCAAGCAAAAGAACCCTTAGGTAGCCCACTAATTGAAACTACCACCCGTAGAACTGGAGACGGGAATACTAAGAACAAGTATACATTACATAAACAATTGACACACCATAAATATAGATAAGAAAAACAAAATTGAAAATGCCAATGAAAATGAATAAATATAACAATTATTCAGCAATGCAGAGGGGAACAAAATAGTATCTTTATAATTGTAATTTGGCAGAGTAATTTTACTTCTATTTTTCTTTCTTTTTTTTACAAAGGGGTTCAAAACAATATTTTAGCAGCAGTACTCACTCAAAAAACTAAATCCTATTAAACTCTAACCAAAATTCAAAGACGGGGTCACCACTGTCACACACCCATGTTTGTGAACATACACACTTGCATTCACAAACACAGTATGCTTACTTCGTACACAACACGCAATCACTCCATTCACCCAAAGGAGCACTACCACAATTGAACTGAGTTTTCCATAAAACGCTCCCTTTACTCACAAAGAAAAGGGTTTTAATTCTTCTTTGCATTTCACTGCATTTTCCAACAATTATTTCTTCTCTTCACAAGATAATTCCCCACATAGAAACAATAATGCAATATTCAAAGTTTTACCAAAAATCCAACACACTCACACACATGTTACACTATCAGTTCTTGTATTAAATAGTATCAATAAAGACAAGTCGTCTTGACTTGTCGAGGAGCTTTCTTTCACTTGGCTGTACCACCTCTGGACCACCACAGCCTGGACTCTCACTAGGCTCGTACAGCTCAAGCCTGGACCACCACTGGACCACCACTGGACGCTGAGGGATTCTTCTAGGGAATAAGCGACAAGCCTACCCTAGTAGACTTCCAGTCTACATCTACACTCTATACTCGAGTGAACTTGCCACGCCAGGCATATTACACCCACCAAGGGTTAAGCACACCCAAACCAGGGTTGCATCGGACAAACCAGTCCAATAATATAGCACACCCAACCCAGGGTTGCATCGGACAATCCTAGTCCTATGTTAAACCCAAAGAGGGTTACAATCAGACATCCTCCTATGTCTGTGTCCAGAGCTCCTCTGAAGTAACAATAATCTTCCACCCTTCCTCACATTGGGTGAACACACTTCACAATCCACTCAGCGTCCTACTCTTCCACATCACTGGCGGTTGCACTCCATGAATACAAAAAAGCATCAAACCCGTAGGTTCCATTCCACAATTGCAAAAATTACAAAATCTCTTAATTGATATGAAACTTTTCCATTCACATCACTTTTTCCTCATTCACATGACACCGGGAGCGTTTTTCTTTGGGTTTCGTGGTAGATCAAGACACACAATTCGAACATAAGCTGTTGTAGATTTGGCAGATCTGATTTCAATGACAAGCTGAAAAAAATTTGGATATGGGTCGCTGATATTTTCTACCTCATTAGTCTCTGCTACACTTCTTTATACACATTGAATAATACGTGATTCTACTTCAGTAATGTATAAAACAATTTATTATTCATCTTTGATGACCACTCTTATATCGCGTGATTCTTCTTGTATAGTTTATTTGACAAGTCATTTATTATTTCTCCTTGAAGACCACTGTTGTCTGATGTCTGAATAATCTTGTGCAAATACCTCCCTACCCCCCCCCCTCCCCCTAATTTGCATCTCTTCAACAGCCAATCTTGTGCACAGAACAGTGTCACAGGAGATGCGTTTTGAAGCTGAATGCAAGTGAAATTTGATCAGAGCTCAACCCTTTGATATATTATCATCATCATCATCATCATCATCATCATCTCTCTCTCTCTCTCTCTCTCTCTCTCTCTCTGACGTAAGTTCAACAAATATTAATACCTCGATCCTCTTTTTCCCTCCCGTTTTAAGACGCGGTGGTTTCTACATATACTGCATACAACTGATGAACCTGCACAAAAGACAGCAGTGTGTATGATATCATCGAATACTGATTCGTTTACGTGTTTCCCCAAATAAAGGCTGCTACATCTACGTCCTATCCTGAAATACATGAAAAATCTTAGAAGATCTATCCCAACTTTTAAACCAATAACTGTATATGGTGTACGTGATGACAATATATTTTCATGAATTGCAAACATCTTTTTCGCACTTTAATTTATTAACAATTTTAGACCATCCGAGTAAGGACTGATTTTATGTTTAAGATGTGATCTCAACATAAACTGTTGATGGATATGTGTCGATTACTCATGTCCGCCATGGAAGTCCTCTACGGTCAAAGTGATGGAAATGGAATATCAGGTGATATCACGCTGCTGATGCAGAAATAAACTGTGTCTGGTCAACTTGACAGCTGAAGTGTGTGTGTGTGTGTGTGTGTGTGTGTGTGTGTGTGTGTGTGTGTGTGTGTGTGTGTGTGCATGCATTGTATGTGTGTGTGTGTGTGTGTGTGGTTGTGTGTGTGTGTGTGTGTGTGTGTGTGTGTGTTAACAGTATAACTGTCGTAACAGGGTTTTTTTTTTAACACTGTCCTTAACCAGATGATTCGTATTCAACAAATTAGTCACAGATGGTCAAAAATTTTCATGATACGCATTCAACATACAAACCTACAGCAGATCCAACTTTTTTCTTCTTAGAGAAAGACACATTCAGGGGGCAACAGCTTCACCTACTAGAATCTATGGTGGAAGAATAATTTATCTAGGAGAGTGTTAGGAGAAGAGAGGAGTTGGACACTTGCCTTGTAATAATAGTGATAATCATGGTTATAATTATTTGTCATGAAATAATGAACAGTGTTTAGAACGCTCTATCTTGAATGAACATACAACGTTTACAAATAAGCTGTCAGTTGTTGACAACACAATGCATGCACATGGGAAAAATCGTAAGCTCACTAAGTATACATTATCTCAGCCGCTTTGTTCGGCAGTTGAGGACAGTGCTTCTCTGGGTCCCACCCGCACCTTCGGGTGTACTTTTTCCTTCCTCCATCTCACGAGGACACTTAAACACCTACCCATCTTTATTTACAAGAGAATGCACATGTGCGGGCGCAGGCACTCACGCACGGAATATACACACCAGGGCTAGACGAGTGATGAGAGGGTCTGGGATGTCCGGACCCCAACCTCTACGCCCCCCCCCCCCCCCTCCCTCCCTTTTCCGGCTGGCAACATTGCATTTGTGCCTCATTACCACGTGAAGGACCCCCCCCCCCCCCCCCTTAGAAGCCTTCTCCCCCTCCTCTCGGGTTGTCTGTAACCCCCCCCCCCCCCCAACTCTCAACACTTGCTCTCCTTCGGTGGCAAAGACGTATGTGAATAGTCCACTTACAGATCTCAAGAGTATCCGCTAAAAGATCACCAGACTTTGGAGGAAGAGAGAGTGTCCCCTCTCCCTGCCTCCGCTGTTAGAATCTCTTTGGAAGGGGAGAATCCCCATTCCCCCCTCTTCTCCCCTTCACATACACACGCACTCACGCACGCATGCACGCACGAAAGCATGCACGCACGCACGCACGCACACACACACACACACACACACACACACACACACACACACACACACACACACATACACACACACACACGCACACACACACAACCTAACTCCCCACCCCTTTAAAAAAAAAGTGAAAGAGCTTTCCCCATATGTGCTTCAAAATGTTCCGAAAGGAGACCCCCCCCCCCCAACCCCTCTCCTGCCCCCACAACACACACACACTTTTATTCCCCACCCTCCTTCCCGGCTGTTTCATAAGTTTGCTGTGCCGTTTCCCCCACTGGGGGAGGACCCCAAGACACGCCCCCCCCCGCCCCCGCTTTTTTTTTGTTTTTGTTTTTTTGTTTTTGGAAAGTCCCTCCTCTCATCACTGATCCGGCCCTGCACACACGCAGGGATGAAACGAACGAACAAATGTCCATGCCAGGAAGAACTCACTATGATCGGGTAGGTAAAGGAAAAGGTGGGCTTTGAAGTGCAGGTCCGAACGACGCCACTGATTGAGCACGTCGAGCAAAAAATGCAAGAGTTAGTGATCATGACAGAAAGATGAAGAGAGACTACCTGCCCCTGACCCCCTCCCGCACACGTATCTTCCTTTACCTCGCAGCTCTGTTTCTCTCTCTCTCTCTCTCTCTCTCTCTCTCTCTCTCTCTCTCTCTCTTGTGTGTGTGTGGTGTGTGTGTGTGTGTGTGTGTGTTGTGTGTGTTGTTTTGTCCCACCATCACTATACTCCAGGGGAATAATAGTACGTGAGGACCGGCAGTGAATCAGCATTCCAACTCTCAGCGTCTTACTTTATAGAGCGGGACTCTGTGCTCTGGCACAGCACAGAGCCAACCGCTGAAGCTGGCGCTTTGCTAGGCACCCAACGACCAAATAAAGCAACCGGCACGCGCGCCGCCCATCAATGTATATGTCGATGCTGCTGTCACCACTGCACTGATAGCCGCTGGTGCGACCCCAAGCGACTCTGATGTCAGTGGTGGTAATGACCCCACGGACAGGCACACAATCCGCCCTCCCTCCCATTTCTCTAATCCACACACAAGCATGAGTCCTTCCGTCCTACTCTCGCCTTCTGCAAGTCCACCGTGCACTCTGAGAAACAGGGGTGGGGGTCGGGGGGGGGGGGGGGGTAAGGAAGGGGGGAGGGGGGTGGGTGGGTGGGTAGCAGGAGACGCGGGGAGGGGCATTTCTCTGCGTGGACTTGAAGACTGAAGGCTTCTTGGGGTTCCCGCCAACAACCTGACCCCCAGGTTCCAGTTGCGTAAACCCTGTATGAGACGCGTGGAACACTAACGACTTTGGACGAACGAGGGGAAAAACAGGATGTTTCAATTGGCTTGTTTGAACTCCATTTTTTCCTACTCATGATCGGCCCTCAGTTCAGGGAAGTGGAAAGAAAACACACACACACACACACACACACACACACACCACGCACGCACGCACGCACGCACACACACACACCACACACACACACACACACACACACACACACACACACACCAGCGCACGCAGGTACGCACACACCCACACTGACAGAGAGAGAGAGAGAGAGAGAGAGAGAGAGAGAGAGAGAGAGAGAGAGAGAGAGAGAGAGAGAGAGAAGTGACAAGTGGACGTAGAAATCACAACACGCAGACAGGAAATTAATCCAAGCTGGCACCTTGACCCAAAGATTTGTTTTAACATCCTCAAAATATAAGATGGTGAGGAGAAAAAAGCCAAGCTATGTATCTACATGAGAGAGAGAGAGAGAGAGAGAGAGAGAGAGAGAGAGAGAGAGAGAGAGAGAGAGAGAGAGAGAGATTTTGTGCTTACATCTAAATTCGAGAGAGACTGAAAGAAATGAAGTCAATAAGAATAGCATGTGCACAGATCTCTTGCAAGCGAGGACAATTGGAGTGCTCTCCCATCCATGCGGCTCCCCCCCCCCCCCCCCCCCCCCCCCCCCCCCCCCCCCCCCCCCCCAAGGGTTGAGAGATGGGAGTGAGCGAAGAGGGGGAATCTCTCGGAAACTTGTCTACGACTTAAATGGGCACAACTTCTTCATGGTTTTACCAGCATAAGTGTTCAAATCTGTTGATTTGCCACGATATCCAAACTGGTTCGTAAAGTAAGGTAAGATAAAATCATGTTACTTACAGCTCAGCCGACTGCAAAGGGTCATATCAGGGCTGTCACCCCGTTGAAGTCAACCCACAAGTCTTTAAAAAAAAAAAAAAAAAAAAAATCACATAACCCTTTGAAATACGCATTCTAAAAACACGCCGGAAATTTTGTAAAAAAATCTTTCATCTGTAGAATCTTACATCAGATGAAAGATGTTGATCTCTTTCAAAGATTGAAAGATCACATCGCGTCAAAAATTGAAAGATCACATCGCGTGGGACATCTCTGAACATGGTTTTCATGGAGTCTGCTGTAAAGTTGATCAGATGATGAAGTAATGGAAAATGTCCCATTAAAAAATAAGCTTATAAAATGAGAGTGTCTTTGACAAGACGTAAATCTAGATAAAGGTAACAAAATATTCCATAGAAAAACAAGTCTGTAAAAGGAGGGAGACTTTCATGAAAGGTAAATCTAGTAGAAACAAAAAATGTTCCATTAAAATCTTTCAAGGGAGAGTGTCTTTGATGGGAGGTTAATCTGTAAAGACAATGATTAAAAAAAAAATCGTTCATTTACATTGAAAATCTATAAAGGAAATGTCTTTAATGGGAGGTAAATCTAGCAGAGATACAGATGCAAATATTTCAGGAAAAAAATGTTTTCGTAAAGCGGGTAGTTTTTGGTGGGAGATAGGTAAATCTGCTGGAGTCAAGGATGGAAAGAAAAAATCCATAAGAGAGGAAAGGGGTATCTGACAGGAGATAAATCTAGTACAAACACAAATTTATTTGATTCATAAGGGGGGGAGGGGGGGGGGGCTTTCAAGGGAGGTAACTGTAGCAAGACTTTAAAAAAAAAATCCATAAAAATGAGCTTTTACAAGGAGGGAGTCTTTAATGGAAAGTAAATCTAGTAGAGACAAATATGACAATTTTCCCATTTGAGAAAATGATGAAAACAAGAAACCAAGAATAAGTCTTTAAAGGAAGAGCGCTTTTTGATGGGTGGGAGATATATTTAGTAGAAACAAAGGCAAAATGTCCCAGAGGAGAGTCATTTTGGGGAAGGTCTTAGAACGTTATGCAGTAATGGTCTTGACTATACTTGACTTGGCTTTTTGTTTGTTTTTTTTTTAGCTCCCTCCAGCATGGGCAAAGTTTTAGTTTGATACCTCAGTTATTCATTGAATTTAAGGGAAAGGGAACGGGGTAAAAATCCTTGCACACTCACCACTCTTTCATTGTATTCACGTGCACATATAAGTGTGTGTGTGTGAAAGAGAGACAGACAGATAGGTTTGTATTTGACAGTCAGTCAGTTTGACAGATGCGTATTTGAAAGACGGAGAGGGTGTGAGGAGGAGGATGACAGGTGGAGTGAAGGATGGGAGACTGACGTAAGAGGGATGATAGAAAGGTGCTAGTGATGGGGGGAAAGGAGGAGGAAGGATGAAAGAGGGATCAGAGAGAGAGAGAGAGATGTATGTAACATGTGTTTGTTTGCGAAAGAGCAAAGCGATTGTATACATGTGTGTGTGTGCACATATATATATATATATATGTATGCATATTTGCAAGTAATTTTGTTTGTATGGGAGTGAGTGAGTAAGAATGTGTGTGTGTGTGTTTGTGTGTGTGTGTGTGTGTGTGTGTGTGTATATATATATATATATATATATATATATATATGTGTGTGTGTGTGTGTGTGTGTGTGTGTGTGTGTGTGTGTGCATATGTGTGTTATTGAGTGTGAACCAACAACAAACAAAGAAAACAGAAGGCAAGACTTGTTCCAAACTCCCATGTTTATGTGAAGGCTTTCTCAAACACCATTTGTCATTAGCATTTTTTTTTTCTTCAGTTTTCAACGAATTGATTTCAGCACAACTTCTTTTCAACATGAAACATATTTCCTCCAAAGAGCGTATTTCCACTCTTTCATTCACCACTGAACTTCAGTTTGCACAGAATCGCAAGCCGATCATGATTTAAATACTTCAGTGTGATCAATAAAACATAAACAAACATTCAAAGGTCAGATGATTATCATTCAAGGCAAAAGCATCTCATTTTGCGCTGTCTGTTTTCATGTAAACTTCATGTTTAACAGAGACAGAAAAGAAAAAAGAAACGAACAAATAAGAAATGCAAATCTGTTGCCTCCATTTTATCCAAATGTATGTATATTATTCAGACAGTTCATTGCGCTGAATACAGGAAACTAGAACCCATCATGGAGGTGACAATCTTTTACTTCACTTGAGTTTCATCAACACAAACTCTTGGGATTTATATACTGTTATACTTTTAGGTAAAGAGGTATCCTTGTACATGTATATTGTAATTCATGGGGCGAGTATATGTTTCAAACAATACAGAATATGACCATGCATGGCAATACATATTCACATGCAATATAGACTTACAGTAGAAGACTTTAGCTGCAATGACAAAGCAACCTTGCTGTACATTGAACAAAAAATATCAAACAACCTGGTCGTCACATTTTGGATTCAGAGGTTGTGGATTTGAGTTAAAGAAGTAAACATTCATTTGTGGGATTTTCTGGCCAAAGCCAGTTCCTAAATAGAGCCAGGCTTTAATGGGAAGACAGAAACCATGCAGTCGAGTTTATCCACTTCAAGGAATCATCGCACAGAAACAGCCGTGCCACACCAGCCAGTGATACTGGGAGATGGATGTAATCAACATTGGGCTCGCCCTTTGGAGATCCAGTATGCTGTGCAGCACCGGATTCTATGCCTAAGTTCAAGCACCAGGAGATCCTTTCATCTTTCCAAGGCCTTCCAGGGGCCTAGAGAGGAGATAAACTTTATGTACACCACTCTACATGAGATTCTATACAGATCTGTAAGGGCTCTGAAGAAGACCGTCCATCTCAACTCATGGACCAGTCTTCAAGTAAGATGGTATAAGAGAATAAGAAGATATAGAACATGACAATTCCCAGCCATTTCTTCAAATGTGTATGTGCACCAGATGAAAAGGTCAAAATAGACCAAATCTTGGTCAATGAATAGACCAAATCTTGGTCAATGAATAGACCAAATCTTGGTCATTGATTAGCTCATTTATCCTACATTACATTTTATGAGAAGGGAACAGAAACAAGAGCATGGCTCGAGCTGACAAGTTGGTGAGGTCACAAACAGAAGGCAAGCTGTTCAGATTTTCAATTAAAGGCATGCCCTACAATTTGAAATAAGACAAAGTCACCTTTGACAGCTTTGGTATACACCAGAAACAGACACAGGATGTCAATGACCAAATTTGGGAAGATTCCGATTCCACAGACATTAAATCATGTTTCTAACATGATTTCTAACAAGCCCCCATGAAGACTATCTCATGACTTGTCTACAAGTGAAAACTGCTTTTTTTTCTACAGTTGTGTTTGTCATTGGATTAAGTCTAAAGAAGTTGCAGTGAAAAACATGCTCAGCAAAATACAAGCTTTTTCAACAACTGGTGAAAATTGATTTTACAGAATCTAACAGAAAGTGTCTTGTGAGGATAAACGAACACTCAATGTAAAGTTTTCTTAAATTAGTTTGTGATGAGAGATGCTTTAAATGACTGTAATAGCTCTGCCACTGTCTGTCTAATGTGAAAGCAATGCGCAATAGCGAAAAGCGGATCCGGACTATTTCAAAGAAGTATGGACATAAAACTGAAACCTACGGGCAAGATTACCCTCCAGTCTAGCAGGGGCGGATCTCTTTGTCAGGGCAGGGGCATACCTCATTGTCAGAGCAGGGGATAGGAGGTATTGGAGGATGAGAAGCCAGTTTCCCTTTAAAGACATCTGCAGGAAGGAAGGAGGGAGGAGACGGAAGAACTCATTACATGAATGAGCAATATTCATAGAAAAGGTGCTGAGTAACGCGAGATTAGGGCAAAAGTGCTGTACATTATCCCAACGTTACCTGCAAATTTTTTTAGTGATGGCCTTTTTTTTTTTTGTTGGTACAGATATGGCCAAGAAAGTGGGGAAGAGAGGGAGAAAGGGAGGGGGAAGGGTCCAGAATCCCGTGGACCTCTCCATTCACCCTATCCCTGGTCCCTTCCAACCCCAAATGGCACCAAGGGAGTCATGTGATGTTGCTTGAAGCCTACTGACCACGGAGATCATCCCTGGGCTGAGAGTGTGTTCAAATCTTACCTACTGACCTACCTACGCTCTACTCACTTTGAAGGCATGGTGTCACACACATGCCAAATATACAGAACCATTGAAGTGACAAAAAAGTAAGTAAGGAGAATGTCTCAGGGGTGAATCAAGCAATAAAGGAGGAAGAGGGAAGATTTCAAGGGGTCGGGGAGGGGGGTTAAGGTTAAGATTTGCCTCCCTGATGCTGAAGGTAATGGAAATGATCAAGGTGTATTCAACAAACCTCTCATGGAGATGACAGAATGTGACCATTCACTATACAGTCAAGTGTAAATCTAGTAAGGGGGAGGGGAGGTGGGGTGGTGGGGCTGGGTCGGCCCATGCGTCTCACTTGGTCATTGCAATTCTTGACCTGATCATTCAAAGCACCACTCAAAACCTATTCAAGAACATAAAAGACAAAAAATAAATAAAAAGAAACATGCTCAATTCTTGCAATTTCAATGAACAGGAAGTGTCTATACCTGTAAAATAACAACAGCAGCAATTATATTCTTGTTTCTGCCCCAGTGTATTCATTTCTCATTCTCTTTAAGACAACCTGAATTTCTTGGGGGAGAAAATGACAGAACGTTTCTGTATCTAAATCCATTTACCTTATACTGGAGTTAAACTGAAAAGGGAAAACATGAAATAAAGGCATTACAGGCATTGAAAAAAAGGATACCTCTCCATAAAGAAAAAAGGAATTAAAAAAAAGTGCATTTTAAAAACTGAAAAAAAGGAAATAAGCAAGAAAAAAGGAAGGAAATATAACTTTCATTGCCAAACACATACAAAAACAAGGCCAATACAAAACAAAACAAACAAATTTTTTTTTTTAATCAACAAATGCTCTTCCTTACCAATCAACTAAATTTAAAAACAGTCAGATTGTCAAATCAGAAAAAACAAATCTATTGTGCACCAGCATCTCTCGAAAAAAAAATGTGAGAGAAAACAACACCCAACACCAGTAAAGAAAGTATGTTTTCCACTTGAAGCAAACTTAAAACATGACAATAATCTTTTTTTTTTTTTTAATGGAGAAACAAATTGAGAATTTGTGCATGTACAAGCACACACATATTTAGATGAATTTTTTTCTCTTCTAAATGAATGTTTCAGCAACACAGATTTTTATCCAACAAGAATCGAATCATGCCATGGTGCATATGTGTGTTAACAAATCTATGCTAAAAACAAAGGTTTCTGTCTGTCTATGTCTATCTATATGTGTGTGAATATACATGTGTGTGTGTTATGATAAAGAAAAGACTCAAACTATCATTTGTTTTTTTTTTTTTTACCAATTGGAGATGTGGAGCATAAAAAGAAAGAGAGAAGAAAACACCCCACCTACAACCTGAGAGAACAATGGTAAGTTAAAAGTAATGTTACTTATAGCCTAGTTGACCGCAAAGGGCCATATCAGGGCTGTCATCGCACTGAAGTCATCTCACAAGTCATGTAAAAACAAAACAAAACAAAAGCAATGAGTGGTGAAAGTGATCACACCTGCGTCATAATCAATTTGTTTCACACACTTATCATCTGACCAATCACAAATAGTGCTAACCTCTGTTGTCAAATTGTATCTTAGAAGACTTTTCACAGACATTAAATCACACAGTCACACTCAGTAGCAAACTCCATTGTAAAATTCAAAATCTGTATGATCTGGATGTGCACTGACCTCGAAATCACACTGAGCAACAACCTAAGGAAAGCAAAGGAGATACCACATTTTTCCTGTCCAAAGCCTGTTAATATTAAAGAGACCTCTTGAAAACTTACAGTAAAATAGGATTTTAATCAGGTCAAATTTTGAATATGAAATTTACAGACTGAGAACCAGATGAAAGCAGATTCAGAAAAAAATATGTGATAAACAGAATTTTCAAGCATGGAAAAATTATGAGCAGTTTCAGTGTAGATATTTTGTATACAGTACACATTTTTAATATACAATCAGCAACCAGGGAATACATAAAAGCACCATAATGATAATAATTGGGGGAAAAATGAGGATAGGATCAATGTGACTGCTATGTAAATGTATGTGTGTAAAAAGATGTAAAGAAGTGAAAGAGGTTTTCTGTGTATCCTTTTTTCGGCATCAACATGGTTACTCTTTTCTGTACACTGCATTAAGAGGACTACACAATATTCTGAATTTATTCTTTGACATTGGCATTTACACACCAGTACCCTATCCCTCTCCTCTCCCTGTTTCTTCCTATTCTCCCATCTTCCTCCCTAAACACACAGACAAACACCCATATTACGAACATTCAGAGTTGAAAATATGTGACTGAAAGTATAGAACCTTCTGCAATCTTTAACTGTTCGTGAAATTATAGAACCTTCTGCAATCTTTAACTATTCCTTCAAACGATTTTAAATTATTGTTTACCAGCAAAAACCTAGACCTCTCTGTCTCTGAAACAAACTCACCAAACAACTAGTCTAGCTCAGTTTTTATACTTCTTTCCTAAGCTCTAATTTTTCTGTACATTTCCTGATTTCAATTCAAACAGTCCCTGGCAACTGGTATAAAAACAAATCATCCAACATTCTTCATCTGTTCTTCAAACTGTTTCTCAAAGGGTTGCTTCTCTTCCTCAATACAGAGTAATCCCCTAATACTAACTTTCCTAGGTAAAACTTCCTCCCATCTGATACCATAGGATCAACATCAATATGGAGTATTTGCACCACCACCACACCTCCCTGATCCCCCATCCCTTCCATTTCACAGGTTTAACAACTGTTTTCTTTTTTTCTTCATTAGAAAAATCTGTTACAAACTTTAAATGCATAAAACAAACATCATTAACGTATAAACATCCAAAATTTCATAGAAGTTTTTATTTGAAGGCCTTTTCGCTAAGTGTGTGTGTAAGTGTGTGTGTTGGATATTATTTTCACACTCCTAACAGATCCGTGTAAGTGAATGAGTCTTTGCTTTTCTTTTTTTAAATAGAGTTGGGTCAGAAGATTAGGTTAACTTGAACCTCTGTACGTGCGTTCATATGTGTGTGTGTGCTATGAACAATCCACCGGTGGAGGGGAGGGGAGGAGGGGGTTGGAGTCGGCCGGCACTGTCTCAAAGGAGGATTGAACGCAGAACACTTGGATGAAAGGAACAATTCTTTATCCACCACTGACCAAGTTCACCAGGCCTCCACATTTGAAGACAAGTCACTACTCAACATTTCCACATAACATATGAGCAACTCTTGCAAAGAAAACAAATTTCACAGGACAAACAAAGAGTAAACAGCAGGTGGAATAGAAATGAAGAAAATTACAAACTGTAAACTGCAGGTGTGAGTACAAAGAGGGAGTAAAACAGACCCAAAAGAAAATACTGGGCAAAAACAAGAAGTGCATCAGCAATGGGAAAAGTCGATGAGTGTAAACAAATGGTAAATGAGCAATTAATAAAATGGGTGATACAGAACAGGAGGGTTGATTGGAAATTTGAGAAAATTGGTGAGTGTAAACAACAGCTAGAATAAAAACTGATATAACTACAAGCATTAACACCCCCCCCCCCCCCCCCCCCCCAGATACAAACAATGAGAAATGTAACAAATCAGGGAACACCCAAGAAGAGAAACTGTAAGGTGAGAAGAAAAAAAAATCATTAGACACTGTAAGGATATGACAAAATAAGAAAAGACCTTAAGAAAGAGATCCTAGACAATGTGAGACTGATGATACGACTGTTTACAAAGATCATACAATATCAAAAGAATCCAGGAAAAAGACATTGTCAAGTAATCTAAAAACCCCAAACCTGTCAAAATTTAAGACGCAGAAAGATAGAAGTCCCCATGCACATTCAAGAGCAGTAAGTTAAAAAGTTTAAACCATCAAACCCCACTCCATTCAGCTGCAAGATCACTACATCCACCCAAGCAAAACTGGAGCTATTTTCTGGTTGGAAATGAATGTGTTCATCATGCTTTGTTGTCATTGTCTTTGAGTATCTTCTTAACGTTTATGCTTCAAAAATTCCCCCAAACTTTCATCCAAAAAAACAAATATTCAGCCATGCGTATGTTAAAGCAGCATCCAGCAACTTGTGGGGGATCTCAGGGAAACTTGTGGAAAAGAAGAGAGTCGGCCAAGACATTTTTCACCCTGGCACAAAACAATATAATCACAAGTCTATACAGTAATATGTACATGCACCACATCACCAGATATAAGCACCCCAGCATCTATTTCCCAACCCCGTGATGTGTGTTGATGATAATCCGTTTTCTTCACACTCTGTCCACATCTTCCACCTACATTTCTTGCTGAGAACCGTTTGTGGATTATAACGATGCACTGTAAAGGATTGAAATACATGCAGTACAAATATGGCAATGTTCACACAGTGTACACACACACACACACATACACTCATGCATGTGCACCAGACTGCATGAATTGTCATAAATGTACAAATTGGCTTGTTTAATATGCATCCACAGTTCATACTCTAGTATGCACGCCATGATATCAAACAATGTGAACCTTACATATAGCTCGTTTCAAAGTGGGGTGACTGCAGGCAGAAACTGAAACATAGAACAAAAATGGACTGACTGACCCACCGTATTAAGTAACAAACAAATTACAAAACAGACACAGTGTTTTGACCTATTGGGTGTTCTGTAGGCAGGGCAAACAACATTCAAAGCAATGGAAGCAAAGTATGAACACTCACTTATCTCTGTATATGTTTCTTAGATTATGTATTACTGTCCTTTCTATTTTCATTATCATTATAATCATTATCATTAGTTTTATTATTATCATCATTATAATCATCATTATTAGTATTCTTAAAATTATTCATAGATTTCTTAAATATTTCCATCTTTTCCATTTTCCATCTCAGAAGTATAAGTAGTTATAGTAGTAGTGGTAGCAGCAGCAGCAGCAGTAGTAGTAGTAGTATAAATACCATCATAACTGTAACCATTCTTCTCCGTCTTCCTTTTGTATTATTATCATTATCATTATTACTATTATTGTTGTTATCATCATTATAACTATTATCATGTGTCTTGTCATGTGCTTTGTTTGTCAATGTCATTGGCGGTAACTAACACCCTCTCTTTCTAAATTTTGCTTCGTTCTCCGCCGTCAGTCACTCCATTTTGAAACTATTATCATTATATGATTATAATACCGTTAGGATTAGTATTAGTGTCAATGTCATCACTATTATCATTGTAAGCTGTATCTTCTCCCCTCCATTCTCTTCTCTCTTCTCTTCAGTACCATTCCATAGTTTCAGTTTTTCATCCACACCCCATCTTCACCCAGACTGAAAAGACAAGCGACTGTTTGTGTATCCTTTGCTTCCGTTGCTTTTGATGTTGTTTGTCCCACTTGAAGAAGACCGAACAGGTAGAAACACCCTGTAGGTCTGAGGGTTTTTTTATTGCTTGTTCCTCCATTTGGTGGTTCAGTAATGCTCTTCATGTTTTTGTCTTACAAATACCTGCAGCTGTCAACACAATTTTGGCTCGGACTGGGTGAGGTCTGAGGTGTCTGACAACATTAATGAGGTACAGGACTGATCATTCATACCTCCCACCCCCTTCCATCCATTCCTCTCTCTCACTTATACATCTTCCATCATCTTCTGCCTCTGCTTCCCCACCCTCCTCTAACTAATAGGCCAGAGGACTGATCATTCACCTCTCTCTCCATCTGCTCAGCTCTCTTGCACATAGCTCTCCATCTTCCAACATCTTCTGCCTTTGCCTCCCCACCATCCTCCGCCTAATGAGACAAAAGGGACTAAATCATTCATCTCCCTCCATCCTCGCATACCTCTCCACCTTCCAACATGTCCTGCCTTTTGTGTCCCCACTCTCCTCCGAGCTCTGCTACCTGGTCACTATTCCATGTCTCTTTCCTTATGTACACCAAGATTACAGACACCCATGTCTCTTCCCTCCGACCATTCTTTCTTTATTGCTCCTTTCGCATTTGTTATAAACTTGCATTGCACAAAAGTTGCAAACCTCTCTCTCCTTCCACCATGACGCATACCTCAAGGTCTGACCAGCATGCTTGGTCAATGCATTATGTCAGAGATCTGTTTGGCTTTGCTCACAAGTTCCTTTTCCAAGACTCTTTTCCTATATATTTAAGTGTTTGTTTATTCGTTCACCTGTAACCCCTGCGTATTGTAGCCTCCACACTGCACACAGTATCACCTTCGTAACACCAAACTGAACAGAGCTTCTGCTGACATTTCCAAGTCGGGATGTGCAAAAGTACCTTTAAAACTATGCTCAAGGTGTCATTCCACCCAAGAAAACTAAAAATAGTAGTGACTTGAGTTGACCCTTTACAGTTCTGCAGTGCACTTTCCCACATCAGAGAAATGTTTGCTGGATGAGGCGGGACATGATTTATGCTGTTTTCCCCCTTAGCTTAAAATCAAAAGAGATGCAGTTCATTTTTTGACACAGCCAAAGACAGACAGCCCCGCTCGCAGTGTTTCCATGCAAACCAAGCTATGTGTGAGCAAAGCGATGAACCAGAATTACAGGGGCAAACTGATGTTCTTAGATAAATGGCTAAAACGTGAAAGAAATGATTCAGATGCTCAATGAAGATTCTTTAAAATTCTACTCCAGGGGAGGCCAGGCAACTGCTTTAAAACAATACCTACTAGGAGCTCTGCTGAACAACACACATCTCGTCAAATCTCTCTCTCCTTCCTGCACATTGGTTATACACTTCAAGGTCTGCATCAACCCATTATCCCCTGCTCACTGAGCTTCATCTTCACAATCTGCTTGTTTTCTCTTTCATACATCAAATGAATGGTTAGTTTCCATTCAGGTTTAATGCCCAGATCCAGGAGACATGAAAGGCAAAGATGACTCTCCCAGAACAGTGGGTGGACAGGGACCCAGCAGAATGACAACACATTATGGTGGACAGCAATAATCCCTAGCCTTATGCTAGGTGTGTGGGATTCAAACTCATAATCCCCTGAACATGAGTATGATGCTCTAACCCTTTGACCCATTCAGGCACCCATAGAGATGAGCAGGCTAGGGTCCTTCTACACATATCATCCCCTTGAGTACAAGTTTTTTAACCTTCTTCCCACATTCTCCCATTCCTGATTCCATCTTTGTTCCCACACTGAGGAGGAGAAAACTGGGTGGATGGAATACAAGTGGGGAGTCATCTATTTTACCAAAAAGCACTAACACAATGGAAAAAAAACCCAGACTACCAGCCCCTGAAATAATCATGAACATATATATGACATTATTATGTACAAATCAAAAACATCCTAGACCCATTCAAGCTGGTGAACATGTTTACAATGTATGTCAAAAATGTCAGTTCTGTTGAACATGGTAAGTACATGAAAAGAAAAATGGTGGCACCTTGGGAATTGAAATCACCCATAGGCTAGGACTGCATCAGTTACGATGCTGACATCTGAGGATGAACTTACTGCAACAGACAGAAAACGGTTTGAAAATAGTTCTGTTCAGAATTGTGTAATCCCTTGAACAGATCAGCCTGACTGCAACATTGAAGTTTAGGATATCTTCAGTGTCATTATCATATTCACACCGATTCCAGTGATACCAGTTGACTGGCAATACCTAAGTGCAACGCAAAGCACAAACTCCACCAGTCTTTCCTTTGAAAGCTTAAACATTTGATCATATGACTTAAAATTCTGTCTTTTAAATGATTAAAAAAAAAAATCAATCTTAAATCATGTTCAATCAAAGATGCGCTCTATGGAGACATTCAGGGGATATCACTTTATGAATAATTTTGACCCTTCACCACAGTTAGTCTGAATGGTAAGATCTAAAACATACCTATGAATCAACATTCTGAACTACAGTAGAATCCAGATCTATGTCAGCAATTGTGTTATGGGAAAACATACAAAACTAAACTTTGTTCTGATTTTTAACTGCTCACATTGTGAACATTGTCAACATTCTTTCCAAGTTCAATGGGTCCATAGTTTTATGTTAACATTCAACAAAAATCTCCATATTACCCGATACAAACGCCATGCACTACGCTTCCTGACAGAAAATTAAAAACTTTTTTTTTTTAAGTTGGCAAGTCAATCTTCTTTGCTCCTTAGACAGAACTCGTAAGATTGATCACTGGCTGATTTTTAGCGGATGTAACAGGTTTCAGTCCTACCATTAAGGTATCCACATTCCGTCTTCAGGGATGGTAAGTCAGCCCAGGAGATACCCAAAAGTAAGTAACAAGCAATGGGCAGTGTGGCAACCAGTCTAATACTGTCGATCAGCAGTGTCAACTTCATGCTTTTCTCACCATATACACACAACTCATGCAAAAAGAATACATTACAATGTGTACACCAGCCTGATCAGTGTTTACTGCACATAAAACACAAACAAAAAAAAGTATTCTTCCTCGTCACCCCATGTGCCTCTTTAAATACAGTTGACACATGTGCCTCCTTAGTTTGCACCAGATCTTTTAATTCGAGAAAGGCATGACCCACCCCACTGACCGGACTGTAGCTCTGAAGTACAGCAAGCAATCTCTCTCTCTCTTCCTCATACACTCAAAAGCATGAGCACCCACAACCAAAGTTGTATATTAATAAATGTACATCCTCACAATGGCAAATATACACAAATTAATGACACCAGTACATGCAAAACACAGTGACCCATCAATTTACAGAAATTCATGACACATTGAAGGAAGACGCACACCAACACAAACCTTTCAGTCATCATCATCTAGAATCACAGACATCCATGGAACCCAAACACAAACTCACAACACTTCAAAAAAACTACTAGCCACACAAGTTCATCAGTAATATCAGGATCAGAAGTCTACCCTTTCTACAGAGTGCACCATCCCTTTAAGACCAAGTATTTTCTATACCGCACCATAGATAGTAATATTGTCAGCCACTTTACAAGGACCTCAGAGGTTAGTTTTCTTCTTAAATCATAGTTGTTTTCAACACTCCTTCAGTGCTTGAAGTTTCAATCCTGATTAAAAATGTGTTAACTGATTACCTTATGATGGTAACTCAAACTGTTGTTTGAGCAAGTTGGTGTATGTCTGTGTGTGTGTGTGTGGGAGTCTTCAAACTGTGTGATGTTGTGTTTATTTGTGAATTAATTTTAAGTGTGTGTGTGTGAAATGTGTACAAAATTGACTTTGACAAGGCAGGAGCTCTAATGTGGCCCCCTCATGGTTGGCTGGGTTATAAACAACAAATGTTTGGTGGAACCGACATATAATATTTAGCAATCGTTTTCATGTAACATTTCAACATTCACATAGCACCAACAAAAATAAACACATTCTGAATATATTCCAAATATACTCCTAGTCATGAAATGATTTATCAACATAAAAACGATAGGGTTTGCTGTAAGTTAGGACAGATCACGCAGCAACAATGAAATACAAACTGAGGCAACCTTACTTGCCTAGTAAAACACACTTCTTTGAAATCAAATTCCAATCTTCGGCAAGTCTGTAGCCTGACCTTTACAAAAGTAATTACAAAACAAAACCCCATCAGCTAAAACAATATACAAACCAAAACACAACTCTGCACAAGTATTTAAGTATTCAGACATAAACTTCATGCTTTGCATTCCGTATACCTAAAAACACTATATACATAAAATTCTTCAGTCATGCAAGAGTGAGTAAAACAAACATGTTAACATGACAATAATACAGTTTTTGAGCGGTTATTCCCTAACCCATTTAGAACTTTTACTTTCAAGCTTCTGCTTATCTTTAGAACTCATTTTCCACCCGTTTTCTTCTGCCATAGTCCAATACTGCCGAGCATGTATCTTTTGCTGAATGCCTGAGAGTACTTAATAATAATTAAAAAAGAAAGTGAATCAATAAGAAAGACATTAAGTTAATGAGATAAGATAATGTTGCTTATAGCCCAGCCGACCGCATTGAGTTAATGATTAAGTCTTTGAAGTAGTAGTTTTATATGTATATTTCATCACTATATGCACAGATGGTAAAGTGAGAATACACAGTGTTCAGATTTCCTCCAGTTTCTCTCTGTAATCCAACTCCAGATCTCCGAGTGAGAAAAAGGGTGACTTACAATTGACAAATTACCATCTTAACACTCAAATCATGTGTGATCAAGATGGTTTTCTGTTTCTTTAGACAACCCCCTAGAACAGATTGTTCTGAAATCTTTGCATACACATAGATTAACTCTGAAACACAAAGCTGTCTTAATCATTTTTCAAAACATATTCACAGACGGTCACAACTTAAAAAAAAAAAAAAAGCAATAAAAGGGGAAGCAAATCAGTAGTAAGATTCATACTGCAGCGGCTCAAAAAGGATTATTATGCTCCAATAGAACAAACAACCAGCTTGATATGATGCCCTGTTTAAAGCAAACACTGACCACATCATACATTGCTGTACATTTTGGACATTTTGTTTTGGGCCTTGCATGGATAAACCAGTCGTATGTGTGTGTGTGTGTGTGTGTGTGTGTGTATGTGTGTTTGTATGTGTGTGAATGAGAGACAGTGTGTGTGTATGTATGGTGTGTGTATGTGTGAGAGAAAAAGAGAGTGTGTGTGAGTCTGTATGTGTGTGTCTGTGCATGTGTTTGTATGTGCGTTTGGGGAGCAGAGGGGGGTTTCACAGCTTAATGACAGCCGAACAAAAGATGTGAAACCACTCTGCTTAAATTAAGACTACAGCAATATTTAAAGAATAAATAAAATTCTGAGAGCAACATAACATCATAATTTCATTGTGACAAATTTCTACTTACAAATGAAATTAAAACCTAACTGAAATTAAACCAACCCACTTGCCATATCCCCTCTAAACCCCTAATACAACAAGCAAAGCATTTTCACAGTGCCCAACTTTTTTATGAGCAGGAATTAAACTAACCGCTAACTACTAACATTTGACAACAAAGTACTGAAATTTTGTTTTAAAAAAACACACACATAAATCCCAAACTCTGTGACAAGTTCATAAATTGAACTGATATTTAAACCTAGACAAACTTAACTGAAAAAAAACAACAAAATGGTGGTAGAGCGCCCCACTCGTAATCTTGATGATCCTGGGGTTGCGGGTTTGAATCTCTGCCTGTATGTTCCGGTACAGAAGGATTTTTCCCTTGGAGTTAACATTGGTTCTGACCCCATTTCCCATACAGTCCTTCGGATGAGACTATAAACTGAGGTTCCATGTATGAACGCACGCATAACATCTTGCACACACGTAAAATCCCATCACCAACTTTCGGAAGAGAAGGCCAGTTTGGCCGTTGGTGTGGATGACACGTTACATATAGCATGCACCTTCCCCGAAGCTGGAGTATGGCTGTCTTAATGGCGGGATTAAAAAATGGTCATACACACAAAACTCCACTCCCTTTGTTGGGTAGATGGGATTAATCCTTGCCTGTCTATACAGGGAGCGTCCGCAGGAGTAGCGGCCTGCGTATGCAGAAAAAAACAAACAAAACAAACCAAACCAAAATTAAGATATAATCTACACCTAAACAACGCCGACACAAAAACCACAGAGACACTGTCCAAGACATTACATCTCTTTAAAAACCTGGACCAGGATTCTGAAACTGTCTGAACTTCTAGAGTGAAAGAAAGTAAACTATGTAACAAACAAAGTAAATTCAGATAAATATGTAAATAAACAAAATAAGTAAGTAAAAAAGAAAAAAACTTCCCATATTTTCCTGTAGGTTTCACAAGCAAGATCATACCATGAAGGATCTCATGACATCCCTTTCCAGGGCAAATTCTATTGCAGACTTTGCCAGTCATCTGAGCACAGCGTGAAGAAAGCAACACTAGTACTGTGTACGTGGCACACATGGCTGAAACAGCAGTTTCGTAAAACAGTCTTCCTTGACCAACACTACTGCCTTGGCCTCCTGTCTAAATAATTTAGTCTGTCTGCAGACATAGTGAGATTTTCAGAGACATCCCCCTCCCCCCCTCTTTTTTTTCTTCTGTTTGTTGTTGTTTGCCTGTCTGATAGAGTGGATAGTGCAGCAATACAGCTTCACGAGTTGTGACGCCACTGACATATTCGATGTCTTGAAAGCTGCATCAATATAGAATAGCCTGCCACTCAAACATTTTCACATCGCAACTGTGAACTGGTATAAAGGTATCATTTAAGGAAAAAAAAGATGCCTCACTTTCAATTCCTTTACAGATCATTTTTCAAATGTTAAATCATCTGTAGTATTCACAAATCATTTTGGCAGTTTAACAGCAAATGCAACTACGCTGATGATTGCAAAACAGTAATATTTTGTTTAAAGAATAAAAGAAAAAAAAAGAAATTCATGTTGACCTTTAGGTTACCTGCATAAGCAAAGCAGAAAATACATCTGTAACCATTAGTATCTGTTATAAACAAGTTCTACATACAGTGCTATAAGCACTTTTGATTACTTTTTACAGTAAACTGAATAGATTTACAACCCGGGTTCTATGACACTCACTGGCTCCCATTCGATCACAACACTGCATCCATTCACTGGATCACAACACTGCCTTTCATTCACTTCAGCTGATCACAACACTGTGATCTGATCAATGGATTGATCAATCAGCACACAGACAAGATCAGCATCTGGTTCCCAGATCCACAACTCTTCTCGTCCCTTCTACCCCCACCCATCTCTCCCAATTACTTATTTCTCCCTTCCCCAACCAAATTCCCCCATGCACCCTACCCCCGTTCTTGTTTTTTTATTCATTTAAAATCCAACAAAACAGACAGAAAGAAAATCTGTGCAAAACCAAGCACAGAAAAAGTGACACCAGCACTCAAAGATGATTAAGAAAAAGGACAACAAACAACTCCCCCCCCCCTCTCTCCCCTCCCTTTTTTGTCTTAACATATTCTTCAACATTCCACTGGCATCGTCTCCTGTATGAAATAGATGCTAGCTTTGGTTTGTTGACACATTTATGAACAAAGCACAGACATCAAGCCTGCACAAATTTTCCTGATTTCTGTCCAACCAGATTACTTGGCCGCTATCAAGCGTTCTGACGGATCGTTGTTCCTGTGGCGCGCATCCCCGTCCTCCTCTGCAGACAGAATGTCTGATTCCTCCCCTTTTTCGATGCGGTTGTAGCACTTGACCTGGTCGGAGGAGCGGAAGTACTTGACTCTCGGCTCCTGGCAGTTGATGTAGATCGTCTTGGACTGCCGTATGCTGCGCTTCAGGAAGTTGTCGACCACCCAGAACAAGATGGCCTGCCAAAGACAACATCTGGTAGTCACTAAAAGGCAAACATCAAGGATGAGGATTGTGAGGGGGAGAGGGTGAAAGTGGATGTCTTTCGCTTTTGACGGAAATATTCTAAGATTAATTACCATTTTTCCTTTGCTCATTCATCTCCATTCCTGGGCTGCCACTCTAAGTGCATCTGCACTGCGGTTTTATGTAAATGGCCTTTTTTCAATGAGCTGATCAACCATCCTCACTGGTGGCATGCTACACCTATGTCTGTTACGATGGACTGTTTCTGAAAAGAACTGTTTGGTTCAGGATTCCTTCACTTGGGCGGACACATTCCCTTTAGTGAGTGAGTGAACTATGGGAGCTGTTTTCATATTTCCTTAATCCTCTAAACGCTGATGTTGATTGCAGGATCTTTAGCAAATGTGAATAATGAGCAGGTACATTAACTTATGCTTACACACTGACGGATGTAAAGGGGCAAAATTACCAGTTAATGCCACTTGCCGTATGTGTTCACCTAACGCACGTGTAGATATGAGGCATACAGAACAACAAGCAGCATAGACCTTCCCCAACAGAAGTTCCAGCACGTGTATATACAACCTTCCCCTGATCTGTGCATGATTGTACGTGTGCACACATACATGTGCACATACACACACACACGATCAAAACTACACAAGACTCTGCATACTGATGGCAATAGCTGTTTAGTTATGGAGCCACCTTGAGTGGGCTACCCCGTCTGGAGGGCACCCCATGTCCACCAAACGAAAGTCCCCATCAACTTGCTAAAAGTGATGACTTTTGGCATGAACTCGACATGGACATTGGAAATGAGGTCACCATGAGAGCAAGGACTCAAGGAATAAAATATGTTTTTAATATTAAATAACTCAGCTGCAGATTCTGATGGACTATCATTTGATAATACACATGTACAGCCTTACTCTGCATTTAAGTCCCAGTTATTTCAAACATCCATCAAACAGATCTAACCACAGAAAACTGTGTCGTGTCCTGATTCACATACAGACAATTGTACAACTTGCCTGTCCTGATGTGTGAGGAAGTGAGAACAAAATGAGAAATAACCAGGCAATTGGTGCTTAAAATTTTACAGTAAATTAGACTGCTTCTGTCTGACTTCATTCTTTACAAAAACCAATGATACCAACCCCCAGAGGAACACACACAAAAAAAAGCTTCCCTTCCCCTCTATGCAAAAAATCTGACTAAGCCGCCCAAAAGCCTAAATACTTCTGCTTCCGTTTCAAATGTTCCCAAACACTGCCTTCACCAACTTTTGTCTTTTTTTAATTTCACAGTGACCAAAAAAAAATCCTATGGAAATTATTTTTCTTGGATTTGCTGGAATAAAAAAAAAAGAAGAAATCAATCAAAATGCAAACAGCTGGCCTGGCTATAAAACCAGACATCCAACATCTGGGAAGAATTGCGCACAGACAGTATGAGTGATGTCAACAGTCAAGCAGAGCCTCGGTATGTATTGCATGTGATTTGTGTTCACTCACATTGACTATAAGTGGCACGATGAACATAACCAGAGCCAGTTCCAGCATGGGGTCCTTGATGGGAGACATGATGAACTTCCTGACCTGAAACACGCGCATACACAAATACACCGATCAAGGATGGACTATCACCTGCTTTGTGCATGTATGTGTTCACAACCGCATGTGAAAAACGATCAACTATCATACACATACATGCTGACACATACATGCAAATTCACTATGTTCCTCTCATGTACCAATATTCCGTATTCAGGCGCATGTACATGGCAGCATCTGCACAAGCATTTACAGAGGACAGGAACAGATTTTTTTAAAATGCACGTCAGTTCAGTCTCGGTTTAATCAAGTTGCTAAGTATGTGTGAACTGGTTCCCATACGCTACAAGCATCTGCTAAGTCACAAACGAAAAAAATTAGCTATATGAATAAATCGGTATTTACTAAATAGGACTGGGATGGTAAAAAAGACCCCATGAGACTGAACAAAGCCTGACCTATGCATTAACCCAACATGCTGGCCAGGCCACATCAACTAACGTCAAACATGATAATATTCAATGCTTGTTTATATTCAGTCAACACACAGACACACACACACATACATCCAAACGACTGCTCTTTTACCCCTGACCCACTCACCTTGACCCAGAATGAGGGCAAGACCAGGAAGGTCATGAGAAGTTTCTCCACAATCATCACGATGATGTAGAGACCAGTCTGACCTACCCAGGCATTACATTGAGGCGGCTCACCTGCAGGCAAGTAGCCATCAAAACACAAATGTTATTTTCATTCATGGATCTACAATACAGGAAACTCATTGTTTATTTTCTCCTTTTCTTTTTTTCATTTCCTTTTTCAGTCTAGTTCTTCTTTTCAGTCTTTGTTTATGTACATTAAACACCAAGTCATGCACCCATACCATCCCCTCCTCTTTCCCCCACTATTCCCCCAATCATCTACCCTCCTCCTATCCCCAAACTCCCTCCCTTTACCTGTGTTCTTTTCAAATTTTATCAATCTGAATTATATCTACAAATCAATCAGACCTTCAGACTCTTCTAAGACCTGGATTTTTTTCTCTGTGTTTTAGACTTCCAATGAATTCCAAATTACCTTTCTCTGTATTTTAGACTTCCAATGAATTCGAAATAACTTTTTGAAATTCCTTTCTCTGTATTTTAGACTTCAAATGAATTCAAAATAACTTTTTGAAATTCCCAAACACCTTCAAATCGTTACAGTTCTACATGGACCTACTACATTCTGAAGACATATGAGGAGCTTTTCTCATACTTCATGATCCCTTGCACGTCCTCTATTTAATCTGGAGGATGCCTACTTTCCGATTCTTATTCACCCAGCTCATTGCTGTTACCAAAGATTTGTCTGGGACAACAGAGCATTCTTTTTTTTTTCTGCGTACACAGGCTGATACTCCTGCGGACACTGCCTGTATAGACAGGCTGTGGAGTTTTGTGTGTATGACCGTTTTTTAACCGGCCATTAAGGCAGCCATATTCCATCTTTGGGGAAGGTGCATGCTATGTGTAATGTGTCATCCAAACCAACGGCCAAACTGGCCTTCTCTTCCGAAAGTTGGTGATGGGATTTTACGTGTGTGCAAGATGTTGTGCGTGCGTTCACACAGGGAACGTCGGTTTATAGTCTCATTGGAAGGACTGTATGGGGAATGGAATCAGAACCAAAGTTCACTCCGAGGGAAAAATCCCCCTGTACCGAACTTCGAACCCGCAACCCCAGGATCACGAGTCTGGCGCTCTACCAACTAAGCTATTCCAGCCCCCCAATAGAGTGTTCAAGTGTTAGGCCTCCCCTTCGGTCTGATAACAGTCTCCATCAGTTTGCCAATCCCAACAGAATCAAACCAAGGGCATAGATGTAGAGAGGTAATCGAAACGGAGGTCACCACAAGAGCAGGGCATGAAAGGCCACTTAATTTGAGACTTGTTTTCATCATGCACCATGACCCTTTTTCATGAGTCATGAGGATGATAAAGATGATGCTATGGATTTCCATTCAGGTCTGAGACTGCAGGGCAGAGCTGTTCTCTACACTTCCTTTCATACTATATCCCAGCATCAACCAGGCCGAAGAGGTACAGACAAAATCCGTGAAAACCTGGCTGGCAATGACTTAGGTGAAATAGTTGCCGTGACTTATTTTGGACATCATCACAGCGCAGGTGAGATTTCACAATTGTCATAATTATCACTGCAGGAGGCTTGGATTAAAAAAAAAAATCTTTCTAAAATAGTGATCTAACAATTCTGGTAGTTTTAAGGAACATTTTGTGGTCATTAAAAAGTCAACACACAAACATCTATTCTGCATGCTATGTAAAGATGAATTTGTAAGAAGATAAGATATGCACACTGGGGCTTACCATACTCTCCAAAGAAGAGAGACTTGCAGGCATAGCGGTGAGCCAGCACCTGGGTCAGTTTCAAGCCTAGGTAAATTATCAGAAGACCCACTGTAGAATCCAGCAGAAAGCTGATGAAATACCTGCAACACATAGTGTAAGAAAAAAAAGGTTAATGAATTATCCGCAAAACAGAGTGTGAACACAAACACCCACTGATAAATTATCTGCAACATAGAATGTGAATGCACACACATTCATATATCATCTGCAATACAGAATGTGAACACAAACATCCATTCATAAATCATCTGCAACACAGAATGTGAACACAAACACCCATTCATCTGCAACAAAGAATGTGAACACAAAATATAGTCTTTCATATATCATCTGCAACACAAAATATGCACAAACACCCATTCATAAATCATCTGCAACACAAAATATGGACACAAACACCCTATCATTAATCATCTGCAACACAGAATGTGAACACAAATGCACATGTTTGTGCAACATAGAATGTGAACACAAATACCCATTCATCTGCACCATTTATCTGCAACACAGAATGTGAGTACAACCGCCATTCATGTATCATCTACAACACAGAATGTGAACATAAACATCTGCTAATAAATTACTTGTAACAAAGTGTGTAGATAACGAAGTTTGCCGATAAACTCTCTGCAATACACAGTGTAAACACAAAATATCTCTTAATAAATTACCTGCTACAGAAATGGAAGTACCTGTGAATAAATTATGTACAATACAGAGAATGGGCATGTACACTCGTTGATGAATTATCTGCAACACAGACTGAATAAAAATGTCTGTTGATAGATTAGCTGCAATGAAAAAATGTGAACACAATCACCAATTGGTATCTTATCTTCAAGACTTAGCACACCCAAAATGTCCAATTGATAAAACATGCAACACAGTCTTTTTACAAACAATAGTGGATAAAATGTCTGGAACACACAATCAACATCATGCTAGTAAAGTATTAAAACTTAGTGAGCTGTGAGGCAAATTCCATGATGTCGATAATTTCACACCGACAACACACAAATATAGATCAAGATATCAGGGTAGAGTTCATCTTCATTTTCACTATACTTGTAGCTTAAAGCTCTATCACTTTTCAATACAAAGCAGACTCCCAAATCCTTCAATAAGCCCTGGTCTTCATCACTTATTTTCATGTTTAGCTCTCTCAACAATCCACATTTCATGGCGTGTGTAGGAACCACAAAACCTGCCATGACGCCACAACTCTGAACCAGTCTTGCAAACCACCACTTCGCTTAAAATGGGCTAGTCCTTGGTTCAATTTGTCAAGCAGACAGCCTGCAACATTGCACACAAACTTTACAAGCTTGTGGCTTGGGTCAATGTATCATTTAATTTCCAAAATGATCTGTGAGCAAGCAGTGAAGGAGAAATTCCAAGCACTGCCACCTATCACCACACAGCCAAGTCAACTGACAGTAACAGACACTGACCATGTGCAGGGGTCCCCTTGGAACATGTTTGCCAGGAACACGTTGGCGAAGTGGATGACCGCCGCGCCAAGTGCCTGCTTGGAGGTGTCAAAGAACCTGACATAAGACAAAGAAAATACTCAGTTCATGGAATTACCAGTGTCACTTTATATACATGTACAAGCATTGCTGTTTTCCATACAAAAATGATTTAGTAAACATTTTCATTGTCATAAGAAAAAAATCAAATGCAATATCTTTATTTCACTGAGACGGTATTTTGAAAATGAACAGAAATTGACATAAAATATGAAAACATATTTCATTGCTCAGCTCAATAATGAAAATTAAACAAATTACACTGATTCGAATATAAAATATTCACACAACATTTGTTAAATTCAATGTATTCCACAAACTACAATGATAATCATTAATACAGAAAGGTACCCATAAAAGAGCTACCTGGGAGAATAAAGCTGAAAAGCAAATTTTACACCACACTATTTCTCAAAACAAAAACTCCTTTAAATGTTCTTGTTTTGCTTTATTTTGCTTTTTGTTTGTTTTAAAAGTTGAGAATTTCTTTTCTTAAAGTAAATCAGTTAATATCAAGTTCCAGCTGCTTTTGTATAGCACTTCATTTTAATCTATTCTCCACTAACAAACTTTTCTCATCTCTCCTTTCCCTCTTTCTTTTAAGAGAGAAAGAAAGAGAGAGTGTTTTTGTGTGTATGTGTGTGTGTGTGTGGTGTGTGTGTGTGTGTGATTTCCAATACTCTCTCGTGGCATTGCTCCTACACAGCTCTCTCAGGACTCGTCAAAAACAGCAACACCCAGACATATCCTGCTGTTTATTGACCATCTGTTCATCATCCGTTCAAACCTCCTGTTAGAACAGCAGTTCTAAAGCAACATGCACACACACACACACACATATGTGTGTGCATGCATGCATGTGTGCGTGTATTGTACGGATTATACAAACACATATATGTGTGTGGATTATACAAACATATGAGTGTGCACATGTGTGTGTGTTCAGCGCGAATGAAACATCACAAAGTGCATGCATAGATCTACACCTGCAAGCGTATTCCCCCTAGAGCTTTTCTACAGCCCTTTAAACACTTTCTTGTTCACTTGCGGCAGACTTGTTTAGAATGTAAATATGACATTTTCTATGCATATAAGTGCTTTCCTCACCACTTACCATATTTTCCAAGGGCGTCTGGAGTGCTTTGGCTCACAGTAACGTTTCACTGTTCAAATAAAGAATTTCACAATATTAAATCAAGTTGAAGACATTCGGTTCACTCATATGAATCCAGATAAGCACACCATGATAAAGTTCACTGAATGGTCTGATGTCAAATCAAGTCCATAATCCAAAAAAAAAAAAAAAAAAGGAATCAAACTGTATCATTCTTCCTCTTCAAGTTTGATTTGCACAAGCAAACTACTTGTTTTTATCTCACCATCGAAGACCTGTAAATGTCAACCACAGTAAGTGAACCAACAACTTAATGTGATTTCCATTGCACACCCAAAAAGTACTTTAGACCTCCGATGTATAAAGCCAGTGATCATGCTACAGATTTTGCCTTCCTGTAACATTCATATTAGTCACCAAGTGTTCAGAAGAGGACCCCCGCCGGTAACATTTTTCCAAAGCAACTTCAGAACAGCTCATATCCCCCCTCCCCCTCTTACCTGTGTGTCCCTTCCCCCCTCTCTCCCTTCCTTTAGCTCTACATATGAGAGAAAAAGAAACACTCACCAAGTAAACTTTTCTTTTTTTTTTTTCTTTTTTTTTTTTTATAAGAGTGCAACAAGTGGTACTTGTCTCATTCCAGGATGGGGTAGATGGTTTACACTTCCTTACCAAAATCCAACTGGCAATCACTACTGGCAGCTTGATTTCTTTCAGAAATGTGCATTGTGCCTGTTACTGCCCTTATTTTAAAGCATTCATTATGATGAGCACAGAAAGAATATATCAGGTTTTGTGACTCACCGACTCTCTCTGGAATTCAGTTTTGTCTGCTCTGACCACAGTCACTGATAAACAGCTGTATGTCCTTCTGTTCTCTTTAGACTTGATTAGATACTGCTGATAACTACCCAAAACACCTGCAGGATAGTCTTACAGGAATTCAGACCAATGCTGCCAGTCTTGCTTTCAAATCTTTGATCTTGTAAAAAGACCAGGGAAGCGGGAGGGGGCTGAATGGGAAGGGGGACATAACTTTGCTCACTTCACTGGCTAGCTGTTTTAAACAGAACTGAGTATACAACTTTCAACTCTGATGTTTTTTGTTGTTTCTGGAACAGCCCCTTTGTCTTTCTTTTAACACCTTAAAGTATGTACACACTTCTATGCATCACCTTTGTTTTACGCCTGAAAGTTCAAAATGTTAATGGTGAAGACACACAAAAAAAGAAAAAAAAAATCTGGTCAGAAGTCCTTTTCTGATCACACTCCTTCACTATGGAAAATAATTGCATATGAGTTTTAACTCTACGACATTCTGATTCAATAAGTTTCTATATATCTGGCTTACAGAATCACCTGTTTTGACAAATAAATTTTCCCATCTGCCATGCTCCCCCCCACTTTTGTTTTCAGAGACTAGCTTTTACCCTCTGAAAGTTTTATAAAGGGTGTTAATACCTCAACTTCATCTTTTCTAAGGATATAAATCATAAAGCTAATCACGATCTTGCTTGGTGAATGTTAGAAGTTTGATGACCTAATGACAAAAGCATTTTGTCTTTTGTACTTAGTAGTGGATTTTCAGTTCCTACACAGATCTAATTGCAAAGTGAGATGACTGCAGGCGGAAATCTAAACAAATCTTAAATAAATGTTAGCAAACCGCCAGAGAAACGTGGACAAACGAGTCACAAGACAAAACACAATGCGTTTCCACCTCTTAGGTCTTCTTCAGGTGAGTCACAAACGAATGAAATAATGAAAATTCACTTAGCTTTGATCACTTCAGATCGCTTCAGAGTTCAGCGCAAGGAAGAAGCTCTTCCTTGCGCTGAACTCTGAAGCGATCTGAAGCGATCAAAGCTAAGTGAATTTTCGTTATTTCATTTGTTTGTGACTCACCTGAAGACCTACGAGGTCGAAACGCGTTGTGTTTTGTCTTGTGACTCGTTTGTCCACGTTTCTCTGGGTGGTTCGCTAACATTTATTTAAGATTAGTTCCTACACAGTGAAAACAAATCAACTGCTGTCTTAAGACATCTTTTTCTTTCACATCTATAGCCCAGCAAATTCTTCATCCAAGCTGTTTTGAAGAATTTCTCTTGACATCCTTTCATTTTCTTTCTTTGTTTTCACTTGATGCCAGAGAGTGATTTGGTGACAATGTCAGTCTGATGACAATGCCTGTTGTTTCAATAAACTGTGAGTGTTAATGCTTGCTTCACCACCTTTGTGAGTGTGTGCATATGAGGAAAGTAATGGCGATCAATTGTGTCGGGCATGTGGTGAATTCTATGATATGCCTCCCCCATCCCTGACATGAGAAATATGTCTCAATCATCTGCTGCGGCAAAATAAAAGTTCGGAGAAATAAAAGTTCACAGTAATTTTGCCAATATTCAGTATTTATCACGACAACCAGAGATTTTGCTTTGTGAAACTGCCATTTTCTGTGGCTATTTATGACATCAACAACAGTTTATATCATGCCAAGTGACTAGCTGATTTAGGCTGCTCTGGCCAATCAAAAGAGAGCACACTGGTTGTCTAGTTTCATCCACCCACTGACAAAATGGCAGAAGACAACACTTGTGTTTTCTAGCTTCTTTGTCATTTAGTACCTTATAGAATTTGAAATTATCACCAATTTATGGGCAGGTGGTTTTGCATGAAGGGCAGGAATATACTTTGTCTACCTGCCCACCAGATGTGTGTGTGTGTGTGTGTGTGTGTGTGTGTGTGTTGTGTGTGTGTGTGTGTGTGCGTGCGTGTGTGTGTGAAAGAGAGAGAGACAGAGAGAGTAAGAAGGAGAGAGAAAAAAAAAACCAAAGAGTTCCTACTCAAATAACTTTGTTCAAAAGGAATGATGCACACGAAAGAATACTTATTACAAAATACTGTCTGCTTCATGTCTACTGAGAAGGGCACATTTTTAACTGAACGTTTCCAATTTTGGTCTAGTCTAAACCTCATGCATCAACCCGTCAAAATGGCTCCATGCAATGTTGATGTAATGCATTGATAAAGTATACAGCAAAAAAAGTTGTTGCATTTTCTGCTCTCACTAGTCTCAGCCTGAAATTTTGAAACATGGAACTTTCATTGCATGAATAATGCACAAAAGCGCTAAATGGGGATCCCTACAACTGTCTATCACCATCATAGATTTTTATATGCATCAACCTGTTCAGTATGTGTGTGTGTCTGTCTGTCTGTGTATGTGTACATGTATGTGTGTGTGTGTGTGTGTTAGAGTATACATGTATATGCATACATGTGCGGCATACTATAAGGGGGATGAGGTATGGGGGGGGGGGGGGGTGTGGAGGTGGGGGGAGTGCAGAAGACTGGCTCTACACAGTTGATTCTTCTTGTTTTCTTTGTAAAGCAATTTGTGCAGACAACGTGCAATACTACTTGTTTTTATAAACAGCTTTCATGCAAGAGAATTGTGCATCACTTTAACCTCCTACATACTATCAAACAAAAAACAAAAACTAAAAAAAAGGAAGGCCCATAAATCAAGCACTGAAATTTACGCTTCATTTAGCCATGGCTTTCCATCATTCATACACAATCAAATAAACTATGATTACATGCTCAAGCCAACCAGAACTTGCTATATCTTCACCAACTCACAGAAGTATCAAACTATTAAAAAAAAAAAAAACAACTCCTACAAATATTTTTCCCATCAAATTCTCACAGAACCTATTTGCTGACATGCCCATCCACTCTATCTACATACAATCCAGCAATATCAAGGCACACCCTAACTATAAATACTTGACCATATAATCTACACATTATAATAACCATAAATTTGTCTCACACAATGACACATCCAATCTTTCACTCTCATGTCTCATTTATATATTTGTACACAAGACAGACAATATGCTTTGCAAGAATTTACTTACAAACTACCTTCAAGAATGTGCTAAAAACAAACAAGCAAACAAAGAAAAGAACTCTGTACCTGTGTGTGCACAAGTGTGTGACATACTTTGTGTGTGTGTGTGTGTGTGTGTGTGTGTGTGTGTGTGTGTGTGTTGTGTGTGACAGCGCATGACAATGTGTGTTTGTATACGTGTATGTGTGCACAATTTTTGTTTTCTTAATTTATACATGTGTGTGTACATGTGTGTGCAGACACGCTGATCAACATGCTTGCTCAATTGCTGTATATTTCCCACCTGGGTTGATGGGGTTTTATGCGCCATATGGATCATGCAGATCTGTGGATAACTAGTCAAACTTATATCCTAATGTGCTCTGCAAAAGTTCATATTCACAACCGCCCCCTTTTCCTGCCTGCGATTTTCTTTCCCTGTCAAAGTGGACTTGCATACAGAACTAAAAAAAAAAAAAAAAAAAAAAAAAAAAAAAAAAAAATCACTTACCAATGAGACATGTGAATGCAAGAAATGCCAGTAACCCTTGCACAAAGAGACCAAATGTACCAAGCAGATCACCCGATGCGCAGTGAAGATCTTTCACACCGCCTGACTCGACGACAGAAGCAGACGAATTCGTGTCGTAGTTCATGATATTGATACGATGCACACTCAAAACATCGTCGTCTCCGCCAGCCACATTCTTTTGGTTGAGGGTCACAGCCATTTCAGTCATAAGAAGGAAACAAAATACCATGATCATCTGTTACGAATTCCCGAGTTTGACTCCATGGCAGGTTTATCACATCAAATGTTATCAAATTGAATTTTCTTCAATCACAAAGACCAGCCATCTTGAATCACTTCTCAGTCTTGGTTAGCCTATAAGCGAAGGTTAATCTAAATCTTGGCAGACCCTGTTTTTATCTATTTACCGAATATCAAAGAAAGTGGTATTTGATAGTCACAGCACCTATCGTGGCGAGATGAACTTAAAAGCTTTCAGTTTTCTTTTCAAAAATGTTCTTGTAATTGAAATTTAGAAATACTCATCTTTACGAAGATGAACGAAAAGTTGTCGTCATCTGAAAAGAATCTGATAAAATAAATAATACAAAACGGATCAAAAACTGAACACAGAGCTCTGTTTTCTGATGACCTACAAAATGTCACTCCTTTTTAAATAATTATGACATATTTAAAAAATGTTCATAGCTAATTGAGTTTGATCCCTATCATTTACATCTTTATTATCATGGAAATCAATTGGCCAACTAACCTTACATCGATCAGTTGCAATTAAGAGTGACATAAGATGGTCAACATCCCCACCCACCCCTCCTTTTTATTTTTTTAAATCCACATCTTCTTTTCCCACTTAATGACCACCGTATACATTCAGACCAGCCACGGTGGGGTAGTGGTTAGCGTAATGGATTACCAGCCGGGAGATCGTGGGTTCCATTTCATTTGAAAGACTTTTCCGCGCCGAGTGGCTCATATCAAGAGTTGAGTCTGCAATGGGCTCAACTGAGAAGTGAGACTGGAGCTATACAGTCAAGTTTAATCTGCTTTGATCACTGAGAAAATTGTTCAAATTCATAAACAACAGCACTCTTTGTACACGGCAACATGGCTTCTGATGCAGACGATCATGAAAGTCACGGCTCCAAGGGTGCATTGGTGAAACCACGGTGAATTTGGAGAGAGGAAATCAAGTGGACAGGATAGTTCTTGACTACTCCAGATGGTCAGCCACACCCTGCTCATATACAAAAGAATTGCACGGCAAAGGAATCAGAGGTCGCCTCAGTTTCTGAGTGAAGAACTTCCTTGAGAATGGTTGACAGGCTGGGAAGGGAACAACCTCTGACTTCAACGTAGGCCTACTCAGGCGTCCTTCAGTCTCAGCCCTGGACCCGAGTCTCTTCTGTTCAACTGAACGACCTTCCCAAGTCCATCAAGTCCAAAGTGATAAACAGATGACACTGCTTGAAATAATGTCATCATCAAGGAAGATGACCAGAATGTGTTTCAAGAAGGTCCTTCCTCCCTCACAATCTGGGAGAATCCACCCATAGAAATACAACAATGTCATCACGAAGGAAAATACCAGCGTGTACTTCATTACGACTCTTTCCTCCCTAACCCCCTTAGAGACGCAGTGGTACCATCCACAGTAAAGTAAGGGCTTGTTTGATTTTTGTTTAAAAATGCCTTGTCAGTTGACTTAAACGCGGTGACAGTCCTGATACGGCCCTTTGCGGTCGGCTGGGCTATAAGTAACATTACCCTTACCCCTTACCCACGAAATGCTTAGCCCTGAGTACTTGTAAGTGAACAAAGATCGCCCAAGACCACAAACTGCATGGCCACGCGGCGGAAAATGTTGACCCTGTGAGTTACCTCGGTGTCAACATTCCAGACGACCTACACTGGAGGTCCCACTTTAATTCTGTCCCACTTTAAAGCAAACAGGACCCTCGGCTTTCTACGGTGGAACTTCAAGATTGGCAACAAGAAGACACAGGAAGCTGCGTACGAAGTCGTTCGTCCTATGCTTGAATATGCAGCTAGTGTATGGGACCTCTAAACCGTCAATGAGATCCAGGCGATTTAGAAGGTCCAATGCAGAGCAGCGAGATGGATCACCAACCATTATCACCACACATCATACATCAGCTTCTTTCCTCACCTCCTGGACTGGGACAACCTGCAGAAAGACCAAGGAAAACGAGTTTGCCTGGAGTTATTCTGAGAAATATACCTTGAACTTCTCTGGGTGAATTCTAACTATATTACCTGTCAAGATTAATGGGCAACAAGGCGAGGCAACCCACTAGAGGAGATACTGTATTTGCTGAGTCACTGCCGTAGACTTCTGGCACCTGTTTTGATCAAGTATACATACGACACCACGTGCGGGAAACAGGACAGACGCATGTCATTCTCTCGGATCAGCTGTGACTGAAACGCACTGCCACACAAAAGTGGTTGTGAAAACAAAGTCATTGGACTGCTTCAGATCCAGTATGGCTTCCCCTTTCTGATTCCGCATAAAGACATTAATCACACGCCTCCTTCTTCCCCTCCATCCCCCTGTCTCTCCCCTCCCCTCCACACCCACCTGGAACATTCCTTTAGTCACTCTACTTTTTTTTTTTTTTCTTAGCTTTTAACATTGCTTTGGGCGAAGACCTGGAATCATGCTCGGGCTCATTGAACGGCTCCTGGCAGTTGCTGACCAATTATCTGTTTGTTTGTTTATTCGTTTAAAGAGGGAGGGGGAGGGGGAAGATTGGGGAGGGGGGGGGGTCCAGCTTGGTTTTCGGTGTTGCAAGCTGTAATGATCAAGTGGTGCTTCAAACTTTAACATCCCACAAAACGACAGTCATTAGAATATTGATGTCGGTCTTTAAATGGAAGACGAAGGTAGAGTGTGCTGCATCTGATCCTTTCTTCTATTAGATAATCTTCAGGTTCCTGTTAAGGAACGTGGCATACTACAGTAACTCTAGAGGAAGTTGTCAGCTACCTGATGAAGGGAAGTTTTGAAGATTATGGAACATGTAACCCCTTTTGGGGTTGTTTAATGACTGGTGGACAACCGTGCCTGGTGCGAGGAATTACCGTTGTCAAGTCTTCACACGATGCAGGAAGTTACTGGAATTGTAAGACAGTGCACAGGAATTGCCATTCATTTGTTATAGAAGATTTACCCTATGTCTCATTTGTTCAGTTTCAGCCTTCACATGTCGATAGTAAAGCGCAGTGATCCTGCTCATAGAGTGTAGAACAACTACAGAAAATTGTCAGTCATTCCCTACAGAAGATCCAGGCACTTTGAAATACAATGTACCCTGATTCTCATTTATTCAGTTTCAGTTTTCACATGTCCATCGTAAACCACAGTGAGCGTGCTCGTAGACTGTGGAACAGCGCTGTACAAGTCTTCACATTGTCATTATTACCAGATTACAATAAGCGGCGAGTTGCAAAAATTGTAAGACACTATAGAGAAGCCATTTGCCAATGATTCATTATACAAAACTCCCACGTCTTTAAAATGCAGGACGTTAAGAGCTGCCGGTAATGAAGAGACATTATACAGAGTAGGCGTATACATTGTGAATATCTACACTAATATTGTTAGTATATCAAATACAGGATGAAGCAATTTGCAAAAAATGTAAGACATTGTACAGATATCACTTCTCAGTCATTTATCATACTAGACTCCAGCACTTTCAAATACAAGAAATTAAAAAAATTGTATAGAAGATAATACAGACATTCTCAATCGTCCATTGTACAGACTCGAACACTTTCAAATGCAGGAAGTAAAAAGAATTGTAACGAAGATATATTACACATAAATTTTCAGTCATTCATTAGACAACACTCACACGCAGGAAGTTTAAAAAAAAAGAGTTGCCACTGGGGTCGCCTGTAAGTACACTTCGTTTGTGTCTTTCTTTTAATGATGTTGTTTCTGTTGGTTTGTGCCACTTCATCCAAAATCCAAATAAACGGCCACGTCAGTTTTAGAGCGAATCTTTAAATCTGTGTTTATAGAACGCATTTCTATCGCTGTTGCTGCTCTGTGCATGAGTCAGCTCTTAAAGCACGGTCTGTCTGTCTGTTTGTATTTGTGTCTGTGTCCACCGCAGCCTGTCTTTGTTATTGGTTCTCCAAATCCACAATTTTCGCCTGACGATTTCCGATTTGGCATGGTGACTCATTAGCAAGGGGAAGAGGGGCAGTGATAGGGAAGGAGAAGGAAAGAGGGGGGCTGGAGGTGGGGGAAGAGAGAGGGTGAGGTATTGTGGAATAGGCGGACAGAGAAGGGGGGACCAGGACAGGAGGCCGAGGGGACGGTGAAGGGGAGGGACGGGGGTAGGGGGAAGGGAGGGGGGAGGAGGAGAGAGGGCAGAACGTGGGTAGGGTGGAATGGGTGGAGGGACAGTTAATATTGGCCTCCTCTCCTCTCTCTCTCTCTCTCTCTCTCTCTCTCCTCTCTCTCTCTCTCTCTCTCCTCGGTGGTTTCTGTTCGTTTGATTGTTTTCAAATCATGCATAACTATGTGCTCCTCTCTCTCTCTCTCTCTCTCTCTCTCTCTCTCTCTCTCTCTCTCTCTCTCTCTCTCTCTCTCTTGTATCCCAAGGTGTTTTCTGTTCGTTTGATTGTTTTAAAATCATGCATTACTATGTGCTGTCCTGATGTTTTAAAATAATGCATTACTATGTGCTGTCCTCTCTCTCTCTCTCTCTCTCTCTCTCTCTCTCTCTCTCTCTCTCTCTCTCTCTCTCTCTCTCTCTCTCTCTTGTATCCCAAGGTGTTTTCTGTTCGTTTGATTGTTTTAAAATCGTGCGTAACTATGTGCTGTCCTCTCTCTCTCTCTCTCTCTCTCTCTCTCTCTCTCTCTCTCTCTCTCTCTCTTGTATCCCAAGATGTTTTCTGTTCGTTTGATTGTTTTCAAATTATGCATAACTATGTGCTCGCCACCCCCCCCCCCCCCCCCCCCCGACTGTCTGTCTGTCTGTCTCTGTCTCTCTCTGTCTCACCCTCTCTCTCTCTCTCTCTCTCTCTCTCTCTCTCTCTCTCTCTCTCTCCTCCGGCATTCCTGCGCCTGTCTGTTTTTTTTCTACATGCTTCTACACTTTTTGCATTGTTATAGTTTGCATTCTTGGCCCTACTGGATATGAAAAAGCAAATCAGAGCTTATCTATTATCGTCGTAATTAAAGAATTTTATCTAGTCTTCTCTCTCTCTCTCTCTCTCTCTCTCTCTCTCTCTCTCTCTCTGTGTCTGTCTGTCTGTCTGTCTGTCTGTCTCTCTCTCTCTCTCTCTCTCTCTCTCTCTCTCTCTCTCTCTCTCTCTCTCAGGAAAATTTCCTTGTCTGTTCGTTCTCTGTTCAACAGCTTTAGTGAATGTGTGCAAGGTGAATGGCAACCGGAAGCAGCATAACTGCTTGGAGTGATGTGCATGTAATTGTTCCACTATGGTAACAATAGTTGCTTTCATTGTATGATGTATTGTTGATTGTTTACGTTTCTCCGTCTGACCTCAGATTTCTTCATATCAACCATACCGAACTTACCAGTATGTATTTTTTTCTGCTCGTCTGTGTGACAACTTTCAGTCCAATGACAATCTAGAACGGTTACAAGTGTCTCGATATATGCAACCCTAAATGACAACCACCTGTGGGCATGTGTCATCTTGGGGAATATGTTTGGACCTTCTTTTTCAGGTAAGTTTTCTTGTTTTCCTTGTGCACCTTTTGCAGCATTAGTTTAGAGTTATAAACCGGTGTGAATCATTGTTTTGCTATTGGATATCTTTTGTCTGCATGTGTGTCATCTGTATGGCTACCCCAAGCAGGATTAGTTTAGCATTACAAATGGGCATGTATCATTGTTTTACTACTGGGTACCTTTTGTTTGCATGTGTGTTTATGAATGAGCACCACAAGAAGCTTTAGTGAAGAGTTATAAATTGGCATGCATCATTGTTTTGCCATTGAGTACCTTTCGTCTGCATGTGTGTTAGACGAATTGATATCATGAACAGCATTAATTTAGAGTTATAAATGAGCATGTATCATATGTCCACATGTGTGTTAGATGAATGGGTGCCACAAGCAGCACTAGTTTATAGTTATGAATGAGCAGGTATTGATATCTTTTGTCTGCATGTGTCCCAGATGAATGGATACCACAAACAGCATTACTTTAGAGTTATAATTGAGCATGTATCATTGTTTCACTATTGGAGCAAAAGTGATCTTCCATGTTTACTTACTATTTCCGTATCCGGGCCTCACAACCACAAAAACCTGTAGGCCTCTTGTTTCTGAATCTAGACGCTTAGTGGAAAGAGGCCAGTAGCTGGTCATGTCATCGACAGTTCTATTCATCTGTTAGTTCTGTGACGACTTTCAATCCACCGATGTAGCCTGTGCTTGTTAAAGTTTATCCTGGCTGGCGGTGATTAGATTGAGATCCAGCATCTAGGGGTGACTGCTTCACAGTCATAGTCTAAACAAAGCTTTAAAACGTCCCTTCTTTTTCATTGAAGTCAAACATCTAGCATTTCAGATAGTCCTTTCCAACGTGCATTAGTTTACTACCACTAATACTAAAACTTCCATATGTCTGTCACTGATTCTGTCAAAATGCATTCATGAACATCTTGTTGTCTTTCCGTCACTTCATGCGAAAATGTTGATGCGCTCACTACGCAGTCTGGCAAATTAAAACGACCGATTGGTCCAAGTATGCTACCTAAAGGAATAATGCTTAAAAATTCTGCCTATCTTGAGTCGGGTTACCCCATATCACTCTCTGCCGTCCATTTGTTAGTTAGTTTTAAAGGTCTTTATCTATGTATGCATCTTGCCTGTTACACCACAGAGTGAGAGTGTATTAGAAGTCGTTCATGAGGTACAGCGCCTAAAGCCTACTTGAATGTCAAGATAAATAATGTCGATATCATGTCTTCTGTGATCGTCCACTACTTTTGTGATTTTGACAGTTTCAGATGAATCTGAGTGACGCACGGTCTGTGTTTAGGGAAATTACATTGACAGTGCAAGTTCAGTTTATTTTTCAACACATGATCTGCGGTATCTCATCATGATTATTACAAACTACAGAGGTAAAGCTGACTGTGTTGTTTCTAAGTTCTTGTCCAAGTCTTTTTACCTTTTTTTTCTTCTTCAAAAGTCAGCACCGACTGAGTCATCTGCACAAACCCAGTTTCTATAGATTCGTCAGTTAAACCGTTGCGGTACTGATATTTCTGTGCAAAAATGCCTTAAAGACATCAATAGATACGGAACTGCTCGAGTGTTGACACTAGCAGATGACGGTTTGGTCTACCAACCATCAAAGAATGCTCAAGGTAGAACGAGAGCTGTTCAGCAGCGATTGAACAACATTGCTCCGTGGTGTCAAGAAACTGAATCGCCAATCAACCCAACGAAAGCCCAAGCATTGGTCAGTACTCTCAACAAGACGTCACGACAATTACCCTCACCAGTTTCCTTCAATGGAATACTAACTGAATCAACTACTCTGTTTTGGTGTAGGTTTTGACAGAATGCTGACCTTTAGAAAGCATGTTGAGAATATTGTTCTTAAATGCAAAAAAGGGCCTGTCTGCCATGAAAGCAATGGCAGCTAAAGGTACTAAACAGCGCCATCTCTACCGACTGTATTACGCAGTTGTCTTCAGTGTGATCGGTTATGGATTAAGGCTTACAACACTGTCCAAGAGCAATCTTCTTAAAGTACAAAGGATTCAAAATGAAGCAATGAGATTGATCTTGAGAACCACGAATGATACATCAGTTGAAACCATGCGATACCTGCTTGACCTTCCTTCAATGTAGGCAAGACACAAGCTAGAACAGGTGAAGGCATATTTTAGAGCACTTGAACATCCCCAAAACCTGCTACATACGGAAGTCAAAAAAACAAAAGGCACTTGCCTTGTGGAAAATCGTGAATGGGACAGGCAGAAGACAACAGACAGCTTGTGTGCCAGTTAGCAGAACTCACAGAAATGGAGGAATGGGAAAAGCATCCAGACCACATCAAACACCTCTCTCAAATTGCCATCGCTCCAGAACTTGGAAGGCACTGTAGAGAATGGCCAGAAGGCAAAACCAACGCAGAAATTCAAACGGGTGTTGAAAACTTTGGCACAAAAGAAGATATTGTTATATAAACTTACACTGACAGTTCCATCACCAAAGGTAAGACAAGCTGTGGATCCACAGTCAAGCAAAATGGCCGAAGTATCCAGGAAGACAATGGTGATTACAGATTTTACAACTTCAGGTCAAACAATGGAGGTGGAAGCAGTGACACAAGCACTCTACTGGCCCTTATCTACAAACCAGTGTAAAAATCAGCCAGCCATGACTTTGACTGATTCCATGAACCTACTTCAAAAAGTGAAGAGTAGAATGGGAAGCCCTGCATGACATGAAGTAATGCGCAACCCTCCACTGGAAAGACTCTTATGGATGTACTGCCCTGGACGTGCAGGAGTTAAAGGAAATGAGAGGACAGTCAAACTGGCAGACAAGCAACGGTAAGAACTGGATTACAGCTGGGCCGATCTGAGGTGACAAGAAATCTAAAGAATCACCTATACAAACAAGAGCAAAGCCATTACACCAAAGCCCACCTTTCAGATTCGAACATCAAGAGAGGAAGTGGCCATACATCCAGAATTAAAGGAAGAGCAAGAAACATCATCAACCAAACAGACTTTGGAATAATATGAAGGCCAATACTGCGAAGATTCAAAGAGATTGGGGCAGACTCATACTAGGCCTTTCCAGTCATAGACACACACGACCAAACACGCCAAATGGGATAAGATTTTGAATCTCTCAGGGACCCCTGTGTATACTGTAGACGTGTATGTATTGGTGGGCGGGCATTGGTGGGGCGATGCAGGTGTATAAATTGGAGAGTCCACAGATGTGTGTGTGTGTGTGTGTGTGTGTGTGTGTGTGTTATTGTTCGTGTTGTTCTTGTCATTGTTCTTGTTACTAAGTCATCTTCTGAACATTTATTTCCCACAAACAAAGGCGCACACATGCACACGCACACAAACACAAGCATGCGTACGTACGCATCTGCTCGCACTTGCGCATACACACACGCACATGCGAGCATGCACACATACATATATACACGCACATGTGCACATACACGCACACACACGTGCGCGTGCATACGCGCACATATGTATACGCCCATATACACAGGCACACGCACATACACACATAGGGCCTATATGTACACATGCACGTGAAGATGCGTGCGCACAGGAACATGTTCGGACAAGCCCACATATCACACACACACACACACACACACACACACACACACACACACACACACACACACACACACACACACGTGTGTGTGCACGCATGCGTGTGAACATACATACATGCACTCACGCACGCATACACACACACACACACACACACCATACACACACGCACTTGCACTCGCGCACCACATATGCTGGCATACACACATGGGCCCGTACCCATATACCCATGCACACACACACACACACACACACACACACACACACACACACACACACACACACACACACACACACGTGTACACTCACCACAAAGACATACAAAGATGATAATGGCACGACCAATGTTAGTTAGGTTACTCAAGCGCGTTGGGCTAATGCGTAGGTCAGACATCTGCTAAGTCGTAACCACAAAACCCTCTTCTAAAATTCTCTCATCTTAGTTATCAATTCATTTATCCATCAGCTTTAAGTCATTCGGAGCGTGGTCTCGAAACTTTGCGGATACGGTGTAGCGGATAGTGGACTAGTCCGCACGCAGTGACAACTCGATGAAACTGAAACTGAAACTTTGCAAAACCCAGTAAGAACTCACGAAGGTGTGCGAGCAGATTCGCGTGTCAGTGTTACACAGGTTTAGGCTACATGTTACCACGTCTTACTGGGTTAACATTATATGTTCATAAGTCTCTGGGATTAGCCTACATGTCTAATGTGCTTGTAACATTACAGGAACATCTTAATGCCACCTCTAGTGTTAGAATGATACATGGCATGTATCTTTTTGATGATCGAATGAACTGAAACACTTGAAAAAAAAATTAATACATTGGCTTTACTTTTATCAGTCACTGTGAGACTATAATCATGTGAAGAGGTAATCATGACAATCTTCATTTTTGTTTGCGACTGAACGTATCTTGAAAAACATTTTGGGATTGTTTTTTAAAATTAAAAAAAAAATCTTATTTCATTTCATTTCATTTCATTTTAACAATATTGTTGTTACGGTAACTCTTTAAGTCAACTTTGGCTTTCGTGCTGAACTTGTTCCCCCCCCCCTCCCTCCCTCCCTCCTCTCGAATGCTAGTTTTGAAGTGGGGTAGGCTAGAGTGTTGTGTTAGAGAGAAGATCGGGAGGCGGGGAAGAGGAATGCGGATGAGGAAGATAGCAGCTCACATATCTGATCTGCCTATGGATAGCAACACGCAACATCTAAAGATCGCGCTCCTACGCAGTATATAGGCCTATAGCATAGCTGTAATATTACCAGACCTATTCTGTCACGGCGACTCTGAATCAGAAATGAAATGAGGCAGGGAACAGTAAATGATAAACAGTAAACAAGTGGGGTATTTTTTGCTCCCATAGGAAAACCTGACACAGAGTAACTTTTATTCAAGACTGGCACAGCCTTTAAAACTTGAATAAAGTCAGACAAATACATAGACGAACAATCTAATAGTGGGGGAAAAAAAACAAGCGCAGGCCAACAACTGAACTATCTTCGTAGTAATGACTTGGCAAAGATTTGGACTTAAGGACGGTGGGGGAGGGGGGGTTGAAGATGGAGAAACTGGGAACATGAAATTAAGAAAATATGTTACAGATATGAAAACTCTTCACTCACTGCATAAGGGAACCATCGCAATCCCTTTTGAAGGCAGATATATTTGTATTGCCTGCTCCGAGGCCTTTCGTCCGCTGGGTCGGAACTTATCCGGGAGACACGGCTGGTTGTGTCTGCGCTCCTGGCGTCAAATAGAGACACACCACAGGCCATAATACTGTGGTGTTCTCACCACCAAGGGTGCAAAAAAGAATCCAATAGCACCCCCAAAAGCAGCCAGTGAAGTGTAGTAAATGAAACCAAACGAAAGTGTGGGGAGCAAAAAAGTTGCTGAAAAACTAAAGACATTATGCAAATAATATAAAATGTAGGGGACAATCTTTGAGCCTACGCTTGAGGATCCACCCAAAGATGCAAGGGAGATCCAAAGACAAACACACAGACGGACAGAAACAAATACAAATAACCTCAATTTAATCAAAACAAAATCGGAAATGAAATGAGGCAGGGAACAGTAGGTTTTCCTATGGGAGCAAAAAATACCCCACTTGACTCTGAATCAGCTGACTCGCGCATGCGCAAACAGTAGGTTGCCATTTTGTCTCAAGCATTGAAGACCGGTGGAACGTCCTGAATGAAATTTTAATTTATGCTGACTTAATTTGATTTCTGGTGAGTTTTTTCTTTCCATTTTTCGATAGCAATAGATCGTATGAAGCTTTTGGTCTATTTTGCCTGTGTACATTTTAGTATTATTCATTTTTCTTTTCAACTTTAGTGCGATCGCAATCGGTGTGTTCAACGAAAATGGTTGACGAAGACACAAACAGAAGGAAACGTGATTGAGGGGCTCCACTCAATGCGCATAATGAAAGTAATTCATATCTTGATGCTGTAACCGAGTACAACGCTGTGAGTGACGAGAAAGTGCCATAATTTATGTGTGAGTTGCTGTAACATTGTCATATAAATCTGATCAATCGCACTTTGCATTTCACGAAGTCGCGATGTTGCATCGAAAATAGAGAACTTGTGTTAGCCTAGTTAAAGGGAGAGAGTACATGGGCTGCACCAGTGACTGAGTGACCATGCACATTTCAGAACTTCGTCAAAAAAAAAAAAAAAAAAAAAAAAAAAAATGTTTTGAGTTCCGATTCATCATTGAATGCAATTTTAAGACTTCCGGATACGAAAACCAGAATGTTTATTTGAAAAGAAAGTAAGATCAGATTTTGTCGTGCACGATTTTGCTCTTGAAAATGACAAAATTAAAGCCACATGCTTTAAAACATTTGCTTGACAAAATGGCGCCGGTGTGTCGTCTATTAGCAATAAATGATGCTAAATATAGACCGTATTGTCTGTTTATTTTGAAATTTACTTTGGATGACGACAGAAGGAAATAAAAGAAATACGGTGAGTTTGAAATTTACTTCGGATTACGACAGAAGGAAATAAAAGAAATAAACGGTGATAAATTCTAAGTTTACTTGGAATATTATTAATGGCTGTAAAGATAAACTTTTCCTAGGAGTTGACTGTTTAGATCAGTCATAATGGATAATGTGCATTAACAATCACAGAGGTGAAAAAACTCATAAGGATTATCAAGATCATGTTTGAGAGAGAGAGAGAGAGAGAGAGAGAGAGAGAGAGAGAGAGAGAGAGTTTTCAGTTTACCAGATGCAATGTAATGTGGAATGTACATACTCATCAAAGTAACCTTTGAGTTTAAAGAAAAACTCTTGTTAAGTGAATATGAAGATATCAAGATGCAATACCTTTGCAGTTTACACATCAAACTAGTCTGAATAAAAAGAAAAAGACTTGTTGAGCGAATGTTATTTTCTGTGTTTGATTTTGACTGCATGTTTATGAAAATATTAATGGGTGTCATTAGGAGGAAAAAAAATATCATTGGACAGTTTTAGCCTGTTATGGTAGTCTATACTTGTTATTTTTCTTTTGCTTTTTTGTTGTCGAAATTTTGAAGAAAAGGGAGTATGAACCTTACATAAGATCTTGAAGTCAATCAACCTTCTATTTTTTATTTTTTTTGCATATATTATTGTTTTAAAAATTACTTTAGGACTGAAGTAAACTTTGCATGAAATTCAGTTCAAAAGGCAAAAAGAATTAGGATGGATATTGGCAATGCACATTACTGAAATGCATGAAATTGAAAGTTACTGTTGAGCAGTTCAATAGAAGTTGAAAGTTACTGTTGAGCAGTTCAATAGAAGTTTATTGAACCAAACAAACAAACAAAAAAAAATGCAGAAAATCTGTCCTGCCAGGATAATGAAATGATTTTCTTTTTCAAGCAGCCAGCCAGTTTACCTCAAATAAAAAGCTTGCAATTGTAGCCAAATCCAAACCTGTTTAGCCCCCAACTGATTATATATTGTAGTGTACTAAAACATTTTCCAGATGATTATGATATAAACACCACACAGAGGAGGTGGTTTAAAAGTAGATTTGCGGGAAAAGGTCTAACCAACTTGTCTTTGTGTCTGTGTAGTATATTCTCCAGATTTATGTTGTTGTTGTGTGTGGATGTTTTCTTATTTTTGGTTGATTTGAGGTTTTACACTCTAGTTACATCAGTAATAGTATTGACTGCTAAAATATATGATGATAGAGCAACATAATTCATCATTTGCATGTTTCCATTCTGTTGATCTGTTAAATAATTTATCACGCCTGGAGAAGGATGGAGAGAGAATATCCGTGTTCCAGCCCAGAGAGAGAGAGAGAGAGAGAGAGAGAGAGAGAGAGAAAGAGAGCGCATACATGTACATGGAATAACGCAGTGAGTAGCCTGCATACTTCGGCCCAGTCACTGACTCATCTTGATCAGGCCATTAGGAGTGATCTCAGATCAGTGTCTTTTACAATTTGGTGCAAGGTGAGTTATTGCTTCTGACCACTTACAATGTGTACTCCTAGATCTTTTAAAAGTACTTGCAGTTCACCTATATTTAGATATATATTCACCACCGCCATATTTGTTTGATCCACAAAGTTAGAAGGATGACTATTTGCAAGGGAAAGACAGTCCCTGAAGTTTTTGTTTGGAACAGATCCATTTACTATTACGTAATGTGTTCTGGTGTAGCTTGTGTGTTTGTGTCACGTTTGTGTGTGTGTGTGTGTGTGTGTGTGTGTGTGTGTGTGTGTGTGTGCTAGTTTAACATGTCTGTTAAAAGAACTGTGTTTTGTTTTATTCATTGAATTTTGTGTTTTACAAATTGTTTTGCATTCGGATTTTAGATGAATGGTAAATAACAGCACCATAAGAAGAAAAAGAAAAAAAAGATGTCACAAATAGAAGCAGTTCAGAATTAAGTAAATAACTTTTTAAACAGGGAAGCAAAATTTGCCTTGTTTATTGTTTACTGTTTACCTTTACCTGCCTCACTTACCTAAACAAAATTCTATTTGATTTTTAGAGATACTGCTATTTATGTTATTTCCATGAGTCTTTCTCTCTCTCTCTCTCTCTCTCTCTCTCTCTCTCTCTCTCTCTCTCTCTCTCTCTCTCCCCTCTCTGAACATTGTTGACTATGACTCTGACCATATATTCAGATACACAGTAAACGCAGTTTCGTGTAATGTATATGAATGGGCTTAAGAATTTAAAAAAAAAAAAAAAAAAAAATGGAGGAGGGAAGACAGCAGTTTGCCAGGTGTGGAAAGAACTCATTTTTAAGATTTTGGTGGATTGAAGGTTATTAGAAACTGTATTAAATGTTCAGCGATTTCTTCAAAATTTGACATGTTTGCAACATAGAAACTTATTAACCGGTCACATCTATAGATGTGTTTTTCATCAATGATTTCTTTGAAATTTGACATGTTTACAATACAGAAACTTATTAGCCTGTCACATTTGTGAAAGTATCTAGATACCTGTATCATATGTGCACACTTTTATGCCAGATCAATTTGTGTGTGTCAGAGATGTCAGTTGTCTGCTTCTTGGCAGATTCTCAAACACACACACACACACACACACACACACACACACACACACACACACACACACACACACACACACTTGCACACACACACACACACACACAGAGAAACACAGACATCTATATATGCGCACACTTGCGTTTGTACATGCACACACACCTTCACAGACAGTGTTTTTTTTCCATTACTATCAGAATCTACTTTTTGCGTGGTATGGGGCTGAATAAACTGCCTGCAGCATTCAGAAAATCTTGCCCAACAACATAGTTTCATGCCAGAATTCTGCGTGATTATAGCAGTGTAAGCTTAGTGGCAGCTTCTGTATTGGAATGTGTGGAAAGAGAAAGGACTCCTCTGAGTTTATTTATGAGGCACTAGGTACAGACAATAAATGTACACTTGCTGTCAGAAGAGTGAAAATTACATGGGAAGTTACTAGATGTCTGTTCCCTCCCCACCCTTCTGGTCTTCTTCCACCCCTTCCTCACCTGTTCTCTCTCTTTCCTTCTCTGTCCCTAGAGTTGTCAGGTCCTCTGCTGTCAGTGTATTTGGTGCTTGTGGTGGCATTGGTGTTGTATGTTTTGTCACATTTTCTGTTTTTTTTTTGTTTTTTTTTTCTGAGGGACTTAGTACTTTTGTTTTTTTTCTTCATTCATCCATTATCCTTTGAAATCTGAGGTTGGTCATTGAAGAGATTTTTTTTTTAATATGAGACCGTTATTTATTTTTGTATCCCCCTGTAAGTATGGTGTCTACGGATAATGTACAAGTCATACTGTCATGAATTTTTTTTTTGTTACGTTTTATAGAGTTAGTATGACGTGTGTGCCCAGACACATAAACTCACATAGACAGACAGACACACTCAATTCACACACACACACACACACACACACACACACACACACACACACACACACACACACACACACACGCACATGTACATGCATGCACAAGTGCACACATGCAAACACATGCACACACACACACACACACACACACACACACACACACACACACACACACACACACACACACCTTTCTTTATCTTTCTCTGTAACTCCCCTCCTCACCCCACACCCTCTGCCCACTAACACACACATATATACACAAAGGCAAATGCACATACTAATAGTAATACATACATTCATATGTTGAAATAGTAATGACATTATTCTTGACTAGAATGCCAACACTTAGGTTCTGGAGAAAGAGAGTGTGAATGGACAATTCTTTTTTGGAATGATGGAAAAGAGTAAGCATAAGTACAGGCTTTTGAGAGAGAGAGAGAGAGAGAGAGAGAGAGAGAGAGAGAGAGAGAACAGCACAGGAAAACATGTGAATGTGACTGATCATTTGTTACCTTATGGGCGTACAGCAGTTGTCTGTAATCGTCACATGGAGTGAAAACTGCAATACAGTTATGACCAGTGTACCCAAAATTGAAAATATGAAGTGTTTGTCTTGGGTATAGCCAAATTTTAGAAGTGTTTGTCTTGGGGATAGCCAGATTTTAGAGAAACTCAAAGGTCGGGCAATGTCAGTTCAAATTTAGCGCATTTGACCCTTGTTATGTACATGAATAATAACAACAGAGAGAGTTTTTTTAATCTGTTTCCTTCTTATATCATGTGCTGCTTTGAGTAAGCACACTTTGATGAATGTGTTTGTGAGATTTTTGTCCTTCCAGCTTCACTAGCCAGTGAAATGATTTACAGTGATGCTAGTACAGAATGAAATTATCATGGAAAATCTTGGAAATAGCTTTGAAAGTATACACACAGAAGCCATTTAAATTTACATAGTTGCGGAAAATATATTTTGCTATGACACAGTCAGTTTTTTATTTGCTTTTTAGAACAAATCCAATAGTACAATCTGTTGGAATAAAAAGATAAGGAAGATCTGTTCAGCCCTTACTTATCAATGAACCATGCGTCACTGGATTATTCAGTTAAATGAAATTTTGTATGTTGTACACATGTTATATTTCTGTGGCTGTGTGCTCTTTTATGTACCAACCCGGAATTTTTACAGTTAGAGTAAACAAGGCCTGAGCTTCCAGCTGAACATCCAGAATATTCCAGGCTGGGAAGGCTGTGTGGCTAGTTGCTGTGTGAGGGCTGAAAGGGTTAAGCAAATTTCAGGTTAGCCACATAAAGCTGTGGGACTGATCAGCTCATTGATTTGTCTGTGTTGGGATATAACGTCACACTGCTTGTCAGCTGTACCTTGCACACTTTACAGCGTTTTGAATTGGACTGTGATTATGGAGCACATTGAATAGGAATTTGATGTCAGTAGCACAGCCAAATCAAGTTGATTTTCAGCTTGGGAGTCATGCAGCTGGTGGTTGGGACTGAGTGAATGTTTGTTGAATTTGTAGTTGTGTGGAACATTCTGTATTGAAAAAAAGAAGAGATTTGAGAAATTGAAGACTGTAGGAAAACTTCGGACTTGTGACAACCAAAGAAAAGTGTGTGATGAACAAATGTTAATGTGCAAGAATGCATGTAAAGACATTGCACATATAATTTGTGTGTGTGTGTTTACTTGTGTGCGATGTAAGTGCATGTGTGAATGCCTAAAACAGAAACATTGGTTTTGAATTTGTGACTGACCAGTAATATACCTGTCAGATTGGCTGCGCACAAAAGATCAAGTGAAAACCTTTTATATGAAGTGTGATATGCACTCTGTGTATGTGTGTGATTTCTGTGAGTGCACATGTGTGAGAGCACATACATGCTTTTGTGCATGTCTCTGGCATGTTTGAGTACTTGAATCATTGTTTGCTTCTAGGTATGAGTGTGGTCCTAAACCATGTCCAGATTTTGTTGGTTGTGAGCTGCCTCCAGTGTGCAGACAAACGAGATACAAGAATGGTAATGTTCTCCTCATTTCGCTGCATAGATGTGTTAAAAATGTTGTTAACTGGATTGCCAGTGCATATAACTATTAAGTCTAGAGCTGGATGACTGAGTGCGTGGCACCTTTTAATGTATTTCAAGTTTGAGAACTGGAATGAGGAGAAACTCATAGACTTGCCAACAAACACAACTTTGAAACAGTTGGGAAGTGGAGAGCTGGGGAGGGATGGTGGGTGGAGTGAGGGATGCAGAAGGGGGAGTGAAGGAAGGGTGGGGGAGAGGAGAGAAGGATGTATCTATAGACAGAATTTGTGTGAGCAGTCCAGGTTTACCAGGAAAGAGGAGAATCTGGCTTCAGGAAGAGTTTTATGCTGGAGACCATCCAATGGTTGAAAGCTTGTGTGTGTCTCTGTGTGTTATGCGTATGTGTGGTGGGATGGGTTGATAAGGTTGGGAAGTATTCGTTTTGGGGAAACTAACAATGGTGAAGTTCAGCTTACTTCAGCTTGCATAAGTACTGAACGGTAGTTTATTTTCTCTGTGTGTGTGTGTGTGTGTGCATGTGTGTGTGTGTGTGTTTGTGTATGTGTGTGTGAGCGTGCTGGTGTCTGTGCATGCATGTGTTCATGCTATCAAGCAAACACTGATGTGTGCATTTGTGTTTGTGCATCTTGCGTGGTGCTGCTAACATTTCCATTGACTTAGTATGGCTTTTACTATCAAATGCTTCACTGCATTTATAGTTTATGAACTGTTGTCCCAAGCTGGATCACCTTCTCTATCTCTACAGTGTGACCACTGTTGTGTCAGTGTGTGTACTCAGATATATGAAAATAATTTTGATCGTAGTAAATGATTCCATAAATGTTAAGCAATAACCATGAAAAAGAAAGAAACTGTTACTCTGCAGAATCTGATACATATAATTTTCTCCGGGTGTCCATCCCTTCCGGTCTTGTTCTTTTACTCCTCAGACTGACTGTTAAGACACCGGGAAGGAGTTGATAGACGGTGAGAATGAGACATTACTGTGGGTGTTACTGTTAAAATGATAGGATTGGATTTAACAGTAATTGTCCTTGATAACAAATGCTGAAGGCTGGAAACATCTTCCATTTTATGAAAAGGTTTTGATCAGTTTTTGCTGTGTGTGTGTGTGTGTGTGTGTGTGTGTGTGTGTGTGTTGTGTGTGTGTGTGTGTGTGTGTGTGTGTGTGTGTGTCTCTCTCTCTCTCTCTCAGTCACTCCCTCTCTGCCCCTGTTTCTCGCTTCCTTGGTCTCTGTCTCTAGATCCGAACAGACATCTCTCTCTCTCTCTTTTTGTCTCTCTCTCTCTTTCTCAGTCTGTCTGTCTGTGTGTCTGTCTCTCAGTCTTAAAAAGAAAAAAGATTCATTCATTCTCTTTCTCTCTTTGTCTCTCTCTCTCTCTGTGTGTCTCTCTGCCTGTATGTCTGGCCCTCCCTCTGTTTCTCCCACTCTGTGTCCTTCTCAGTCTATCTGTTTGTCTCTCTGTCCAAATAGACTAGACTAAGATGCCTTAAAGACTGCAAGCCCCATATATTCAAAACAGTGTTGAGAAAAAACAAGTTAGGTGATTGCAGCATGAGAGAAAGAGATGATAGAGTGGTGTAACTCTTCTACTCCCATGTAAAAGACTTCAGAATCTGTTTTCTATATTTCTTCTATTATATATATATATATGTTGTGTGTAGATATATATATATATTTATATACATATACACAATTTTTTTTCATACTAGGGTAGGGAAAGATGGTTCTGGGGATAGTGCCCACACCGAAAAGTAAGTCTGTACACAACTTTATCAGCAGTCTGTAAGAAAAAGTAAAAGAAAAAGATTTTCATTGAAACAAATCATCATCAAGAAACTTGAACATGTTGATTTTGTACTGTATCTCATATTCTTTCTTTCCTCATCCCCCACTCCCATCCTCCAGTTCTATGCCCATCTTCCTCAGTAATTTTCTAGAGAGTGTTTTTATCTGTTGACGACTGAGATAAGAATGACCTCCTTTATCCCCTCACTCCCAAAAAAATGGGGGTAAGTGTTCTCATTCTCCATGTGGTTAAAAGAATTTCCTGTCCCCCTGCCTTCCCTTATCCCCACAGACCGCCTCCCCACCTCTCAGTCTCACACTCCCTCATCCCTGTTTTCCTTCCTGTCATTAGTTAATAGCCATGGAAGTTAGAATTTATCAGTACTGGGTTTTGGCTAGTGCATCAAAAAATGTCGCTGGCCAGATCAAGTATTTTGATTGCATGCTGAAACAGTTTACAAATAATGGAAAGCACTGGCCACACAATCAGAAAATGTACTCTTACTTTTTGAAATTGCACAGCACACACGCTTAAAAGGAACAAAGACCAACATCCCCCCGCCCCCACACCCCCAACGTTACAAGTAAAATGAAAATAGACCAGACACTTTACAGTTTTTTTCTCTGATAGTCTCCCAACTCCAAGGAAGAATAATTCAACAAATTGAAACAGACGCCACAATTGGATGACTGGATTGGAAAAGCTAAACAATATTATAGGATGAGCAGCAAGTTTTGTGATCATTTTCATATAAACGTCTTAGGCGAGTGAAGTTTTATTTTCACATGTCCACAGCGAGTAAAATACTCACCATGTTTTAGACTAGTATTAACTTTGTCAGCAGCATGTTGTCAAGTGTAGTGTTTTCACTGAACAAACATTAGTTCTGTTGCATTCCACCCACCCACCCCCCACTTCTTCCACTTTTACTTCCTTTCCCCTGGTCAACCCTGTTACGCCTGATGTCAAGCAATCAAGGGGAACTAAGACCCTCCCCTCCGCCTCCCCCCTTCCCCCCTCCCCTTTCCTCCTCACTGCCTACCTCACCTAGCACAAAGTCATCCAAGCCCATTGTACAACTGTTTTCCTCATGACTTATTTTATTTGAGGCAGTCATTGTCTGTCTGTTGTAGGCTTAGTTTGTTGTTAGTTAAGGAAAAAAAAGGAACACAGGGTGCTGGTGATTTACTACTGTTACTGCTAGAAACACAATATCCATTCAGCAGTTTACAACAATGTAAAGGGAGCCCACAGTGGTGGTTTACATTCTGTCACTACATGAACCAAGAACAGTACACATAGAAATGGCACTAATATCTTAGCACATTCAAGTGAAAAACCAGCAGGGGGACTGGGGGGTGGGAGAGGGAGGGACGGCAAGGGTAGGGGATAGGGGGCATTATTCAGTAGACAGAGTTCATTGATTTTGGCCAAACACATCATCAGGTGAGAAAGACATGGACAATGTCGTAGTGTGCCACTTACCAATACCAGTCTGCACTTGTTGTTTTGTTTGTCTTTGTTTATATTTATCTGGATGCTGTTGGGTTCTTGCTGTTTCTGTTTAAGTTAAAAAAAAAGTTTTTTTGTTTTGTTTTTTTTTTTAAACTAGTTCCCCGACCGTACATGACTGAGGAAAAGAAAGGGAAAAAAGCACAAAATGTGAGGACACTTGACAGTTCATAACTGACAAATTGACAAAATACAGTACTAAAGCTAACACAGTTAAGTGTAAACTGTGAGGAATTTGAGAAATTTGAAAAACAAAATGAAATAAACAACATGTTCTGGCATAGGTCCATCATGTTCATGCCTAAAACATGAGGACTAGGAAGCAGCCATCATTTCACTTAGTATGGCAAAGTAAAAACAATTGTTACCAGTATGAATGATTTGTGTGATATTGTAGAGAATTGATGCTGTCATATGATACTGGGTTAAAATGTTGCAGACTGAATGAATGAATCTTGTATTGAAGATTGGGGGACAGGTATCTTATTGGAATCATTTTAATGATATTGGGTCATTGTACATCCTCTGATTCAGTTGTCACTAAATCAGAAACAAAAATCAAACCCTGAAGAGCAACAACAAAAAATAAAACAGAGTGAAACATCCCACAAATGGTCAAGTAAAGGATCAACAAATGAATAAATATTTAGAATCCAGCAGAGCAATCACGAAACAGGAAAGTAAGCAATGCTTTTCATTAAGCTTGTTCAGTGTTTATATATCTTGGTTGAAGGTAAGATTTGTTCTAAATCTTTTTCAGTATAAGATATACATCACATGCACATGCATGATAGTCAGCATCCCACCTCCCTCTCCCTCTCTCATGGCTTGTATAGAATTTGTTGTAAACATTATATCGGTGATTATGCTGGTAATTTTTTAAACGAAGACAGCAGTCTTGGTAAAGGCGAAGGGCAAACACTGGCAGCATGGTCATAGCAGAACACAGTAGTCCTTTTCCCACTGGGTGAAATAAAACTAATATGCAATTTACTGCTTTACTTACATCATCTGATGTGGTTAAGTACCAACTACTGGTGGGACGCAAAAGGCTGGCTGTGTGCCATTAACAACATAATTGTCGCATAATGGGAACAAGAGAGAGAGAATATCATCACAGACTAGACTAGCAAGTACAGCTATCTGTCATTTGTTCCCTCCCTTCTTATACAGCACAAAGAAAGCGAGGTATTTCACAAAGGTGTGACCGGAAACTTGTAAAGAAGATAATAACTGATAGTTTGGTTGGTATAGAATGAAAGAATATGTTGGACTTTGAAGGAGACTAGCTGATCACTGGTAAGATGATCTGTTCATGGACTCCAGGAGTCCATGTTTGCATTACCAGCCCTCCTCCTCATCCCCTTGCACACCTGTTCCTTGGGTACTGGACATGAAGAAGGCTAGTAGGTACCAGGTGATCCTGTCAGAGTATCACTGTTGTCATGTTTCGGAATAGAAGTGGCAAAACTAATTAAGTTGTGTTCCTGTGTGCTTCATTCAGCCTTTTCATGTTCATTTGATCCTTGTAATGAGCTCTCACCTTTTTGTGTTTGGTCCCAGGTGTCTCTTCTCCATCATAGTATTACTCCTCCCATCTCACCCCCTCCCCTCCTTGTCTCCTTCCTCCTCTCTCCTTTCACCCTCCTGTCTGTGTGTTTGCACCTCTCTTTCTTTCTCACTTTCTGCACCCCTCCCTCTCTCACTCTGTCTTTCTCTTTCTCTGTCTCGCTGTCTCTTCTTTCTCTCTCTCCTCCTTTCTTTCCCAACCACAGCTGCATTTGCAACTTCCTACCTCCCTTCCTCAACCTTTGTCTCTCCCTGCCCTCTTTTTTCTTTTTTTTTTTTTTTTGTCTTTCCTTTTTTTTTTTCAATCCTTCCACAATTCCACCCAGTCACACTTTAATTACGATGTGGAAAATATGTTTTCAAACTTGCATTGTGCACAAGGTTCATGGAATCCTTGAATCTCTTTGAAAACTGATGAATTTGGGGATAACTTTTCAGTGGCCTTGTAACACCTTGAAATTCACTTATATACTTTGTAATTGTGGGAAACTGTCAAGAATTAAATATACTTGGGTGAAAATTTGAATGCAAAATAACCAGTTTTGGTAGTATTGACAAAGTTTTGTAGACTGTATCTGTATCAAAAGGGTTCTTGCTGATTGTATGAATTCTCATTTTACCCACAATGAAAGAGCTTGGTTTGTATTGTCTCCCCATCATGGCAGATTTCTCTGTGTGAAATCCAGGCGGCTGTTGGTATATCCACTTGTGAGCAGCATGTTTAAATAGTATCATGTCATTCAAATCTTTCTCAAGGTATGGCTGACAGACACCATTATTTAACAGAAACTAACATGCATTTTTTGTTTAATTTTATTTGTCATCTTTTTGTTTGTTTGTGGAATCATCTGAAAACACTGTACTGCTGCCCAGTCACTTTAGTGGTGTTCAGTCGTGCGCGTTCCAATTCAAAATAGGCAGGACACAACCTGCAAAGCCCCATATTGATGATGCTAGCTCCATTGCAGAGCTAATGTGAGGATCCCCATCCAAAGGCTTTCCCATGGCCACCCAATGAGAGTTCCCATGAACTTACCTAATAACCTATTCCAACAACTTCAGTATGAATTCTCTACGGTTAGGAGTGTGGAGTGAACTTCAGAACTGAGGTCACCATGAGAATAGAGCATGAAGGGCTGCAGAATTGGATTCTTTTTTAATTGATGATGATCAGTCAGGATGCTAATGATCATGTCGGGTTCCATTCTGGTATTGGACAACATGACGGGGCAGTACTCTGTGCTTCCTTTCATAATGTATCATGTCATCAGCCAGAATCGAGAGATAGTACACTAGCTGTTCTGGATAGACCTTCTTCTTCTTATGTCGTCGATTTTTATTGGCTGCATCAGATCTTCAATCCTGTTGCCACAGTGAATCCCACAGTCTTTTCGAGGTCTTGACGGCTGCCCCAAAGCTGCATTTGCAGCTCTGCACCCTTTGGCCAGGTTTGACGCATCCCCTTTGAGGCTGAAGGCCCGGCTCCACCCCTCCCCTGTTGTTGCTGATAGGGACGACGCTATGATGAAAGTGTAGTCTGATGCATAACCATAATTGCTGATGTGTGTGTCCTACCCTGTGAGCACAGTGTGATGGTTTGTTCACTGAAGTGTCCTTCCCTAGGACTAAGAACTTACAGCACGGCTCTTGATCGCATGATGTTCCTGTCATAGGGACATCTGGGTATTTTCAGTGGTGATAACAGTGTCACCTGTTATCCCTCCCCATCCTGCTAGGAACATCGCCATTTGGTTAGGACTGCTTGTTCCACCAGGTAAGCCTGACTTTCATCCCAGCTAACCCTTATATCTGGGGGCATTCCCCTATCCGCTACCTGGGGTCTGGCCTGGTTGGGGATAGTCACCCCAGCTCCAGGGGATAGATATTTGAGGAACAGGTGCAAAGACATCCATTATGTGGATGAAACTTGATTGCATAGTTCCAGTCTTCCCATTTGGTCAGAGCAGATTCAGCTGTAGTTAGGAACTAGCCAGGGTCAAATGCTTCCATTGGGAGTCAAACCCAAGACCTCCCATCTTGCAAGTGTTTGATACTAATCGTGGTCCAGTGATCTTCTAGGCTTTGCTGACGGGGGCATCGATAGTCGACTAGATGGTTAGTTGTCGTGAACGCTTCTAGGCCTGTATAGCCAAGTTGCTGACTGGCCAAGCATTACGTGGTAGGAATTGATGCTCCTGGTAGGGTTTCCCATGTCAGAAAGGTTAGGAGTGAGGGCCCAGACAAATAGTAACCCACTTTTTTCCTATTCTATCTTCTGCCTTTCTTAATGGATCTTTTCTTTCTTCGTCTCCCCTTCAAGCCTTCTGTTCCACACTCTTTTTTTCTCCGATACTTGAGTCGCTGCCGTAAGCAGCGGGGAAGCCCAAGTTACAGTTACCTGGCGAGGGGCTGAGTGGCTGATCCCAATTCAGTCGCTAAGGTGCACTGTCTGGTTTTCATGCGGGACGGTACCAGGCTCACGGACGCCATTCTATGGCTATCCATTGTCCCTTCCCCAGCACGGCAGCTCTCCTGGAGTGACCGTTTATCTCTGCCGGTATTTAAAACCTTCATGGCCTCAATAAACATAAAAACAGGAAAAAGAAGAAAACTGGGTTCCGACCCTTCCAGGGATATGGACTCGGGTTCAGACACTGAAGTTCGGAATAGGATAGGTGCATGGCCCTCTTGGCTGATTATCCAGTCGGCAGATAGCGAGCGACCCATTACTAAGTTGAGTCCTTTTGCTGTTGCAAAGGGGCTGAAAGGTCTTGCAGGCGCAGAGCCGAAATCAGTCAAGAGGTTGAGGGATGGTTCCTTGCTGGTGCAGGTCGACCGAAAAGTCCACTCGGACAACTTATTGAGATCCGAAAGCCTTGTAAATTACCCCATCCGGGTGTCCCCTCACAAAAGTCTCAACTCCTCGAAAGGCGTCATCCGTTGCCGAGAATTGTTCGGGATATCTGAGGGAGAGATAAAGGCTGAGTTGGCTGATCAGGGAGTGGTCGAGGTCAGGAGGGCGACTTTTCGGAAAGGTGCAGAGAGGAAACCTACCAACACTCTGTTCCTCACCTTTGCTAAACCGACTCTTCCAGAGTCCATAAAGGTGGGGTACCTGAGAGTGAAAGTAGCCCTGTATGTGCCGTCCCCACTGAGGTGCTTCAAATGTCAACGCTTTGGACATGTCAAAGAGAGATGCCCGGGAGAGGAGGTGTGTGCCACCTGCAGCAAAGCAGTTCATGATGGTGGATGCGAATCCGCGAAATGCGTGAACTGCGATGGTGACCACCCTTCCTTTTCAAGAGACTGCCCTGTCTGGCGAATCGAAAGCGAAATCCAGCGAGTTAAAACAGAAAAAAAGATTTCGTTCTTCGAAGCAAAAAACCTGGTGCAGGAGCAGAGGGGAACCCCGCTTCTTTTCTCGACAGTAGTCAAAAAATCGCTCAGAATACCTCAGGTAGAAGTAGGCGTTCAGACAGACCCATGTGGTCTTGAACCTCTGAAATGTATTCCGACTTCAAGAACATCGCAAGAGAAAACGGCCGTTGGTGGGAGCCATAAACCCACCAGAGGATGCACTTCCAGTGCATCCTCCAAGCCTGCAGCTGTGCGGGCTGCCCAGCAAGGGGGTCGCCCCGAGACGGCCCCCAAGCCGAGACCACCTCCCAAGGGAGGAGCCCCGACAGTGGCGTCGGGCAAAGTGGCGTTGGTGGAGTGCAGGGGAAAGCCTCCACCAACGCCATCAAAACCATTGAGTTCTTCCCCTCCAGGGAAGAAGAAACATCAAATTCCACCGGACAGACTGAAAAAAGCAGAGCTGAAATTACAAAATACATTTGATGCTCTATATGACGAAGAGGAAGAGGACATAGACATGGATGATTAAGATCCTCATCCACAATGGATACAGTCTTGCAATGGAATATTAGGGGACTGTCTTCCAATTTTGAAGAATTGCAGCTGTTGTGCCGTGAGGCTAGGCCCATGCTTGTTTCACTGCAAGAAACTCTTCTAAAGTCTGACAAAACGTTTTCACTTTCTGGCTACAGCTCTCTAAACCTACCTGCACAATCGGTTGAACATGGCGTTTCTGGCGGAGTAGCTTTGTTCATTCACAACTCTGTTCTGTACAGCCCAGTTGCTCTGCAGACTCCGCTGCAGGCACTGGCAGCTCGGGTTACTCTTCACAAAACAGTTACTGTCTGTAGTTTGTATCTATCTCCAAATATCTGCGTCACTAAACAGGGCCTCATTTCGCTCTTGGAGCAGCTTCCCAGACCCTTCCTGCTGTTGGGGGATCTGAATGGCCACTCTCCTCTATGGGGAAGTGAGAGAACATCACCAAGGGGTCTGCTTTTAGAGGAAGTGTTTTCGGAGCTTGATCTGTGTGTCTTGAATGGGAAATCGCCAACTTACTTTCACTCCGCTAATGGCACCACATCTTGTCTGGATCTTTCTGTCTGTGACCCATCTTTGTTTTTGGATTTTGTTTGGGAGGTTGATGAGGACCTGCATGGTAGCGACCACTTTCCTGTGTTGCTTCGGTATACGAATGCAGAGAGTGAGTCTTTACCAGAACGCCTCAATTTCAACAAAGCAGATTGGGACCTCTTTGCCACTAAGTTTCTTATGGATCTGGAAGAGGACAAGATCCTGCAAAGTGAAGATCCGGCAGGAAGTCTTTCAGATTTTATACTGAATTGCGCAAAGTCAACCATCCACACATCTTCCAAGAAGCCCCTAATGCCAAAAGTTCCTTGGTTCAACTCTGAATGCAAGGAAATTAACAAAACCCGCAAAAGAGCTCAACGTCGGGTCTCTTGCAGACCTTCGATGCCCAACGTTCGAGCGCATCAGAAACTGAGGGCCAAATCCAAACACATATGTAAGACCAGTAAACGTTTATCTTGGAAACAGTTTTGCTCAAGTCTCACATCCAAGACATCGAAGAAAAAAGTGTGGAAAATCATCAAGAAAATCAAAGGGAAGAAAACCTGTCCCACTGTGAACCATCTTAAGTTTTCTGACTCTTTAATAACAGAGAAAAAAGCAGTTGCTAATCTGCTTGCTTCAACCATTGAAAAGAATTCCTCCTCTTCTAACAAATCAGCCAGTTTTGTCAAAATCAAAGCCCTCAAAGAAAAATCACCCTGCAACTTTTCATCAGATAACATGGAAGACTACAATCTTCCTTTCACTTTAAACGAATTGAAATCTGCCTTACTTTCTTGCAGCGATTCCTCTCCGGGTATAGATGAAATCCATTACAAACTTTTGAAACATCTTCCGCAAAAAGGTCTGCACATCCTGCTACATGTCTACAACCGTGTATGGACTACTGGTTTCTTTCCACCTTCTTGGCGAAAAGCCCTCATCATTCCCATTCCCAAACCTGGAAAAGATCTTTCTAACCCATCAAACTACCGTCCCATAGCTTTGACCAGCTGTGTCTGCAAGCTGATGGAGAAAATGGTCAATGCTAGATTCATGTGGAAACTCTAAACCGATGGCCTTTTGGCGAAAGAACAGTGTGGTTTCCGCAAACATCGAACCACAGTTGATCATTTGATCCGTCTGGAATCTACGCTTCGGAACGCCTTTCTGAACAAACAACACGCAGTGGCTATTTTCTTTGACTTGGAGAAGGCCTACGATACCACCTGGAAATCTGGGATACTTCATGATCTCCATTATCTTGGTTTTCGGGGTCATCTTCCACTTTTCATTCAAAATTTTTTGGCAGAACGACAGTTTCAGGTCCGGGTTGGCACCACTCTCTCTGATGTTCATGAGCAGGAGTTGGGTGTTCCGCAAGGAAGCATACTGTCTCCTGCCCTCTTTAGCATCAAGATCAACAACTTCTTCTTCTTCTGCGTTCGATTGAAGCTGGATGCGTCAGACTTGTAACCCGGCCGCCATGATGAAGCCCGCGGTCTTCTCCAGGTCAGAACGGGCTCCCCAAAGCTGCGCCTGTAACTCCGCTCCCCCCGGCCAGGTTTTGTGTCGTAGAGCTGCGTGAGTAGGACAGCGCAGGAGGACATGTTCAGGGGTCTGGGGTCCAGTGCCGCATGGACACTGGTCAGTGTAGGTGATCTTCAGGCGGTTAAGGTGGCTCAGCAGTCTGCAGTGGCCGGTCCTCAGTCTGAAGAGGATTGTCTGCTGGTGCCTTTGGAGCTGGTGGATCGGGTCAGCACCACTCTCTGCACCCAGCCTTCTCTTCCACTGGGACTGAAACTGGTTGTGGATGATGGTCTTGGCCTCCCTGTAGGTCACGGGGTGGCTGAACTGCTCCATTTTGCTGCCTGCTTTGGAGAGAGCATCAGCTTTTTCGTTGCCCATGATCCCACAATGAGACGGAATCCACTGAAGCGTAATGACAGACTGTTTTGAGAGTTCATAGAGGGCAGCCTTGATGTCTTGCGTATGTTGTTCATTTCTTGTGTTCTGAAGTCCCTGCAGCAGAGATCGGCAGTCTGTGAAGAAGACAACCTTCTGTGATGGGCTGGCCGGTTCCAGAAAGATCCTCACTGCGTGGAGCAGTGCTATTGCCTCTGCTCTGTAGTTGGAGGAGATCTTTCCAGTAGGGAAGGCCTTGTGTGTCAATCTTCCATTGGTGTGTCTGATGAAGAACCCTGCTCCTCCATTCTTGACTGCTCCTTCTGAGGATCCATCTGTGAAGACGTGGGTCCACTCACTGGGGTTGTATTGGTTGGCGATCATCTCCTGTGCTAGAGCTTTCATTACTTGAGGGGCTTGACGGTCCATTCTTTTAATGCCAGGAACTTCGGTGATGATTGCGACATCTTCCAGGTGATTGTCTGGTTCCTCAAAATTTGGAAGCATCTCCATTTCGGCTGGTGAAACAGGCAGCAGGTCTTCATTGCTGCGATGCAGGCTCTTAGACAGGTGGTTGAAACTTGTTCTCTTTAGCCTGTTTTTGGTGGGGTTCTGCATCTCGGTGTGCATGGGGTGGGTAGGCATACGCAGTAACTTTTCACTGTGGATGAAAACCTTCTCCTCGCGTCTGTCTTCGAGGGAATGTAGACTAGTAAGCTTCTCCATGGCTTGGATTGGGGTAGTCTTCATCCCACCAGTGATCAGTCGCAATCCTGCATTCTGCACTTTGTTCAGGCGACTGGTGTTGGTCTTGGATGCAGTGGCCCATGCAGAACTGCCATACTCCAGGGTTGGTCTGACGGTACCCACATACACCTTCTGCAGGATGCTGCTGTTTGCGCCCCAGGATGTACCGGCCAGCTTCTTCATGATGGCGAGCTTCCTGACTGCTTCGTTTTCAATGTTCTTGAGGTGCGGATTCCAAGTAAGCCGCTTGTCCAGCTTGATGCCTAGGTACATTGGGTTGTCTTCTTGTTTTAGCTCTCTTCCATTTATTTTCAGGCTGATGGTTTCTCGCAGTGGCGACAGCGAGAAGACTGTGGCCACTGTCTTGGTGGCATTGATTTCTACGCCCCAGTCAGAGGCCCATCTTCCGACGTGTTCCAGTGCTTCCTGCATCCTGTAGCTGGCTGTGGTTAAATGTTCTGCAGCACTCCAGGCAGCAAAATCGTCGGCGTGGAGAGCTCTGGAGATGTGCTTGGTGAGCTTCTCAGCGATGTCATCAATGAAGATGAGAAAGAGTGTAGGGGAGATGACTCCTCCTTGTGGTACACCTTGTTGTAGAGTGATTCGGTGGCTAATTTTCCCATCAAGCTGAACTCTTGCTGTGCGGTACTGGAGGAAGTTGCGTATCCAGCGGTACATATTCCCTTCCACTTTCTTGTTTAGCAGCTTCAGGAGAAGTCCTTCCTTCCATACCTTGTCGAAGGCTTTGGTCAGGTCCACAAAGACAGCGAGTACCTTTTTCTTCTCCTGAAAGGCGTTTTCGATCTGTTGGGCGAGGTACACAAGCTGGTCTTCCGTACTGTGGTTTTTCCTGTATGCTGACTGTGTGTTGCTGAGCAGGTGATTTTCTTCCAGGTGTTTCAGCAGTCTTGTGTTCACCATTCTTTCCATCACCTTGCCCAGACAACTGAGGAGGCTGATTGGTCGGTAGCTGGATTTCTTGGTTTTGTCTTTTTGTTTCTTTCTGATGGGGATGATGACTGCTTCTCTCCATCGGTCTGGGAATTTCCCTGAGCTCCATGACTGGTTGATGATCAGAAGGAGCTTCTGTTTTGCTGTGGTTCCAAGTCTCCTGATCATGTCATTGGTAACACCATCTTTCCCTGGGGCTTTCTTTGGCTTAAGTTTTTTAATGGCTGCATTGAGTTCAGTCATGGAGAAGGCTGACATCATGGACGGTGTAGGGTTCTGGTGTTTCAGCTTCTCCCTGGTTTCCTTGCTGACTTCCTGCACTCGGGCAATGGGTATTGTTGCTTTGCTTTCCTCTTTGTAAAATTCTGCCAGGATGTTTGCTGCTTTCCTTCCCATGTGGTGTGTACCATTTTCCTCGATGACGGTTTTGCTGTGTCCCGCTCTGGTGTCTTCATTCAGGGCTTTTGTCAGATTCCACAGCTTGCTGGTGTCCTTCTCCATGTTGAGGCTGCTGGTCTTCTCGTTCCAGCTCTTTTGGAGTTCAGCTTTCTTCTGTTGGTAAGATCAACAACATTGTTAAATCTGTTCAACAGGGTTCAGACTGCTCATTGTTTGTGGATGATTTTGCTGTTTACACAACTGGAAGCCTGTACCCGAGTGTCCAGCGCAGGCTCCAGCTTTGTGTAGATAAAATTCATAAGTGGGCGGATGAAAACGGCTTCGCTTTTTCTCCTACAAAGACACAGTGCATTCACTTCCATAATTTCCGTCAGTTTTTTCCAGATCCTGTAATTCAAATAGGGAAATCTCCCATTCCAGTTGTCAAAGAGGCCAAATTCTTAGGAGTTATTTTTGACCAGAAACTCAACTTTCTCAGCCACATTAAAAACCTCAGAACTTCTTGCCAGAAAGCTCTGAATATTCTGCGGGTTGTAGCACACACTGACTGGGGCGCTGATAAGAAAACTTTGCTGCATCTCTACAGAGCCTTGGTCCGTTCCAAACTGGACTATGGTTGTGCTGTGTACGGCTCTGCAAGACCGTCTTACCTAAAACTCTTGGACCCTATCCACCATCAAGGGCTTCGTCTCTGTCTTGGAGCATTCCGCACCACCCCTGTGTACAGCCTGTATGCAGAGGCAGGTGAACCCTCACTGTCCAACCGCAGGCTGAAACTGTCTCTGAATTATTATATCAGACTGTTCTCGGAACCAGAAAACCCTGCCTATGACTGTGTTTTTTGACCCTCCGTTCCAAAGTAAATTTGAAAACAACCCTAACTGTATTCCGCCGTTTGGTCTTCGTATGCAGCCTCACGTGCGGAATGCAGGTCTAGACTTAGGAGTTGTGTCCGATTTTTCCAAGTTTCCAGATGAGCCTCCGTGGACCTTTTTCACACCACAGATTTGTTTTGATCTTGCAGCTTTTCGTAAAGAGTCTACCAGCTCTCTGGCATACAAGGCATTGTATTCTGACCTCTGTTCAAAATTTCCATCTTATCAGAAAATTTTCACTGACGGTTCCAAGTCTGAGGATGGAGTGGCCTGTGCAGCCTACTGCCCTGGGGCTCCTTCTCAGATACTGTTAGAACATATACCTCCAGATGCTTCTGTCTATTCCGCTGAACTTACTGCTCTGGTTCTGGCATTGAAGATAATCTCACAGTCTAAGAAGAGGGACTTTCTGGTTCTGTCAGATTCACTGTCAGCGTTGGAGGCCATAGCTGGCCGCAACCTTCAGCACCCAGAACTTTTACACTTTTTTGAACTTTTGACCAAGTTGAAAGCGGATGGTTACAACATTATTTTGGCTTGGATTCCTGGTCATGTTGGCATTGGAGGGAACGAAATGGTTGATCGTTTAGCCAAGAATGCCACAAGAGAGAAACTGTCCAACATATATATCCCCTGCTCAGATCTGAAACCCAAAATTAACGATTATGTGAGAGACCTCTGGCAGGAGGATTGGAATACACAGACGGATAACAAACTCTTTCAGATCCGTCCAAACCTTAAGGAGTTCCTCCCATCTGCGTCTGGTGGTCGTAAAGAAGAAACAGTTCTGTGCCGGCTGCACACCGGCCATTCGTATTTTACCCATTCGTACCTTTTAAAGAGTGAAGAAGCTCCGTGGTGCATTCCATGTCATGTGCCACTCACAATGAAACATATTCTTTTAGAGTGTTGGGACTTGCATGATGTGAGACACAAACATTTTACGGCAGATTCCATGAAAACCTTGTTCAGAGATGTCCCACCTGATGCCATCTTTGAGTTCTTGAACGAGATTAACATTTTTCATCAGATCTGAGTTTTTACAGTGGAAAGATTTTTAACAAACTTTCGGATGGTTTTTCGATGTATTTTAAAGAATTGTGTGAATGAATGACTTGTGAGTTGATTTTAACGTGGTGACAGCCCTGATGTGGCCCTTTGCGGTCGGCTGGGCTATAAGTAACATTATCTTATATTATCTTACCACAGCCACAGAAGTAAACCAACATCAAGCAGTACACAAGCGTTTGGCTGTATCGGAGAACCTTCATTTGGCTTTTGAATAGTACTGAGTACTTGCTTTTGCAGGAGAGACTGCATTACATAGGTGTGTTTCATATAATTGTAATGCAGAAAGAAACCTGAATCTTGACAATTCTATGTGATTATCCTGTGTATTGTAATTGTCAGCCTGACATAGAGCGTAAGAGGTATGATTTAATGGTATCCCATCCTCCACTCAAAAACACTCCAGTCTTGGAATTGAGTATGTCTGATTTCAGTGCAGTGTGGATTGATGAAAACTTTTTTTTTTTTTTTTTTTTTTTGGTTTAAATTACTTTTGTTTGGTTTTAGACAAATCAGTGTATGTGTTCAAATAATAAACAAGGAAGTTAACTTTTTGTTCCTTCAGTGAAACAGATTTATTGACATAACTTCAAATAATTACTGCTTGCAGTACTTTTTCTTCTAGCACACAAACTAGAGGTGCTGAAATAAAAGAAACTTCACTAGGAAAAAAAAGAAAGAAATTCCATGTTTGCCCACATACCCTGAGCTGATTCATGCACACAGCTACAACCAAAATGAGGGTTCATACAAATCCTGAAATTTGAGGACCCCTTTTCAAGAATCTAATTAGTGCTTGAAGTTTTGCCTTTAGTATAAGTGCCCTAGAGTGCTTAAAAGTGCTTAGAAATGAAGGTTTTGATGGAGCAATATACATATGGATGAAAAAACACAGAATTGTAAAGAGAATTACTGACATAATTATATATGTAGACATTTGAATTCAGTTTGAATCTGCCTAAAGTGTCCTCTTTCTGGTCATGTACTTCTAATAGGGGACTCTTTGAATGTGACTATGTAGAACAAAGTGCACATAAAGGTTTATGTTTTCTTTACTTCAGTTCTGAATTTTACTTCAGAAGTCAGTTGAAAGTCCTTGGATTTGTTTGAAAGTCTGTATGAACCTTGTTAAAGTGACTGACATATTATGTCTGGAGAAACTTTAATTGAAACAATGCAGATTTCTCTTTCTGCTGCTAGTAATGGGGGTAGTATGGAAAAATAAGGAGGGGGGTGGGGGTGGGGGGTGGGGGGTGGAGGGGTTTGGGGAATTAGAGGAAGTGCTGGTAGACCTTCTCTACACTCATCAACATCTGACGCCTTTCTAGAACAAAGGTAATTTCTGTCATGAGACAGTCTGGTCTCAGGAAAATGTGCAGGAAAATCCATGGCAACCGTGCCTAATGAGAACGTTGGGGCAGCTCACCTACATGGGATTAGCTGTCTTATGTGAGCGTCAAAGGTGGTATTGATCATTGGGTGGTATGACAGGGCGTGGACTAGAGTTCAAATTGGCAGTGGAGAGAGGCGGCCATAAGATCAGAGTTGTGAGGGAACTTAGAGCCACTTGTATTGAAAAGAATTATACACACACACATACATGTGGTGAATAATAGGGGAAAACAAGTGCAGGCAAACAATTCTTCCATAACTATAAAAAAAAAAAAAAAAGAAGGGAATGGGGGGGGGGGGGGGGTGGTGGTGGTGGTGGTATAAGGTCATGGAAATAGGGGGAGGGGAATGGGGGTGGGAGAGGATGAGGGGTGTTGGGTGGATGAAGAAGTTCGCTTGAAAGTGTCAACATTAAATCCTTTTCTGACAGCATATGGGAGCCTTTGAATTTTGTTTTGGTTAACAGAACCAACTTTAACATACATACACACACATGTGGTGTATTCCCCACATATGCATGCACTTGCATGCATTTGCATGCGAGCATACACAGATGCACACATATTGCACACACACACACACATATTCACATGCATACATGTGTGCACATGTGCATGCAGACACACACACATTACTGTTATACCACATGCAGTTCCATATTGACATGTTTAATTTGTCAGCCAGAAGTGGATATGAACTTAATGCTTAGATGTATATAAGATGAATAAGTCTGTAGATAACCCCCACTGAAACAAAATATTTGTATAATCGGTAGTACACATTTTCTTTCTCCCCCCCCCCCCCCCCCCACCCATGCCACACTCTGCCCCCTACCCCCACCCCTACCCCCTTGCTTTGTTTGCTGTCTTGAGGAATTTTGGTGAGTGTACGGAGCACTGAAATGCCTAAATACCTCCTTCCCCCCACCGCTTTTTTTTTTTTTTTTTTTTTTTTTTTTTACTTAAGGACTCAATTGAATCAGAAGTGCTGCTTGAGTTTCCTGGTGTGAGGTGTTGAGGTTAAGTGGGCGTGAAGGAGGCAGGATGGGTAGGGTTGGGGTTGTGGGTGTGGAGGAGAAATCTTGGTTCTTGGTTGGTGAATGACACCTCTCAGTCCATCCATTCCTCCACCTTCTGTTGAATTGAAAGGCTACGGTAGGAGCAATGCAACAGTGAAGACACTTTCGTAGGAATGTGTGCTGTGATCTTCATGTGTTCGTAACTTTCTTTGTATTTGTGTGAATGTTGCCTTATTTATTGGTTTAAAATTTGATTTTAATCCGCCCCTTTAAATTTTTGAAAGTTTGTCTATTCTGTTACATTTTGTATTTAAGTTTAGAATTTATACACAGGTCAAGTTTCTTGCATCCGGAGTTCATGACTGAAATGCTATGTTTTTGTGCCCCCAACTCCCCCCTCCTCCGCCACACTCCCCCCCCGTCCCTTTGACCCTCACTCCACTCCCTGCCCCCACTCCCCTCTCCTCCCAATGCTTTCTTCCATTTTTCCTCATTCACAGAGAGGAATGTCCCGGCCTTGAATAAAATATATGTAAATTTAGATGCATTTATTACTTTCATGGATACACCTATATCTTCTTTTGTCACTGTTGTTGTAAAGAATGCTCTGTACTGTAATGTGTTCAATTGTGTAATAAACAACCCCCACAAAATCTGCATGAGGAGGAAATAAAGTTGGGAGAAATGACCAAGAAAGAAAAAGTAAGCTAGACATAGTTCTGAAGGGATCCCCTTGTTGTGAACAGAGCGTATCATCGATTCAGTGAAGTAGAGAAATAACTCCTGACACCTCAGACAGGAGGTAGACCAGTGCAGTAAAAACTGAAAGTAGCCTTGTGCTGAAGAAAACAAATTCTCCCTGATGTGTTGTGTTGGACAGCAGAGTGAGGTTTCTGGTGCAAGGTGAAT
>CM065721.1:20020873-20025873 GCA_033310375.1 Conus canariensis
ACCAAGACATTGCAAGAAAGACCGTTAAGCTCTGGTGGAAGCAAGTCCACCGCCTCCCAACCCAAAGTGGGTGCCCCTGGTGGAGGCAAAAAATCCGCCACCCCTCAGACTGCCCAGCAGTCTACTCCATTTGCTGCTGGGCAGATGAAAAAGCCAGGCCTCCCGCCTCGAACTTCCTCGAGCAGTGCCCGTGCGGGCAAGGGAGTTCAACCAAGTGTGGAGATGGTGGAGATGAGGAAGAAACCTCCACCATCTCCAAAATCCAGACCTTCTTCACCTGTGGGCAAGTCTGCCAGCAGGTCTGAAGACCCAAACAGTCCAGTGAAACTAAGCAATAAATTTGCTCCACTGAACGCAGACGATGACGAGGAGATGACCTGACTTCTCTCCTGTTCATCCTCTGCACCATGGATAGTAGTAAACTAATCCATTGGAATATCCGTGGCCTAAATTCAAATTTTGAGGAGCTGCAACTTCTGTGTCAAACTGTAAAACCTTCCGTCGTGGCTCTTCAGGAAACTAAAATTCAAAGCCAGAAGACCTTCACTCTTTCTGGCTTTAATATTCTTTCTAAACCTGCACAACCATCCACATTGGGACTGTCAGGTGGTGTTGCCCTTCTTTTACATAAAACTTTGCTGTTTAGTCCTGTCGCTCTGATTACCCCCCTTCAGGCTGTAGCTGCGAGAGTCACTCTCCATAAAACTATAACAATTTGTTCACTTTATCTGCCACCTTCTGTCCCGGTTTGTCGTCAGGACCTTTTCAGTCTGATCGGAGAACTTCCTCGACCTTTTTTGCTGTTGGGTGACTTTAATGGTCACAATCCTCTTTGGGGTAGTGTCAGTTCGTCATCCAGAGGTCTGCTTCTTGAGGATGTCCTTTCAGACTTTGATTTGTGTTGTCTGAACGATGGAGCTCCAACTTACCTCCACTCTTCCACAGGTTCACTTTCGTGTTTAGATTTGTCGATTTGTGACCCCTCGCTGGTCCTGGACTATGAGTGGTCTGTCCATGACGATCTACACGGAAGTGACCATTTCCCTGTTCTTTTAAAACCTGTATTAACTGAGAGCGCTTCTGTCTCACAACATTTTAATTATAAGAAGGCCAACTGGGATCTCTTTGTAACCAATATTTCAAAAGAATTCCAGGAAGTTGATTTTCTTCAGAGTCCAGACCCAGCAGAATCTCTGACCAATACTGTGATAAACTGTGCTAAAACCTGTATTCCAATGTCTTCCGACAAACTCCAAATGCCCAAAACACCCTGGTTTAATTCAGACTGCCAACAAATTTCAAAAGTTCGCAAACGGGCTCAGCGTCGGGTATACCAACGACCTTCAGGTCCCAACGCTCGAGCCCATCAGAAACTCCGCGCCAAATCGAGACACACTTTCAAAATCAGTAAACGTCAGTCTTGGAGAAACTTCTGCTCCGGGCTGACATCAAAAACTTCAAAGAAAAAAGTCTGGAACATCATCAGAAAAATCAAAGGGAAAAACACCAACCCCTCCATTCATCACTTGAAACTTGTCGATGCTCTGGTCACTGACAAACAAGCTGTTGCCAATCTGTTGGCTTCCACCATCCAACAGAACTCCTCATCTTCAAATAAATCTGCAGCATTTTTAAAAAAACAAACAACTCAGAGAGAAATCTTTATACAATTTCACATCAGACAACTCTGAAGCCTACAATCTCCCTTTTTCAATCAATGAACTGAAAACAGCTTTACAAACCTGCACTGATTCTGCCCCTGGTCTGGATGATATTCATTATCAGGTTTTGAAACATTTTCCAGAAAGCTGTCTCCAGACTCTTCGTAAAGTATACAACCATATCTGGACCACAGGGTGCTTTCCGCCCTCCTGGCGGAAAGCCCTGATCATTCCAATTCCAAAGCCTGGAAAGGACCTTACCAACCCTTCCAACTATCGTCCAATAGCTCTGACTAGCTGCCTCTGTAAGTTGATGGAGAAGATGGTCAACTCCCGTCTGATGTGGAAGCTGGAAACCGATGGCCTTTTGGCCAGTCAACAGTGCGGGTTCCGGAAATACCACTCGACAGTCGACCATCTAATCCGTCTGGAAACCACCATCCGCAATGCCTTTGTCAATAAACAGCATGTGGTCGCTATCTTTTTCGACCTCGAAAAAGCGTATGACACCACATGGAAATCAGGAATTCTTCTGGACTTGCACAGACTTGGTTTCCGTGGTCACCTGCCTCTGTTCATACAGAACTTTTTGGCTGATCGACAGTTCCAGGTGCGTGTTGGCACCACACTCTCTGACATCCATGGGCAGGAGTTGGGTGTCCCTCAAGGGAGCATCCTTTCTCCTGCTCTTTTCAGCATTAAAATCAACGACATTGTGAAATCGGTAAGCCAGGGCTCTGAGTCCTCTCTGTTCGTTGACGACTTTGCGCTGTACGCAGTTGGAGCTTCTTACCCCAGCGTACAGCGTCGACTCCAACTTTGTGTCAACAAGATCCAGCAGTGGGCCGAGGAAAACGGGTTTACCTTCTCACGTACCAAAACTCAGTCAATCCATTTTCACAATTTTCGTCAATTTTTTGCTGATCCTGAAATTCGTCTGGACAAGTCCACCATTCCAGCTGTAAAAGAAGCCAAATTCCTTGGAGTTATTTTTGATCAAAAACTCAACTTTCTCAGCCACATTAAAAATCTCAAAACCTCTTGCCAGAAAGCTCTGAATATTCTGCGGGTCGTAGCACACACTGACTGGGGCGCTGATAAGAAAACTTTGCTGCATCTCTACAGAGCCCTGGTCCGCTCCAAACTGGACTATGGTTGTGCTGTGTACGGCTCTGCAAGACCCTCTTATCTGAAACTCTTGGACCCTATCCACCATCAAGGGCTTCGTCTCTGTCTTGGAGCATTCCGCACCACCCCTGTGTACAGCCTGTACGCAGAGGCAGGTGAACCCTCACTGTCCAACCGCAGGCTGAAAATGTCCTCTAAATTACTACATCAGACTGTTCTCAGACCACAGAATCCTGCCTATGACTGTGTCTTTGACCCCCAGTTTCAAAACAAATTCGAAAACAACCCTAACTGTATTCCGCCGTTTGGTGTTCGTATGCAGCCACACGCGCGGAATGCAGGTCTAGACCTAGGAGTTGTGTCTGATTTTTCCAAGTTTCCGGATCAGCCTCCGTGGACCTTTTTCATGCCAGAGATTCGTTTTGATCTCGCAGCTTTTCGTAAAGAGTCCACCAGCTCTCAGGCATACAAGGCATTGTATGCTGACCTCTGTTCAAAATTTCCATCCTGTCAGAAAATTTTCACTGACGGTTCCAAGTCTGAGGATGGAGTGGCCTGTGCAGCCTATTGCCCTGGTGCTCCTTCTCAGATACTGTTAAAACATATACCTCCAGATGCCTCTGTCTATTCTGCTGAACTTACTGCTCTGGTTCTGGCATTGAAAATAATTTCACAATCTACCAAGAGGGACTTTCTGGTTCTGTCGGATTCGCTGTCAGCTTTGGAGGCCATAGCTGGCCGCAACCTTCAGCATCCAGAACTTTTAAATTTCTTTGAGCTTTTTAGCAAGTTGAAAGGGATGGTTACAACATTATTCTGGCTTGGGTTCCTGGTCATGTTGGCATCGGAGGGAACGAAATGGTTGATCGTTTAGCCAAGAATGCCACAAGAGAGAAATTGTCCAATATTTATATCCCTTGCTCAGATCTGAAACCCAAAATTAACGATTATGTGAGAGACCTCTGGCAGGAGGATTGGAACACACAGACGGATAACAAACTCTTTCAGATCCGTCCAAACCTTAAGGAGTTCCTCCCATCTATGTCTGGTGGTCATAAAGAAGAAACAGTTCTGTGCCGGCTGCAAACCGGCCATTCATATTTTACCCATTCGTACCTTTTAAAGAATGAAGAAGCGCCGTGGTGCATTCCATGTCATGTGCCACTCACAATGAAACATATTCTTTTAGAGTGTTGGGACTTGCACGATGTGAGACACAAACATTTTACAGCAGAGTCCATGAAAATCCTGTTCAGAGATGTCCCGCCTGACGTGATCCTTGACTTTTTGAGAGAGATTAACATTTTTCATCTGATTTAAGATTTTACGGAAGAAAGATTTTTAATGAAGTTTCTGTGCGTTTCTAGAAGATGTCATTTAAAGAGATGTGTGAAAGGTTTTTTTTTTTTTTTTAATGACTTGTGAGTTGATTTTAACGTGGTGACAGCCCTGATGTGGCCCCTTGCGGTCGGCTGGGCTATAAGCAACATTATCTTATCTTATCTTATCTTCTCTGTGTGCATGTGTGTGTGTGTGTGTGTGTGTGTGAGAGAGAGAGAGAGAGTGAGTGAGTGGGTGTTGTGTATTCCCTTTTGTACTTGCACTGCGGTAATAGCAATGATAAAAAGGAAGGTAAGATGGGATGTGTGTGTGCGTATATGTGTGTGTGTGTGTGTGTGTGTGTGTATAGTGTAATGGTGGTGGTGGCAGTGGTGTGTGTGTGTGTGTGTGTGTGTGTGTGTGTGTGTGTGTGTGTGTGTGAACACACACACTCGCTCATGAACATACATAGAACAAACATATGAGAGCTTACGATCCAGACCTTTGAAACTCTTCGACTTCTCTTGTATTTTGAAGCAAATCATCAAGCATAGGCTCTAAAATGTTTCCCTATATTTATTACTCGTTACTTAATGAGTATGTTTTTTAAGCAGCTTATTTCCTTACAGTGGTTTCTTCTCATTTTGCTTTTCTGCTGTTCACTTGTTGCTGTGGGATACCATTAGATTTTGTTTTTGAGCCCTTTTTGGTGAAAATGCCACAGAGTTACGGTAAGGTAAGGTAAGGTAATGTTGCTTATAGCCCAGCTGACCGCAGAGGGCCACTATGGGTGGTGTATCTTAGTTCGATGCTGCGGAAGGAGGGACACAATTAGTGGAGCTTCATTGATGGGTCTGATTTAGCAGAGGAAAGTGGACTCTAGAACAGGTG
>CM065721.1:20030873-20035873 GCA_033310375.1 Conus canariensis
CAAGAAGCAGCATGTGGTTGCTATCTTTTTTTACCTAGAAAAAGCGTACGACACCACCAGGAAATCAGGAATCCTTATGGATCTCCATAGACATGATCTTCATGGACATCTGCCTCTGTTTATTCAAAACTTTCTGGCTGATTGTCAGTTCCAGGTGCGTGGTGGCACCACACTGTCTGACATCCATGGACAGGAGTTGGGTGTGCCTCAAGGGAGCATTCTTTCTCCTGCCCTATTCAGCATCAAAATTAATGACATTGTGAAATCGGTCAGCCAGGGTTCTGAGTCCTCTCTTTTCTTTGATCACTTCGCACTGTACGCGGTTGGAGCCTCTTACGCCAGCATACAGCGTCAACTCCAACTTTGTGTCAGTAAGATTCAACAGTGGGCCGAGGAAAACGGGTTTACCTTTTCTAGTACGAAAACTCATTCAATCCATTTCTACAATTTTCGTCAGTTTTTTGCTGATCCTGAGATTTGTCTGGATAAGTCCACCATTCCAGCTGTAAAAGAAGCCAAATTTCAGGGAGTTATTTTTGATCAAAAACTGAACTTTAGAAGTCGTATCAAACACTTAAAAACTGCATGTCAGAAAGCACTGAACATTCTGTGAGTTGTGGCACACACAGACTGGGGCACTGACAGGAAAACTCTCCTCCATCTTTACAGGGCTCTGATCTGCTCCAAACTGGACTATGGGTGTGTAGTGTATGGCTCGGCCAGACCATCCTACCTGAAAAGTCTAGACCCTGTCCACCATCAAGGGCTTTGATTGTGTCTGGGTGCGTTCCGCACCACCCCTGTTTATAGCTTGTATGCTGAGGCAGGAGAACCATCCCTCTCAAATCGCCGACTGAAACTAGCCTTGAACTACTGTCTGAGTCTCTACTGAACCTCAAAACCCTGCATATGACTGCGTTTTTGACCCCAGGTTCCAAAAGAAGACCACCCCAGTTCCATTCCACCCTTGGGGATTCATATTCTTCCCCATTTGAACAAAGCAAGTATAGATCTTGGAGTAGTTTGTGATTTTTCCAAGTTTCCGGATGACCCTCCATGGACTTTCTTCACTCCAGAGATCCAGTTTGATTTAGCCTCATACCGGAAAGATTCCACTAGTTCCTTTGCATACAAGTCCCTTTTTACTGAACTGTGGTCTAAGTTTCCATCCTGTAAAAGAGTTTTCACTGATGGTTCAAATCTGAGGAGGGAGTTGCCTATGCTGTGTTTTGTGCAGCAGATCCCCCTCAGAGATGTACCAAACACATTCCAACAGACAGCTCCATCTACACTGCTGAGCTGACACTTCGGATGATCTGCAAATCGAAACATAAAGATTTCCTTATTTCATCAGACTCCCTTTCTGCTTTGGAGGCCATTGCCGGATGTAGTCTCAAGCACCCTCAGCTGCTGAAAGTTTTTGAACTGTACACCTCTTTAGAATCAAACGGATACAACATAGCTTTTGCTTGGGTTCCCAGCCATGTGGGCATTCGAGGCAGTGAGATGGTTGATCAGCTAGCCAAGAATGCCACAAAGGAAAAGTTGAGCAGGTTGTCTATTCCTCACAGTGATCTGAAACCCAAAACACAGGCCTATGTCAAAGACCTCTGGCAAGAGGAATGGACCTTGCAGACCAATAGCAAACTATTTAAAATCCGTCCAAACCTGAAAGAGTTTTTACAATGTTCCCAAGGCGGCCGTAAAGAAGGAAGTCTTGTGCCGTTTGCACACACTGACACAGGCCACTTGCTTTACACCCATTCTTATCTTTTAAAAGGTGAAGAAACTTCGTGGTGCATTCCATGTCATGTTCCACTCACAGTGAAACATGTTCTTTTAGATTGATGGGACTTGCACGATGTGAGACATAAACACTTTACAGCAGACTCCATGAAAACCCTGTTCAGAGATGTCCTACCTGACGTGATCTTTGAGTTTAATGAAAAAGATTAACATTTTTCATCTGATCTAAGATTTTACGGAAGAAAGATTTTTAACAAAGTTTCCGCTATGTGTATTTTAAAGAGATGTGTGAAAGTTTTGTTTTGGTTTTGTTTTCTTTTTTTCTTTGATGACTTGTGAGTTGATTTTAATGTGGTGACAGCCCTTGTATGGCCCTTTGCGGTCGGCTGGGCTATAAGCAACATTACCTTACCTTACCTTACCTGTCGATTTTAATTTATTCCCACCAAACAAAATAAAACAGCAAAAAGAAAAATCAAACAATGAAGTATAGAGACACAAAAAGGACTGTACCTGTTTTTGTGTCTGGGAAGAGATCCACAGCTGACATTTCATCCACTCAGCATGCAGCTGTTTTGATCCTTAATAATGTGTACAAGAGGAAAGCACAAGTACAGGATTGGGGAAAAAAAAAGAAGAAGAAATAAAAAAGGCAGGAAAAAGGCAATCAGCATAAAACCAAAACACTGATACAAATATCCAACTGAAGACACATCTGCTTCAAGACTTGCTGATTTCCTGAAAGATTTTGCAGATTTTCTGAAAGATTTTCGACTTCAGCTGTACTAGATTTATCTCACCCTGATAATGAATCTCCCTGCCTTTAAAAACTTATTTTTGTTGTTTTTGTTTGTTTTAAGATAACATTTTGATCATTATTTAGAGATTAATCCCTCCCTTTAAAGATATGTGTCCCTTAAACATTTTGGTCTTTATCTGAACTAGATTTAGCTTGCAGTAGTTATAACTCCTTCCCTTAAAAAAAAGGCTTTTTTGTGGACTGTGTTGGTCTTCATCTGAACTAGATTTATCTTGCTGTAATGATAAAACCCTTCCTTGAAAGGCTTGGTTTTCCTGAACATTAATGAATTAATTTTTTTAGCAGTAATGATAGACTCCCTTTAAAGGCTATTTTTTTCCCCAGAACATTGTAGTCTTCATCTGCACTATATTTGTCTTACTGTAATGATAAAGATTTCTTCCATCTAAATACATGTTTTACTGTAATATTTCTGTTTTTATCTATGCTTATTTCATCTTGCAGTCATAATCTTTCCTTGTGTTCCAGGAATATTTTTTATTTTCATCTGTGCCAGGTATATCTTTCAATCATAATAACAGCTTACTTCCTTTAGCATATGTGTGATAGGAAGCTTCAGTTGTAGATTTACCAGTTAAAGGTATCAAGGTCATGTGTATTCTCCCTATACGAAGTTACAAGTTATCTCCCTTGCTTGCCTACTTCCATAAATGTTTAGCTGACATTTTAGGTGGAGTCATTGCAACCCTTTGTCTTAGGGGAAAAAAAGGATGGTGGTCTGTCTCATGAGGAATTATGGGACTGCTCAACCAAAATGACGAACAGTCCTTGTGATTGTGAATTTAAAGTGACCACGACATGGATAAAACAAACATGGTGGTACCTTCAACAAGTGGCAGAGCTGACGGCACGACTACACCTTTATTAGATATGAAATAACAATTGACACAAGACATAAAAAAGTGAATGCATATATGCAACAAATATTCTTGAGCATGCAAGTTTAAGTCACTGGCTCCCTCTTCTGCAAAGGACCTATGAAGTTGCATCTCTTTGCTCCTGTCTTCAGTGTTGGACTGATCTGTTGCACTTGAATACCCCATTATATGGACTCTGTCCTTCTTCTGATACTTGTCGCTTCCACACTCCCACTGTTCATACTAAGCTTTTGGTCAGTGTTCATTTGCTTATCAGGCCCTTTCCATGGGTGGGAGTAGTTCATAGCATTCATTTGCCTATCAGGCACTTTCCATGGGTGGGAGTAGTTCCATATTATATGGATTTCCATATTGGCGTTTTGGCAATTTTTTTTCCCCCGTTTGCACTTCGATGGATGCATGCGCAGGTTCTCCGATACACATCGTTATTTATTTTGAAATCGTTTTAACTGTACTTATGAGAATTATAAAATTCATGGTTTGTATCAAAGGAGAACACAGTAAACTCTCTTTAAATGTCAACTTTTCGTCAGTGCCTGTGGGGGGGCTTGCCCCTCCCCCCCTCCCCCCCCCTCTCTGTAGATACTCTGCCTCAACTCAGATGCTCTGTGCTGCTTCTCTGTCCCCTTTTGAATCAAACTTGAAAACTTTTCGTTTCGCATCTGACAGATATCCAAATATGTGCTGGTGTTGTTTTCACGAGTATGTGTTTGGATGCTTGTGCTCCTTCATTTGACAGTAATTGTTTTTGTTTGAGAGGTGGATGAGGGGTGGAGAGGGAGTGTGAGAGGGTGTGGCTGCATAGTGGTGTGCATAGATGTGGAGCGAGCTTGTGACGGTGGAATGGGTTTTTCTGTATTGCTTGCTGGTCTAATTTATTTGGCTTGTTATTTGATGTGTGTTCATTTTTATTGTAAATACCAAGGACATTCAGTTGATCAGGCTTGCAGATGTTCTTAGTAATGGTAACAATACCACCACTATTGGTCAAAAGTCAAGGACTACAAGCACAGAGTTTTGTAGTTGTCTTCTTGGAGGCATGTTTATTTCACCCTAACTATTAACTCCTTTACACAGTATCATGTTGAACAGAGGATGAACTGTGGTGATACTAGACACCCTTTGAACTGGCATCATTATCATGACAGTCACTGTTCTGGCTTGTTTGCTGAATTGGTTTGGAGAAGGGTAAAATCTCCATGATTTAAATGGTTGAGGGCTGGCCCTGACTGCTGGCTCACAGGGTAAAATCTCCATGATTTAAATGGTTGAGGGCTGGCCCTGACTGCTGGCTCACAGTGGTTTGTGTATCAGGAAATGATTCATAATTTCCACTTGATTTGCAAAAGCATTCAAAATTCTGTAATTCTGATCTGTGGAAGCAAGTTTTATTATTTATTTATATAAGAAGTATGACCAGATTGTGACCAGATTTCCAGCGAAATAACACACACACATGCACGCACACACACGCACACACACACACACTCACACTCACACACACACACACACACACTCACACCACACACACACACACACACACACACACACACACA
>CM065721.1:20040873-20113373 GCA_033310375.1 Conus canariensis
GCTGTATTTCTGTCCCTGTCTCTTTGTCTTTCCTTCTTCCTGCTCTCTCTGTGTCTCCATCTCTGTATTCATCTGTTTTTCTCTGTCTTTCTTCATTCCTCTCTCTCTCTCATGTCTTCTTTCTGTGTATTTCTCTAGTCTCTTGTCTTTCCATATTCCTTCTCAGTCTCTCTGTCTGTCCCTCTCTCAGTGTTTGAATTTCCGTCACTGGCTCTGTGTCTCTTTCTCCATTCTTCTCTTTGTGTGTCTCTCTCACTTCTCCCCATGCATGTCTTCCTTCCTCAGTGTGTCTGCCCCTTCCTTGTCATCTATCTCCTGTTCTTGCCAGCTTGTCTCTGTCTGTCTGTCTGTCTGTCTGCCTGTCTGTGCTGACTCACTCCACCTGACTCCTTTTTCTCATCTTACTTTCTTAGAATGGGCCATAAACAGCATCTATCAACAAAATCAAATGCTTTTTTTGAAATCAATAAATGCACACTAGCGCCCGCTACAAATCCACATGCTGTTCACCATCAAATTTGACATTTTAATTTTTTTTTGTGAGTAAATAGCCATGGTGACAGCCCTGATGTGGCCCTTTGCGGTCAGCTGGGCTGTAAGCAAATTATCTTATCTTGAGTAAATAGCCATATGAACCTGGGTTTTTTTTTTCTTTCTTTGAGTACTTCATTATATGCAAAGTACAGGAAAAATAATTCATTGTACCAAAAGGTAGTATTTATATTTTTAATCATTTTTTTTTAAATTAGACACTGGCCAAAATTGCAAGAGTTACTTCCCTTCACATGGGATTTCATAATAGATCAGCACTGGGCAGCCTGGGGGTACATGGGTTAAGATGGTTTGATTTTTGGGAGGGAGGTGGGGAATTGGAGTTTGATCATCGGATTGTAATTTTTTCCACAATCCTGGTTTCACCATTCTTTCAGTCTCAATAATGCTTCTATGGTTGGCTGGTCTGTAAACAACATGACTTGTTTGGTGTCTTGTTTTTCTGTCTTTTGCTGAAGTTTTGCAGGAAAAAAACAACAACTTTTATGCGTATTTACCTAGAAATTGAATGAAATGCTTCATCTTTGATCTGTTACGCACCTCAAATTTACTGATTTGTTATATCAACATTTGGACCTAGAATTACTGTGAAGCTGCTTTGGAAAGTCATTGGTCCACCCAAGCTGGTTAGTGTGAAATATTTATGGACTGTGTGCCTTGTTTTTGGCTGTCACATCCTTACAAATGTTAGAAGAGACAACACTTTTTTTGTGTCCTTTTTTTGTTTTGTTTTGATTTTTGTTGGCTCCCCCCCCCCCCCCCCTTTTTTTTTTTTTCTTGTTTATTTTACTTTTTTGGAAAAAATAAACAACATTTGGAACCATGCCAATTCAGTTTCAATATATCATCGCTGTCATCCAGTTGAGGAACATTATTTTGATTGTTGTCGTATTTGATGAGCGAGTGACGATATATCAAGGTTTTGAACTGGTCTAGAGTGTATGTATACATGCGTTCTATGGCATTCATGTGATTGTGTTTATGTAACAAAGTTAAACACAGACATATTGAAAATAAGACAGGGTTAACAAGAAACCCCCAAAAGAGGGAAGAAAACAAAATGATAGGGGGAGAGAGAGAGAGAGAGAGAGAGAGAGAGGAGAGAGAGAGCAGAAACAACTAGAAAGCCTTGAAAATTACATGGAAGTCCAGCATGACATGCAAATATATTCAAGATTTTTTTTTAAACTTCCGCATACACCAGTATGCACATGTTCTGTTTTATGATAATAAAGTACTTGGGGCAATTTCAGATTGTATGAGTGGTGCTTAGGATAGAAATTTTTTCTCAGCCTAAAAAAATAAAAAGTAAAAAATATACTAGTTCTAAGATTATTGTCACACACAAAATGAGGGCTGTTTACATATCTAAGCATTCAGTGTGGAAACAGGGAAATATTTGTAAGCAGTTGTTATACAAATCCTGTTGTTTGTGGAACACCTAGGAACATCAGGGAAAGCCTTTGTGTAAGGTCAAAAACTTCAGCTTATTGAGATAATAATCTACAGTTTGTTTATTTGTTTACAGTTTGTTTATTTAGATAAAAAAATCTACAATTTGTGTATTTGTTTATAGTTCAATTCTTTCATTTGTCTTTGTGTAACCTGTTTGAACTTGCAAACACTTTGTCACATCCAAAATGAACTTTAAGTATTTTATAGTTTATTTAGAATGCAATACTTCTTTTGTCTGCTTAACAAACAAGCAGTTTTGCAAAAAAAAAAAGAAAAAAAAAAAAGAAAAAAAGAATCAGCTTGTTTTGTTTTCATTCTTTCAATTATGCTGTGGATCATATTCTGTCATGCTGAGTGGTAGAACTCCAGGCCTAGAGATACATTAGTCTCACCATCCTCATCCTGTTAAACACCCGCATAATCTGCTGATACTGAAGGCTGAAACCTGGAGTTGACTAATTACATTTTCAGACCCCCCTGTCAGTGGGGCATCCAGACACTGGTGAATTATTTATGTGGGCTTGACAGCCAACTGTGAGTGCTTTGTGCAAGCCCCTAGGGGCTGTTGCTAAAGTTGAAACAAGGTCTCTCCTGGCACAAAACAAAGACTGTAGGCTCTATGCGGTCAGTAGGGAAACAGGCTTGTAAGAAACAAATGGTCATTACAGGGACAATACTGTGTGTGCGTGTGTGTGTGTGTGTGTGTGTGTGTGTGTGTGTGTGTGTGTGATTGCCATTTAGCCCTCTGGGGATGCAAGTGTCCCTTTCACTGTAAATTGTGGTGGGCATTGTGTGCTGGAAATTTCGCTTTGTCTTTTCACTTGATGGCTTCTGCCTTTTGCCCGCTCTGTTCTTTTTTGTTCTTTTTTTCTTCTGTTTGTTGTAATAAGTCTTTTGCCCATTTTCCCCATATGATTAATAAAATGTCAGCTTTCCCTTTGTAGTTTGGCTTGAACTAGGTAGTGAGATTGTACACTGTCCAGAGCCGGCGCTAGCTGTCTGTTCTGCGGTGTCTGTCTGCACCTATGGCTGTTTTCACATGAAAATTTTGTTGTTATCATTATCTTTTTTAATCAGCGTGGGGTGAAAAATTGCAGAGAATTTCAGTTGCCCCCCAGTATGGCTGGATCCCATCTGCCTAAAGGGCGCCAATAGATTGCTTATCAGGTGATGAATTTAATGTATGTAATTTGTGAAGTTAAACTGTTTGGTTGGGATGGGATTTTTCTTTTGAGGACAGGACCCCTCCAACTCTTACTCCCCCCACCTCTGCCCCCACCTCTACCCCCACTTCCACCCTATCCAGTGATGTGGTGACAGCTGGAAAAGGCCCTGTGTGATTTGCTGGGCTTAAGTAATTAAAAAAAAAAAAGAAGAAAAAGCCATGAAATGGCCCTATGAGATTGCCATAAATGAATCAATAAAACCCTTCAACAACCACTAGGACCAGCCTTCTTTGGTTTTGTATGTGGCCCCAAGTCAAGGAGGTTAGAAATTTTATAGGCCTTTTATTTATTTGGTAATTCATATATTCATATGCAGCACATTTCTGATATGATTTGTACAAGTCTGCCTGGGCAAGGCCATTTTGTTGGAATATTGTCTGCTACTGTCACATCTCCAAAGCCCTCTCAGTGAAGGCTCTCCCTGTAAAGACGAGTTTCTCTGGACTATTTTCACATTGTACTGAATGGACTTCCTCCCTGTAAAGAGGCTTTTTTCTGAAATGTTTTCCGCCATGTACCAAATGGACTTCCCCAGTGTAAAGATTCAGTTCTCTGGAACATTTTACGCATTGTGTGATATGAACTCGCTTCATGTAAAGGCTTATTTTGGGGGTGACTATTTTCCATCATGTACTGGAAGGACTTCCACTATGTTAAAAACTTGTTTTTCTGGTCTGTTTTCCCCATTCTGCTAGAAGAACTAACTCCATGCCTGTGGATCCAGTTATAAGGCTTTCTGAAGATCTCTGTTGAAGGGTGCTTTGATGGCCCTGTTGGACAGAGCACAAAGTTCGCAGACAAATAGTATGTGTTTGAATCATGCTGGTGCCCAACATGAATAGAACTATTTTCGCTGTCCATCCTAATGTGTTCTCATTGTGGTGGTGTGTGTGTAGTGTAAGACAGGTTCCCTTCCCTTACTTTGCTGGGATGGTGATCCATATCAGCCATATTTCCATAGGTAGGTGTGGACATTAAACCTAGATATAACTAACTTTTATTGTAAGGTGTCCAAAGAAATATCTGTCTTTAAACTGTGACCAGAATTGCTCTCTGTTGACAGAGTGGTGGTGAATTGATTCAGCATCTAAAGAGGAATCGATCTCTTTATCCCTAATGTTTTTATATACGCTTTAAGCTTTCACTGCCAGCTGCTTGTATGCTGAAGTTCAGAGGTTGTGGGGAAAGACAGAAAAAATAGAACACAAGATGATCAGGAATAAGTTTGATGCATGATTTAAAAGACAGTTCAGTAGAGCTGTTAATAAACCCAAATCAAAATTGGTAGCATTAGAGATAAGAGAGAGAGTGCAGCAGAGTTCCAAAAACTACAACCATGTCAAGGGAGTCGAAGGGTTAAGTTGCTGATGTTGAATGCTAAACCCCTGTGCCTGTGAGAAAGACTGGAAGAGTCAATGGTTTCTTGAGCCGACCTTGTGAAATATTCATGTTGGCTTGACTGGCAGCGGACACTGCCTAGCCCCAGGGGGTCAAAGCCCTCGCTAAATGTCAAGCCTCACACTCACAGCTTCTTGATACCAGGTCCACTGGGGATGATCAGGATAATAATCCCTTAGGGGGATGGTGTGTGTGTGTGTGTGTGTGTGTGTGTGTGTGTGTGTGTGTGTGTGTGTGTGAATGAGTGAGCATGCACATGCATGTAAGAGGTGTGTGTGTGTGTGTGTGAGGGATGGAGAGAGAGAGAAATCGATGTGACAGTGTATGTGTACATTTATATATGTACTTAACATGCATGTCTGAAAAACAGAGATTCACACACACACACACACACACACGCACACCAACTCAGAGGTAATAAAATTCTCTCATGTTGTATATATGGTTATGACTGTTATGAATGTCAGGTTAAAGGGAGCGTGAATGCGTACGGTTTTATGGGCTTGATTTGATTGGTTGTATAGAGGATATTGATGTTAGTCAGTTACATTCCTGAAGATACGATATATGTAGTGAAAAAAAGAAGAAAGTGAAGCAGTTTTATGGGATATAACTATTTGGTCATATTAGAACTTTCATCTGAATTGTGGACAAAGGGTTGCCGTACTATGAATGTTAATGATGCTTACGTTGCTCATTACAGGAGTTTGATACATATTATGAATCTTGTTCTGCCGAAGTTCGACACATGATGAATCCGTATTTGTAGGAGTTTGACACAGTATTCCACACATAATGAGTCCTATTTTGCAGAAGTTAGACCATAAATATGAATCCTGTTTTGCAGGAGTTTGACGCATAGTTACAACCATGTTTTGCAGGAGTTAAACGCACAGTATGAACCCTGCTGACACGTAGTATGGACCCTGTTTTGAAGGAGTTGGACACATAGTATGAACCCTGTTTTGCAGGAGTTTGACACATAGTATGAACCATGTTTTGCTGGAGTTTGACGCACAGTATGAACCCTGTTTTGCAGGAGTTTGACGCACAGTATGAACCCTGTTGACACAATGTATGAACCCTGTTTTGCAGGAGTTTGACACAGAGTATGAACCCAGTTCTGCAGGAGTTTGACGCATAGTATGAACCATGTTTTGCTGGAGTCTGGCGCACAGTATGAACCCTGTTGACACAATGTATGAACCCTGTTTCGCAGGAGTTTGACACAGAGTATGAACCCTGTTTTGCTGGAGTTAGACACCTAGTATGAACCATGTTTTGCAGGAGATTGATGCTTAGTATGAACCATGTTTTGCTGGAGTTTGATGCACAGTATGAACCCTGTTGACACAATCAATGAACCTTGTTTTGCAGGAGTTTGACACAGGGTATGAACCCTAGTTTGCTGGAGTTTGACACATAGTATGTACCCTGCTGACACACAGTATGAACCCTGTTGACACAGTGTATGAACCCATGTTTTGCTGGAGTTTGACACATAGGATGAACCCGGTTTTGCAGGAGTTTGACACATAGTATGAACCTATGTTTTGCTGGAGTTTGACGCACAGTATGAACCCTGTTGACACAGTGTATGAACCCATGATGAGCTGGAGTGTGACACATAGGATGAACCCTGTTTTGCAGGAGTTTGACACATAGTATGAACCCTGCTGACACATGGTATGAACCCTGTTTTGCAGGAGTTTGACACATAAAATGAACTCTGCTGACACATAGTATGAACCATGTTTTGCAGGAGTTTGACACATAACATGAACCATGTTTTTGTGGAGTTTGATGCAAAATATGAACCTTGTTGACACATAATATGAACCCTGTTTTGCAGGAGTTTGACACCTAGTAAAGTAGTATGAACTCTGATTTGCAGAAGTCTAACACAAATATGAATCCTGTATTGCAGAATGGAAATGAAAAATATGACTTGTGTTTTTAACTTTTACAGAATTTTAACAGAGTATGACTTGTGTTTTACAGAAGTTTAACAGAGTATGACTTGTGTTTTGCAGACACAGGTTTTGGAGGCCAGACGTCTAGCACCATGTCTAACAACAAGCTGACCAGCATCGCCCCCACCCTGTCCATGGGTGTGGGTGCACCCTCCTTCAGCCTGACAACCTCCAACCTCTCCACCCTCACCAGCCCCACCCAGCCCCTGGGTGCCTCTCCCCTTCCTCCTACCCAGCCTCTTGGGGCATCTCCCCTCACTCCTACTCAGTCACTAGGACCCTCTCCACTGACAGCACACACACTGAACCTCTCAGCCAGCACACTGAATACCCTCAATGCCCTCAACAATCCTTCCCAGACCTTAAACACTCTCAACACAACCAATCAGGCTCTGGCCGCTCTCAACACGCCTGCCCAGACATTGAACACTCTGAACGCTCCGTCGGGCAGCCCTTCATCGCAGCCTTTCCTCGCCTCGCAGCCAATGACGGGCATTGTAAGTTTGCCACAGAATTTCTGCTTCCCCTCGCAGCCATCGCAGACGACAGTGTCCGGTGCCAACCAGACGCCAACTTTAGGAGTGACGCTGGGTTTTCCCATGGCAGCGGCCACAGGTCTGACCAGTAATACGGTGTCTTTGAACACCAACAGCATTCCCTTAAACTCCAGCAGCCTGCAGCTGAACACCAATACCATCCCTTTGAACTCCAACCCCATCCCCCTCAATGCTGGCAACCCTCTGTCCCAGCAGCTGGTGCAGTCATTGTCCATGGGGCAGCAGCCAGCCATCTGTGCCTCCCTACCCCAGAGTCTCAACTTCCCCCTAGGCCAGGCCCTTCTGGGCATGCCCAACACAGCAGGGCCATCAGGCACTCCCTTCCTGTCCAGCTTAGGTCAGTTCCCCGGCCTGCCATCAGTGATCATGGGCGGCCAGCAGTCGGTTCTTCAGGGCACCTTGATGGGCAGCTCTTCGGCAGGCCAGAGTGCTCCCCTACAGACGATCGGTACACTGAATCCCCAGCCCCTGTCTTTCCCCCTCACCACAGGGCCCGTCATTACAGAGCTGCCTCCTAGCTCTCAGCCCGCTGAACCTGCTCAGGGAGCTTTGTCAGCTGTTGGCTGTTCTCCAGAATCCCTGATGGCTTCACACCAGGTTCTCCAGCATCCCCCAGCTCCTGCAGACAAGGTGGAAGAATCGCAGACACTGTCCAGTCAGCAGGGTTCTGAGACACAGCCAATAGTTCTGGACTCTGTTCAGGAATCTCACACCCTTGCCAGTCTGCCGAATCCCTCTCAGTCTCCTGATCCCCCAGATCCACCAGAGAAATCACCAACCTGTCCGGTAGACAAAGAGCCAGAACAGGAGCTGAAAGAAGCACCAGCAGCTTCAGAAGAGAAAGATGAACCACCTAATCCACCAGAACAACAAAGTGCCCAAGCCATTGTTCAGGAAGCTGTGGAGACACCCCCTGATCCAGAAGTTCTGTCACAGTCACCATCACAACCTGCTGCGAAAGAGAGTTCTTCACTGGCAGCAGAACCACAGCAGCAGGGATCCCCAGCTCCAGCATCATCATCATTGTCCTTGAAGCCTGCTCCACCAGATGCGGAGCAACCCAGCAGCAAAATAAAAGATACAGGCCCCGAGAACACCAGCCCTGGTGGTACAGATGCTGTTGAAGAGAGAAAAGATGAGGACAAAAATGCAGAAGTGTGCACTGTGGAAGAAAGCTCAGAACCAACCGCAGCCAAAGTAGGAGAGGACCAGCACGTGGAAGACAGTGGCGACATGAATACCTGCCTGGAGGAGATCAAGCAAGAGGTGATGGTAAGTTCAGTTCTGTTTGTTTTCTTACTTGCTTCCATGTTTGATGGATGTTTTGTATGACTTGTGGATGTGTCATACTCGGGGACAACTTCTAGAAAACTGGAACTGAGGAGGGTTGTAGTGTGGAATCAGGTCACTCAGTTTAAGGACCTCCCTCAGGGAGTGTATTTTTTTATATGCATCATCAGTTGGTCGGTTTGTCTGACAGCAAAGTTGCATGAAAACTATAGAACTGATTTGAACCAGACTTGTTGGAAGGAGGGAATGTGGCCAAAGAATGAACCCATACATTTTGGTGCAGACACGGATCAAAAGGCAGATCCATGATTTTTTTTTCTCCTTTTGTTTGACATTGCAAGGCATGTATTAGAGATCATTGTGAAAAAAAAACCATGCTTGGTATTTGATGTGTAACTACAGACTTCTAAGGTTTGGGGTAAAGTAGATTACAATCAGGATCTTGTGAGCAAAGTAACACCCCATATGGGGATTGAGGGGAAAATAACTATTCAGTCACTGAACAATTACAAATTGAGCTAGAAACAGGGAATTACATATAAAGCATCGCTGAGACAGGACTTGGAAACAGGAATAATGTGATGTGTCTGAAAATGTAGGAAAATTTCAAGAGATAAACAGTGGGTTGATGTGGATAGGGTTTGAATTCAAGAGGATTGTTCAACCACAAGTGTGTGTTTTTCCAAGTGCCCCTCTAATTTTTCATTAAAGTTACTCTGTTGAAATCTTAGAAAAGCCAATAGAAATAGAGTAGTAACTCTTCGTAACGTAAGTATTTGTCATAACAAGTAATGCGATGAGAGGAAAATGAAAATGGTTGAAAGAGTGAAATTTCAGAGGGGTCTTGTTTTTGCTTTTTGTTGTTGTCTGGTCTTCTGTGTACCCCGGTGGCATTATCCCACATTGCTCATCCCTGCTCCCCCATACACAGCAATACCCAGATTTGTGTGTTGTTGCAGCCCCAACACAGCAGTTCACAGGAAGCAGTCAGTGTTAGGTCACCACGAGGCAGTCCACCAGAGGAGACTTGAGCAGCTGCCAAGTCATGGTGTTCAGTGGTGGCTGTTCTGATCCAACATCCCTAGGAAGCCACATACTGACAAAAGTAATTGTTTAGTGGCAGAGCCAGCATGATTGAGCGTTGCTTTCCAGAGGGTGCCTCCATGTGTGTTCAGTGACAGTGTCCATGAATTTGCCAGTACCAACGACTTTGACGTGAACGCTCCAAGGGCATGGACATGGAGAGGAAATTAAACTGAGGTCTCTACATGCGCAGGGCATGAAGGGCTGCAAAGAGAAGACTTTTTTAAAAAATGCTGATCAATGTGATGGTGATGGTTATGATGCTCTGAAGTGCCGTGAAGGTCACAGAATAGACGACAAGGATGTATTTTCTGTGCTCCTTTCCATGCTATAGCATTGGTGTCAACCAGGCTGAGAGAGACAGACACCTGCAGTGTTGGTCAGGAAATGTGAGCAGCACTTCCAGAAACACATTCATTAAGCGAGTGAAACTTGATGTGGTGTGGTTCCAGTCTTCCCATTTGAGCCCATAGCAGACTCAACTCTGGGTATGAGCGGGCCAGGGCACAGAAAAACAAAATCCTTCAAATAGATGCCTGAGATGGGAAGCAAACATGAGACTTTATGATCCCCAAATGGGTGACGCTGGCCACTGCACCATGATGGGTGATAGGTTTGAGTTTCAGGATGCTTGAGTTTAGAGACAGAGTGGAACATTTCTTCAGAGATCTCTAGAAAATAGGAAGGAGTCTTTATTGGAAGCTAAAGTCCAGTTTTTAGAAAAGAAAGTATTCATTGGGAAAAAAGGGAGTCCCCAAAGGGAGGGTGTCTTAATTGGGAAAATCTTTCTCAAGATGTTCCACTTGCCAAACAAATATGTGTTTGTCCACCAACCACCTTGGTGAAGTGGGTAGCGTCACGGACTGCCGGCTGGGAGGTTGGACCGGGGGTTCAATTCCCATCAAAGCCATGTGGGATTTTTCCTCCCCGGCCTGTTTCCTACCCAGAATTGAGTTTTTTACGGGCTCAGTTAGGAAGACTGGGACCACACAGTCTCAAATTCTGTGGATCTTCATGCCCTGCTTTTTGGTGACCTCAGTTTCGTTGTCCTTTCCGTGTCTATGGCCTTGGTTTGATTCTGTCGGGGTCACTGGTATTGGCAAATTCATGGGAGTTGTCGCTGGATGGACATTGTACCGCCCTCTGGAGGGAGAGATCACTCACGCCAGCTCCATGACTAAGCAGTTATTGTCATCAGTTGGGGGTTTAGTAGATGTTGTCCTGCATATATTGGACCAGAACAGGCACCACTGAACACCACCGAAGTGACTTGGCAGCAGTGCAGTGTCTCCTCTGGTGGATTGCCTCTTGACGACTTGACACTGACTGCTCCTGTGGATTGCCGATGCTGGGGCTGTGGTGGGACGGGTCGAGTGTGGCTGTGGATAGGGGTCAGAAAAAGCGGCGTTGGTGCAGTGCCACTGGGGTGGCAAGGAAGATGGAACAGCCAAAAAAAAAAAAGAAGAAAAAAATGTCCAGGATAAGAAAATCATGATGGTATTGCATAAGTGAATCAAGTGTGATGTACAAGTCGGGCTTAACACACCAAGGTCATCTCTGCACTTGTACATGCAAATGGTCACTATTGCACCCACCAGACAATTCACTCTCTCTGGGAATAAGGTGTCGTGTATTCACTTCTCTCCTGTCATGACTAAGGACAAGAAATATAGTTTCTATTCTGTTTATAATATACACTTGAGAAATTCAAATGCACAAAAAAGATGTAATCATAACACAAGAGATCAATACTTCCTTATTCCTTGTTCATGCTGAAAGGCTTCTTACATTGTGAGGTTTCCACACACATACACACACACTTGTACACCATACCACAGTTCTCATACAGATCTCTACAATATGCCTAAGCACCAGGTAATAGCAACGCTTTAGATAGTCTGGCACCAGGTCCAAGACCAGGTCTCCACGGTCATTTCTGGGGACTCTTCTTCAATGTAGAAGTCTTCTTCATTTCTTCTTCCCCCATCTTTGGGTTTTGGAGGTGGTCTTTCTCAGTCTGTCTTTGACACCATCCCCTGTAATGTTAGAGATCTTTCCCTTCAGTCGCCCAGACCACGTTGTTCCAGACCCTGCTCCGCTGTGCTCACCTTTCTCCCTCATGTCAGGTTGCTGTCTTTAGTTTTTGTGTTGTTGTCTTTTCCAACATCCAGTTTATATTAGGATTTAAACAAAGAATCTCCCTTGGGCTGTGTCCATATCCGCTTTGGGCCTTGGTACAGTCATAAATGATACTCACATCCACAGTGAATATAACTGTGTTGATCCGCACACCAGCATTCACATACATTTTCTACTTACTTGTTTAACAAACAACCACTTCTTGCCAAATGAACATCGAGAACTTCCAACAACTTCTGAGGTAACTTTCATACAGTAATTACCCTCTAGAAAACTACTACCACATCATCCACTAGCATTCAGACCACCCTGACTACAGCATCAGCACAGTGCCTAACAGCAATGCCAGCTGAACAAGCAGAAGATGCTTATTCTTCAAGTAAATTGTCATCGGTTCAGACTGTTCACTTTTAGTACTGAACAAGTTTCAACTAACTTTGCCCCAAGCACCATTCTTGACTCTCCTCTAGAGGTCTGAGTTTAAAATATGCCCCCTCTTGACCATCAAATGTTCAGATTCAGGAATTGTCTCTGCCTTTGGTGATTAGTGTCACCTGCTTGTGATTAGCCTTTAACTTGACCTCCTTCAAGCAGTTCAAAGATCTGCACTAGTGGAGGGCCGTTATGCTAAGTAGTCATTTACTCTCTCTACCACACTCTAAATTATTGTCATTTAATGTCCATAAAGCTTCTGTGAGAGGTTTTGCTCCATTGACACTGTTTCATTATTGGATATTTCGAGTATTTCTTTTTCCTCAGTAGGTTTATTGCACGCACATACATACACACACACACACACGCACACACACACACACACACACACACACACACACACACACACACACACACACACACACACAAACACACATAAGCTTGTTGTGGCTAAACAAAAATATGAATGAAATGATCTTATTGCTGTAGAAAAAAAAAGCCTCAACATTTGATAATGACAGTAAAACAAGAATCTACATGAGTTGATTTTAACGTGGTGACAGCCCTGATGTGGCCCCTTGCGGTCGGCTGGGCTATAAGCAACATTATCTTATCTTATCTACATGTATACGTCTAATTCTGAATATGATTATTTTGGCATGATATAGTGTTGTTCTTTTGAATTATAAATGCTTACAGGAAAGTGATGTTGATTTATAATTGGTGCTTAGAGTTAGACATACTAACCACACAACAAGAAGGTTGTGAAGAAAACAAGTTGAAGGAATGGATGAATAACTACATCTTCTGAAAACAGGTGTCCTATATAAGACAAAGCAGGAAGGATTGTTAGGGCGATACAAGTGTCGGTATAGAGTAATCAGTGAAAACAAAATTGTCATAGAAATTTTTTACTTCTTTTCCACAGTTCTTTGCTAGTAGAATATCAAGTTGGAGCTTCCAGCAGTTCATTTTCTTTATCTTTAGAATAGTGTGATAAAAATTGAACTGCTGTGATTGTTGTGCTTGTTTTTCAGTGATTTACTTTGTACTACCAACATTGCTTAACTGATGGCAAAGTCTATTCAGGCTGATTGGAAGGATTCACCATTTTGGAACAATTCACCATTTTAAAACCATTTTGGAAGAATTCACTGTTTTGGAACATTTCATTATATTGTGCAGGAAACAGAAGACACGGTTTCCCCACCCCTGAGTGAATGTGCCGCACCCAAAAGTGTGAGCCCCCCTGCATCCTCTCCTGTCAAAGTGGAAGCTGAGCCGCAGGATGGCATAGACCCCTCCTCTTCCTCTTCCCATGACCTGTACCGAACCTCGGAGATCTCCCCTCCCAGCAGCTCCCTGCAGGTGTCGGTAAGCAGTGAGCTGCTGCCCAGTGTCAAACAGGAAGCCATGGAGGTGGAGGAGGAGGAGGAGATGGGTCTGCCGCTGCCTGACAGCACCCCGGGCGGGTCGGAGGACTCTCTGGACAGCTACTACCAGCGCCATAGCCCCTCCCCCATGGCAAGCCTGCAGCTGACGCGGGCCGACACCACCACCACCTTCACCAGCTCTGCCGCCTATGTCCGGCCCCGCATGGACGATGGGGAGATGGACATCAAGCAGGTGCTTGGTTCTGGTAAGATCACATTGGATTTTCTTCTTTTTTTTATGATGTATCACCTCAGACAGTTTTCATTCTGTGTAATAAAGCAAATGCCTTATCAGGTTGGATTCGTAATACTGCTTTTGAAAAGATTTTCAGCTCTTGAAATACTAAGTTTTTATGTGAAAACCTAACATGTTAAAAATTAACTACCAAATCAGTTTTCAGAGTGGCAGTCAGATTGTGTTTAAACTGTTATATTGTTTCAAAATTGATTTTTTAGAGCACCAGACAAACTGGGGTATTGTTTGAAAAAAAAAATCAAGTGCAAAGCACTTTTTAGTTGTATATATACAAATTTTACTGATTTATTCAGTTTGCTGCACAAGTTGTTGATGTCCATTACTACACCATGTGGTTTGTCACCTGCATTTTGAAAATCCCAAAGCGATGCATACATGGATGATGACTCTCAGCCATACAGTCCACATTGCCCTCTGAACTGTGGTATTGGTTTGGCCATGCCATTGCCACTAAATTTCCTACAGTCATTTTAAATGGGCAGTCTTGTATCAGTGTCACTCATTTTCACACGTGATGCGGATGATCACACATGATCACACATGATGAAAAAAAAAAAGGTCAAGCTTTTTTTGGCTGAAAGCAAAGCGCTTTGAAAATGATGGCCACAAGCAGTTTAGCAGATGTCTCCAGATGCTGCATCTTAATGCTCAAGCCTTCCCAAACAACTCGCATGGGAATAGAATGAAGGATGTGGGCAGATCAGTAGTGAAAGGAATTAATCTAGATTGATAGTGAAAAGGATTATCTTTTTATCGCTGGCTTGTGCATGCACCCCACATTATAGAAAACTGATTCAGTACGCCCCACTACACTGGCTGTACAGAGACCGTCTCCTAATCTTTTCTTCACTGGACCATGTGAAGAGTCAGAGGAAGGCTGCATTGAAAACTGTTCACCAGCCTCCTCCAGTCTTCTTGTTTGTGTTCCAAGGCCTGGGTCTCAGCAGGTGTTTTTTTCTGTCCAGTCTGCAGTGTATCTCATGAACTGTAGCTCCAACCCCCAGGCTCTTATGATTCTTCATCTGAGTCAGTCTGTAACATATGGATTGCTGTTGTCCAAAGTGTAAAGCAAAACTTCATCTGAATGGATAACAAACAAAACAACAACAGTAGAAAAATCCTCAGGTTACAGTTGCAACAAAGCTTACAATTTTGACAAAAAATGCTCAGTGGTTTTCCTGTAACCTTCACCTCTAATAATAGGCTATTTCAGACACTTTATGGAAGAGTGAGCAAGTTCTGTGACTGTCTATGGCCTGGTCACTAATCAGTGTCAACAGTTGCATCTGCACAAGTTGCTTCCTGGCGACAGCAGTTGCAGGCACTATTGTCAGTATGTGGTGACAAATGAATGAAAGGGTTAATCAGTCTTAATACCGGGAAGATTGATCTTGTGTTTAGTTTTTAGATTTGATTTTTAGTGCTCTGTGGGTTTGTTTCTAACATTGTGCCAGCTCTTATTTTCGGTGTTCAGTTGAGTTAGAAAGTGGTGAATAATTTTGAAGTACAGTAACACAGAATGGGTATTTATGCCATGGTGTTGTACTGTTCTGTGGGTGATGCAGAGAGCATGGTGATGGATATGGAGGAACAAGAGTTTGTGTGGGAGGATTATCTGCAGGAGACTGGCGCCACTGCCGTCCCCCCAACTGCCTTTAAACATGTACGTACTGCACAGTGTGTGTGTGTGTGTGTGTGTGTGTGTGTGTGTGTGTGTGTGTGTGTGTGTGTGTGTGTGTTTGATTCTGTGTGTGCATCTGTATGTGTAGTCTATGTGTGTTGATATTTGTGTGTGTTTGTATATGTGTTTTGTGTGTTGTGTGTGTGTGCATGTGGTGTGTGTGTGTGTGTGTGTGTGTGTGTGTGTGTGTGTGTGTGTGTGTGTGTGTGTGTGTGTTGATTTTGTGTGTGTGTGTGTGTGTGTGTGTGTGTGTGGGGTGGAGAGAGAGAGAGAGAGAGAGAGAGAGAGAGAGAGAGAGAAATATTCCAGCACTGATGTTTTTTTTGTTGTTGTTGGCTCAGATATAAACAACATGACATGCTATGATGTATAACTGCATCATGGTTGGTTTGAGTAAGATTTTTAACTTGCACTCATAGGTACTGAACATTAAGCACCTGTTCCAGCATTCCTGCATGGTGTGTAGTTCATCAGCAGTTCAGATAAATTGGCTCTTACTTCAAGCAAGGTTATTGTAAGATTTTTTTTACTGTTGTGAAAAAGTGACTAATTTTTCTTCTGTTGAAATTTACATGCCGTAGACAGAGGGAAATGCTGTCTGGGATTGTGGTCAAATATGATCAGCACCATCTGGACTAGCTCAGGAGAACTGTAAATGACCTTTTTCTTTGTTTTTTTCCTTTTTTTGTTGTTTAACTTATAATAGAAACTTTGTTTGAAGTCATAGCATCACAGATATTAACCCTCTCAGCTTAGATGTTCTGGCATGTCAGCCTGGCTCAGCACTAACGGATCTGACAGTCACTCTCTGTAAATGTTTCTCACCACATCATCGGTGAAGCAGTTCTCTGGCTTGTTTGTGTAAAATGGATCTCAGGATTGTAACCTTAAAGCTGTAATGTGGTCTTTCTTCTTCCCATGATAAAAACTTACCAGTGTGATGGTAACACCATTTGAGTGGGTACAGCAGTGCAGCATGAAGGCTGATCCTTGCTGCAGTGTAATGGGTGCTGCAGGGTTAATTCTGTATTAATGAGCCCCCACCTATCAACAGAATCTCCCAGATGCCGTGTTCTCTGCGCATGCTTACACCCATTGCAGGCACATGACTTTGTGACTTTGGTAGATATAAAATGTATTTTGCGTCTTTAACACAAGTGTAGTGGCCTGCTGCTGTATGTCAACAGAAAGGGCGAAATAGGAACTTTTGACCTCTGTATGCTTGGAGTGTGTTACAGCTGTTGTCACAGCACTATTGAGACAGAGCCAACGTGACCAAAACATAAGGGAAAACAGTCTTGTTTACGTTTGTTTAGTTAGAATGACAACAGGGAAAAAGGGGGGAAAATGGCAGTTTTACCTGTAACAGATATGGAAAAAAAGAGGTGTGGAATATCTAATCCAAATAAAACGCTAAATCTCCAGCACAATATTTTGCTGTGGTCAACAGATTGCCAAGCCTGGAAATTCCCAACGTGCCTTGTTTTAGAATTCCCAGCTGCAGACAGGGTGGTCTGTGTTTCTAGACCTTTAGTGTCAAAAAGGTCATTTTTGTAACAGAACACTTTCCATTGTCTAGGACCTTATAGGAAGTATTTGATATAGTTTTCTTGTCTTCAGCAAAGACAGAAAAACAGAGAATTTTTCATGGATTGACTGAAGATATGCTGCAGGTCCACCCATGTGCAACAGCTACCTTTTTAATTCATTGTGAAAGCTTTGTTACATGGGAACTATTCAGCTATTCACCATTATGAGCCAGTTTGTGGGCATAAAGTTACTGCAGAGTACACAGAGTCTGGTTGTGGTTTAGGTGGAGTGCAGTCTGCAGAGCGGCCTGACCAAAGGCATGAGGGTGGAGGTGGCCAACAAGTCCCAGCCCGGCACGTACTGGGTGGCCTCCGTCGTCCTCACCTGTGGACCTCTGCTGCGTCTGCGCTATGAAGGCTACGAGGAGGATGGCTCCGAGGACTTCTGGTGTGACCTGACGGCCTGCGAGATTCACCCTGTGGGCTGGTGTGCTGAGAATGGGGTGGCCCTGCTACCGCCTGATGGTAGGTCTCTTAGATTGTGTGAAGGACATTGTGGACTCTTGCTGCTTTGAAGACATTCTTTTTGTCTGCTAGTGTGTGTGACATGGTAGGTGGACAATATTGCTTTAGACTTGTGTGTACAAAATTTCAGGACTTACCTTGCTGTTATAATTCATGCATAGTTTTGATCTTAACTTACTCGCTGTTAAAATTCATACATAGTTTTGGTCTTAACTTACTCTCTGTGGCTTCCATGGTTGGTTGAGGTGTAAACAACATGACTTGTTTATGTGTGTAGATGAGAGTAGGGAACGGAAGCGGATAGGGTGAGTAAGCTAGCAAGTACATGTTTAAGCAAACTTCAGTATGTGTGCATATGTTTACATGCTTGTATATATGTGAATAAAAGTATGTCTTGTCCTTTTTCAGGGCTGAAAAACAAGCACAAGGACTGGACAGCTAAACTACACGAAATTCTTAAGACTGTGCCTGCCGCTCCCAGTTACTTGCTGGATAAGGTGAGCACTCGTGTGGCAGCAAAGTTAGCTGCTTTCACAGAAGAAGCTGCCATTTTGTTTCACAGCATCATTCTGAGCCAGGGTAACTTTGCATGAACAGAGAGTGACAGTTTCAGTGTGTTCACTATCTACTTGCTTGAAGTTGCCAGGCTCAGAGGGTGTTTTCAGTATGATGTAGTATATTTAATATCTCCTGTGCTGCGTAGGCAGGCTTCTAGTCACCCATAGGCACGACATACATCGCAGCCTGTGTTTAGAAATAATGCTTTGCAACCACAATATCCGGATGGTCATCATCACCTCAGTCTTTACATCACATGTTATGCAAAAGTTTTCAGCAGATTTAAAAGCCTGCTTCAAAAAAAAAAAGGTATTGAAATCTGTTTGATTTTAATGAAGAAAAACAAATCACATGAAATTCGAAATGGTATCAGTCGAGATTACAGGAAACTAGAAAATGAACAAAGATATGTACACTTACAGTTGTAGAAAGAGGTGATGTGATGCCACCAACCTTCAGGGACAAGAAGCATATATGATATTCCTTGCCCTCTGATGGAGTGATGATGGAGTTGTATGACTGTCTGCAGACAACGGGCACCAGTCCCATCGAACAGCTGAAGCAGGGGATGCGGCTGGAGCTGCAGGATGCAGATCGGCCGGCCCATGTGTGGTTGGCCCGCATCATGGAGAATGTGGGTGGACGGCTGTACCTGCGGGTGGAAGGGATGGACAGTGGGGTGGCCGACTTCTGGGCATTCTACCTCCATGAACTGCTGCATCCCATTGGCTGGGCCAAAGAGAGAGGGTACTCATACGTGCCTCCAAGAGGTGAGAGTTTGGGAATGATAGCCTTGATTACCACCAACCCCCCTTCCAGAAAAAGGCCAACAATTTCGTGAAAACTTACTGTGATTGAAAAAAAAGCATTTCTTTGGAATGTCCTACAAAGTTCCTCGATAGGCAGGATAGAAAGTCAAAGATAGTAGGAAAAAGATAAAAACTACTTTTTCCTTCTTCCAATCTTGCTCATCAATTTTTAATGGTGATGCGTTAGTTGCTTGTAACGATGTCATTGTCATGTTCTGTTAGATCATGCAGTTAATTTTTCCTCTTGGGCTGTTGTTATTATTGGTGTACCTGCCTGTAGGTTCCCCCAAGACAGTTGGTATTATTGGTATATTTTGCTATATTTTCAACAGAATGTGACCTGAACATTGCCACAAAATTTGAAAGCATCAAGAAGCTTCATGATGACTACTGATAAGGCTTTTTTGTCTTGTTTTGTTTCAGTGTTGACTCAACAAGGCCTGTCTGAGTCAGAAATCCAGAACATTCTGGAATCTGCCCTGAAGGAGGCAGAAGAGCAGAACCTGCCCTCTGATATCTTCAAGGTGAGGCATCTAAAGGTAACAGTGAATCCTGCTTGTTCAGGGGGCTGATAGTAGCCTGGTGAATACAGCAGTATTCTCTGGATCCAAGGATTTTCAAGGTATCCATCAGACAGCTAGGTTAGAGGAGATTCTGATCTCACAGTAGACTCTGCCCCCCTCCAAGACCTTCGAATAAACTTTCAAAATGAGGTTTGCTGTCTAAATGCTTGCATTAGAAAAATAACAACAACCCGTGAAAACTTTGCATGCAAGTTAAATCCCCTTGCATTTATGCTACGGTGGGATGGATGATTTGTATATACTCAAAGTATGCACTGGTGTCATCCCTGAAGACAGATGATGGCTTCAGTAAATGATGAGAGTAAAAACCGTCACATAGACAAAAATCTTACCAGTTGTGAACCTCGACTTCCAGCCTTTGAGTGAAGAAGAGGAGCTGTATTGCTTGTAAGAAGGTCTTTCTGCTGCTTGTCTGTCTCATTTAGCACACTTTAATACCATGGTGGAGCAGAAGTGCTGAAAATTGGAATCTGAGTTAATCTAAATGCTTCCATTGACCAGTTGAGGAAACTGAAACTCTCTTTCAATCTTGTATACACGTGCAAAAGCGTGCGCGTGTGCTCACACATACACACGTATACACACACACACACACACAGTGTGTGTCTTTTTACTGTCAAATGAAAGTGTATGCTTGTAAGTTGTTTGTGTGTATGGTCATTTTTGTTCTTTAACATTCCTTTAAACTTTCAAACAGCACATTAATTTACCAAATTACCAAGCTGATTTTCTAGAATGGTAGACATAATGGGCTAGTGTTTTAAACACCTCTCTCCCTCCCCAAATGGCACCTAATGTTGTATGACAATGTAGAGAATGTAATTTGATGTGAATGTTTCTCTATGTTACCAATGATTAACCCTTGGGGTCACTCACCTACGCTTCAATGATTCTGCATATCCACCCCATCTTGTCAGATCTGGGTCACCAAAGCTTGAATCGATGTGAGTCAAGTTCATGGATTAGCGCTAATAATATCTTGCATATCATCAATTTAGTAGTGGCACATGGCCAACAGTCATGTTAAATGAACTGTCATTCTTATTGCTAATTACTGTTGTCAATCTTGTGTGATGCAAGGTGAAATAACAGATGTTTTTAGCACTTAGGTGAAGAATCTTTTTGTTTTGGTTTGGTTTGGGTCCTTTAATGTATTGTTTATTTACACGCTGAAAGGAAGAAAGTGGGGAAAAAAAAAGTTTAGAATTGTTTCTGTTTTTCCACTCCAGGACCAGCAGCTGATCAGGGAGCACCGCTTCAAGCGGGGCATGAAGCTGGAAGCTGTCAGTCCCAACAGTGGCAATCACATCGGGCCGGCCACCGTCAGCGAGGTCATTGACGACTTCTACTTCGTGGTAGAGATGGACAACCTGGAGGTGCAAGAGCCGGAGAAGAAGACGCGTTTCTGTTGCCATAGCGCCACGCCTACCATCTTTCCCATCCAGTGGACCGCGTTCAAGGGGATCAAGTTGACGGTGCCACCTGGTGAGGGTTTTGTTCAGAAGCACTTGGGTAGTGGCTGTGGTTTGCATGTGGAGTGTGGGGTTTGTCTGAAGATTTGAGGATATTTGAAAAGAACTGATTCCTTAGGGATGCTGGTGGCCATTTGAACTTAGAAAGCCTGTGTTTTCTACAGACCTCATTGCTTTCATACTTGTTTTGTTTGCTTTCTTTCATCTCTCCAATTTTTACTTTGACCATGCTATTCGTATATCAGTTCGTGTTTTGTCTCTCTCTGAGCAATGCGGACTAGGCTTTATCCTTTGTGTGTGTGTGTGTGTGTGTGTGTGTGTGTGTGTGTGTGTGCACAGTTGTGCAGTTACGATGAAAACATGTGTGTGTGGTGTCTGTTCAGTTGGATAGATATGAGAAAAGCATTGAGGGTTTATGTTATGAAATAGCATGTTTTTTAATATTCAAATTGTTCTGTAGAGGAGAACACAAATTGAATACCACAATACAGCAAAAATACTGTTTCACTTATGGTTTGATTTCAGGTTGGCCGAAACCGGACTTCAACTGGACAGAGTACCTGAACCACTGCAGAGCACTGGCTGCCCCAGAAACCTGCTTCCTTCTGGTAAGTGTGATGTAGGTGGTTATGCTTCAGTCCCCCACTTGGACACCCAGGCCATCACCTGATACATGCCCCCCTCTCCCCACGCCTCTGCCACCACCACCCCCCCCAGCCTCCCTCTCCTTTACAAGCCAGTGTGGTTTCACTGAGTTCCTTTCACAGGAAGAGAGAGTGTGCATATTGGGCCTTTTTTTTTCATCACCTCAACGCATAGGTAGCCACACTCTGGATTTCTTTCTTTCTTTTCACGCTGTAACTGCCAGCCATCATGATTTTTTTCCCCCGTGTCATTTCCCTATTTTAATATTTTCTGTGCTCCCTATGCTTGTTCAGTATTTTTTTTAAAAGAATATTTTCTTTTCAGGCATGTATATTGTATGAATTTAAAAATTGTGTTTCATTTTTATTCACGTTTGTTCAGAAAAGTTTTGAGAAAGTTTTGATTGGATACACTGATGCCCTCAGGAGGGGGATGTTCACTCGCGCTGGGTCTGCGACTAAGCAGTCGTCGTCAATAGGAGGCTCAGTAGGTGGTGGTGTGTGAATGATGGATCTGAACAGACACTTCTGACTGCCGCCAAAGTAACTTAGCACAATAGTAGCTGTGCAGTGTCTTCTTTGGTGGTCTTACGACAGCCTAATATTGCTATCTCCTTGTGGGCTGACACTGCCGTAGCATGAATCTGGATGTGGCTGTGTTATGGGGAGCAGGAATATAAAGTGACATAGAATAATGCCACTGACAGGGGCATAGAAGATGAGAGGTTGGGTTGTTTTTTTTTCAGTATTGATATTAAAGTTTGTTTTTGTTCATATTTATTTGTTGATTTAGTTTTCATTAATGTTGAATTCTTGTGGGTGAAGGACCATGAAGAGCATGAGTTTGAGCGAGGGATGAAGCTGGAGGCAGTGAACCCAGAGAACCCCAACCAGATCTGTGCTGCCACCATCACCAAGATCGCCGCTCACCTCATGTGGGTCCACCTCGACTCCTCGGCTCGCATCGTCGCCTCCCATGTGGAACATGTGAGCTCGCATAACCTGTTTCCTGTTGGCTGGTGTGAGAGCAATGGTTACCAGTTACGCCCTCCACATAGGACGGGGTTCCACGCTGGGTCCATGCGTCGGAGAGTGGCTGTGGTCCAGCCTGAGTAAGTTGTCGTTCTGTTCACCTTTGTGTGGTCTGTTGTCATTGATGAAGAAGATGTTTGGTGACTGCAGGATGCTGATGTTGACATCTTGCTGGTGGAGAGGTTGTGGGATCCCTAAGCAGAGGGTGAAAAATGAACATGAGGTGCAGCGGTTCCTCAGTACTGTTGGTGTCTGGTGTCTTGGATGGAGAACAAGGAACACAGATCTGTGATGCTCTTAGCAGCAAATAAATGGTAGTTCCATGGATTGGTGTGGGAGTGGATGGAAAGATTGGGTGGATGGTTTCTGGAGAAGGGGGGTGGATGTTGGGAAAAGGGTGGGGAAGGAAGGAAAGGGAGAGAGAAGGGGTGGGGTGCATGGAAACAATCATTGATGGGTGTTCAGGCCATTGTTATTTTCATTCATGTTGTGTCCAATCTTGTGTGCGTGATTCACTTCTCCACCATGTCTGCTCACGTTAAGGTGATTTTAGCTGGCACATCCACACACCAAGTTTCTCACGAACGATCGAGTGAAGACTACAGCCATGGATGTCACAGATTGCTGAGAATCGCGTAGAAGGCCTTGAACAGTACCAACTTATCACCTGATTTGTTTGTTGCTGGTAGTCGTCTTGGGAGTATTGCCTTTGCATTTTGTTGTGTCCGTTATATGTGTCACCTGGAGAAAACATATTTGTTGAAAATTCACTGGTCTGTTTTGTTTGGTATGTCAGAATAGTGTAATTGTGCACTCTGTTTTTCCTGTGTGTGTATGCGCATTTATGTTTTCATGCTGACTTTGTTTCCTTCTTTTTTCATGAAGTCAGACTGCAAGCATGGGCCAAGTCACCTAGTGGATGGCGGGCATAAAGCGCTGGAACACACATAAGCTATGTGTTTGGAAGACGTCATATTCGAAGCATGGTGTTGCATGCTGATATTGGACTCAAATTGTTGCTGTCACAATGTTTAGAAGCTGTTTTAATGTTAAAGTGAAATCTCACTGGTAACATGTACTGGATAAACTGTGGAAGATTTTCAGTTCTTGGCTGTATACATTTTTTTAGTTTTACTCTTGACAAGTGTTGGGTTTTTTTTTATATGTAAGTATCTTAGTGTTTAAATGTTACTGAAACATTGATCTAGGTTTTATTTTCAGAATGGCAGAGTGCAATCAAGCCAGAGAAGATGAATCTGAAGGTATGGTGTGTGTGTGTGTGTGTGTGTGTGTGTGTGTGTGTGTGCATGCGAGCATGCATATGGGTGTGTGTGCATGTGTGTGTGTGTGTGTGTGTGTGTGTGTGTGTGTGTGTGTGTTGGATGCTCAGTACTATCAAACTCAAATCTGGCAAAAGTAGTTTCTTTGTATGTGTGTGGTGGTGTAGTTTGCTTGAAATTGAATGTAAATTTCATTTTCAGTCTGATCATTGAATTTTGTTTTAATTGTGTATGTGTGTGTGTTTTTTCATTTATTTTACTTACCTCTGTTATTTCCCTTTTTTTATTTAATGTCTCATCTTTAGTGTTACCACAGTATGGCATAAGTCCTTTGCCAGTCATTCTCCCCACCCATTGCAAAGCTACACAGTCTCTTGTCGCACCCTCAGTACCATAAGCTCGCAGAGAACAATCGGTATCAGGTCATTAAGTGGCAGCTCAGAGGAGGAGACTTTTCATTGTTGGGAGGAGGGGGTGGGGCATCTCAGGGATGTTCATTGGCTCCTGTTCTGATCCAACGTGGGCAGGACATTTATTAAGCCCCCTGCTGACGACCCTAATTGTTTAGTCAGAGCCAGGCTGAATGACGGTCCTCTTTAGGAGTGTACCACCTCATGACTCAGTAACGTCCTTATGAACTCGCCAGTACTGACAACTTTGACATGAACTCATCACCATCATGGAGGGGGAAAGGACATGGAAACCGAGGTCGCCATGTTAGCAGGACATGAAGGGCTACACGCCTGGACTTTTTATGATCTGTGAGGATGACCATGTTGGAAATAATGCTTTAGAGTTGCATTCCAGTTTGAAATTGCATCATATCTGCCGGTCCTCCAAAATTTCTCAAGAATTCCCATGTTTTAAAAAAGTGTTCCTTAAGTTCTGACTTTGTTGAAAAAGCTGGAATTTTAAGATGTTAAAAATTTGGGTTTGGAGATTTTTTGGAAGACAGTAATAAAGTATTGCCGAATGAAGCAAGCATTATCCACAATAGTTGCCAGCTTAATGCAGTGGTCAGTTAATATAATTTGAAGCCAGACAGTGCTTGCTCAAAGCAGTAGGAAGAAAAAGCTTTCAGTTTAATTTAAAGCCAAGCTGTTCTCTTCTTTCTGTGGGTCCCAAATTTTGATTCCTAGAAGGTGGACAGCTATGGTACATGACTTGATTACTGTTTGTTGACATAACAGTGTTACTGATTTATTTAGTCATTCATTTGTTCTTGTGGTATGTCTGTGCATACAGGAAGCACATACTGCCCCAAGATCTACTTCAACCACAAGTGTTTCTCGGGCCCCCACCTGAGCAAAGGCCGCATCGCAGAGCTCCCATGCAGTGTGGGTCCAGGGCCGTTGAACCTGGTGATGAAGGAGGTGCTGTCGATGCTAATCAGCGTGGCCTATAAGTCGTCCCGTGTGCTGCGAGAAATTCAGCTGGACGGGCCCCCCAACCACGCCATGAACCAGCAGATCTTGAAAGCCAAGTAAGAGGAGGGAGGCTGCATCACTGTGACATGATGTCTCTCAGTCTTGCTCCCTTCACCTCTCATCCACTTGGTTTTTGGTGATATATTATGGATGGTCACTTTGATATTGTGTATCTTTTTATTTGTGGGAGTGTATTTGTGAGAATATGGGTGCATTGAATTTGATTGGACTAGATTATATTGTATGGTAAAACTATCATTACAACAGATTTTCAGAGTGAAATTCAGACAGCTGTTTCCAGGGAAGCAGGTTGCCATTGTACAGTGTGCCACCTATATCGTTATCCTTCCTTCCTTCCTTTTTTTCACAGACAGAAGGCACTAACAGTGTGATTGTGGTGGCAGGTACAAAGCAAAGAGTTACTGTGGAGTGGTAGACAGAAAGCACGAACAGTGTGATTGTGGTGACAGGTACAAGGCAAAGAGTTGCCATGGAGTGGTAGACAGAAAGCACTGACAAATGTGATTGTGGTGACAGGTACAAGCAAAGAGTTGCCATGGAGTGGTAGACAGAAAGCACTAACAGTGTGATTGTGGTGACAGGTACAAGGCAAAGAGTTGCCATGGAGTGGTAGACAGAAAGCACTAACAGTGTGATTGTGGTGACAGGTACAAGACAAAGAGTTACCATGGAGTGGTAGACAGAAAGCACTAACAGTGTGATTGTGGTGACAGGTACAAGCAAAGAGTTGCCTGGAGTGATAGACAGAAAGCACTCACTGTGTGACAGAAAGCATTAACAGTGTGATGGTGGTGACAGGTACAAGGCAAAGAGTTGCCATGGGTGATAGACAGAAAGCACTCACTGTGAGGACAGAAAGCATTAACAGTGTGATTGTGGTGACAGGTACAAGACAAAGAGTTACCGTGCAGTGGTAGACAGAAAGCACTAACAGTGTGATGGTGGTGACAGGTACAAGGCAAAGAGTTGCCATGGAGTGGTAGACAGAAAGTCACTAACATGTGATTGTGGTGACAGGTACAAGGCAAAGAGTTACTATGGAGTGGTAGACAGAAAGCACTCACTGTGTGGACAGAAAGCACTAACAGTGTGATTGTGGTGACAGGTACAAAGCAAAGAGTTACCGTGGAGTGGTAGACAGAAAGCACTAACAGTGTGATTGTGGTGACAGGTACAAAGCAAAGAGTTACCGTGGAGTGGTAGACAGAAAGCACTAACAGTGTGATTGTGGTGACAGGTACAAAGCAAAGAGTTACCGTGGAGTGGTAGACAGAAAGCACTAACAGTGTGATTGTGGTGACAGGTACAAAGCAAAGAGTTACCGTGGAGTGGTAGACAGAAAGCACTAACAGTGTGATTGTGGTGACAGGTACAAAGCAAAGAGTTACCGTGGAGTGGTAGACAGAAAGCACTAACAGTGTGATTGTGGTGACAGGTACAAAGCAAAGAGTTACCGTGCAGTGGTAGACAGAAAGCATTAACAGTGTGATTGTGGTGACAGGTACAAAGCAAAGAGTTACCGTGCAGTGGTAGACAGAAAGCATTAACAGTGTGATTGTGGTGACAGGTACAAAGCAAAGAGTTACCGTGCAGTGGTAGACAGAAAGCATTAACAGTGTGATTGTGGTGACAGGTACAAAGCAAAGAGTTACCGTGCAGTGGTAGACAGAAAGCATTAACAGTGTGATTGTGGTGACAGGTACAAAGCAAAGAGTTACCGTGCAGTGGTAGACAGAAAGCATTAACATGTGGCAGAAGCATAACAGTGTGATTGTGGTGACAGGTACAAAGCAAAGAGTTACCGTGCAGTGGTAGACAGAAAGCATAACAGTGTGATTGTGGTGACAGGTACAAAGCAAAGAGTTACCGTGCAGTGGTAGACAGAAAGCATTAACATGTGTGGTGACAGATACAAGCATTAACAGTGTGATTGTGGTGACAGGTACAAAGCAAAGAGTTACCGTGCAGTGGTAGACAGAAAGCATTAACAGTGTGGACAGAAAGCACTAACAGTGTGATTGTGGTGACAGGTACAAAGCAAAGAGTTACCGTGCAGTGGTAGACAGAAAGCATTAACAGTGTGATTGTGGTGACAGGTACAAAGCAAAGAGTTACCGTGCAGTGGTAGACAGAAAGCACTAACAGTGTGATTGTGGTGACAGGTACAAGGCAAAGAGTTACCATGGAGTGGTAGACAAAAAGCATTAACAGTGTGATTGGTGGGCAAGTACAAAGCAAAGAGTTACTGTGGAGCGGTAGACAGAAAGCACTAACAGTGTGGACAGAAAGCACTAACAGTGTGATTGTGGTGGCAAGTACAAAGCAAAGAGTTATTGTGCAGTGGTAGACAGAAAGCACTCACTGTGTGGACAGAAAGCACTAACAGTGTGATTGTGGTGACAGGTACAAGGCAAAGAGTTACCGTGGAGTGGTAGACAGAAAGCACTCACTGTGTGGACAGAAAGCACTAACAGTGTGATTGTGGTGACAGGTACAAGACAAAGAGTTACCGTGGAGTGGTAGACAGAAGCACTCACTGTGTGGACAGAAAGCACTAACAGTGTGATTGTGGTGACAGGTACAAGGCAAAGAGTTACCGTGGAGTGGTAGACAGAAAGCACTCACTGTGTGGACAGAAAGCACTAACAGTGTGATTGTGGTGACAGGTACAAGACAAAGAGTTACCGTGGAGTGGTAGACAGAAAGCACTCACTGTGTGGACAGAAAGCACTAACAGTGTGATTGTGGTGACAGGTACAAGGCAAAGAGTTACCATGGAGTGGTAGACAGAAAGCACTACAGTGTGATTGTGGTGACAGGTACAAGACAAAGAGTTACCGTGGAGTGGTAGACAGAAAGCACTCACTGTGTGGACAGAAAGCACTAACAGTGTGATTGTGGTGACAGGTACAAGGCAAAGAGTTACCGTGGAGTGGTAGACAGAAAGCATCACTGTGTGGACAGAAAGCATTAACAGTGTGATTGTGGTGACAGGTACAAGGCAAAGAGTTACCATGGAGTGGTAGACAGAAAGCATCACTGTGAGGACAGAAAGCACTAACAATGTGATTGTGGTGACAGGTACAAGGCAAAGAGTTACCATGGAGTGGTAGACAGAAAGCACTACAATGTGATTGTGGTGACAGGTACAAGCAAAGAGTTACCGTGGAGTGGTAGACAGAAAGCACTAACATGTGATTGTGGTGACAGGTACAAGGCAAAGAGTTACCATGGAGTGGTAGACAGAAAGCATTAACAGTGTGATTGTGGTGACAGGTACAAGGCAAAGAGTTACCATGGAGTGGTAACAGAAAGCATCACTGTGACAAAGCACTACAAGTGATTGTGGTGACAGGTACAAGGCAAAGAGTTACCGTGGAGTGGTAGACAGAAAGCACTAACATGTGATTGTGGTGACAGGTACAAGGCAAAGAGTTACCATGGAGTGGTAGACAGAAAGCACTAACATGTGATTGTGTGACAGGTACAAGGCAAAGAGTTACCGTGGAGTGGTAGACAGAAGCACTAACAATGTGATTGTGATGACAGGTACAAGGCAAAGAGTTACCATGGAGTGGTAGACAGAAAGCACTCACTGTGAGACAGAAAGCATTAACAGTGTGATTGTGGTGACAGGTACAAGGCAAAGAGTTACCATGGAGTGGTAGACAGAAAGCACTCACTGTGAACAGAAAGCATTAACAATGTGATTGTGGTGACAGGTACAAGGCAAAGAGTTACCTGCAGTGGTAGACAGAAAGCGACATAACAGTGTGATGTGGTGACAGGTACAAGAGTTACTATGGAGTGGTAGACAGAAAGCACTAACAGTGTGATTGTGGTGACAGGTACAAGGCAAAGAGTTACCATGGAGTGGTAGACAGAAAGCACTCACTGTGTGGACAGAAAGCATTAACAGTGTGATTGTGGTGACAGGTACAAGGCAAAGAGTTACCATGGAGTGGTAGACAGAAAGCACTCACTGTGTGGACAGAAAGCATTAACAGTGTGATTGTGGTGACAGGTACAAGGCAAAGAGTTACTCATGGAGTGGTAGACAGAAAGCACTCACTGTGTGGACAGAAGCAAACAGTATGTGATGGTAAGCAAAGATTACGTGCGTGGACAGAAAGCATTAACAGGTGATTGTGGTGACAGGTACAAGGCAAAGAGTTACCATGGAGTGGTAGACAGAAAGCATTCACTGTGTGGACAGAAAGCATAACATGTGATTGTGGTGACAGGTACAAGGCAAAGAGTTACCATGGAGTGTAGACAGAAGATCACTGTGTGGACAGAAAGCATTAACATGTGATTGGGACAGGTACAAGGCAAGAGTTACCATGAGTGGTAGACAGAAAGCACCACTGTGAGACAGAAAGCATTAACAATGTGATTGTGGTGACAGGTACAGGCAAAGAGTTACCGTGCAGTGGTAGACAGAAAGCCCACTTGACAGAAAGCATAACAATGTGATTGTGGTGACAGGTACAAGGCAAAGAGTTACCGTGCAGTGGTAGACAGAAGCACTCACTGTGTGAACAGAAAGCATTAACAATGTGATTGTGGTGACAGGTACAAGGCAAAGAGTTACCGTGCAGTGGTAGACAGAAAGCATGACAGAAGTACAACAGTGTGATGTGGTGACAGGTACAAAGTTACTATGGAGTGTAGACAGAAAGCACTAACAGGTGACTGTGGTGACAGGTACAAGGCAAGAGTTACCGTGCGGTGGTGGAGATCTGCCGCACAACCAGCCAGCTGGAGGACTTCTGTCGTCAGGTGTGCATCAAACTTGAGTGCTGCCCCAACCTCATCTCTCCTCACTTTGTGGGTGACAACTGCCCGGAACACTGCTCCCGCCTCACCAAGACCAAGTACAGTGAGTGGTTGCCCTTGTTTTGGATGTCGGCTTCATCTTCTGTGCCCACCCACCTTTGGCAGTATTTTCTTACTGCTGTTTTGTGTGGTTGATTGTTTATTTGTTACAAATTAATTGTTTTATCAATCACACAAAGAGTGACATACACATATCGATATGTTTCCGTATTGTCATGCAAAGTTATTGAAACATGTTGCATATTGCAGGACATTGTTGCGGTTTTTGTTGTTCCTGTCTTTTTTCTTGGAAGTATTTGCTTTTTTATATTTTTCCACCCCAAACGGCTGAGCGATATTTGGGAAAAGCCAGCAAGATGTGAAATGTCCACTGGATAGTCTGTTTTGAACATTAAGAACACAGTATTTTAATACAAAGCTTCGCCCCATACCCCTCCCTGCTGCTTGAAAGTTTTGAAGGAGGATTGGAAATTGCTCTCTACTGGTGATTCGATTTTCAGTCATTTCTGCCAGGCTTTGTTTTTATTCCTGTTGCTGTTGTTTGGTGGATGGCTTGAAGAAAACAGTATCAGAACAGAAAGGACATCATATAACAAACTGCCGCTCAAACTTCCATGTAAACACCATGGCCATTCCCATGCTGATTGCAGTCTGTGGAGTATTGTTTTGTACATTTTAATGTCTGTTGTTTTTAATGTCTGAAGATTTTTGTTGTTGTTGAAAAATTCACTTGTCTGTTCTGTGTTGTGTATTGAATAAGTGTTGTTTTGCTCCATGCTTTGTATTTCATTTATATTTTGCCATGTTTGCTCTCCAGCCATTCCCGGATACCCCATTGTATACCTTGTCGAAGAGCAGCTGTGGTTTTGATATTCTGAAATATTGTTAAAGGATAGTTGACTTGACCCAGTTGACATCAAACCATCTGCTTTTAAACAGCAACAAAGAGTTTGGTACCAGTTACATGTTGTTGGGGATGTGTTTTTGTACTTGGGATGAACAGATCATGCTGCTTGTGTATAGTTGAATATGCTTTGAGAAATCATTTATCATAGTCACCAGACTAAGAAGTTGAATGTGATATAAAAGTAATGAGTAAACACTTAGAATAATTGGCAACACTTTATAAAGATTCGGTTCACTTATTTATCAAGTGTTGCCAGTCTGTGTTCTAATTTATGAATAGACTTGTCATACTGTATTTCTGTCACAGCCTACTACTATGGGAAGAAGAAGCGCAAGATCGGCAGACCTCCAGGCGGTCACACCAACCTGGAGAATGGCCCCAAGAAGCCCACCAAGAGACGCAAGCGACGACGGCTGGGGATGGTGGTGCGCAAGTCTCACCCTGGTAACGAGGGGGAGGAGAAAGAGCGTGACGAAGAGGAGGAAGAAGAGGAGGAGGAGGGAGATGACAAAACCAGTGAAACCAGCGACTCACTGACAGCTGACAGCAGCAGCAGTATGGCCGTGTCACGCCTCTCTGACCACAAACCTCACAGCACCACGGCCACGGCTGCTGCCTCCAAACGCCTCAAACGGAAGTACACGCATCATATCCCGCCTCCTTCGGAGATCCGCACACGAGGAGCTAAACTGCCGCGATACAGCTTTGAGCGCCGGACACATAAGAAGATCCTGTTGTCGCCTGTTCCCTCGGGAACATCAGGGCTGCGAAGCAAGTCCCTTCAGGTGAGTCATGCATCGTCATTCACTACTGGGTGTGTCTGTTTTTCCTTGTATGTGTGTGTGAATTGTAACATTTGAAAAATCTGTGTAGCATGTTAGCAAGGGAGTGTCCACACCAAGTAGGATCATGGCAGTTGTGTGGTCAGGTCAGTGTGTGAAAAAAGCAGGACAGACGGTGCCTTGGGCCAGTGTGCTGCCTGCAGCTCTGAACCTGAAGCTTACCTTGCTCACTCCATCATGTTGCAAGTCTCATTCTCCAGAGATCACAGATTTTCACCTCAGTTTAGTGACCGATGACTGAACAGTGCCTCATGACTCTGTAGGGACATATGTGTCAGCCACTGTCTTCACTGCTTATTGCCTGTTTTAACCAATTTTCATCTGCAGATACATTCTCTTTTATAGATGAAGATGATTCATTAACTTATTGAACCCTCTGTACAATTTTTGTGGCGTGGTCATTTACCTCTCGGCGTCTGGGCCTGACAAATTGTCGGGCAAACATACCCACTAAGCTTCGGTTTGAATAGCATGAATATTGATAAGGCAAGGGAGCTTACGCTCTTGTTTTTTTCCTTTCCCACAACTGACAAAATTGTACTTGATGATTTTGAAGCAGTTTTTCATGGTGTTTTTTTTCAATCCCCCCTCACCCCCCACCTTTTTAAAAAATAGCTTTTGTGTGTGTGCGCGCGTGTGTGTGCATGTGTGTTCTCAAAATAAGGAAACAGGTTTGAGACACTGTGAGACAAGTTATAGATAGAGTTTCACTGGATGGAGATAAGGATTATGACCCTGAAATGGATGATTCAGCTTCTGAAATGGGTGGATCTTTATCAGTCTCCACTCCATTAGCAATCAGGCCTCGAGTTTATTGTGATTTTGTTGTCTCTTTGATTGTTAACATCATTGACAACAAAACTAGATTTTTGTTTCTTATTTACTATCCATAAAATATCAGCAAAGACAAAAATAATGAAATGGACCAAGCTTCATACATAAAATGAAACATTTATTTGTGAACAAGCTAACAAAATACAAGTAAATGTCTTCTTGTAGTCCTTGAGATGTAAAGGAGTAATTAGGGCACCCATACATTTGCAGTTGACTCTCAAACCCCCTGTGCTGGAAATACTGTTCTGTAAAATAGAGCAGTGAGGGTTAATGTCACCAGTACAAAGCAAAAGTGGCTCATTACTTACCATCATTAACAACAATTCTTTATGATTTCTGCAAGAAAATGAAGTTTTTCTTAAAGCAGTAAGCAATGTTGTTTTGCTTGGTGTAAAATCACTATGAAATGACGTGTTTTCGTTAACAGTATAAGTAACATGACAGGCATACAGTGATTCACAAGTGCTGGTGCAGCAAGAGGCATTCTCCAATAGACCACAGTTGATTTCCACTGATGTGACCCAGACAGCTGATGTCATTTGTCTGGGGTGTAGTGCCTTGTGCTCAGGGGTTGGAACAGGCCACGCCAAAATGACAGGACAGCTACCAGTGGAGGGTGGCCTCCGTGTCTTCTAGTGAAGGATAGTATTGTTGCTGTTATCGTTGGGATTGTCATGTTGATTTCAGGATGCATTATTCCATTTCATTTTCTTTTCCAGAACCTTCAGCTGAGCTCACCAACCAAGTTCAGACACTCCCCAAGCCCAGAGCCCTATCGAACTCCTCCTTTGCCCAATGGGAACTCCCACGTCTCGCGCTGTCTGTCCACCCCTCTGTCCATCACCACCGCCCCCACCTCTCTGTCCTTCCCCAGCTCCAGCAGCACCTTCACCCTCCCCCCTCCCTACAGCCCCCTCCCCCTCAACAAGAACCCCCTGCACTGGACGGTCAGTGAGACTGTGGAGTTCATCAAGACCACCGACTGTGCACATGTGGCCAAGATCTTCCGGGAACAGGTGTGGCCTCTGTGTGTGTGTGTGTGTGTGTGTGTGTGTGTTTGAAAACATGTACTTATTCTCAGGCCTGAGTGTATTTGAGGGTAGATGTATGTGTATGTCTAAGTACTTTGGAATTTTGAAGAATCGGTCTGCGACTTAAGTTTGAAACCTGCTGTATGTGCTGTGATAAATCACAATAGAACAGGGCTGTTGCATTGTCCTTTATGTTCAGCTGATGATATATTTTTTCAAATATTCATTCCTCCTGTTAGAAAAAGTTTAGAAGAAACTTTTTGAATGGCATATGTGTGTGTGTGTGTGTGTGTGTGTGTGTGTGTGTGTGTGTGTGTGTGTGTGTGTGTGTGTGTGAAATATTTGACGAATTCATGGAGACTGTGGTTGCATGGACATGGTGGCACCCTTCAGACGGAGAGCCCTCTCAAATTGGCTACTTGGCGAAGCAATTTTTGTTGTTAAGAGGGGGCTTAGTGATGACCTGTGTATGTGGGATGGGAACATGCATCACTGAACAAAACGTTTGACATACTCAGTTCTGTCTAGTGGTTGATGATCACAAATGCAGTAAATTGGCTGGTTGGAATAAGAAGTGCTGATGAACTGATGGATAATCTGTTGGTCCCCTGTTTATCAGTAAACCATGCATCATTGAACTATTCGGCCGCAATGAAAATTTAACATGTCACAGAAAAAAATACAGAGTTGTAGCCCTTCTGATGTGTCTGTGTGGAGTGATGACAGAGTATAAAGCAAACTGATGCCTTCCAACTGAGTAACCTAAGCATTGCAGGCTGGGAACGTTACATAGCCACACGCTATGTGTGGGGTGAAAAGGTTGAGATCTCTTGGGCCTGGTTGACACCGCGATAAATTATGAAAATAAGTGTACACTTCTGTCGGGCAGTCATGGAGAAGAATGGAAGTCTGTAGCATGATTTTCATTATCCGCATATCGCCATCAGTCAACATGAAGAAAAAAGTCTCAAATTCCTGGCCGTTCATGCCTTGCTTTCATGGTGACCACAGTTTCAATTTTCCCTCCACATCTAGCTGAGATTTTGTTAGGGTCACTGGTATCTGCAATATTATGGGGATTGTTGTAGGATGGACGTGAAGACACTCTCCAGAGAGAGAGCTCACTCACCCTGGCTCCGCGACTAAGCAATCATTATCAGTATGGGGCTTAGTAGATGGTGTCCTGCATATGTTAGATCAGAACAGGCGCCGCTGAACACCACCAAAGTGACTTGGTAACAGTGCAGTGTCTCCTCTTGTGGACTGCCTCATTACGACTTGACAGTGACTACTCCCTGTGGATTCCCTGTGGCAGGACAAGTGGGGCAGTAGCTGTGGACAGGGAACTGGAATGAGCGGTGTGGATACAGTGCCACTGAGGTGGTACATAAGATGAGACAGGGAAAAAAAATGGGTGTGACTGTATATGAGGGAACTTTAAGAATGAGACAGGAGTAATGCTAGTGAGAGGGCTCAGATAAAAAGAAAAATATGACTGAAGAAAGGAAGAAAAAGAAATGGTGACAGTAGTGGTGATAAAGCTGGAAAGATTTTTTAAAAAAAGGCTGAACTAGAGCAAAAAGAAAAAAAAGAAAGAATAAACAAAATAACAAATATTTAGTAATTTTTAGTTGCTTGATACTTAGTCCTGTTATTATTCCACTTTGTTGAATTACCATTGACAAAAATGAGATCCAGAGTGTGGTCATTGTGAGACTCCACTGTTTGTGTTGGGTGTTTGTTGAAGAAGAAATCCCCAGCAGTCAACCCGTCTATGTGCTGGAAATGTTTCAGGAGATCGACGGCCAGGCCTTGCTGCTGCTGAGTCTTCCCACGGTGCAGGACCACCTGGACCTCAAGCTGGGGCCGGCCATCAAGCTGTGCCATGAGATCCAACGGGTCAAAGTGGCCTACTACACCCAGTTCGACCCCGCCCTGGCCAGCAGCTTGTGATCTGGCACCCCGTGCGGGACTGGGGTCCACTCTGGTAAAACTGCTTGTGTGTTTTTTAGCCTTGCCCAACAGAACAGGGTCATTCGAGGTTGAATGACCTCCCAAGATACCAGGGTTGTCTTGTGTGGGGTCCAGCCTTCGACATGCGTCCAAGTTGCAGAGAAGAGACTGGAAACAAGGGCATAATGTGGTCACAGACAGAAAACAGTAAACCCAGAATATGCTCTTGACATTGATGATCCTGTCAGTTTCTCAAGGGAAGGTTAGATCACACACACACACACACACACACACACACACCACACACACACACACACACACACCCCCTCTCCAGAGTCATGTAACTGTGGATAGTGAATCAGACAATACACACAGACAACACACCCTCTCCAGAGTCATGTAACTGTGGATAGTGAATCAGACAATACACACAGACAGTAAAGATGTAAATTTCCAGCATGGATAGGAGCAGCACAGAAGACATGAAGACCATTGACAATGAAAAACCCCATACACAACACTGTGGTATAAGTGACACATGGGTGGCTGTGGGCATGCCTGGAGCTGACCATATGTAGTTTAAGGAAGATTTAGGGTAAAATGTGCCCAAAAGACAATGCTGAACCAGAAGAAACCAGTGGCACTGACGACTATGTGTGGACCTCAACACATGTTTGTTCAGGTTCCACCAGCCCTGAGAATCTTCAGGCGGTGTTCAATCCTCACAGAAACCTAGGCTTACACAAGTTACAGGATACGTCAACCCTGTTCAGCAGTTTGTGAGAGGCCTGTCGGTTTCCAGGAGACGTCGGTCCTACCTGACAGTTTGTGATCTGTTACAGGAATTCAGTTCACAAGACGCATCAACCCTGCCCACCAGTGTGAGATCTGCTTACAGGACGGAGTGTTGGATTCTGTGTTTCACCTTGTAGCATTCCAACCAGTCGGTGTGTGATTGCCGGAAGAGACTAATGTGAGAGACACGAGGCAAAAGGAGTCTCAGTATCTCTGACTGTGGCTGTTGCCGTGTCATCCTCATGTGCAAACTGCCCAGAAAACGCAATCGGGACGGCTTTATTTTTGTACTGGTGGATTTTTTTGGGTGTGAATCTGCTCGGGTGTTTTGAAATGACTTGTGATTTTATGTAGTTTTTGTTGGTGGTGTATTGTTAGGCTGAAGAGCCAGGTGCTGGTGTACAACTCGTGTGACTGGTTATTTTACTCTTGGCTTTGAACGCTCATTTTCAGCTTGATGGCCTGCCCCAGCTTGAGGTTCAGGTAGTCCTGCACCGTGGGAAGACTCAGCAGCAGCAAGGCCCGGTCGTCGATCTCCTGAAACATTTCCAGCACATAGACGGGTTGACTGCTGGGGATTTCTTCTTCAACAAACACCCAACACATACAGTGGAGTATATGCGTGGATTATTTACATTTTGAGAAAAAGTTGCCTGTCTTGGTTTTACACACGTATCAGATTTTGTATTCATGCTGGGTATATGAAGCGTATGGAATAGTTTAGTAATTTATTAAATTTTTAAAGGTGTACATCCAAGAACCATTTAAAGAGATGTCTTTCTTGGAATGCCATCAAATAGTAATACACTTATTCATGAGTATCAAGGGGAGTAGGGCAGAGTTGGTGTAGCAGGGAGAGGAAGGAGAGTAGAGAGAAAAAGGGTGAAGTGAACAGAGAGAAAAAGGGTAATGTAAACGCCATCTCGTGAATGTCCTGTTTCATGTTGGAGGAAGGAAACGGAACAAGACGGGAGTGAAAGTGTGCGGCAAGCAGTGCCGACTTCAACCTTTTTATTGCTGACTTCAGAAAAAAAAAATGTACCTGTATACAGACTGATTTTCTGAAGCATCAGACAAACTCATGAAACTGGTGTACTGTTATAGGTTCTTCCTGGCTTGGATCAAAGCACATTGCAAACAGCGCCTGCAAGAGCGAGAGCTGATGGCTCAAAACATTAAGCTTTAATGATCAGGCCTTTCCAAAGAGTTTGTGTGGAGAAGAAAAGTAATCACCCTTGATGGGCATATTGGGGCAGATCAAAAGTTAATGGAAAATGGTGGACAGGAAGAGAGGTAGTCAAAAGGTGGAAGATTAGGTGGAAGATTGATCATTAAGAGCTGTAAATGCTTAGGATTAGTTATTTTTGAAAGGTAAAAAAAAAAAAAGGGTAAGTTGGGAAATCGATGATTTAAATGTGAAAAAAGAGTAGGGGAATGGAAGACTGGTGATTAAAACAATAAAAGGTAAAATGGGTTAGGGTGAAAGATTGGTAATAAGGCTAAAAAGGTCAAAGTGGAAGATTGGTAATTAAAAGATAAAAAAATCTTTGGTGGAAATGAATGATATGAAACCTTTGGACCAATATGGTGTAGCAGTACTTTGTTCACCATTTTACAAAAAAATACATTTAGTATATTGAAGTTGCGAAAAATGAATCTCATAAGAACATGGTGTAGTCTATTCACAATTTATGTCCCAGCCGATTTCTCTTTGTTTGTTTGTTTTTTTTAACAATAAATACTGTCATTTTTGCAAAATGATCACATCCTAGTAGTTATTCTACTGCTGATCAAATAAGATTCTCTTCAGTGAAGAAGTCATCAGTTTCCATTGAAGAAACTTTGCAGTGAAGAAACTACCCTGTGCAAAAGACTGTTCTAAAACATGCCTGATTCCAGAAAAATTCTCCACAGCATCAAATTTTGGGGATACAGATCTGTGATATGAATGCATGGAAATTGTAATGCTGGTGGATTCTTTACACACTGTTGCTTCTTAACTCACTCCATGCCATGAGTTTTTTCCCCTTGCTAATCCCTGAACAGCCGAGGTTTGTATAGGGTAGGGAAAAAATCTCACAATTATAGATAAGGAGACAGACACTTGAAATTTGGTGAATGGATACAGTGCATATTAGTCTATATTTGAACAAAAAAATGAAGTAATTTACTTACCATCTTGGTGGTTAAAATGGTCTCCATTTTTTCCCTTTTTTCAGTACTTTTGCACCCATCACAGCTTCACACACAGTGGCAAACCATGGACTGCAAGATGCTTGTTGTAGAGGATAGACCCCTGAAGTCACAAGATGAAAAACCAGCTTCTTTCCACCACTTCATGGTCTTCCTGTTCAGGGGCATGTAGGCCATGAGCTGATCACTCATGTCTTCTCCTGCCATGTAGTCTTGTACTTCTGCTGGTTTCTGTCTCTCAGGGCGGTGCTGTGTTGTGAAGCTCATCATGGTGGTTGGCAGCATCACTGTCATCAGCACGTGGACAGGTTTTTTGTCCTGCCACCTCAGCACATCAGCATGACCTGCAGCCATACACATAAAAATGATCATATGAGCTTTTCTTTTCTTTTTCTTATGTATCGTGTATCCCATTGTTTGTAATAAACATTCATGTGTATGGATGCAGAGTTTGGTGCTTTTACAAGCTATAAATAGAACCAACCTGGATTTTTTTTGTAATACCAGCACCATAATACATTAATTACCTAAATTACTTTATATTGAACAGTTTATTCTATAAATGCACAAATTATGGATTTTTTCACAATAAATATCAATAAAAAATGCCTGGAAACACAAGCATACCCATGTACAGAGTTACAAAACATGAACATGTGTAGCTGTTCCTCTCTCAAACACACACAGAACACACACACACACACACACACACACACACACACACACACAGTAATGCACAAATACTCGGTACATATAATTACTCACTCCCTTTGTTTATCCCTCCCCCCGCCTCCCTGCCCCACCCATCTTCCCATCTCTCCCCCTAGTCTACTGATACATGAATGGATCACTGCAAAAAATATGCACTCACTCAGTATGTAAAACATACATGACACATTTACACACAGCACAATTTATGTAGTAATAATTTCTCTTTACCCACCTGTGCGGAATGCATGGACAACTCAAAGAACTGCAAAGGCTGAGCGCGTGTTGACTGGGCAGTCATTTGATAAACCTGATGTGCCTGTGAACGGATGATCGAGAGGAAAGAAATTAAAATTATCAGTCCAATCGTCAGTGAAAAAGGGTCCCAAATTCGTCGACTTCTTCCCCCATTTCAGCGTCAGTATCCGAATCAAACACTTGTTGTTAAGGCCCATTTGCTGGCACAGCTTCGTCTGCTTCTTCGCCACTATCAGCACACACTTCAGTGTTGGAATCCACGTCTGTCTCCCCACTGTAGGGGTCGAAATCCTAATCAGAAAAATCGTTGATGTCTTCTTTGACATCTGACCCTTCAGTGTGGATCATTTCCAGTGTGTCTTCAATGCTAACTAACAGTTCACCAGCCCTATTGTGTCGAATGCTTCGTCGCGACGCCATCTTTTCAATCACGGAGCAGAACTGACCAACAGTACTCTTTGTTGTCGGTTAGCGAGTGAACCACGCTACACACACGGCTCAAGTGAAGAAAAGTTGGAAGGGAATAACTAAGGAACCATCTCCGTTCTTGAGTTTCGTACCCGATACGTCACTCAGACAGCGCGAAGTTTCAAAATCCGAATCCGCATATGCGGACATTGGTAGCGAACGCTTCGTGTATGATACCAATATTTGCGGACATTGGTAGCGAGTGAGTTAAGCTTAGTTTGGCATTCGTGCCTGTAGGTAGAGAACCAGAACAAAGGAACTTTGGTGAGCAAACCTTGAGTGTGAATGGGAAAGAGAAGCTTGTTTTTAGCATGTAAGGAGAGGGAAGCGTTGTTGCTAAGTTAATCATAAGAGGCACAGAGGAATGAACCTCAATCTGGCTGTGTATGGGTGATCTGTGATGAACAGTAGCTGTGCCACAACTCGAAGACATGATAGCATATAGTTAAATCAAACAATAACAAAGACAGAAAAGAAAGTTGAAAAGTCTGTTACTGATACACAAATAAGATTTTCACAAATGATTGGGAATGTATATGTTTATGCTTGCTTTGGGCCTAAATTAGTATTGGACACTAATAAACAATTAGCCTGTTTTCTGCTGTCACTGATCATGTTTTGTGTCTTGCAAAGGAGCCTAATTTTGCCATCAACTGCTCTGTCCAGAAATGACACATAATTTTTTTTACTTTTTTTTTTTACTTTATTATTTTTACATGTGTACATTTGTGAATATGTGGAGTTATGTAAATCTGTACATGTATGTGTGTATGAAATTTAGAAGAAATTTGTATTTAAATCTGTAAGAGAAAGCATGAGTGGGCAGGTGTTTGCATGTGTAAAAGAGCAACTGCATGCATGAAAGAAGAATCTGCATGCATACATAAGAAAAGAGATAATATGAGATGATAGAAAAGACATCGGCTAGTTTCTCAAATGATTTTTGTTAATCGATAATGACCTGTTGGAATGTCTGTGTCATGATGTAGGAATGGAATGGGGGATCCACAGTTCTGATGACAGCTTAATGTGATCTGAGACGTTACTCCATGTACAATGGGCTGAAATCAGTATTACATGTAAGGTATGTGTGTATGTATAGCCATGCTGTGTTCCACGTCATCTTTGGCAGGAAAAGGTTGGGAACACTAATTTTTGTTATTTGTATGAGATTTTTTTTTCTTTCCAGTGTTGTAAGCTATATGCCACATTGGAGAGGAGATGGGCATGTAAGTGTGTGTGGCAAGTGTGTATGTGTGTGCATGGTGCTTGATTATGATGGAGTTATCAGATACTTCCTTATTAGCATAGACGTACTGGTATTTTGGTCATTTTTAGAAATAAAGAGGGGAAAAAGTACACAGCTGTTTACTTGTACACTTTCATTATACCCAATCCAGGCATTTTCAGCAAACACATACTGTACACACACGCATGCCTATTAAAAGTACAATTATGTTGGTTTTGTACGTGTTCACTGAACCATTCTTACCATCAGGGTGTGAATGAACTCAATGACTTTTGTTAAGCTCAATAAAGAGGGGAATGGGGAAATATGGAGTGGAGGTGGAGTGCCCACAGCCAAAATGCATTGAAAACCATGGGAAAACTGTTGAAGATGTATTTAAATGACACAAATTTGCTGAGTAATTTTTCTTGTTTTTTGGTACACGGGCAATGTTTGAAGCTGTATTGTATATTTATTTTTAAAAAGTATCACTCACTTCCATGAGTTTCCTTGACAGCCAAAAGGGAGCAGAAAGGGACACATTTTGAGATATTTATAATGTTTAAAACAGCTGATTTTGCATGGTCACTGTTTGTTTCTTTGAAGGCTTGTGCTTATTTATGTATATTATGTAATTTGAATGCTAGTATGGGTGTGTGTCCTCCTACATGCATTGTGTAAGACTGATGTGCATGCAAGAATGTGTTGCGTATGAGCAGGTTTGCATGTGTGCACATATCTTAACATATGACATACACCACTTTCTTGTTTTTTTCAACTGTTGGTTGCTTTATTATGTAGATACATGTATAGTGAATGTAACGAAAGACTTTGCCAGGTGTCTATCTTTGTTTATCAGCATGTGTGGTAGAGCAAGGAACAAACCAGTATCATTGAGCTTTGAGAGAGAAAAGAAAATGAGGAATTACATGGGAAAGTTTATGAGGGATCTTGTTTAATACAGTTATTAAGGTAAAGAATTTATCATAATAAAAAAAAAGTGTTTTATACACACACACGCACGCACACACGCACATATTTATGTTTATGTTGACTCAACATATATGTGTATATATAGTGTCAGGTCTTGTCTACCTTCACTTCTGAACCTTCCTGAAGTTCCTTTACTATATTGCAGTTTCTGTGGGGAAACTGGTTCTTTCAGAACAAATCGTTTCCCCACCTTGTAATTGTGGGTTAGCAATAGCCTCTTTCTTGTCCTGTTACTTTCTGTAACTTCACCTTCGTTTATTTCATAAGTGTGTAGGGTTGTCATCTGTTTTTCTGCCTTTGTCACCAATTCTAGGCTCTAGAAAATTATTTGTCTTTTTTTTTTTTTTGCCTTAGGTCGCAGTTTACAGCATTCCACGTAAAAAAAGAATAATTGTAACTGACAACTAGATAATGAGACTGCACATAACACAAGCTGTCCGCTGTGCATTGTCTGTTTGCCCATAGTGATTTTTTTTGTATGTATTTTAAGATTTGAATACCTTTCATTTATTCGTTTGTTTTTTTTAACTCAGTTTTTTTTTTAAATCCGAGAGCCAGAAATGAAGTAGAACAGCTGTCACCATCAGCACGCTGAGTCTTATTTAGTACCAGGTGTTGATCATTGAGCTGCTGTGCTATTAATTGTTGTCAATATGTAGATACTGTTTTTCTTTGTTTCCTTTTCAAGGTGGAATATTCTTGTTTTTTCCCCGAGTGGTGACTGCCAGGAAAAGCCCTAAAAGGTTGATTCAGCTGTCACCAGCAGAACTTGATCAGATTGTAGGATGGTGAGATTAGTTATAAACCAGTGAACAGCCGTTGATGGTCGCAAGTATTTTATATGTATCTCTCTTCCCTTCATCTGTTTGAATCCTATTTCATGTTCCTTTCAGGTTTTTGTAATCTGCTTCAACCACTGCTCTCTTTCACTTTTTCACCATCAGCCTCACATTCATGTGGACGTCTCCTTCTGTGCCAATCTCACAAAAAGAAGCAGCTTAAGGGCTTGAATCAATTTGAGCTAGAATGCTTTAGATGTGAAAATCCACAGATTTGCATGAAAGTTTTTTTTCATTTTATGTCTTGAGTTGATGATTTAAAAAAAAAAATTGAAACCAGAGCTGTGAAATAAGATTTGAGTCTCTTTTAGCCTGTTGACAGCTGAATTTCAGGTGTGGGTTGGTAGGCAGGGATTTGAAAAGAGAGTAAAGTATATATACTTGATGTAAACATGAAGAGTGTTAATTGCTTCACCTTAAAGGTCATTCGTAATAGGACAAACTTTCAAATCGCGAACCTAGTTCCTCTGGTTTGCAGCTTGGCAACCTCTCTGTTCTTAAAAGCCCAACCTCTTGGTTATGATCCAAGGTTTGCTAATGTTGCCAGTCCTAAATCTGCCGAAGGAAAAAGGATCATTCAATATATTATGGGAACTATTTGGTTCATGTAAAGGGGAGTAACGGTATGCATGCTCTCCTGTAATAGAAATGAGTTTAGACAAGCTCTGCTGTGATGGAAATCAGTTTGTGGTTGGTTGATCAAAATGTCCCATTCTCGATTAGTAAGTAAACATTTTCATTCTGTAAGGTTGTACGTTTGTGACCTTTTTCTTTTCCTTTATTCTTTGATGATTAGTGAATGGAATTATCTGATTTTTTTTTTTTCATGTGTTTATCTCGTTTTTTCTTACCTCTATTTTCCCCCTTCCTGATTTAGTGTGCTCACTTGTATGATGTTATGTTGAATATTTCTTTTGTTATCAGTGTTGAAAAATCATAAAATAAAAAAACAACAAAAAACCTCTTATTCAAAAATCTAAAAAAAAAACAGTTAAAAAAAACAAAACATTTTCATTCTGTACGGCTGAAAATTCAATTTCACAATGCTTTGGAAATCAAATTTTGGACAAAGAATTTGCTAACATAAATTTCACAGCCGATGCAAAACTGTTGCTAAGTTCATTGAACCTTGCAATATACCTCGGTTATGCAACAGCAAGCAGTATTTTTTAGGTCGTGTTCCCTGAGAAAAGATTGTTTTTAACTTCAATTAAGAATCAGATTTTACATCATCATAACACTGCAAACTAGACCCAAGTACTATGGGCTCCAGTTAAGAGAGAAACTACAGTTGGTCGTCATGGACTAATGGCTTGTTCAAATTAAGAATGGCCATTATGAACTTGTGAAGCAAGAGAAAACAGACAGTGGTTGCCTGATCTGTCTGCCTCATTCCATTACAAGTAGTGTCCTGTCTCTGGCTAATGTGTACATACTCAGTAGCAGTCAAGGGGCCAAAAAGGCTGGAAAGGGCAATGATTGCTATGAAGGGTGATCACTGATGACATGAAGTGAAAGGGTTAACAGCCTCTCATTCCCCCCCCCCCCCCCCCCCCCCCTTCCCCACCCCCTTATTTTCCCCCACACTCTGATGATGATTATTATTACATCGTGGCAGGTGGTGGTTATGGAACTGGTGGGTTTGTTGTCCTGTGTGGAACAAACGAAAATAGTATGCATTGGATTGTGGGAACAATCTTTTGAAAATGCATAGTGAAGGGCAAGTGGGGAAATGAGCATGCAGTCTAAAATTATGAAGTGTTGGATTCAGATGGAATTATTGTGACTCTAATGTGTCACTTTTATCTAATGTGTGTTGAGAAGTGATATACTTCAATTAGGAGGTATGCTGTGAACAATATTATGACTTAAACTCTGTGTATGTGTGTGTGGAGAGAGAGAGAGAGAGAGAGAGAGAGAGAGAGAGAGAGGAATAAACACTGTGGAACTTGAAATGCTGTGGGAATTGCAATCCCGACACAGTGTTAGTTCAGTTCCAGAATTAAAGGGGTCCATCTTGTTGTGTCTTCATTGAAAATTAACATCCTCTTGTCCCACTAAAATGACTGTGATCACTTGTCGGTATCATCACAATCTGTAAGACTATATAATGGCAATTCCCATTTTGTTTGAAGTCTCTCCAAACTACTGTTCTTCACATGTTGATGAAAATACTTGTACTCATGTAGATTGCTTATTGCTGTGTCATCTTTCAGTAGATTCAGACAATGCATAGAATGTAACATTAACTAGGCCTTAAACTGTTGATGACTTAATTAATGAATTTGCATGAATTCCCATTTGCCTTTAGGTTTGATTCATTGTCCCCCTGATGAGATTACACACACACACACACACACACACACACACACACACACACACACACACACACACACTCGCTTGCTCGCTCGCTCCTCGCTCGCTCACTCACTCACTCACTCAACACACACACACACACACACACACACACACACACACACACACACACACACACACATAAGATGGGAAGGTTAAAATGCATTTGATCTTAACATTTGGGTGGCCTGGTGTTCAGATCCTGTCATCCCCTGAAAGGGGAAGTGTGGAGAGTTTCTGATTGATCTCAATTAATGTGAGCATAATGTGCCAACTTGCCAGTGCCTGGATCTCCTGCTTCTGTGTATCAGGCTGGGGAATTTTTCTGTTGACTGTGGTTGTCAGTGTTTCTGAAATGAAGTATTCAAGGTTTTAGTGTAACCCGTTTAAGTTAATGAAAATATAGGACATTCATAAAGTTAGTAAAGGACAGTTAAAAATGAAAGGAAATTCGAGAGGGAGAGGGTGCATGAGGTGAAAGGCGGGGGGGCTGGCAGAAAAGCTGTGTGACATCAGCTTGTTGTCAGTGGTGTATTTCCCCCTTTTTTTTTTTTTTTTTTTTTGAACAATTTTTCCCAGCCAGGAATATACATGGAGAAGACCAAAATAAAACTGGAGGTGTGTGCATTAGATGTTCTGTAATCCATGAGATTGGAGAATATGGAAGTATTTGAATATCCAGTATGCATTTTCCCCAAGAACATTAGAAGCAAAACGATTCAACCTTCACTAGAGGTCCAGTATTTCTTGCCATAGTTACTCTCCTCCCCCCTCACCCGCACCCTTTCTCCCTCGCTTCCCTTATCCCTTTCTGAACAGAAGATGGCTGCATAATTGGCAAGGTAAAAAGCCATGCATATGTATTAAAATCTATTTATGGAAAGTGTAGAATGTAGGAGCTTTTAAGGATGAATGTTAAAGAAAGAGATAAGAAGAAATCTTGAAACTTTCAATATTATTCACACTTAGAATACAAGTGTGAGAGAAGGGAAAAAATATGTGTTTAATTAACACAGGCCTGCTTGATCAGTATTCTGTTTGAAAGCTGTTGGGTGAAGACTGTGTTATTATTGAAAACTATATGTGTATTGCATTGTGACTGAAAGCTGTAGTGCGATCTGTCCACATCCAGTGGTTACTGGTTTATTGGCTAACATCTGTGCCATGTTGCATCATTGCAACAGATCAAAACAGATGGAAAAGTAGCTGTATTTATGTTAAGGGTAAGTACAAATTGAAAAGCAAATAGTAGATTTATGTACAGATATATGGTCAATCTGCATTAAAATACTAAAGCAACAAAGGATGGGACATTCCATGGGTGTACATATGCTTATCAGCTTGTGCATGCCAGTTTGTGTGTGTGTGTGCGCGCACGCATGCGCATAAGTATGTCGTAAGCATCCATCTTTCTTTTTTCCGTTCCTACCCCACCCTCACTCTTTAAGCAGTAACATATATATGGAAAAAGAAATATTAGTCCATTACAAATGAATCTTTCGAACATTATGTAGGTTTACTTGTTTTTATTCACTTTTTTTTCATTGTCAAAGAGCATGGTATAACATAAAAGAGATTGGGTGTGTGTTTTTCTTTCTTCTTTTTCTTTTTAATGTTGAACATTTTCTTCAAGAAATGCTCCTCCTTTAAGAAGTCATTTGGCTTTGTCTCCTCAAAGAAATGGACATTTTGTTTACCCCCCCCCCCCCATCCCATCCCACCCCACTCTCCCCTGAGAAGAGGTCACATTGTTTTCCCATGTCCCTCCACCAGACTCCATTCTCAACCCCAACCCAACCTCACCATAGTTTTGTTTCTTTTAAATCAGAACATCATTTACAGGCCCTCCTCCAGCCTAGCTCAATCCGCCAGATTGGTTTGCGGAGGACAGCAGTCCATCTTTCATATCCATTTCAACTTACTAGAAAAAAAAACAACAAACTTTTATTGTAATATCTTATCAGTAAATGAGCATATTCAAGTAGCAGTCCCCCATTTTCACGGTAAGTATTTATTCAGAAGGTATCAGACTGTAACCGGACCAGAATAACAATGGTGCTCATTTGATATATTATGTGTGTCATGTGTGCTGCAATAGCTCGTTTCATCGCATGATGTCATTATTTGTTTTAACCCCAAGATGATGGACCAAAAACACTGCTGGATGATGTATGAATGTTGCTGTTATATCTGTATTAAAAAAAAAGTGTGAAGAACCCTTTTGATCGGATATTTTGTACATTGAAAGTAATTGAAGCATGAAAGTCGGTCAGAAGTCATCCAGTTATTTCTTGTTCTGTATTTATTGTGGTTGCAAAACTTGAAAAATGTTGCATTTCGTAGTAAGAGCTTTAGTTTTTTGTATGACTGTCAAATTATTGCGAATAACTGTCTGAAATGTTAACACATACAAGATGACTGTTAGTCAGCATCATAATCAGACATCATCGGTCTCATAATATGAAACCATGTGTTCAGCCAGCAAAGAGAATTGTGACCAAATATTGTCAACTTCCATCATCGAACATCATCAAATGTGGATATGATTCAACAAAGACATTTGTGGCACAATAGACTGAAGAATTTATCCATGCGAATTCTGTGGTTTTGCATGTGGATAATGTTAAGAATTTATTAAGATGGATTTTCTCTAATAGAAATTGCCAGTTTGAATTCCAAATGTGATATGAAATGTTTTGTTGTTGGTCTTGTGTCAGTAAAGTATTGGAAGGATGAAGGGCATTGTTTGGTTTGTTGTGGTGACACAGAAAACCACAGATAGACGCAAGTTTTCAGGTGTTTCCTCTCTTTTTTTTTGTACTCCCAGTTCTTACGGAACAGGGAGTACTTTACAATGGGAATGAAGAAATGCTGTGTGTGTGTGTGTGTCTGTCCATCCGTGGTCAAAATGTGTTCCACTCGCTCCAGACAAAACTACTGGGCCGATCTTTCTGAAAATTGGTAGGTATTTTCATTATGGGTCATGGATGATGCCTGATGTGTTATTTTACCGTTATGGCCGTTCATAACGGCCAATAACGGTTTTTGTTCTTTATGGAATATCGTAGAAAGTACTCGGTCGATCTCTCTGAAAATTTGTTGGCATGTTCATTACAGGTCATGGATGATGCTCGATGTGTTATTTTACCGTTATAGCCGTTACTAACGGCTATATCGGCCCATAACGATTTTTCTTCTTTATAGAATATCTCAGAAAGTACTGGGCCGATCTTTCTGAAAATTTATAGGTGTGTTCATTATGGGTCACGGATTATGCCCGATGTGTTATTTTACCGTTATATCCATCACTAACGGCCCATAACGGTTTTTCTTCTTTATGGAATATCTTAGAAAGTACTTGGCCGATCTTTCTGAAAATTTGTAGATATGTTCATTATGGGTCACGGATCATGCCCAATGTTTCATTTTACCGTTATAGCCGTTACTAACGGCTATAACGGCCCATAACGGTTTTTTTTAATGGAATATCTCAGAAAGTACTTGGCCGATCTTTCTGAACATTTGTAGGTATGTTCATTATGGGTCACGGATTATGCCTGATGTTTCATTTTACCGTTATAGCCGTTACTAACGGCTATAACGGCCCATAACAGTTTTCTTCTTTATGGAAAATCTCAGAAAGTACTTGGCCGATCTTTCAGAAAATTTTTAGGTATGTTCATTATGGAAATTTTGGTAAAGCTCAGGACAGGACATTCTGTTCGGCCTCCTCGTAGCATGGATCAAGAGTACAGAGGATCAGTATCTTTGCTTGTCGCCAGTCAGAGTTTTGCTATGCGTATTGAGGCTTTAACACTTCCTGTTTGGTTTTCTTCCGAACTGGTTTCCTGTCTACCTACTGATTTTGGATTGGCTGTCTGTTTGCCTGGTGTATCATGCTGATAGAGTCAAACTGTCACGTTTGAAGCACACACGAAATGGTTCGCATGCGTCCAGGGCAACGTACAGGCAATCAGCCAGACTAGCTGAACAGAAGCCGAGGAGAAGTTGGCATACAGTGTTACCTGAGAGGGCGGGCCAGCCATTTGAACAATTAGCTCGCAGCATGCTGTGACTGTTATGCCAGAAGCGGGTATGATCTGCCCGACCAAACGAGAGTGTGACAAAACGAAATAGCAGGAACAGAAGCGAGGTACTTATCCTCCAAATCTCTTGACCTTTGCTGGCAGATAGTGATGTGGTCATCATGTCATGTCATGACCCTTTGGTCGTCTGGAGGAGACGTGCTTCGCTAGCTGTTGCTTTGTTCCGTGGCTAGAACTCCCAGGTTCATCCATTGTGGAAATGTCCCGATGCGGCTGTTTTTGCTTTCATGATCCCATTTGCGCTGTTGGGGTTACACACACACACACACACACACACACACACACACACACACACACACACCACGCACACGCACACCACACACACACACACACACACACATTTACTTTTTTTGTCATCCATTACACGGGCACGTGGTGGCATATTTTCATGTACAGGACGTATGCATTTTATACAGAGAGCCTCACTACAATGTCTCATCCAAAGAGCTTATGGGGGACGGGAGGGGCTTGGGTTTGCTCAGATGTTGACTCTGAAAAGGAAATCTCTAGGCTGGCAGTCTTGAAGAGGGATAAAGCTCGGGGCTCTTGGATCAAGAGATCGCTCCTTTTTCCTTCAGACCACCCACCATGCCAGCAAACTGTGGTGCCGTCATCGTGTGACCAGGTCTTCACTCGTTGGACGTGGGTCTGACGTTACAAGCGCTTTCCTCAGTAATATAGGAAAGCATGTTATTCTTACCAAATGACTATGATCGCATGTCAGTAAGAAGAAGGTGGAACGCGGTTTGATCTTCATTTCCTTTCTAAATGTCCAAGTGCAGGACCCTTTAAATGCGTAAATGGAGTACGAGTGTATCTAATCTTTCATGTGCTTCTACGCACGAAGAGTTGGGACTCCCGCAGGTTCTGGGAGTTATGTAAGATGTGGCTGTACCCTCTGCTCTGCACGTGCCTTCAAAATCTGACCCCAAGACCTGTAGATTGAGAATCCGGTACTGTAATCACTCAGCTGGCACACACGTGATATTTGTACATGACCATGGCCATTGGCTGTGGGAACAACACATGGACTGTCCAGAAGCTTTATCTTCCTGTCCTAGTTGTTGAACTACACCGTTTTCCTATCCACTTAGCTTGGTGCTCCCCTTCTATCGCCTGTGCTGTTTGCATACCAGTATGTAACATTAATGGGCGTATAACTCCCGAAAGCGTGCATTAGATAAACTGAAATCGAGAGAGGTTGGAAAAGAGTGTAGACTTATGATAATGAGCCTCCACCACTGGTGGGAAACACCTTTTAGTTGACTGGTTGTATTTGAACATTTCATAACCTGGAGTCGAAATTAGTGGATAAAATCCTGCCATTATCACGGTCTATAATTGTTGGTTTGAGAACTGTCACAGGCGTGCTTTGACAGTTGGTGAACTCCGCTTGAGCTGTGTCCTCTGTTTCGCGCTCTAGGGCGGAGCTGTCATCGCAAATTAGTTCTTCACACTGTGATTGTCATCCAGCGCTTCCTCACGGTTGTCTCTGCATCCTCCACTGTACATGCATGGAATGCATGGAGTAATGACAGGATACGTAACAGTACTGGGCAAGCTTGCGCCGTTCCATAGATAATCTTGGTTCTTGTTCACCCGAATATCGACACCCGACACATACCCCTCCAAATTGCAAAGAATATTGTTTGCCTCTTTTGTGAGAATTCCTGAACTCTCTCTCTCTCTCTCTCTCTCTCTCTCTCTCTCTCTCTCTCTCTCTTTAGCCTTAGTAAACTTTGAGGTGTACGTTATCACATCTTGATCCTTATGCATATAATCTTGACGTGAAAATCCTACATAAAGCCTTTATATGTCTGTATCAGGGTCCCAACTCCTAAAGACATCAGTAGTTCGCGTCAGATTCCTGTGATTACCATCGGTCCGTCTGATTTTAAAACGGCAGTCATTTGAAGTTTCTGTCCAACAGAGCAAACTGACAGGTCGTATGATTCCAGTCTTTTGCCAAAGATTGTGCGAGACTGACATTAAACGGGTATTGTGTAGTGATTATGGTTCTGCAGGTGGATGCTTTGGAAGAAGGGATAGTGCGTTCACCAACATATCGGGCTAAGAGAAGGATGGGATATTAAAGGGTATAAGCGGGAACAAACGACGACGTGCAAAGAATTGGCAGGCTAATTTTCCTGTCTCGGGAGTATTTTTAAGGCGCAACAGTCTGTTAGGCAAAAGACACAAGATGGGGAACCAAAAGATGAAACCGACAGACTTGAGAGAAACAGAGAGAGAGAGAAAGAGAGAGAGACAGACAGAAAGACGGAGAGATGGTAAGCGGAAGACTCGAAAAGTGTCTGTAAAGCGCTTCCTTTCTTAGTGAATAGACATCGATTGAGAGAGTGCTATGAACTTCGAATTCTGATATCTGGTGTGTGCGCGCTTGTGTGTGTGTGGGGTGTGTGTGTGTGTGTGTGTGTGTAGTTGATTGAATTATGTGTGTTTGTGTAGTTGATTGAATGAGGACTGGACTACGAGGACAGCAAAAGACATACATTAAGGTGAAGGTTTAACTCCCATACTCTAAAGGCTGTAGGGACAGTGAACTGTCAGAAGTTCACTGTTTCTGGAGCACCGCATGATGGAAAGCAGAGCCCTGGAGCACCGCATGATGGAAAGCAGAGCCCATCTTCCTCATGCCGCCGCCTTCAACATTCCCTGAACTGAATCATTTACTGATAGGTGGAGTTCCTGAACGAGATCAACATTTTTCGTTTTGATTTACGATTTTACAGAAGAAAATATTTTGATGAAATTCCGGCATGTTTTTACAAAAAATCTGTTTTAATGAGTTGAATATGCAGTTTTCTTTTTAATTGGACTTTGAGGGTTGACTTCAAGGAGGAGACAGCCCTGATATGGCTGACTCTTTGCGAGCGGTTGGGGTATAAGCAACATTATCTCTTACCTTCTCCTGCTAGATAGACAGAGACGACATTCAGGCCGGAAAAAAATCCGACCGAGGCACCGAAAGGCTAAAGACATTTTTCTTCATGTTCTTTGTAATCCAGCCGACGAGGGAGGACACATTAATACTGATTGTAGCCTGTACATTGACCAGAGATTGTGATTTGTGGCATGAAGAAGTATGTCTCATGGTTTGATTTAATTAAAAGAAACAGATTCAGGCTGACGAAGCATTAGAAAATTATGCTAAACTTACGTTAAAGCTTACCAACCTGCCTGATTTCAGTTCAAACGTCGGACAATTCATGTTCGAAATGTAGCCATAAGATAGACTGCTGTGCTTTTGGTTTAAAGAGAGAGATTATAACAGTCATAAATTCTCCAATTTCATGTATAGATTTGGTTATCAACGGTATTATATGTAAGACCAATACAAATCGGCTTTTTAGTCCTATGTTGATGAGATTTGAAATGAACTCGGACGGCCTGAAAGTACAATATACCATCTCTTCTCTGACTAGGAGCTAAACAATAATTATGAGCTCCACTTTTCTATAACGTGTCTTCAGTCAAAAATGACAAAGATCACTAAACTCATGTTAACGTGGGTTTTCACACTTCGATTGAAATTCCCGATGTTACATGAGAATCAATAAAATCTGAACATATTTGAAAATCATACCAGTTTGTTTCCAGAAAGAAAAAGATTAGGTTTCAAAACGTTTTACAATTTGCTATGGTAATATGTGTTAATTGTATGATCAGATATCTGCTCCCTCCTTGTCTCTCGATTTTCCACCATCCCCACCTCAGATCTCTCTCTCCCTCCCCCCCCCTCTCTCTCTCTCTCTCTTCTCTCTCTCTGTCTCTCTCTCTCTCTCTGTGTCTCTGTCTCTCTCTGTCTCTCTCTGTCTCTGTCTCTGTCTCTCTCTGTCTCTCTCTGTCTCTCTCTCTCTCTCTCTCTCTCTCTCTCTCTCGTTCCATAACTGAATTATTTTTAGGGGAAAATACTAAGGAAACACTAAAAGATATAAAGTAGCTCAGGTTTGATTTACAACACAGACACAATTTGGACAATTAAGTCTTCTGCACACGTTAAAACAGATAAAGAAAACTGCACCAAACAATGACGATGAGTGAAAAGGAGATGGGGGGGGGGGGGGGGGGGGGGGGGGGGGGGAGAAGCAAAGTTCGAAAACAGATATTAGGAAAGGGGAGACAGGCAGAAAGAATGAGAGTAATGCGGGTGAGGAGAGGAGGGTAGGGAGTGAGCCGAACTCAAACAAAAGGGATGTGTGTGTGTGTGTGTTTCTGTGTGTGTGTCTGTGTAGGTGCATGCGTGCGAGCGTGCATACGCGCGCGCGCGTGTGTATGTGTGTGTGTAGGAAAAAGGGGAGTATAGAAGGACGAGGGGGTGGGTGCGCGCGCGCGCGCGCGCGTGTGTGTGTGTGAGGGAGAGAGAGAAGGAGAAATTAATTAGAAGCTAAAGAGAGGGAGGAAGGAAAGCATGGAACGATATATCAAAAAGTAGATACAGATGCGCAATATCTTAAACAAGTAGTGTAGTAAGTATTATCATATTATTATAATCAATTATCGCATTGCTTGTTTCATCCATTGCCATTGTTGGACTGTTATAGGAAGCATTGTTTTGTGCAGATTGCTTTTTTTTAATTTTTTTAAATTTTGAACCTCTGAGGCAGACGTATTTGTGGAAAATGTAATTGTCTATTTGTATTGTTCATAGAACCAGCGTTACTGTTCATCTTGTTTGAGTGTCCATTGTGAACCTTGCCCTGCTTTCAGCGTCGCTGCATTCTGTTTCATCTTCCTTGAATCACTGATGTCCATGTATCCTGAAAAGGGAGTCGACTCTTGACCATGAGAAAGGGGGGAGGGGGGTGTTAAGTAGAGGTGGTGGTGTCTCAGCTGCGTTAAGGAAATGCATACATCGGATGCATGAAGAATTGTTTTTCTCTCCAAAATAGAGAAGAATTCACGAGTTAAGCTGTATTCAAATGAGCACCTAGGCAGTCCTGCACTCCCCCCCCCCCCCCCCCCCCTCCTCGCCGACCCTTGCCCATCCATGTGGCATATGTAAGTCTCCGAGTCCTTGTTGGGCTTAGGGTGTTAAGTCTTGGGATCCTGTTTCGCGCATCTGACGGTGCTGCTGCTGCTGCTGCTGCTTAAACAGATGTAGAGCTAACAGCTGGGGCGAATTTTATGAATGCGAGAACTCGCCAGATCCAAAGGGACAATGTGACTGCTAGGGTCAGCATTTCGATCGTTTCATGTACCTGTCAGAGAACGTTACTGCTCTTCGACCACCAATCACAGGAGGTAACAACTGTCGGCCATTTTTTCCTTCGCGTACGAGACAGCCTCAAGACAGTGTAGGGAACTCTCGCCTTTTCCTAGCCCCCCTCGCCAGAAGGGTGTAACATGAAACGCTCACACTCGCCATGCAAGTGACAATTCTCGCCGCCTCCCCTCTATGAAACGCACAAACTGGTCTGGGCCTAATCAGCGCGTTATGTTTAAGACCTATGTCTTGTCCAGAAGCCTCTCTTCCCAGCTGTTCCTGGGTGAGGATCGGGGTGGGATGGGGACCGGGGGGGGGGGGGGGTCTATTTATTTGAATATTTATTTAGTTGTAGCTCCTTTGCGTTTGCTGTCACAGGCCTAGTAGATGCGTTCATTGTAGCACAACTGAACTTGTCCGCTGGCTGCAAGGCCTTTCTCTGGAAACTGAACGATCATGACCGTTTTGGTTACACACACACATCTACACAAGAGATACAGTTTGTACCATTCGCAAGGGAGCTTACAGAATTCAACGAATCGCACTTAGCCTTACACACTCTTTATGTAATGAAGGTATCTAGTTCAAAAACAGTTTAAACAATCCTAGAGGCCTGAATAGCTCAGCTGGTTGAACGCTCGACTCGTCATCCGTGATCCTAGGGTCGAATTTCCGCTGGGGCGTTTTGGTCCAGGGGGAATATATCCTCGGTGTTAATATTGATTCTGACTCCACGTCTCGAAAAGCCTTTCACAGGAGACTGGAAACAGAAGTTCCGTGTGTGAACAACGCATAACATCTTGCACAGACGTAAAATCCCTTCTCCAACTTTCTGGAAGAGAAAGCCTGGCCCTTGGTATGGATGACACGTATACACGCAGTATGCTCCGAAAGAATGAAAATCTGAAAGAAAAACTGATTGACGGACCGGCTGAACAACGCGGGAAACGGCTGAATGTAGCACCAGCAGGCAGCTCTTTATCGGCTCTAGCCAGGTAGGCAGCCCGTTTGTGTAAAGGAAAGTGTAGACTGTAAAGCGTTGACAGCTTGGCCTCAAACCGAGAATAGGCGCTATATAAGTACTCTTAACAATAATGAGATAGATAGATAAGTAAATAAATAAATGAATAACCCAACCTGCATCGCACTTCTTTGCGTTCCAGCCCTCTCGATCTTCAGTACAAACGGAAGACAAGTTGTCTTAGGGGCTAGAAGTTACGTAGGATTTTGTTTGTTTGTTTGTGAATATGTACCTTTTTCTCCATGCGCCGAAATTAGTGACGTCCTGATACAGATATTCAGTATGAGCGTTATTTACATTCTGTTCTACCGTCGGCGTCTGCCCGGATTACATTCGTGACGTCATTTCCGCCCGCATTGGCAGACGATTACCAGGCTTGCTGAATGTGGGGCGTGAAAACAAGGGCGTGTGAACTGAAAAGTTGTGTGTGTGTGTGTGTGTGTGTGTGTGTGTGTGTGTGTGTGTGTGTGTGTGTGTGTGTGTGTGAGGTGTGTGTGTGTGTGTGTGTGTGTGTGTGTGTGTGTGTATGTGTGTGTGTGTGTGTGTGTGTGTGTGTGTGTGTGTGTGTTGTGTGAGGTGTGTGTGTGTGTGTGTGTGTGTGTGTGTGTGTGTGTGTGTTGATATAAGGTTGTACGTTTATTATTTGTGATCGTGATGATTCTAATATTTACCACATTAATACATTCAAGAACCTTTTTGAACGACAGGTTTGTTTGTTGTTGCTGTTTTTAATATGTTTAGAGAGACGATTCTGCTGCTCTACTTCCAACATTTAATCAGACTACGTCGTGTCTTTTCGTTCTCCTTTTCTGTATAACCCCACCCCCCACCCCACCCCCACCCCCCACCCCCGCCCCCGACCCCGCCCCCGCCCGACCCCGGCCTGTTCCTCCTTCCTCTTTTTTTGTTCTTTTAAAGATAATACAGCAACGTCGTAAATCGCCGTTTTGGAGGTACGATTCAGACCCCTCAGACGCTCCTCCTCAAAGAAACATTATTCCATCAAATGTGAAGTGGATGATTGTCTACTAAATATATTAATACATCGATTTTAATATCTGATGGAATGCTATGTACATTTCATACCAGTAGGCCGAATGCAAAATGCATGAAATCATTAGTCATCGAAACGCAGTCCGGAATTCGTTATACTAAAAACAGGAAATAGCCAGTGATTGAATACGCGAAGGAAAAACAGGTCATGTATGTTTACCTGGATAAGTAGGTGTGCTTTGTCATAGCTGTAATCATGCAGGTATGGGGTAGTGGCAGGGTGTTAGCGGTATTGCGAGAAGCCTGCATGACTGGAACTGGCTGGAACTGGACAAACAGAGGGGTACCCAGTCATGCTGGACAGGACTGGAGCTGTTTGCTACCCCGAAGAAGGAAGCGGGTGGGGTGTGGGGTGAGGTGGGGACGGGGCTGTGCGAGCGGAAGGCGGAGAAATAAAGAAAGAAAGGCATCGGTCAGGTGTGGTAGACTGCAGGGGCGGAACAGTTGGTCACTTGGGAACGTAGGGTTTGTTTTTGTTGTGTGTGTGTGTGTGTGTGTGTGTGTGTGTGTGTGTGTGTGTGTGGGAGAGAGAGAAAGAGAGAGAGAGAGAGAGAGAGAGAGAGAGAGAGAGAGAGAGAGAGAGAGAGAGAGAGAGACTGGAAGTAAATTCATTCTAGTTCACCCGAAGGTTGGGGTGGGGTGGGGGTGTGGGTTGATTTGGTGAAGCGTCAAGCAGGATCCCTCCTCCCCCCCCTCCCCCTCCCTCCCCGATCTTCTAGGCAACCTAGGTACAGAGCTACTATACTTGCTGTACCCCGTTCGTTCTTACACGCATGCCTAAGATCAGGCACGCACGTTAAAGATACTATAACCAATGTCAGCTCAGCGTTCGGCGGCTTGTGGAATGATCGTGACAAATAAAAAAAAAAAAAAAACAACAACTCAGCATGCATCGAGATACCTGGAGAGAAGGCGGCATCAGCCGAGCATTCCTCTTTGTCCATTAAAATGCCGTGATGAACAACGAGACGGCAGCAGTGACGTCGTCATTCATGCGTCTGTCACTGAAATGCTGCGATGAAAAGCAACATCGTTTGTTTGTTTGTTTGTTTGTTTGTTACTGAAATGACCACGCAGATAGCAGCACCGTCGTTGGTCATGAGTCTGTCATAGAAATGCAGCGATGAACACTCGGATAAAAGCAACATCTTTTTTTGTTTGTTTGTTTGTTTTAAATTTGCCTATTACTGAAATGAACACGCAGATAGCAGCAACGTCGCTGGTCATGAGTCTGTCATCAAAATGCCGCGATGAATATTTACACAGCACAACGCTTTTTTTTTTTTTTTTTTCACGTGTCTGTGATGAATATTTAAAGAAGCAACAACACCGGTGTTCGTGTATATGTCGCTAAAATGTCGATGTGAACGTTCAGATAGCAACAACGTCGTCAGCTGTCCGTGTGTCTGTCACTGAAATGCTGGTCTGGACGTTCCGACACCAGCGACATAATTGGCCACGTGACTCTTGTCGCTCCCTTCGACGTACTGGAAATAGAAAAAGATACCCCCCCTCCCCCCCCCCTTCCCCCCCCCCCCCCCCCCCCCCCCCCCCCCCCCCCCCCCCCCCACACAATCCTTTTTCACTACCACCACCAAAAAACAAACAAACAAAAGTAAAAAGTAAAGTTTGGGAACGCACGTAAGACTGTGCGGAACTCAGGCGATTTGGTGCAGCAGCCGTAACAGAAACCTGTTTAACGTACAAACTCTGAGAACAGAGTAGCATTGGTCAGTATGTTAGCGTACAGTGACAGGAATATAACAAACGTGTCCAGCGTTGATCTCAAATTATGAGAAAACCACAAGGAATGTGCTCCTGTTAAAGAAAGTTTATACTGCATTTGAGGAGAGGCGAGAACAGTAGGCTTACTACATTAGGATATAGTGTCTCTAAAACATTTCAGTTTCTCTTAAAGACAACATATGTCTTGTTTACTTCGATGATGAAATGGATTATAAACTGAAAGGAACTGAATCAAAGAGTGCTCTCTTTTAGCTTTCTCTTCCGTTTTCATCCCTCCCGTATTAGCTGAAGACAGATACATACATAACGAAGGTAGACACCTTCGTTATTCGTTGGATACTGTCAACTTTCTGGTGATTGGTACCCGTCCGGTGTGGTGTTTTCGTGGTGAGTAACCCACAGAAAATGTCGAGACGTGAAATTCGGTCTGCTGGTGACGACATTGCTGTGGGAATCCTGGGAAGGTCGGCGCTGGTGTCTTTGTTACTGTTGTGGACATAGCCAGGAGAGCTATATTACAAGACCTCCTGCACTAATAATTCTCTCTCTCTCTCTCTCTCTCTCTCTCTCTCTCTCTCTCTCCTCGTGTGTGTGTGTGTGTGTGTGTGTGTGTGTGTGTGTGGTGGTGTGTGCGTGCGTGCGTGCGTGCGTATGTGTGTGTAAGAGAGAGAGAGAGAGAGAGAGCGTGTGTCTGTGTATAGCTTGTTTTACCACGAATGTCCGTTGAACTTTTTGTCATCAGCATGACCTATCTGAGAAAAAAATATGATCTTATTGTTGGTAACTTGCTAACAAACTATAGAACCTTTCTGATTACACTGCTGTTTGTGATTTATTTATGTTTGTGAGGATACTGCGGTGGCGTAAGAAGATGCGAAGCCTTTTTTTTTTTTTTTTTTTTTAGAAGATGCTGCAGTGGCGAGGGAGGTGCTTAAGTCCGGACCTGGGGGGGGGGGGGGGGGGGAAGGGGGGGGGAGGAGGGGAGGGATTGGGGAACAGGATTGGAGAAAACGAAACCAAGAAATTCCACTTACCGGAAAAATTGCTCCGTAATTCAAATTGGCTGAGAGAGAGAGAGAGAGAGAGAGAGAGAGAGAGAGAGAGAGAGAGAGAGAGAGAGAGAGAGAGAGAGAGAGAGAGAGAATGTCAGTGAATGACCGCCGTTAAAACACCTATATCTATGTCCTTGTCCCTCAAATCTACCATACGGAAGCCAGCACGGGTTAACGTTTTCATGGGGACTGACGTCAGCCTGAACCAGAAGTCACGCCTGTACAGCAAATCACCGAGTTACTGGCCAAACAGTTGTTACAATGGTCTCACCCTCTCCATTGACGTACAACAGCCTTTGTCCTTTTCACTTTTAGAGCCCGACCGAAAAGTACAAGACCACCACAGACCCATATACAACCGCTCTTGTCCTTTTTACTCTTACAGCTTGCTCAAAGCCTACAAGACCACCATAGATTGTCGTTCCTGGACCACTTTGACGAGCAGACTTCGGGGCAAATTCGCACAGTACTGGTGGCGAAGGTTGCTACTGTGTTGGTCTCCTTAATTGTCAAGTTCAAGTACTTGTTAGTCCTACCTGATTTGTAACTTCCAAGCCGGCTTTTTCTCCGCCTATTCTATGTTGTTCTGTTCAGGGATTGTGTCAGCACGGCTGGCATTTTGCGACAACAACCATGCTCGTGTCTTGGAGATGTCAACAAATCTGGAGATAAGATGCATTCTGTGCTGACATTGACTGCGACTCTCCTAACCCACGAGCTTGCTCTGACTAGCGCTTCTTGCATGCTTCAAAGGAGCTACGGCAACAACAACAACAACAACAACAACGAAACGCTCCATTTCCGTGATAGCTGAGGTCCACAATAATCTATAATTCATGACCTTGGAGTGAGAGGCAAATTCAGAGCTTCTGATCGTTGATACAAAAATCTGCCGGGTTTCGACGTTTACAACGACCCCCTACGCTGAAAATAAGAAACAAAGTCTGAGCTGGTAGACTTCGGCACGAAATCGAACCAGAAGACTATAACTAGTGTTGACTGGTGTGGCAGAAACAATATTGCCACAGATACTGGCGGCATCTTTCTCATGTATTTGTGGTTGGAGAAAAAAAAAAAACGAGGTGGGACTCCATGCAGCGCGGGGCGTAATACGAACGTTTGGTTGGGATTCTTTGTGTGCCAACTCTGGGCCGCGTAGGCCTGTTTGTTTGAAAGAGCAGACAAGTGATTCATAGTGTTCTGCGCGACGAACAACAACAACAACGAAAGCAACAACAATAACAATAACCAAACAATGTGTTCACTGTCGGCAAAACCTTGCTCTGACGTTAGTTTTTATTGGTGGTGAGATATTACAGAAGTAAACAAGTATACAAACAACAATAAACAGAGAAAGAGAGGAGGCAAAGTAAGACGGACAAAAGGAATTTGTGGCTGGAAAACATTGGCTGTTTCTTCACACACACACACACACACACACACACACACACACACACACACACACACACACACACACACACACACCACCCCACCATCCCGACTACTCAACACCCACAGTCCTCTATACATCCGTATATCTCTAGCTCGGGGCGGAACAGAACGCTTGTTGAGGGCAACACCTCATCGCCATGGGTCTTGTCAGGGAGATCCTTGCCGAATACCTGGACTACTTCAAGGCGACGTTTGCCCGCTGCATGTTTCTGATGCACGCGGTGATCGTCATCTGGCGGACCGTGGTGTTGTTGGGGACCACGTACTGGCTCATCACCATCGGCGTCGCCTGCATCATCGTTGAGTACTTCGTCACCGTCATCGTGCGCAATGGCCAGGAGTGGAATTGGTGAGACACGAGGGTTTTTTTCGCCGCCTGTCTGTCTGTCTCTTTTGTCTCTGTCTATCTGTTGTCAGTTTGTTTGTTTGTCTCATTCAGTCTCTGTATCTCTGTCTGTCTGTCTGTTTCTCTGTCTGCCTGTCTATCTGTCTGTTTGTCTTGATCCTTCTCACTCTCTCTCTCACTCACTTTCTCTCTCTGTCACTCTGTTTCTCTCAATTTCTCTCTCTTTGTATCTGTCTGTCTGTCTGACTGACTGTCTGTCTGTCTGTCTGTCTCTGTCTCTGTCTCTCTCTCTCTCTCTCTCTCTCTCTCTCTCTCTCTCTCTGTCGTTACGATAAACTGTACGAAGTAAGGAACTACCTGGCAGAAATTAGTTGATTTTCCGTTTAATCTTAACTTGTACTGACGTAACACACAACACGCACTCTCGCAAATGTCTCTGTCTCTGTCTCTGTCTCTGTCTCTGTCTCTCTCTCTCTCTCTCTCTCTCTCAATCTCTCACACACAGACACAGACACGCACGCACACACACACACACACACACACACACACACACACACAAACACACACACACACACACACACTACACACACACACACACACACACACACACACACACACACACACACACACAACGCACATACACACACACGCACACACACATACACACACACGCACTTACACACACGCACACACAAACACATACACACACATACACATACACACACGCACATACACACACACACACACACACACACACACACACACACACACACACACACACACATACACACACACGCACATACACACATATACACACACACGCACATACACACACACACACACACACACACACACACGCGCGCGCGCGCGCGCGCGCACACACACACACACACACACACACACAGGTGCCCCTGAAGAGAGATGTCCGAGATGACTGATGCCCAACAAGTGCCCTCTTCTCCTTCAGGGTCAGTCCCGCCACCCTGTGTTACCTCATCGCCGCCTTGCCGGGCCTGTGGCTTCAGAGGCTGTACCACCTGGGTCACCATGGCAGCAGAGCCGGCACCGCCTTGGCTACCGTGGTCAGTGGTCAGCTTCCTGCAGCTCTTTGTCTGTTCTGTAGTAAGAGGTCCAAAGTCTGTCTTCTGCTGCATAGTGGGTCTGCTTCTGCACGTTCTGTCATCTTCATCTTTGTCTGTTCTGTAGTAAGAGGTCCATAGTCTGTCTTCTGCTGCATAGTCTGTCTTCTTCTGCACATTCTATCTTCTTCAAAATAGTCTGTCTTCTGTTCGATCATTAATTTCTCTCTCCTCTCTCTCTCTCTCTCTCTCTCTCTCTCTCTCTCTCTCTCTCTCTCTCCCCCCCCCGTCTCTCTCTCTCTCTCGGTCTCTCTCTCGGTCTCTCTCTCGGTTTTCTCTTCTCTCTCTCTCTCTCTCTCTCGTCAGTTGATACTGTAGCATGACTGGAGAGGAAAATCCCAGCATTGGAGACGACTCCCTTCAAAAGAGAACTGCCCCCCCCCCCCCCCCCCCCCCCCCCCCTCCGCTCTGCAGAGCGTAATACACGACGAAAGTCCGAAAGACTGTGAGGCAGCACGTGAATCACCACACAGACCTAGTGACCACAGTGAGGAACAGACAGCTGAAGTGGTAAGGACACCTGATGAGATCAGCAAGACTCCTGCAAGACCTTCTCCAAGGAACAGTACAGGGAAGAGAGGAGACAGGCAGTACAGGAAGAGAGGAGACAGGCAGTACAGGGAAGAGGAGACGGGGCAGTACAGGGAAGAGAGGAACAGGGCAGTACAGGGGAAGAGAGGAGACGGGGCAGTACAGGGGAAGAGAGGAGACGGGGCAGTACAGGGGAAGAGAGGAGACGGGGCAGTACAGGGGAAGAGAGGAGACAGGGCAGTACAGGGGAAGAGAGGAGACGGGCAGTACAGGGAAGAGAGGAGACAGGCAGTACAGGGGAAGAGAGGAGACGGGCAGTACAGGGAAGAGAGGAGACGGGGCAGTACAGGGAAGAGAGGAGACGGGGCAGTAATAATAATAATAATAATGTATATACTTATATAGCGCATTTCTTGTTACACAACTCAATGCGCTTACATCCACATTTGCACTTATCATCAACACTCGTTTACACAACGGGCTGCCTACCGGGTAGTGCGACTGAAGAGCTGCCAGCTGGCGCTTCATTCAGTCGTTTCCGTGTCATCCAGTCAATATCGTTCACTCAGTTGTTACTTCCTTCATTCTTTTTTTTTTTTTCCATTTCTTACGCAGGGTGCATGCTGTGTGTAACGTGTCATCCATACAGTAAGGGGAAGAGAGGAGACAGGGGCAGTACAGGGGAAGAGAGGAGACGGGGCAGTACAGGGAAGAGAGGAGACGGGGCAGTACAGGGCAAGAGAGGAGAAGGGGCAGTACAGGGGAAGAGAGGAGACGGGCAGTACAGGGGAAGAGAGGAGACAGGGCAGTACAGGGGAAGAGAGGAGACAGGGCAGTACAGGGGAAGAGAGGAGACAGGGCAGTACAGGGGAAGAGAGGAGACAGGGCAGTACAGGGGAAGAGAGGAGACAGGGCAGACAAAGAGGTGGACAGACTTTGCTGAGTGGACCGGGAAGAGCACTACAGAGCAAAGCACTTGCGCGTTTCATACAGACGAGGCGGTGGAAATTCTCGCATTGTTTGGCGAGTGTCTGTTCTGTTTCATAGCACACTCTAGCGGGTGGCTGGAGCTAGGAAAAGGCGAGAATTCATTGACTGTCTTGGGGCTCTGTCGCATGTGATTGGTGCACACATTCTCTGACTGGTACATAACAACAACCAAAATGCAGCCCCTTCAATAGCTAGAAGAGCTTGAAGAAGCAGTCACATTGTTGATTTGAGTCTTGGGCTTGCGCCCCTTTCTTAATTTCCCTGGCCTCTGACACTCCTCGCCACAAGGATAAGCTAGACACATTGCGAATTCTCTTGTGTATCTAACTCCCCTCAGCGAATTGCCTACACACACACACACACACACACACACACACACACACACACACACACACACTATGACACAACACACACACACACACACACACACACACACACACACCACACACACACACACACACACACACACACACACAACTCCATCAACTCTGTTCCCCTTCAACAACAGCAAAAAAAAAAAAAAAGTACAGAAGATCCCCACCCATCCATCCCCACCGCACCCCCTACCCCCCGCCCTCCGCTCATCCCAGCTGCCTCTTTGCAGCCGTCCACCAGCGTGTCGCTGGACTTCTCTGAGGAGGACTGGATGCTGCTGTCGGAGCAGACCATGATGGTGACCATCATCCTCAGCCGCTGGCTGCTGCCCCGGGGCAGCATGACCCACAACGAGGTGTCCCAGCTCCTCCTGCTCTACCTCGCACTCTCCTCCGACATCATCGACTTCATCTCCATCTTCAGCTTCCCCGAGGTCAGTGGCGATGGCGGGGAGGAGGTGGGGGACGGGGATGCACGGGTGTTGAGAATGTTGACGGTGTTATCTTAGTGCGCTGTTTCTCCGTCTTTTTCCTTTTCCTTTTCATCTAGCCCGTTCTTAAATGCTGGTCTTCTTGACTCACATTTTGCTAATAATGTATCTCTTGGAGGGGACAGAGAGAGAGAGAGAGAGAGAGAGAGAGAGAGAGAGAGAGAGAGAGAGAGGGGGGGGCATTTATGTGCGTTGAGGAGAGAGGGGGAGTGTGTCGAGGAAATCTGGACACACCACTTTTCGTCCCCCTTCTCCTTACTTCCCGCTCTAAAAAAATAAATGAATAAACAAACAAAGTTTTGGGGGGGGGGGGGAGGGAAGGGGGGGGGGGGGAGAGGAGAAGGGCCTTTAGACACCTTACGCTTCCCCTCTCTCTCAAACAGAAAGGAGAGATAAACCGTTGTCTTTTTTTTTTTTTTTTCTCGCGCAGTTGACTAATTTCTCCCTTCAACACTTACCTTTTTTTTTTTTTTAGTCATTGATGGTATCCCTCGCCGTCATGCTATTATTTCCCGCTGATTCATCTCTCTCTTCCACTGTCTGCCCCTGCCCCCTCCCCCACCCCCAGCTTCCTTTTATTTTCGGTCAGTTGACCGTAGGTTCAAATCCCAGCATCAAATTGAACTCCCTCATCCTGCTCCTCATGATCCATCCTCCTTTCATCCCTCCACCTATCACCACCACCATTATACCTCCTTCAGTTAGCTACATACTCTGCCATACGAGCTGGTCTAATCCTGATCTGGTGGCTCCTGATGTGCTTGACGTCCACTACTTCTGTGGGCAACAGGTCGCTGGGGACGAGACCTACTGCTACGTGCTGCTCTTCTGGTGGACCTGGGCCATGCTGCAGTTCACCCTGGTCCTCACCTCCACTCAGGACAACGACAACAAAGACAACGACACCAAGACCGAGGACAACGTTGCTGACGACGCGGAAGTCAATAGGCTCGCAGCTACCACCGCCCCCACGAAGACAGGTGCGAAACCCAACGAGAAAGTCGAAGCCAGTAAATCCGATGTTGTCGAAGAAGGCGTCGCGGTGAAGAAGGAGGAGGAGGAGGAGGAGGAGGAGGAGGAGGATGGAGGCTGCTGAATGGCAGAGGTGGACCAGAGACAAAGGAGGCGGCTAGGAGCTGGGGCCCAGGCCTTTCGTTAGACTTCCTGGCACCGATGGTGCTGTGCTCAAGGAGGTCTGGGGCCATCCTGTGCGTGTTCGTCCTGAGGCTACGTCCCCTTCCGCCCCTGGTCTCATGTGCAGTTTCAGGTGGTCTTGCCTTCGTCCTGTGGCTGTTTGTCTGTGTGTGTAGTCCTTCCCCTTCCCCCTGTCTCTTTATTTGTGGCTGTTTGTCTGTGTGCTGGTCCTTCCCCTTCCCCCCTGTCTCTTTATTTGTGGCTGTTTGTCTGTGTGCTAGTCCTTCCCCTTCCCCCTGTCTCTTTATTTGTGGCTGTTTGTCTGTGTGCTGGTCCTTCCCCTTCCCCCTGTCTCTTTATTTGTGGCTGTTTGTCTGTGTGGCTGGTCCTTCCCCTTCCCCCTGTCTCTTTATTTGTGGCTGTTTGTCTGTGTGCTAGTCCTTCCCCTTCCCCTGTCTCTTTATTTGTGGCTGTTTGTCTGTGTGCTAGTCCTTCCCCTTCCCCTGTCTCTTTATTGTGGCTGTTTGTCTGTGTTGTCCTTCCCCTTCCCTGTCTCTTTATTGTGGCTGTTTGTCTGTGTGTTTCTCTCTCCCTTCCCTCTTCTCTATTGTGGCTGTTTGTCTGTGGTTTCCTCCTCCTTCCCTCTCTTCTATCTGTGGCTGTTTGTCTGTGTTTTTCTCTCTCCTTCCCTCTCTCTCTATCTGTGGCTGTTTGTCTGTGGTTTCTCTCTCTCCTTCCCTCTCTCTCTATCTGTGGCTGTTTGTCTGTGGTTTCTCTCTCTCCTTCCCTCTCTCTCTATCTGTGGCTGTTTGTCTGTGGTTTTCTCTCTCTTCCCTCTCTCTCTATCTGTGGCTGTTTGTCTGTGGTTTTTCTCTCTCCTTCCTCTCTCTCATCTGTGGCTGTTTGTCTGTGGTTTTCTCTCTCCTTCCCTCTCTCTCTTCTGGCTGTTTGTCTGTGGTTTTTCTCTCTTCCCTCTCTCTCTATCTGTGGCTGTTTGTTTGTGTTTTCTCTCCCCTTCCCTCTCTACTGGCTTTGTGTCTGTCTCACTCTCTCCGTCCTCTCCCCCTCCTTCTCTCTCCGTGTTTGTGTGGTCTCTATCTTCACTCTCTTACTTGCTGTTGGGGACCCCTACGACCCACCTACCCCTCAGCACACCACACACAACACACACACACACACACACATACACACACACACACACACACACACACACACACACACACACACACACACACGCACGCACAACCGCACACAAACACACACGCGCTTGCGCACGCAGGCGCGCACACACACACACACACACACGCGCGCGCACACACACACACACACACACACAACACACACACACACACACACACACACACACACACACACACACACCACGCACACACATCGGCGCGTGCTCATCAATATCACTCTGAGTTAAAAGACGTCAAGATGAAGAAGAACAACGCCTGCTCTTAACATGTAAACATTTTTTTTTATTTTTGCATTCGAACATGTTTGTACATGATTTGTTGTTGTTTCCAGGTGTTCAACTACACCATCATCTTCTTCATCTGCAAGAACATTCTGGTGCTGGCCCTGCAGACCTACAGGATGATCGTTCTTTTCCTGGAAAGTAGGGCAAAGGTCAAAGAATCCAAGTCAGGGTCAAGGCCGAACTGAGAAAGAGGCGCTACTCTTCAATCAGCATGCACAGCATGAGCACCATTGATGAGATTGATAACAACGACAACGACGACGACAACGATGATGATGATGATGATGACGACGATGATAGCGACAGCGGCGCTGACTTCAAAAGGAAGGATACTGCTTCACGCAGCGTTGACGGAGAGTGCAGGGCCACTCCGAAGGGGCCCTGGCAGTGGTTTCTGAGGTATCGGAACAGAGCAATTCCTCGGCGTCTGCTTATCACCCGCCTTCCTTCAGCTCTGCTTTCGTGGGGATGCCCACAGTGAGCAGAAAGAAGCTGCCCCCAATTCGGACTTTCATGGCGGCCAGCAACAGGAGCAATAAGAGGACCCATGCCCCGTATCCACGGACCGGGGGTTCAACAGGGAAAGAGAGAAGTCAGTCCGAGACAGATGATGTCCAGAAACACGAGGGAGATGTCCCTGCAGACTCTGTAGCAATTTCCGAGGAGGGGACATCTGGAAAGAGAAATGGATCAACACCGACTTGTGCGTCTGCCCGTGAAGGAGTACAGACTGCCCCGACCAGTCCTGCCGCGGAGAGAATGGTTCTGAAAAAGATGGCCTCCGAGTCCACCCTTTCATTGGGAAAGGTCTCCTTCATCCCGGGGCCCGATCCTGAGGACAGTTTCAAAAGGACACCCCGAAGAACCGTGGCGTCAGTTCGTCGGTCGTTATCGATGTGGCTCAACGGTTCCGCCTCTCCACAGAGCCAGGTGGCACCCGGCACGCCTTCAAAGGAGCGCCTAAAGTTCCTCAAACAGCAGCTCTGGAAAGAGTCACGTCAGGATTCTCCATCGCCAGGGAGCGGGGCGACTTTGGCAGAAGCCTTGCCCGCCACGGTTGATTCGTCCGCTGCCCCCTCCACGCCCCCCTTGTTCCATCAGATCTCCCGGAGGTCGCTCAGAGAGGAGGACAAGGCCCTTGACAGGGAGCGGCACACATCCGACCCAGCTGTGTCATCCTGCACGTGGTCTCCGGTGCCTCTTGTGTCCAGAGACAGTGACCCCAGTTTGAAAGTCTGATAGCAGTCCAGCAGAGTTGATGCGTTCTGCCCCCTAAAGAACATTCTGCCCAGCGCTGATTTCAGACGCGCGCGCGCACTTGTGTGTGTGTGTGTGTGTGTGTGTGTGTGTGTGTGTGTGTGTGTGTGTGTGTGTGTGTGTGTGTGTAACATACAATAATCATTTGGTTCGGTTGATGACCTTTACAGTGTCGTTTGATTCGTTCTTTGCAACACTAAAGGTAAAACTGACGAAACACCAAACAAAACGTTCTTTGTAATGAACAGTTGAAACAGATACCACTGACTCACCGTGGATCCACTCACCAGTTCATAGAAATTTGATGAAGACAGACAGTGCCGACTGTACTGAAGATATTTCAAAGCCCTGCTTGACACTACGGGAGATAAGAAATAGTTCGCTATACAGAGGCTGTACAGTGACTGAGAGAGACGGCGGTATGCATTAAATTAAGGTGCGCAGTACTGAGGTTCCTGTCACGGTGGCTGTTCCCATGACGTGTCCATAGCTATCGGCACCGAACTGACCGAAGAGTGACGTGAAAACGGTTCGCATGCGGGTTAAAAACAAAACAAAACAACAACAACAACAACACAACAACAACAACAACAAACAAAAAACCTTAGGGACTGAGATGAGAGGATTTAACTGATGTAAGGAGAAGATCAAAGGCGCAGAATCTGCGTCCACGTCTCCGACGCTGGTTTCGTTGACTCTGTCTCTCCCACTCTCCTCTCCTCTCCCTACAAGTTCACGTTCGTGACACATGAGTCAGGGAGAGTCGAACACAACTTGCTGTGTCGGGCCAGACTGCAACGGCACTTTTTTTTTCCACAGTGGGTCAGCTATTCGGCCCAGGACCTTGAGGAGCTTTGACCAGAGACTTTCCTTTCAATTCCAGCCTATGCGACTGACGACACTCGACCTGACGGATGAAGACAGACACGATTCAACTGTTCTGGTTTTACCGTGCAGACTCGGAACAGGTGAATGGTCTTCTCGATTTATACCGATCTCCAGGAAGCTGACAGAAATCCAGCGAATCGAGTGGCAGGACATGTATACCCGTTCATGTGTATGAATGAAAGAGACGGAGATGAAAATTAACGACGAAGTTTAACTCTTCGCAGCCACGGCGATTTGGGCTTAAAATAACCTTGCCTCGGAATCGCTTTCTTTCCGTGTTGAAAGACTTCATGACTGTAGACGAGATGAATGTTGTCTTTAAGATCTTAGGGTCAGAAAGGAAAACTTTTCGTATTGTCTACCGCCCTTATTCGTATTTTCAGTGCTGTATAAGTAGTTACGTTGCTCGTTGCTTGACTGGTAGTCTCTCTGTTTTCAATTTGTACTCTCATTTTCTGTTCAATCACAATGAGTTATACAGTTGACTGGTTGGTATCCTGTATTTCTTTCTTTCTTTTTTTCTTCCTTTTTTTCCCTTTTCCTTCTTTGTTTTTGCTGTCCCATCTTCTGTGCCACCTCAGTGGCGCTGTTTCCACGTCGCTCATTACGAGCCGCCAAAGCTCCGGCAATGGCAATCTACAAGGAGCAGTCAATATCAAGTCGTTATGAGGCAACCCACCAGAGGAGACACTGCACTGCTGCCAAGTCACTTCGATAGTGTTCAGTGGTGTCTGTTCTGATCCAACATATGCAGGACACAAGCTATGGGCAACAAGAATTGCTTAGTCGCCGAGCCTTTGCGAGAGAGCAGTCCCTCCGGAGAGTGCCACCACGTCCTGCCAACGACGACAGTCCTCGTGCATTTGCCGTTACCGATGTCCTGGACAGAATCAGACCAAGGCCATAGACGTGGAGAGACATTGAAAATTGAGATCATGTTGGGAGCAGGGCATGAAGAACCATACAATTTCATTTTTTAAAAACTCACTGGTTGGTGAGGATGGGATGCTAAAGCTGATGCAACGGGTTTCCATAGTGCTCTGAGACTGCGTGACAAGAGTTGTACTCTACGGTTACTTTCCCAGCGTCAACCCGGCCCGACAGATACAGACACCTGCAGTGTTGGTCAGGGAATTAGAGCAACACTCTCAAAGACACATTCATTGAAGTGGTTGAAACTCGACTGTGTGGTCCCAGTCTTCCCAGCTGAGCCCGTAGCAAACTCAACTCTGGGTCGGGGCATGAAGAGCAGTCGGGGCAGGAGAATCCCACAGGTGAATGGCTCTGATGGGAATCGAACCCACGACTTTCCAGTCGGAATTCCGCGACGTTAACTCCTTCGCTACGGTAGCTAGTAGTAGGCTGTATTTCAGTCTTGCTGACCAGAGATGGGCACAATAGTCTGAAGGACACTACCTGCGACGAAACAGTGATAGCCACCATTTTGAGGTCCAGTGGATGGTATGTCCTGGATACGCTGGACGAAAGCACCTAAATGCCTCAGCAGTAGTGCGTTATCCCCCCTGGTGGTTACCCCTGTAATGACCTGACATTGATATTCCCCCGTGGACCGCTAATGTTTGAACTCCGATGGGAATGGCCTTGATGTGGCAGAGGAGTAAGGTGGGCGGGGGGGGGGGGGGGGGGGGGGGGGGTAGGGCGGGGGGGGGGGGGGGAACAGTGCTATTAACAGATTTACTGTGCAGCCAGACAAATTGACGTACCCCCCACTCTTCACCCTCCACCCCCTCCTCAGCTCCCTCGTTTTTGTTTCTACACTCAAAGTCTACATGTATACGGGTTGCATTTTCTATTCGTTACCACTGCTGTGCCTTCTTGACCATGAATCGGCTTGGTTCTGGAACAGTTGTGATGTTTCACCTGCGGTTTCTTCAGGATTCTCTGCCCTCTTCCGAAATATCTTGTCTTTACAATGAATGGACATTTCCATTGTTGAAGTGGGCACGTTTCTGCTTTTAATTTTGTTTTGTTTCGTCTTTCTGTGTAGTAATTTTTGTCCTTTGTCGTTATTAGTCTGTATGAGTTTTGTTGTATATTAAATCATGTTCACGATTCATGTTGACGGATATGACTGTTTTGTGGTTGGATACATTTTTATGAGTGTCCATAGGCCTATTTGAGTCACTGACTTCTCAGGATGAGCGTACGGAGCATGTTGAAGAACGGAGAGGTTCAGAGAGGAGAGAGAGAGAGAGAGAGAGGGGAGAGAGAGAGAGAGAGAGAGAGAGAGAGAGAATTCTTTATTAACGAGGAGGATAATAGACAAGAACTGATGCGCTTTTTTGCATCCAGTCCTCGCCCTGAGTAGGGACTACAATAATTTATTCAGTGAAATGAAATAGTGTATAAAACAAACAAACAAACAAACAAAACAAAACGGGCCTGCAATCATAATCGATTATCAAATGAAAAAAAAGCAAGAAAAAAACAACAACACACACACACACACACACAAGAAATGAAGGGGAAGAAGAGGAGTGGGATGGGGGACGTATAGAAGTGCACTATAATGGACAACAACTAACATGTATAAAACAGACAATGAAATGAATATGACAAAGTATACACAGAATTTGGAACAGAGAGAGAGAGA
>CM065721.1:20118373-20120873 GCA_033310375.1 Conus canariensis
TTCCTTCCTTATTGTATTGTCTGTCTATGTTTACGTTGACCTACTTTGCTAGGGACGATTAATTCTCTTGTCGTTTTGTTTGTGTGGGCCTACACAAGTGAGTTTCGAACGGCATCATGTCGGAGACAGTTCTTGTCCGTGTTGTCGTGTGTGTGTGTGTGTGTTGGATATGTCTGCGCGCGCTTGTGTGTGAGTGATTTCATAATAAAACTTGCAATGACTTTTTTTTGTTGAGAGGTACGGGAAAGGGGGTTGATTGGGGAGGGGTGAGGAGGAGATGAGGGTTGAGGATGGGATAGTGACAACCCTGATATAAGTAAATGACGTCGGCTGGGCTGTAATAATGGAACAAAGGTCAGATGACGAAACTCTGTAAGTAACAACCCATGGAAACGTAAGGTGAAGAAATAAGTAGTCGGGGGAGAAACAATGAGATATAAACATGTGTGAAGCAGTTTCGCTCGTTCGTTGTAAGCCATCTGTTCCTTCATTCGTCTGAAATCTGACACGCTGATCTGCTGGTCTCGGGATTTTCGTCTCCACAAATGTAGTCATGTACAACACCAACAGTCTCAGTCGCTGAAGTATGGAAGGTCTACACAATACGACACTGTGTCCTGAACGTCAAGAACATATTGTTTCAATGTTTGGGCACGTGCTCGAGACTTAACTAAAAGCGACAGTCTTAGCATCAAGAATTAAAAAAAAAAAAAATCGACATCCCGCCTTATGGTTACATTTCCGTCGGAAGTCGGTGAGTTAACCACAGAGACCGAACCGCATACCAGGCATATCGCCAGCTGAACTAACGTTGTTGTTGTTGTTGTTGTTGATGTTGTATATCGCTAGCTGAGCGTTGTTGTTGTTGTTGTTGCTGCTGTTGCTGTTGCTGTTGTTGTCGTCGTCGTCGTTGTGTTTCGTTCTTAAACCTTTTGCTCTCTTTGATGGAGTTCATGGTTTCAAGAATTGACAGTAGTAGAAAGAGACTGTGACAAAATTTAAAATTCAGGAGATGACGCACGCACACCACACACAACACACACACACACACACACACACACACACACACACACACACACACACACACTAAACGTATGCAGTTTAGTATAATGGAAATCTCATTGCGCGTCTCCTTTGTTGTTGTTTGTTCGTTTTGTTTGTCTTTCTCGTCCGAGTTCCCTTAAGCAGCATGTATGTATGTATGTATGTATGTATGTATGGAGAGAGAGAGAGAGGCAGAAAATGTATGTATGTATGTATGTATGTATGTAGAGAGAGAGAGAGACAGACAGACAGACAGACAGACAGACAGACAGATATGTATGTATGTATGATGGATGGGGAGAGAGAGAGAGAGAGAGAGAGAGAGAGAGAGAGAGAGAGAGAGGAGAGAGAGAGAGAAGCTCAGTGGTTGACTTACAGTCCACATTCTTTACTAGACATTCCTCCAGCTGACCATTAACCATGCATACATGTCGAAACACTACCAGACTATAGGAATTTATAAACGCTAAAGGTGTTGGAAACAATATAGGCCTAAACCAATGACCTGGGATATTACATCCACGACAGTAAGGAGGTGGAGAAAACGAAATAGAGAAGGCAAACGAACATATTGTTTAGACTGCGCAGTAATTTTCATTTATCGAAACATTTCGTTAGAATAACGGGGTAAACACGTACTTAAAACATTGTCTAATTCCTATGTAGTTTGTAAAAGCAAAGAGGCACTTTTTCACTGGTTGTGACACTAGGCTATGGGAGCATATGTGTGTCCGTTGAGACCGATACCATCAAAATGAAAAGCTATATGAACCTTTTCGGGAGGGGGGTGGGGGATGGAGAGGACGGGGAAACATATAAGGATCAGGAAAAATGATATCAAGCTGTCAAGCCACTCTCTCTCTCTCTCTCTCTCTCTCTCTCTCTCTCTCTCTCTCTCTCACACACACACACACACACACACACACACAATACATACAACACACACGCATACATACCACACACACACCACACACACACACACACACACACACACACACACACACACTCACAGAGCTTTACAGGGCATTTCAAGACATATCACTCACCACAGGCGTATTCACCTCAACAGACTTTCGTGGCTCGCTGTAGCTTCTATCAAAACCACCATCAACTACCATTTGCAGACAACCCTTCCTTTGTCAAAGCATGCGTGGGGGCTCCCAGTGACGAGGCTTCCAAACCACGCCATCATGAAATGGATACCGACTGGACCGAGCAAGACAGAGGGCGGACCCAAATGACCCGGCGGCAGATCGGCGGTGGAGAGGGTGACCTCCGCTCCAGTTACAATTAGTAAACAGCTGTTAGGGCGAAGACACTGTAGGGCCTGTGTCTTTGGTTGGGGTGACACTGGCTGACTGGGACCGAGCACTTGCGGAGCACCTAGACTGTCACGTGTGTCGCGCCACCCAAGATCGAGTAACTCTATGTAGGCCTGCAGCTTATGTCAGTGTCT
>CM065721.1:20145873-20168373 GCA_033310375.1 Conus canariensis
AACTCAACCCGTTACCGTATTTTTGCGTCAGCTGGACGTGCCAAACAGTCCCATTCCATTTATTTTCGGCTGTCTGCTTGCATGCAAAAAGGTAAGTCAAATTTCAAATGGTTAGCTTTTTAGTGATGTATAGGTAAATGGAAAGGGTTTTTAAAAAAATGTATTGTTAAGAAGCAAGCTTTTTAGTGATGTATTTGCAAATGGTAAGCTTTTTAGCAGTGTATGGGTCAGAAGGAAGCTTTTTAGTGTTATATTAGTGAAATGGAAGTTTACTTATTAGTATATTGAGAGAGGGGAGCTTTTTAGATATGCTTTTGTAAGTGGGAAGTTTTTTTTAGTGATGTAGCGGTGAATGAGAAGTTTTTTAGTTAAGTATTTTTAAGTGGGAAGCTTTTTAGTGGTGTAAGTCCGAAGCTTTTTAAGGGTGTATTGGTAAGTGGGAAACTTTTTTTTAGTCATGTGTTGGTAAATGGGAGGCTTTTTCGTTGTGTACTGGGAAATCGAAAAGTTTCTAATGTTTGATGCTTTATTTATTTGTAAGTGGGAAAGATTTTTTAAGGTTTCACTGTTAAAAGAAAAGACTTCTAATTGTTAATTGTGAACAGAAACCTTTGTAATTGTTAACTAATAATAATGATGATAATCCTAATAATAATATCTATAAAGTGCATTATTCAGATTATCTGCTCTGATCATTTTACACTTACAAATCATTTTCAGCCCTGCCCCTCCTTTCGTCCCCATCATCCCCACCCCTTCCACCCCAACCGTTCACATTCACGCATGCTCACACCATGCTTAAACATACACACATGCACACACACACGCAGGCACGCGCGCGCACACACACACACACACACACACACACACACACACACACACACACACACACGCACACTCGCACTCACAACACACACACACACACACACACACACACACACACACAACACAGTCGTACTCAAAAACACACACACACACACACACACACACACACACACACACACACACACACATGCATGCACACACATGTGCGCACACGCGTACTCACATTAACACACGCATGCCGCAGAGACAAAGTAATTGACAGACAGAGTAATTTGTGAAGTGGCCAATGGTGGAGCGAAACAGAACGCCAAGTCAAACACGACTGACACCAGGTGAATGCGGCATGGTGCGGGGACTGGGAAGCTGGCCTGGGGGATGGGGTTACAGGTGGAACGGGAAAAGGGAGGAGGGTGCAGAATGGGCGGGGAGGGAAGGGGAGGAGGACGAGGAGGGAGATGGTGGTCAGAGGAGATGTTTTTTTCCACAATCACTGTTCCATGTGACAGGTCGACGTTGAGTATGGAATGTTCGCCTTCATGTTCTTGTCGGGTGAGAAAGAAGAGCGAAAATACTGACGGCTTCATCTACCAGTCGGAGGCTGTTACTGTTTCTAGTGCAAGGGGCGGGGGTGGGGATAATGGCTGAACAAAATTCGAAAGTATTTTGCTGTCGATCCACACATCCTGGAAGCCAACAAACGAACAAGTGGAGACAGTCTGTCCTCAGCCCTAGCGTTAAGAAGATCAGGGCCATCGCCACCTTGGCGGCTTTTCGGCACTCTGCGCCCCAACAAGTGTTTTGTGGGTAGCATTCTGGTGCTCTGATAATCCGTTTATTAGCACTACTTCAAGGATTTTCAGATGAACAGAGTTGATGGTACCTGGGGAATTTCGTTCATCGCAGCCGATTTGTCTTTCTCAGGACATTTGCTGCCCTCCTTCTGTTGACTGCTAGGGCACACGCTGACCTGCTTACTCTGAATTCCTCAAAATGTTTGACATGGAACGAGTATATGACACAAAAGTGGGGCGTGTATTTCTTGTTTTTTCCTGTCCCAACTTCTGTGCCACCGTAGTGGCCTTGCATCCAAGCCGCTCATTCTGACCCTCCATCCACAGCCACACCCTGACCCGGCCCGCCGCAGCCCCGGCACCGGCAGTCCACAGGGAGCAGTCAATGTCAAGTCATCATGAGGCAACCCACCGGAGGAGACACTGCACTGCTGCCGAGTCACTTCGGTGGTGTTCCAGTGACGCCTGTTCTGATCCAACGTATGCAGGACACCACCCAGTAACCCCCCTACTGACGACAATGATTACATAGTCGCGGAGGCGGCGTGAGTGAGCTCTCCCTCCGGAGGGCGCCACCACGTCCGTCCTACGACAGCCCCCACGACTTGCTGATACCGGTGACCCCAACGGAATCAAACCAAGGCCATAGACGTGGAGAGGACATCAAAACTGAGAGCAGGGCATGAAGGGCCACAGAATTTGAGACTTTTTTTTTTTTGAAATACTGATCGATGAGAATGAGGATGATGAAATTGATGCTACGGATTTCCATTCCGGTCTGAGACTGCATGACAGGGCTGTACTCCACGCTTACTTTCATGATATATCCCGGCGTCAACCACGCCCGAGAGATACAGATACCTGCAGTGTTGGCCCAGAAATTTGAGCAACACTATGAGAGACTTTGGATGAAACTCGACTGCGTAGTCCTTGTCTTCCCAATTGAGCCTGTAGCAAACTCAGCTCTGGATAGGAGCCGGTCGGGGCAAAAAAAATCCCACATGGTTCTGATAGGAATCGAACCCACGACCTCTCAGCCGCGAGTTCGCCACGGCGGCTCGTCTTGTTTATTAATTTGTTTATTTATTTGTTTTCAATATTATTTATTTATCTTTTCATTTATAGACTTCCTGTTTGGCTAAATATATTTACCATGTCAAACTCAGATACCCACCCTTCCTTCCTCGCCCGTGTTGTGCTATGTTCTGCAGTGGGTTCCCTTTTAGGGGCGGGTCACGGAATCATGGAAAGAACATTCCCTCAAGAACAGTGGTAATGGCTGCTATCACGTGAAAAGTCATTGTTACTTCGATTGTTGCTTCATTGTAACTCGTTTTACTCGGCCTTACCTAGCAATTAATGGTATAAAATGGAAAAGATCAATCATGAATGCCCCCATACCCATATTACACTGTTCACATGTTTGGAACTTGCTCCCTCAAGGTCGTACATACTGTTTTCACTAGTAATTATCAAGAAACCTGACAAGAGTTAGTTTTCTGTGAAAATCTTTTATTGATTAAGAATCGTTGCTTTTTCTTTGGCTTCTACGCCTGGTATTGCGCCTTGGCGTTAATCACATTGAAAGCAGCATAATGACTCACAGACACAATCACGAAGACAATTAATGCGGACGCACTGAAACGTCGTATGCATGAACATTAGATAGGATACCTCTGATTGTCAGAAATGACTGCCAAGATCACTGTTGTCACCCACGTGGCTTGATATAGTCACAACGACGCTGATCATTGTTTCCTTTCTTTTGACACACCGTCCATTGCTTTAACGACGTCAAAACCACTGAACATTTATGTTTTGATGTCATAATTACCGTTCTTTTGCGCACAGAAGTAATAAGTTGTATAAAGACAGCAAGTACCATTGTCTTTGTGGGGGAAAGTACCGCACACAGCTTGATCTAGTCACAACGACGCTAATCATTGTTTTCTTTCTTTTGACATACTGTCCATTGCTTTCATGGCAAGGTAAGGTAATGTTGCTTATAGCCCAGCCGACCGCAAAGGGCCATATTAGGGCTGTCACCGCGTTGGAGTCAACTCACAAGTCATTCATTCACACAACCCTTTAAACTACATCTTCTAAAAAACACACCCAAAATTTTGTTAAAAATCTTTACACTGTGAAAACTCAGATCAGATGAAATGTGTTAATCTCTTTCAGAAATTCAAAGATCACATCAGGTGGAACATCTCTGAACAAGGTTTTCATGGAGTCTGCCGTAAAATGTTTATGTCTCACATCATGCAAGCCCCAACACTCTAAAAGAATATGTTTCATTGTGAGTGGTACAAGACATTGAATGCACCACGCAGCTTCTTCACTCTTTAAAAGGTACGAATGAGTTAAAATACGAATGGCCGGTGTGCAGCCGGCATAAACTGTTTCTTCTTTGCGACCACCAGAGGTAGATGAGAGGAACTCTTTTAGATTTGGACGGATCTGGAAAAGTTTCGTATCCGTCTTTAATGGCGTCAAAACCACAAAACATTTATGACTTGATGTCAGAATCATCGTTTCCTTTGCGCACAGAAGTAATAAGTTATCTAAAGACAGTTAGTACCATTGTCTTTGTTGGGAAAAGTACTGTTTTCTTCAATACTGTTTTTTCAGATAAAAAATATTAATGTTACCTTTTGAATCAAATAATTTTCCACATATACAACATTGAAGATTCTCCCAATGCAGGTACAGGTGGAAAAGAGGGGGGGGGGGGGGGGGGGGGGGGTAACTGTCTCTTCCGAGTGAGCTTGCGCAATACAATCCAGTGACATGATACTCAGCTTAACAGTAATACTCCAAGCTGATGATCAAAAGAGGATGGGGCGGCTTGCCTCTTCTAAATAAACATGTACCGCATTTTGTATGAGATAGCCATGTAAACATTATCATAGTGTTGAGGGTGTGTGTGTCTTCATACCTAATGTGCACTGAATACTTTCCGGGTGGGGCTCTCTGGGACGATACAGCACAGCACGCGAAAACGCACTGCACTGCGCAACTCGACGCTTAATTACGCCATCCTGTGCTATACTGCATGTGTTACACAACGCAAAAATCTATCTGTCTGTCTGTCTGTCTGTCTGTCTTTCTGTATCTCGATCTGTCTTTCTTTGTCTGTCTGTCTGTCGCTCTCTCGCTCTATCTTTCTGTCTCTGTCTCTGTCTGTCTCTATCTTTCTCTTTCTCCCTCTCTGTGTGTCTCTGTCTGTCTCTGTCTGTTCTGTCTGTCTGTCTGTCTGTCTGTCTCTCTCTCTCTCTCTTTCTCTCTCTCTCTCTGTCTCACGCACGTTCGCGTACATGCACACACACGGTTAGACACGGTCACACATGTCGAATCATGATGCGACATCTTGGGAAAGAACAAGTCTATGTAAGTGATGATTTCTGAGGAAGGCCCACAGCAGGGATCAGTCCACCATTTGCTGAATAGAAGAAGTTAAGACAAGAGGAGGTATGTACATCCAGTCGAGTCATGATGATTAGAAGTCTACGTCAGTGTTAATTTTCTGAGGAACGCACCCAATATTGCACAGTCCACCATACAAAAGTTACAAGCAGGTGCTCGATGAACTATTCAGCCCCTGTCTTGGCGAATGTAACAGGTCAGTAGACCTACCTGTTCCCTGCAGCTCTGAGGTGTGAGCAAAGTGAATCTGGATGGAAAGTAAGAGTGACTGTCAACGGCAGTTGCAGAGGATAAAAGTGGTGTGACCGCCAAATAAATGGGGAGACAAATGAATGACCATTCGGAGGTCTTTGGGAGCAGCATGTTCTCGCCACTTTTAATTGATTCTCGTTTGCGCGACCATATATTTGCGTGGCTCCTTTTTGTTGATTCTTGTGAAAAACAATAACAACGACAAGAAGAAAACTGACAGAATTTTTTCCGTTAATCATCTTCACATAGCAGTTGCCCCTTGCTTACCAACGGTGTTTTGATAGCAGGTGTTTTTAGTCTTGGTTTGCAAAGACGATGTGTGCCTCTTCAAAGTTATGCAAAGCTGGTGGCTTCTTCTGGACGGAATGGATAGCCATTGACGGACATGCGGGTTTGTATCTGTTCGTTACCGTTTTTGCCGTATTATGGCCATTCAAATCGTCAGTGTAGCTTAGACCTCAAATAAAAAGTAACAATTTTGGTAACTTGATGATGACCATAAATGGCATAAGCATTAGGCCGCAGAACCGAAGAAGAAGTTTAAAAACAGTGTTCACAAGAGGAAAGATACTGACAACCAACGAAGGAAGCTCGAACTAGTAAGCTACTTTTCACCATGAAAAGCGATTGAGGTCTACAGTTGAAACGATTTCAACCTGTATTGCAAACTTCAGGCTTTTAAGCCGAAGAAAAGTCAAAACGGAACATATCCTGTGTTTGTGAGACAAACTGGGGCCCTCGAAGGAATGTGCTTATCAATAATTTTTAAGCTATTTCTCATTCGTTTGATCATATGTTGAGAAAATGTAACGTGTGCGAAAGCTGAGCAGCACAGATGAAATATCCCCAGGTATTCTGCAGGCTTTCAAAGGTCGACACAGGCTTTCAAAGGTCGACAGAGGCCACTCGCTTTTTTGTTCCTTCCATTGGATTGGCGTCCTGGAGAACTCGGGTCGAAGCGCGTTGCTTCTGTGTAATCGTGTGTTTGTTTCCATTCGTACGGTGGTCCGGTTTAAATTGATGTTTCTCATCAAAATTAAGCATCATTTGTGCTTTCATGGGTTATATGCGTGCACGATTGTGTGTGCGTGCGCGCATACATATGTGTGTGTGTGTGTGCGCGCCCGCGAGAGAGAGAGAGAGAGAGAGAGAGAGAGAGAGAGAGAGAGAGAGAGAGGGAGAGAGAGAGAGAGTGTGTGTGTATGTGTGTGAGTGTGGTGTTGATGTTTAGCCTTGTGCTGCCGCGAATTTAGTATCCAGTAATTAATTTTACTATTGCTACTGCGAAAACTGGTCATAGACTACATTTTCATGTTACTACTACTGATGTTACAACAGCTTCTACTGATTTTTTTTTCAAAACGTGTGACCGGTTTAAACATCATTGTTACAACTACTCTCGTTGCTGCTATTGTGCTGTCGTTGCTGCTTCAACATCAGCAACAACAACAGCAACAGCAGCAGCAGCAGCTGCTGCTACTTCTGCTATTTTCGGAACATGCTAGTTTTAAAACTTGAGCCCAAAAGCAACTGGCCCATTTGTAGGACAGACTTGGGGGTTAGCCGTTTTCCAGCTTTCCATGGTTTGCCAGTATGTCTGACATCTTTGTTTGTTTTTTTTTTTTTTTTAAAGACAGAGCAGACAGAGAAAGAGAGAGGCTGGGGGAGGACGGAGGGGAAAGCGAAAAGAGAGTGGAAGGGAGAAGAGAGAGCGAGAGAGACAGAGGGAGGGAGGGAGTCAGAGAGAGACGGAGGGAGGGAGGGAGTCAGAGAGAGACGGAGGGAGGGAGGGAGTCAGAGAGAGACGGAGGGAGGGAGGGAGTCAGAGAGAGACGGAGGGAGGGAGGGAGTCAGAGAGAGACAGAGGGAGGGAGGGAGTCAGAGAGAGACGGAGGGAGGGAGGGAGTCAGAGAGAGACGGAGGGAGGGAGGGAGTCAGAGAGAGACGGAGGGAGGGAGGGAGTCAGAGAGAGACAGAGGGAGGGAGGGAGTCAGAGAGAGACGGAGGGAGGGAGGGAGTCAGAGAGAGACGGAGGGAGGGAGGGAGTCAGAGAGAGACGGAGGGAGGGAGGGAGTCAGAGAGAGACGGAGGGAGGGAGGGAGTCAGAGAGAGACGGAGGGAGTCAGAGAGAGACGGAGGGAGGGAGGGAGTCAGAGAGAGACGGAGGGAGGGAGGGAGCCAGAGAAAGACGGAGGGAGGGAGGGAGCCAGAGAAAGACGGAGGGAGGGCAGAAGAAAAAGGGAGAGGAACAGGAGGGTGAGGGAGAGAAGAGACGGAGAGAAAGAGAGGGAGGAAGAGAGGGAACGAGAGAGTAAGAGAGGGAGGGGAGCGAGAGAGAGAGAGAGAGGAGAGAGAGAGAGAGAGAGAGAGAGGAGAGAGAGAGAGAGAGAGAGAGAGAGAAGTTATTCTAAGGGAAATATAAACGGCATGCAGTGTTTTCAATACAAAAGATTAAATCATAGCAACGAAGCTAGGGCTAGGGGAGAGGGATAGAGAGAGGTAGGGAGGAGGAGGACTGAGGGGAAAACGGAACGTGAGTGGAAGGGAGAAGAGAGGGGGAGAGACAGGAGGGAGGGAGGGAGTAAGAGGGGGGAGGATGGAAGAAAAAGGAAGAGAAACAGGAAGGTGAGAGAAAAGAGAAGGATGGGGACAGAAGAAATGGGAGGGAGAGAAGGAAGAGGAAGTAAGAGACAGGCAGGCAGGCAGGCAGACAGGCAGGCAGGCAGGCAGGCAGGCAGGCAGGCAGGCAGGCAGGCAGGCAGGCAGGCAGGCAGAGCAGACAGACAGACAGGACAGACGACAGAGTAGTTACCTCAAAGGGAAATATAAACGGCATACAGTGTTTTCAATACGAAAGATAACATCATTGCAAAGAAGCAGAGAGAGGGAGAGAAAGAGGGAGGGAGAGAGAAGAAATGTATGCTCTGTGTGTGTGTGTGTGTGTGTGTGTGTGTGTGTGTGTGTGTGTGTGTGTGAGAGAGAGAGAGAGAGAGAGAGAGAGAGAGAGAGAGAGACACAGAGAGAGAGAGAGAGAGAGAGAGAGAGAGAGAGAAGAGATGTTTGCGTACGTGTCTGCGTATGTAGTGCTTGCGTACGAGCGCGCTTGTTTGCTTATGTGTGTGTTTGTGTGTGGGTGTGTGATATGATGACTTTCTCAGCGATTGACATCTATAAATATAAAGCAGTCTACTCGCTCTTTCTCTTCAGCCTTTAATTGGATTCCCTTTCACATAATGTCATCAAAACTGGCATTGGTGTTGTCAAATGCTGGAATATGTCGATATTTGTTGTAACTAGGTGATAGGAGGGTTTTAGGGCGTCATGCTGTGTTAACGATGAAGACTGTTATAATGATGATGATGATATGCTGTGTTAGCAATGACATTAATAATGTTGATGATGATGAAATGCTATGTTAATACTGAAGATTGTAATGATGATGATGATGATGATCATGGTGATAATGAAGATGAAGATGTACACATGTCCCATCTCTGTTGAGTTCAAATTTGAGCTCCGGTAGAACACAATCGCCACCCCATCCCCATCTCCTCACCTACGCACACTAATCATTTCACGTCTTTTAAAGGAATTCAACCGACGACGTCGCTCACGATCTTTGACTTCGCGAACCACACCTCACCTCAACCCTCAAAACTCAACACCTTCAGCCCCGGAGCCCAAATGAAATTGTTACGGAATGCAACGTTATGTCAAGACCGTCTTCCGCCATGGAAAGCTCCAAATGTCCAGCTTTCTGAAAACAGAGTTCATTTCTCCGAAGACGGAGTGTGGCTGCGTACATGGCGAGGCGAATCAAAAAGCCGTCATACGCACATTCCTCTCGCCTTCGGAAATGCACACGGTGACGGGGACTCGCGTGGGACCGAAAGCGTATTTAGAACCTGCCAACTTGGCCTGCTGATTGTAACCCTTTGGGGATAACCATGCACCCTCGGCACACACACAGCTGCCAGACTCTGTGAATCAACTCTCGATGTACTAGGAACCCCGGCCAATTCGTGACGTTGTTAGTTTTATTTTGTACGTCCGCGCCAAACACAGGTGATGTGGTATGCAGAGCATAACCTTGGCGGGAGTTGTGATGGTGGTGGTGGTGGTGGTGGTGTTAAGCCACTTTAACCACAGCCGCCCCCCCCCCCTCCCCCAAGCGTGACTTCTGTCCTCCCCCATTCTCCAGGCCCCTACCCTTCCACTCCTGTCTGTCAGAGCGTGTTTGGAGCTGGCAGACAGTAGCAGCCAGCACATGAATCTTCCTGCCACTTTGTGGATTGCTGGGCGTTTGTTCGCTGCTGTTCGTGCTATCAGTGAAATCACCCCCTTTCTCTGTCTGTCTGATTACCTAATTGTCTGGCTGTCTGACTCTTTGCACCTGCCGGTCTCGTGTGTGTGTGTGTGTGTGTGTGTGTGTGTGTGTGTGTGTGTGTGTGTGTGTGTGTGTGTGTGTGTGTGTGCGTGCGTGCGTGCGTGCGTGCGTGCGTGCGCGCGCGCATGTGTGTGTGTGTATGCGTGCACGCATACGTTGATGCGTGCGCTTGTGCATGTTTGCGTTTTTTGTGTGCATGCGTGCGTGCGTGCTTGCAGCGTGCGCGCGCACGTGTGTGTGTGTGTGTGTGTGTGTGTGTGTGTGTGTGTGTGGTGTGTGTGTGTGTGCGCGCGCGCGCGCGCGCCGTGTATGTGTGTGTGTACCTGTGTACCTGTGTTGGTGTCCTGTCTGTTAAATCATATCTTGTGACTTTCGTCTATGGTGCCTTTCCAGATTCTTTCCATGTCGCGTGTCCAAGGACGTCCCACTGAATAACAGTAGTAGTAGCAGTGATAGCAGCAGCAGCAGCACTAGTACTGATACTATTGTTACTACCGCAACTATCATCACTAACGGCCATTTGGTAAGCACTTTCCTCCTTGACAGGGAACTCAAAGCGTTTTACAATAAACATAATACACGTTAACAGACCTCACACACCTAACGCATTAATACATGTTACGTATCTGTCAAATGGGAAATAAGTAAATATCTAATAATGCTAATGGTAATGTTGCCGATCGCAAAGGCCCATATCAGGGCTGTCATCGCGTTGAAGTCAGCTCACAAATATGTAGTAAGAAAATGCACATCCATATACTTGTTCAAGCACGTGTGCGCGTAAACACACATATACAAGCGCAACACGCGTACACAAGTACGTACAACACACTTATATACACACAAGCGCACTCCGCACACGCACGCAACACACACACACGCACGCACGCACGGACACACGCACGCACGCACGGACACACGCACGCATGCACGCACGCACGCACGCACGCACACACACACACACACACCACACACACACACACACACACACACACACACACACACACACACACACACTAAGTTTGTTTGTTGCGTAACTGAGTCATTACAGAGGTGTGGTATCAAGACTGTTAAAAGAAAAAGATGCCTTTTGAGGCCAGTTTTAAAGTAGTGAATCGAAGTAGAGAGACGAAGATTAGGAGGCTGACATTTTGGACAGACGGAGCCAAATGTGAGAAGATTTACTGAAGGATTTAGTTAGAACTGGAGGAGCAAGAAGCCACCGTGAATCGTAAATTGATCGGGGTTGGCGTGGGGGGAACGTACATTTTGAGGGGGAAAGTTCTATCAGGTGTTGGGGATCAGAATTTGTGATGAAGCTAAACGTGAGAGTAGAAATACATGAAAAAATTGAAGGGAGCGCAGATGCGGTATGACATTGTCAGTAACTTAGAACTGAATATTATTAACCTTGCTGCTGCGTTTTGAACTCGCTGAAGGTTTTCTGTTAAGCATTGGAGGCAACCGAGTATTAATGAGCTACAGTAAACCAATAATCAGCTTGTATTCGCGACGAAGCTTGTGGATGAGATTTTTCTTTTGGCACTGGCGGTAATCGTATGACCATTCCAAGCTCCGATGGTGATGTTGTCTGTGGGAAGTCTAATGGACGATGTCCTGGTAGCCTGCTCTTCTCACGCCATGACGCAGCAATACAAAGTATGGTAATAGTTACACATTTCAAGCATACAGAATGTTCTGCAATAAATCTAAACCTTTGAATGTATCGGAAACTATGGCAGAGCCTCTTTTCTTCAACGATAAAATCAATTTAGAGAATATTTCTTTAAGGAGATGTGAGTGGATAGACAGCAGTGTGCTTTATATTGCAGATGTGTGCAAAAATAATGGGAACTTTATGTCGTTTGCGGAATTCACTGATAAGTATAATGTAAGAACCAACTTTTTGAGCTATAGAGCTATCATTCTGAGAATACAAAAATTTGTTAATACTTTAAACATTGTGTTGGTAGATTGTAACAAGGCTCCTCTTTCTAGAGCACTACACCTTATTCATTCTGTTAAAAAAGGAACTCAGTTATATTATAGTAATTTACTAGATGATAAAACAATACCAAAATGCACTCAGAAGTGGAATGAAAAACTGGAAACTAATATTAATTGGAAGGTAACTTTTAGAAAAGTTAAAAAATTCAAGAAATAAAATTAAAATGGTTCCAGATCCGAATAATACATAAAATTATAGCAACCAATGCAGTTCTTTCGTCTATGGGAGTAAAACCCGATGACAGATGCAGTTTCTGTCTAGTAAGAAAATATAGTATAGAGCACATGCTTTGGAGGTGTGAATATGTCAATCACTTTTGGAAAGACTTTGAAAATGCTGTCAAAGAAAAATGTCTACACATCACATCGTTTTCTATAAGTGAACAATTGGTTATCTTTGGTAACAACAATAGTTTTAAATCAGACGGTGTATTCGACTTGATTCTTCTTCTTGCAAAATTTTATATTTACACATGTAAAATGAACGACCAGGTGCCTCAATACAACACATTCAAAATAATTCTGAAAAAGCGGTATGAAACCGAAAAATACATAGCTTACACAATGCTTCAATCAAGAAATTTTCATGTTAATTGGCACTTTTATAAACAGCTTATTAGTATAGAAGTAAACTGAAACATGGATATAAAATATGTGTGTATGTATGCATACACATATGAGTGTGCATATGTGTGTGTGTGTGTCTGTATATATACATATGTATAGGTATGTGAACGTAATTATGTATATGGATATATATGAAAATATGTATGGATATGTATATATATATGTATATATATATATATATATATATATATATATATATATGTGTGTGTACGTGTGTGTGTGAGTGTATAAATGTGTGTATATGTGTGTGTGTGTGTGTGTATATATATATATATATATATATGTATGTGTATGTATGTATATGTGTATATGTGTGTATATATATATGTATGTATATGTGTGGGTGTATATATGTATATATATATATATATATGTATATGTGTGGGTATATATATATGTATATATATATATATATATATATAATGAATGTAATAAATTATGTGACAAATAGTGAATATAGGAACATGACAAAAAAGGGAGAGGATAAACAGTGGGAAAGAAAGAATTGGCATCTGTGTATTTTGTTTTTGGTTTTGTTCTTTCATTTTTTTTCACCTTCTTTTATTGAAATGAAGTCCTTTCTATTTGATTTGGATGTATGTATTAGTAATATGGTGAAAATAATCCTTTTCTATGTGAATGTATGTAAGATATCAAAAATGAATCTTTAAAAAGTTATTAAAAAAAAAGTATGGGCATAGTCATATGGGCCTCAGTCTCGACCCTGCTGCATGTTGCTTTCTGATTGCGTCGTTGGCGGTACCCCTCGCCCCCCCCCCCTCCCCCCCCCCCCCCCCTTTTTTTTTTTTTTTTTCTCCGTTTGTCTAAGTATCAGAAGGTATTGAGATTTTGAAAAATCCTCCTCCTTGAGGGATTCGAACTAAGAACCTAGGATCTGCCCCCTTCGGTCGTGGCCAGTAACATTTGTAAGCCAGCGTTTTACCACCGGGCTGAGCTTTCATGTTATTTTCTTCGAAACGTTGAGATGTGTGATTGTTTTCCCGATAGTCCCCCGTTTTCTTTTCTCACTTTCCCCCCTTTTTTTTCTCTTTTAAAATTCCTCGTCTTCTACGACTTATTGTTTTTATTCTTCTTGTTCTTATTTTCGTCCTCCTCCTCCTTCTCCTTCTTCTTCTTCTTCTTCTTCTTCATTTTTGTTAAAGAGTGTTTCTTTCAATAAGCTTTCTTTGCACAGATGCTATTTGGAAAGGGAAGGGGAAGAGCGGCTTGGGAGGGGTAGGTGTGGGAGAGGAGGGGGGGGGGGGATGGAGCCTCCATGCACTCAGTAATCGCATTCTCTTCGATTTTGCAGGATGCGGCAGTTGTGGCTGATGAAGTCCCGGGCCTCGTGACCACGGCAGCACTCCACAAATCAATCACTTGCCTCGCTTCCATCGCGCCCGCCCCAAACAAGGCAGGCCCGACTCCATCATGTGCAAAAGGGCGGCAAACGTAAAATGGGATTGATTCTCTTCAATCAATAGCCGGAAGGCGACAGTGGTAGGCAGACGACTTAGATCAAAGCTCACCCAGTCGCCCCTTGATTGCTTACCATGGCCCGGGCGGCCTGAGAAACAGCTTCCAGTTGCCTAGGCAACCTGGTGGAGGCGATGCCGGTGGTGTTGGCAACAGGAAAAGGCCACCACCAGGAATCGATCTTGACGTAAGACGGACAGCCCTGTCGCACGCACACACGCACACACAGTGCAAGCCCAGGCTGCTGCAGATTGAGACCGCAAAAATTTCCCCCGCTAATTGGCACTGGCGGTTTCAACGCGAGAAGACTGTGTGCGTTCTGAGAGTAGTTCTAGACGGGACCTTTTTGTGGTGTTCGTGTTGGCAGAAGTTTTAACTGTACAAGACTTTGACACTCGTGGTTCTGGTTCGTCCGCTCTCTGATCGAGTCCATCAGTGTCACTGGCGGTGTCAGATGACAGTGATTATATTGACGCACAAACGCGCGTGACTTCAGTCTATGAACTAGACGGGAAAGCTGACGCGATTTTCACGTGACGCAAATTTCGAGAGGACCTTTTCTATGTGAATCCTACACACGGTTTCAGCAAAGTTTCCAATAAGTAGGTAACTGGCAAATATCGTTTTCAGTTTAACATTTTTAAACCAGCACAACAATTCTTAGACAATAAGTTAAGTCAGGTTGGAAAAGGACATTTTGCTTTTGGGATCTAGATTAATTGATGAAGTTCATATTTGTTCCGAATGTATTCTGAAATCCACAGGGACATGTAGGCCTGTAAACCGTGTTTAGGTTAACAAGGAACGATGAAAGAATTTCGTTTAAAATGCACATATTCATCTCATTACATTACGAGAAGCACACCTAAAGAATTCTTGGATGATGAAAAATTCAGTCTTATCAGTATCTATACAATTTCTTGTCGGGAAAAAGGCAATCGTTGGACTAATTTTAACAAAGTAATCAATTAACTGTCCGGTCGAATCTTCAGACTAATTGTTTAGCTAGCTAATTGTTAAATTAACTAATGAACTAAATGACCAGTCTATTTGTCTCATGGAGTAAATACAAGTAAGACGTAGCGACTGGTCGACTTCACTGATCGTTGCGAAATGGAGAGCTGCACTTGACTGTGTCTGTGGAGAACATGCACGCACGAACGATCAGTGAAACTAATTGACCTAACAGCTTGCCAGCAAGCTTACCAGGCTATCAACTGACCAGTTACACTAATTACTGACTGACTGACTGACTGCTGAACAAGTAGTTAAACTAGCTAGCTGCATACATGCCTAAACCAGCCAACCCAATCTTTTGATTGAATGTTGGCCTTCCGCAGGACAGACAAGCGGCGTGGACCCATTGATCAGAAGCCGAAGACGAGCACCCACTCTTCGTTCCTCCCGAAGGACTCATGAGTACCTTGGCCATCGGCAATCTGGAACAGTCTCACTCCACGGACGAAGCCGCCGCCAAGGTCAGTAAACGCCGGAAGGTCGAGAAAACCAGCAGACGAGCGGAAGTGTCGTCAGCTCCGCCCAATGACGCGTTGATGTCGTCAACGGTGATGACGTCACGCGCCGCTCCTGGCCACGCGTCCGTGGGCCGCCGCTGTACAGACAGCCTGCACCATGGAGACAGGTGAGAGGGGGTGGTGGTTAGTGTGATGGGATTGTTGGTTTATTCAGGTATTCATTGCTTGGCTGTGGCCGTGGCCATGTTGACCTAGTGGATAGAGCATTGTTTTTGAGATCCTGGGGTCGTGGGCACGCACGCACGCACGCACGCACGCTCGCTCGCTTGCACGCACGCACACACACACGCGCGCGCACAAACATGCGCACAAAAAAGCGTGCGCGTACGCACACACACACACACACACACACACACACACACACACACACACACACACACACACACACACGTGCGTGCGCGCGCGTCAAAAACATGCACACTAGTCTAGCGTTTGGACATCATACTCAAAGATGGAATGGTCACGTATGCAAAAATCTCAGTAATGATTAGCATCAGGGGGTCCAGCCAAGAACCGAAGAAGAAGAAGAAGAAGAAGAAGAAGAAAAGGAAGAAGAAGAAGAAAAGGAAGAAGAAGAAAAGGAAGAAGAAGAAAGAGATCAAGAAGAAAAAGAAGGCGAAGAAGACGACGACGACGCCGACGCCGACGACGACGACAGTGCCATGTCTGTCAACACGTCAACATATGCTGGCAAGCAGAAACCTCCGCTCGCAGTTACCACGTTCCGTAAGCTTGTCTGGCGCTAACATGTATCTCACCATACTCCCCGTCAAAGACCATTCTACAGGGTACAGTGCAAGGTGCGTGTATATCTCTCCATGACTCCCCGTCCAAGCCAGTCTACAGGGTACAGTGGAAGGCAGACATTATCTCGCGATGACTCCCTGGTCAAGACCATTGCACAGAGTACAGTGGCGGGTAGTCATATTTCTCGCTATGACTCCCCGTCCAAGCCCATTCTACAAGGAACAGTGGAGGGTAGACATTATATTGCCATGACTCCCTGGTCAAGACCATTGTACAAGGTACAATGAAGGGTAGACATATATCTCGCCATGAATCCCTGTCCAACCCATTCTTACGGGTACATTGGAAGGTGGACATGTATCTCACTATGTCTCTATATCCAAGATCATTCTACAGGATACAGAGGAGGGTGGGCACGTGCCTCGCAACGACAGTATGTCCAGGATCAATGACGGGGTACAGTGAGGCTAAACGTCCCAGATGCAGACTGAAGTCCTGGATGGGATGAACGGGATAAAAGAATGTAGAAGACGTACAGCGCCTCTACCCTGACGTCTATGACTGAGGATCGAAGGCAGGGAAGATCACTGTCCACCTAAGCGTCGGCCCCGGCATTCTTAGGATCTGTTGTCATGGGACAGTAAATAACAATAACGGTGATCCATCATCATCATAAGTAACCAGTAGAGGAGCACGCGGGAAGAGCGCAGACCTCCACCGAGTCAAACTTTGGTAACTGGATCACCGGCTCCGTACCACATCTTATAACTTCGTCGAAATCTATTCATCCTTGAAGCCGGTTTTTTCTTCACCCTCATCGAGGTCCTTGCATCATTTCTCTAGAAATTGATAAAAATATGGAAAAAGATCATATCTGAGAGTTTTAGAAAAAAGTGGGGACAAAATGTTGGATCTGCTCTTTGATTCGGATCCAGACCCAAAGTTAATGAGTTTGTCCTTTTGGTCAGATTCCATCTACTCACTTAGTTTTGTTAAAATCAGACCAGTAGTTTTTGCTTAGTCATGCTGACCAACAAACAAACAAACAGACGGACAGAAAAGGGTAAAATGTAACCCCCTCGGTTTACAAACCCACTGAGTTTGGGTAGAGATCATCACTGAACATAAACACTGTGAAGTTATTGCTTATGAACTGATATGTTTTCATGGAATGTTAGAACTTTCTAGCGATAGAAAAATTTACCCACTCTCTCTCTCTCTCTCGACTTTCTCTCTCCCATCCTCTCTCTCTCTCTCTCTCTCTCTCTCTCTCTCTCTCTCTCTCTCTCTCTCTCTCTCTCTTGTGTGTGTGTGTGTGTGTGTGTGTGTGTGTGTGTGTGTGTGCAGAACAAAAAAAACTGAGAGTATTTCTCCCCAGAAGAGGGGATATACATCATACTTTTGACCTTGGCATGACGTAAAGGGGGAAGAGGGATGAATAACAATGATAATATCGTCATAATGATAATTATAGTGATGATGATGATGATAATGATGATGATGATGATGATGGTGATGACAATGCTACTACTACTATGATTTATAGTCTTAACACTCTCGATATCCCTGCCGGAAAAAGAGGGCAAAGGGGTGACTAGTGATAATGACAACAATAATGATAACATCTAATGTTACGCAGTGCCAACGATAGTAATAATAATGATAACAACCGGTGTCACGCAGTACTAAAAACAACTATCTTCAGCAGTTGTAGGAACACCCAGCTAACCGCATGGCGGAGAGGTAGCGCACCGTAATCAGTCAGGACATTTAAAAACAGTTCGGATCTGGCTGACGCCCAAATTAAAGATATCCATTGCCGTTTTGCCACGTCCATCTTAACGTGTTCCATTGCCTTTTCCCCCCATCCATCTCAACGTGTTCCATTGCCTTTCCCCCCCCCGTCCATCTCAACGTGTTCCATTGCCCCCCCCCCCCCCCCCCGTCCATCTCAACGTGTTCCATTGCCTCCCCCCCCCCACCCCCCGTCCATCTCACGTGTTCCATTGCCCCCCCCCCCCCCCCGTCCATCTCAACGTGTTCCATTGCCTTTTCCCCCGTCCATCTCAACGTGTTCCAATGCCTTTTCCCCCCGTCCATCTTAATGTGTTCCATTGCCGTTTCCCCCCGTCCATCTCAACGTGTTCCAATGCCTTTTCCCCCCGTCCATCTTAATGTGTTCCATTGCCGTTTCCCCCCGTCCATCTCAACGTGTTCCATTGCCTTTTCCCCCCGTCCATCTCAACGTGTTCCATTGCATCCCCCCCCCCCCCCCCCGTCCACCTCAATGTGTTCCATTCCCCCCCCCCCCCGTCCATCTCAACGTGTTCCATTGCCTTTTCCCCCGTCCATCTCAACGTGTTCCATTGCCTTTTCCCCCGTCCATCTCAACGTGTTCCATTGCCTTTCCCCCCGTCCATCTCAACGTGTTCCATTGCCTTTTCCCCCCGTCCATCTCAACGTGTTCCATTGCCTTTTCCCCCCGTCCATCTCAACGTGTTCCATTGCCTTTCCCCCCGTCCATCTCAACGTGTTCCATTGCCTTTTCCCCCCGTCCATCTCAACGTGTTCCATTGCCTTTTCCCCCCGTCCATCTCAACGTGTTCCATTGCCTTCCCCCCCGTCCATCTAACGTGTTCCATTGCCTTTTCCCCCCGTCCATCTCAACGTGTTCCATTGCCTTTTCCCCCCGTCCATCTCAACGTGTTCCATTGCCTCCCCCCCCCCCCCCCCCGTCCATCTCAACGTGTTCCATATGCCTTTCCCCCCGTCCATCTCAACGTGTTCATTGCCTTTTCCCCCCGTCCATCTCAACGTGTTCCATTGCCTTTTCCCCCCGTCCATCTCAACGTGTTCCATTGCTTTTCCCCCGTCCATCTCAACGTGTTCATTGCCTTTTCCCCCCGTCCATCTCAACGTGTTTCCATTGCCTTTTCCCCCGTCCATCTCAACGTGTTCCATTGCCTCTCCCCCCCCACCCCCCCCCCCCCCCCGTCCATCTCAACGTGTTCCATTGCCTTTTTCCCCCGTCCATCTCAACGTGTTCCATTGCGTTTTCCCCCCGTCCATCTCAACGTGTTCCATTGTCCTCCCCACTCCCCACCCCCCCCCCTCAACGTCCATGCTCATAACGTGTTCCATTGCCTTTTTCCCCCCGTCCATCTCAACGTGTTCCATTGCCTTTTCCCCCCGTCCATCTCAACGTGTTCCATTGCCTTTTCCCCCCGTCCATCTCAACGTGTTCCATTGTCACCCCCCCCCCCCCCCGTCCATCTCAACTTGTCCCATTGCCTCCCCCTCCCCCCCCCCCCCCCGTCCATCTCAACGTGTTCCATTGCTTTTTCCCCCGTCCATCTCAACGTGTTCCATTGCCTTTTCCCCCCCTCATCTCAACGTGTTCCATTGCCTTTTCCCCCCGTCCATCTCAACGTGTTCCATTGCCTTTTCCCCCGTCCATCTCAACGTGTTCCATTGCCTTTTCCCCCCGTCCATCTCAACGTGTTCCATTGCTTTTCCCCCCCGTCCATCTCAACGTGTTGCATTGCCTTTTCCCCCCGTCCATCTCAACGTGTTCATTGCCTTTTCCCCCCGTCCATCTCAACGTGTTCCATTGTTCCCCCCCCCCCCCCCCCCGTCCATCTCAACGTGTTCCATTGCCTTTTCCCCCCGTCCATCTCAACGTGTTCCATTGCTCCCTCCCCCCGTCCATCTCAACGTGTTCCATTGCTCCCCCCCCCCCCCCGTCCATCTCAACGTGTTCCATTGCCTTTTTCCCCCGTCCATCTCAACGTGTTCCATTGCCTTTTCCCCCGTATATCTCAACGTGTTCCATTGCCTTTTCCCCCCGTCCATCTCAACGTGTTCCATTGCCTTTCCCCCCGTCCATCTCAACGTGTTCCATTGCCTTTTCCCCCCGTCCATCTCAACGTGTTCCATTGCTTTTTCCCCCCGTCCATCTCAACGTGTTGCATTGCCTTTTCCCCCCGTCCATCTCAACGTGTTTCATTGCCTTTTCCCCCCGTCCATCTCAACGTGTTCCATTGTCTCCCCCCCCCCCCCCCCCCCTCCATCTCAACGTGTTCCATTGCCTTTTTCCCCCGTCCATCTCAACGTGTTCCATTGCGTTTTCCCCCCGTCCATCTCAACGTGTTCCATTGTCTCCCCCCCCCCCCCCCCCGTCCATCTCAACGTGTTCCATTGCCTTTTTCCCCCGCCCATCTCAACGTGTTCCATTGCCTTTTCCCCCCGTCCATCTCAACGTGTTCCATTGTCTTTTCCCCCCGTCCATCTCAACGTGTTCCATTGCCTTTTCCCCCCGTCCATCTCAACGTGTTCCATTGTCACCCCCCCCCCCCCCCCCGTCCATCTCAACTTGTCCCATTGCCTCCCCCCCCCCCCCCCCCCCCCCGTCCATCTCAACGTGTTCCATTGGCTTTTTCCCCCGTCCATCTCAACGTGTTCCATTGCCTTTTCCCCCGTATATCTCAACGTGTTCCATTGCCTTTTCCCCCCGTCCATCTCAACGTGTTCCATTGCCTTTCCCCCCGTCCATCTCAACGTGTTCCATTGCCTTTTCCCCCCGTCCATCTCAACGTGTTCCATTGCCTTCCCCCCCCCCCCCCCCCCCCCCCGTCCATCTCAACGTGTTCCATTGCCTTTCCCCCCGTCCATCTCAACGTGTTCCATTGCCTTTTCCCCCGTCCATCTTAACGTGTTCCATTGCCTTTTCCCCCCGTCCATCTCAACGTGTTCCATTGCGTCCCCCCCCCCCCCCCGTCCATCTCAACGTGTTCCATAGCCTTTCCCCCCGTCCATCTCAACGTGTTCCATTGCGTCCCCCCCCCCCCCCCCCCGTCCATCTCAACGTGTTCCATAGCCTTTCCCTCCGTCCATCTCAACGTGTTCCATTGCCTTGTCCCCCCGTCCATCTCAACGTGTTCCATTGCCTTTCCCCCCCGTCCATCTCAACGTGTTCCATTGCTTTTTTCCCCCCCGTCCATCTCAACGTGTTGCATTGCCTTTTCCCCCCGTCCATCTCAACGTGTTTCATTGCCTTTTCCCCCCGTCCATCTCAACGTGTTCCATTGTCTCCCCCCCCCCCCCCCCCGTCCATCTCAACTTGTCCCATTGCCTTCTCCCCCCCGTCCATCTCAACGTGTTCCATTGCCTTTTCCCCCGTCCATCTCAACGTGTTCCATTGCGTTTTCCCCCCGTCCATCTCAACGTGTTCCATTGCCTTTTCCCCCCGTCCATCTCAACGTGTTCCATTGTTCTCCCCCCCCCCCCCCCCGTCCATCTCAACGTGTTCCAATGCCTTTTCCCCCCGTCCATCTCAACGTGTTCCATTGCCTTTTCCCCCCGTCCATCTCAACGTGTTCCATTGTCTCCCCCCCCCCCCCCCCCGTCCATCTCAACGTGTTCCAATGCCTTTTCCCCCCGTCCATCTCAACGTGTTCCATTGCCTTTTCCCCCCGTCCATCTCAACGTGTTCCATTGCCTTTTTCCCCCGTCCATCTCAACGTGTTCCATTGCCTTTTCCCCCGTCCATCTCAACGTGTTCCATTGCCTTTTCCCCCCGTCCATCTCAACGTGTTCCATTGTCACCCCCCCCCCCCCCCGTCCATCTCAACTTGTCCCATTGCCTCCCCCCCCCCCCCCCCGTCCATCTCAACGTGTTCCATTGGCTTTTTTCCCCCGTCCATCTCAACGTGTTCCATTGCCTTTTCCCCCGTATATCTCAACGTGTTCCATTGCCTTTTCACCCCGTCCATCTCAACGTGTTCCATTGCCTTTCCCCCCGTCCATCTCAACGTGTTCCATTGCCTTTTCCCCCCGTCCATCTCAACGTGTTCCATTGCTTTTTCCCCCCCGTCCATCTCAACGTGTTGCATTGCCTTTTCCCCCCGTCCATCTCAACGTGTTTCATTGCCTTTTCCCCCCGTCCATCTCAACGTGTTCCATTGTCTCCCCCCCCCCCCCCCCCCGTCCATCTCAACGTGTTCCATTGCCTTTTTCCCCCGTCCATCTCAACGTGTTCCATTGCCTTTTCCCCCCGTCCATCTCAACGTGTTCCATTGTCCTCCCCCCCCCCCCCCCCCCCGTCCATCTCAACGTGTTCCATTGCCTTTTTCCCCCGCCCATCTCAACGTGTTCCATTGCCTTTTCCCCCCGTCCATCTCAACGTGTTCCATTGTCTTTTCCCCCCGTCCATCTCAACGTGTTCCATTGCCTGTTCCCCCCGTCCATCTCAACGTGTTCCATTGTCACCCCCCCCCCCCCCCCCGTCCATCTCAACTTGTCCCATTGCCTCCCCCCCCCCCCCCCCCCCCCCGTCCATCTCAACGTGTTCCATTGGCTTTTTCCCCCGTCCATCTCAACGTGTTCCATTGCCTTTTCCCCCGTATATCTCAACGTGTTCCATTGC